>OY728131.1:1251298825-1252498825 GCA_963277665.1 Viscum album | reverse complement strand
TAATCATGTCTTTCATCGAATATTATAATTAGTCAATCTTGATAGATTGAGTTATTAGTATGTCATTAAGGGAAGGTGATTGGTTACTTTTTAATGCCATGTTCTTAATGCTTATTCCCTATTTTTTTCTGGAATTATATTCCATTATATGGTAATCTCATTGGCATTGAATTGTGTAATTAATGTGATTCCATGTAATTTTCAATATGTTATTCTTGGCCACTTATGATTATTTCCCATGATTTTATATTATATAATTCTATTTCATTTCTATATAAATTGTTCCATTTTTTTAGATAGATTGGTATGAATGTGGTCAGTGATGTATATTTTTTTGAATGTTATTATATATATTACTTGATTTTTATATTCCTTGGAAAATAGTTTTACATGATACGGTCCAATATAGAACATGGGTTCCATATTAAGGATCAATGGATGGGCTCGCAGTGCTTGGTTGGTTTCTAACCAAAGATGTAAAGACCCGTAAAATTCAAGGGAAATTTTTTTTCTTAATTTTCTTTAGAATTTTACAAGAGCGCGGTTTCAGACGGCACCTGATTCTGAGGCCCGGAGTGCCCGGAATTAATTTCCGAAGTTTGGCTCGGGTACGTTCAGTGAACGAACGAGCGGGAATTCCTAACTTTTGATCCGGTGCTCGGAATTGAAATCCGAGGGCACCGATGAACTCGCAGCGCCGATATTCGCTTAAAGAGACCTTTTCGGGAGTTGCGTTTGTTGCGGGTTGAAAGTTAATTTTGGGGTTTTTAGTTTGAGTTAAATAAAATTTGTGTAGAACAAATTTTATTATAACTTGATAAAACCTACCAAAGGGGGTTGGAAGTGGGACCCACACCCACTTAACCTCCCTTGGGAGGATTAAGTGTGGTGGGGCCCACACGAACCCCTAATCCTTTCAAATTCTCCCAACTCCCTTAACACCTCATTTATTGACTTGAGTTACTTATTTAATTATGGGAGTTAATCCTTTTGAATTTCAAACTTTTGAAATTCTATTGTGTTATGTAATAATAAAATAAGTTGTTGTCTTATTTTATTTTGGGTTATTTGTTTGTCTTCTTGAGAGGTGGAGAGCTCTTCTTCTTCTTCAACTCTGACGAAGAACTCGAAGAACGTTCATCTTGACGAAGAACGCTCAAGCTCCGACGAAGAACGCCGCACCTCCATTCTTCGTTTACCGTGTCAACGAAGGGGACGCCACTTCTTCCTCGGACAATCTTCGCCAGCGTACAAGTTTCGCCAACGTCGTGTCTCTTCGAACGCATCCCTTCGTCATCGGATTTGACGAACGGCTACCGCGACGCCCGACCTCCGCGACGTCGTCTTCCGCGGAACGTTCACAATCTTCGAACCTTATACCCGAGGTAGGGGTTGTTGATTTCTTTTTGGTTTCCTTATTTTATTCTTGATCGTGAATAGCAAGTCTAACGTGTGGCTTGAATTATTTAAGTTGCGTTATTATTTTAACGTGAGGGGGCCGGACCGCACGAACACGGCCGAACCCGCCTCCATCGTTCTTGTTTATTCTTGCGGGTGGAAGCAAGTGGCGTGGTGCCGTCGCACCACGCGGATAATCGTCCTTTTATTTTACGCGGCGTCGTCGCGCTACGCCGAGGTAGAATCTTCAAGAACGTGACGCCGTCGCGCCGCGTTGAAAGGAATCAAGGCACGGCGAAGGGGCGCGGTGCCGTCGCACCGCGCCGGACGACGAACACCGCGACCGGTTCCGGGACGCGGCAGGACGAGGAGACCGCGGCCGGTTCCGGGCCGCCGGCGTCGGAAGCCGAAGGGGGGACCGGAATTTCCGGTCCTGTTAGAGAAAACCGGCCGGCCGGCTGGCCGGCCGGATACCATTAAACCGGGGGAATTAATCCCCCGACCAACTCACAAAACCCCCCTCTTTATGAGGGTGGCGGTTCTTTGAAGAGATGGGGGCAGCCGGCCCCCCGGTTTGTTTCCAGCCGGCCCCCACGTGCGGGGGGCCGTTTCTTGCAAATGGCGCGGCACAAAGGCCGCGCCGCCTTATCAATCAGCGGGGGCTTAGCCCCCGCGTGCGTCCTCCTCGCGGCGACAAGCCGCCGCGGCTCCCCGCGCCGCCGGCCGCCGCCGGCCGCCGCGCCGCCGCCGCGCCGCCGCCGCGCCGCCGCCGTGCCGCCCCGGGGGGGGGGGGGGGGTCGGGCCGGGTCGGCCCGGACCCGGACCCCCCCGTTTCGAACCAGAATCGGTTTTTGGCCCATATCTTGAGCCTCGGACCTCCGAATGACGAACCGTCTGCGGAAACGCGATCCTTGGATCGAGACGGTCGTTTCAGTATATCGCACTCAAGGTTTCGGTTTACTTTGAGTTCAGCCGGGTTGGTTCGTTCACGAAACCAACCGGGCCTTCGGAGCGGAAACGCTCATATCTTGAGCTTCGAACGTCCGATTAACGCGCCGTCAGTCGCGTTGTGTTCCTCTTAGTGAGACGGATCTTTTGGCATACTCCGCCCGAGGTTTGGACGCAGGTGGAGTACGGTCGGGTTGGTTTTGCCTTAAAAACCAACCGGGCCCCGGAGACGAAAATGCCAATAACTCTCAGACCGGGCGTCCGATCGACGCGCCGTCTGTTGCGTTGAGTTCCTGTTGACGATACGGAACTTTTGGATACATCAACTCTGGTCTTTGTGACAGTTGATGTATCAGCCTCTCGGCTCGTGGAGCGGACCCTCCGAACGAGCTTGCTATGTGCGGGAACCCTAGTGCTGGCTGCGACTGTTGTACTGCTACGACTACTACTGCTACTGTAACTGCGACGACGACAGTACAGAGATCCTGTGTAGATTCGACGACGACGACTACAGCACTCAGCGATCCTACGTGGATCAGTGCTACAGGTCCTGTGTGGGCCCGATCCTGTGTGGATCCTTGCGCTCAGCGGTTCTGTGTGAGCCAGCGCCTACAGGTCCTGTGTGGGCCCGATCCTGTGTGGGTCTTTGCGGGGGTTAGTTACCTATCGATCCTTCGTGGGTCCGACGACTTAGATGGATCAGTGATCATCTTTATCGTCCTTGAAGAAGTATACCTGTGTGAGCTAAATCTTTTTGCTTTACTGAGCGGATTGTGTTGTGCAATCCTGTGTGGATTATGTTTTGCTTTCCTATATGGAATACGTATACTTTCCTGCGTGGACTGAGTTGTACTTGGGCTCGGAGGTTGGAGCGTATTTGAATTGATGACATAGGTATATGTATGGGCATATACCTAAGCAGTGTCGGTTGTTACTTCGTGATTGTACTTTTCTTCGTGGATTATCCTTTGTGGATTTGAGAGACCTTCAGGGGTCTCGGGGTCCCTACTGAGTAGCTTGTACTCACCCCTGCACGGGCTTTGCCCGCACTACGTTGTGTTGGTTGCAGACGACAGACAGCGTTGACCTTAGCTGAGGCTTGCACAGCGGGACGGTACCCGGAGGTGGACCACTGGGCGGGACGTGCTCAGAGCGGACGGCGGAACCCGTGGAGCAGAGGAGCTATCTGTACCCACCCTTCAGGTGGGATTTCCTGTGGACAGCTCGGAGTAGCGGCTTTTACTTTTCAGTTGCTGTTTTTCCCTTTTTGAGTTGTACTTTACTTTCAGTTTGGGTTTGTATTCTGGCCCATTTACCTTTCCGCACTTTCAGTCGTACTCTGTTTGTTTAGTGTTTACTTTCCGCGTGTTTACTCTGTGGCGTGTATTTACTTTTCAAAGGCAATGCCTTCCCTTTTTACCGGGATTTACGCCTTGGTGCTAGTCGCCAGCCCCTGGCCTATGGAAGGCGGGCTTGGGGTAGTCACGGTACGGACCCCGAGGGCGGGTCGTGACAAATTGGTATCAGAGGAGTTCGGTTCTACCGTGAACTCTGATCTTTTCTATGTGAAACAATAATGTTTAGCGTATTGAGTGTGGTTATCAGTCCAGGGAGTCCAGTGTTGGTGCGGCGGCCGACGTATCCGTACACCAGGACCCTGACTTCTGATTTCCGACTTAATGCACGAAAACATTGATTGCGTGTGTGTTTCAAAGTTTTCATTGTGATTACTTATATCAGCTCACCAGGTATACTGTTCTGACCGTGGCGCACCTGTTTCCTTTTCAGGATGGCCCCACGACGGCAGCCAGCTAGGGTTCCGAGAGTCGAGCGTCACGACAGCCCACCGAGCGACGAGGCCTCGGTGCAGGGCCCTTTTCCAGTAGTAGCACCGGCGGTAGCTCTACCCGCCGAGCCCCCGATGCTTCCAGCAGCAGCCGCTGACGATGCACGTCGCCTCAGCGCACTGCATGAGTTTCAGCGCCAGCGACCGCCCAGGTTTCACGGGGAGACGGATCCCCAGGCAGCAGAGGACTGGCTGGAGGCAGTGGTTCGAGTGTTTAGGCTAGTGAGGACACCAGCAGACCTCATGGTGATCCTCGCTGCGAGCCTACTACACGCAGCAGCAGGACGATGGTGGAGCTTGATGCTCCAGGTGCACGATGAGGCATCTCTACTTTGGACGGACTTTGAGAGCCTTTTCCGCTCGGAGTTCGTCCCAGCCACCCTTCGTGCGGTGCGTATCCAGGAGCTTCTACAGCTGCGGCAGGGCAGCATGACGGTCGCTCAGTACTCGGCGAGATTTACCGATCTCTCGCGCTACTCGAACGACATGGTACGGGACCCATTCTTCCGGGCCCGGACCTTCGAGCAGTGTTTGAGACACGAGATCAGGGCATCGCTGATCTCCCTCAGCATACCGACTCAGACAGGAGTACTGGAGAGGGCCCTTCTGATCGAGAGCTTTTTTGCTGAGTCTACACCAGCACAGCGACCCACCGCAGGGCGGCACGTGGCAGAGACATCTGCAGCAGGCAGTCGACGGATGACTCAGGGGTCCAGACAGACCAGACCTTCGGGCAGACGATCTCAGGGCACTGGCTCAGCAGTGCGGGGCACACAGCGCGGGGCCAGTCTTCCGAGAGGCAGACAGTGCTACTCGTGCGGCGGGCAGGGCCACATGGCTCGTGACTGCCCGACCCGCCGTGCCGAGGAGCAGCAGTCAGTTGATGGACCACCGAGGCAGAGGCAGAGGATCGACCGTGGCGGTCCGCAGGGAGGAGGCGGACGAGGCAGAGGAGCTAGACAAGCAGCTGGTGGTGGCCGACGCTTTGAGGCTCTACCACCACCACCACCAGGAGGTCCACCCCGACCACAGGGAGCTGGCGGGCAGCGACAGGCACAGCTCCAGGCAGCAGAGGCCTACGACCACGGTGCACCCGAGATGATTCGAGGTACTATCTGTGTCTATTCCACCCTTTCTGCAGTTCTTATAGACACAGGAGCGAGTCATTCTTTCATAGCCGCTGCCCTTGTTCGGAGCTCGGAGATTCCGACAGAGCCGTTGGCTCGATCCTTACGGCTAGAGACTCCTACGGGAGCAGACTCGACGATTACGCACTGGTGCCGGCAGTGTGAGCTTACTCTAGGAGGCGAGAGCTTCGGCTGGGATCTTCTAGTAGCAGCGTCGAGGCCTTACGACGTCATCTTGGGCATGGATTGGCTATCTATGGTCCATGCACAAATTGATTGTTTTAGGCGCAAGGTGCGTTGTGTACGCACCGACGGGAGCAGGTTCACCTTCACCGGCGAGAAGGGAGCCTTAGCAGCACAGGATGGACTTCCGCGGAGGAGAGGACATCCCATCACTCATCAGTTGGCTAGCTTTATCCTTGGAGCAGTTGACGTGCGGAGTCCTGGTTTTCCTGCAGTGGTGGATCAGTTTGCGGACGTTTTTCCCGACGACGTTCCAGGGCTACCTCCTCGCAGAGAGGTAGACTTTTATATTGACTTGTACCCCGGGACAGCCCCGATATCCACTCCAGCATATCGGATGGCCCCCGCCAAGCTTCGAGGGCTACGGGTACAGTTGGAGGACTTGCAGGGCAAGGGATTCATCCGACCCAGTGTTTCACCCTGGGCTTCCCCGATATTGTTCGCCAAGAAGGCGGACGGGAGCTTGAGACTTTGTGTTGACTATCGTCGCCTGAACCAGGTGACAGTGAGGAACAAGTATCCGCTACCGAGGATTGATGACCTCTTTGATCATCTCAAGGGAGCACGGTGGTTCTCGAAGATAGACCTCCGGTCAGGTTATCATCAGCTCAGAGTCAGAGACGAGGATGTGCATAAGACGGCCTTCAGATGTCGGTATGGCCACTATGAGTTCTTGGTTATGCCTTTCGGTGTAACCAATGCTCCATCAGTGTTCATGGCTCTCATGAACAGGATCTTTCAGCCATACCTCGATCGGTTTGTCATAGTCTTCATCGACGACATTCTGATTTACTCTACGACAGAGGAGGAGCACGCCTATCACTTGCGAGTTGTTCTTGACACACTCTGAGAGCACCAGCTTTATGGTAAGCTCTCGAAGTGCCAGTTCTGGATACGTGAGGTCCACTTTTTGGGACACGTTATCTCTAAGGCGGGAGTTGCAGTGGATCCCGTGAAGATTGAGGCTGTGTTAGCATGGGAGCCACCCAGGAGCGTGACTGAGGTTCGGAGTTTCTTGGGACTAGCTGGATACTATCGGAGATTCGTGCCAGACTTCTCTAGAGTCGCGGCATCACTCACAGCTTTGACGAAGAAGGGGAAACCCTTCGTATGGACAGACAGATGTCAGCAGAGCTTCCAGGAGCTGAGACAGAGATTGACATGTGCACCTATCTTGAGGTTTTCTGAGGAGGGAGTAGGGTACGTAGTCTACTGTGATGCATCAGGGACCGGACTCGGATGTGTTCTGATGCAGGAGCGGGCCGTGATCACCTATGGATCACGTCAGTTGAGGCCGCATGAGCAGAACTACGCTACCCATGACCTGGAGTTAGCAGCAGTGGTCTTCGCTCTGAAGACATGGCGACACTATCTGATGGGCGAGCGCTTTACAGTCTTTTCCGATCATCAGAGTCTCAGGTATATCTTCTCGCAGAAGGACCTGAACCTGAGATAGCGTCGATGGCTCGAGTTCCTCCAGGACTATGACTTTGAGATAGTCTATACTCCTGGGAAGGGGAACGTAGTAGCCGATGCCCTCAGCAGGAGGACGGGCATTCAGCTACTTGAGGAGGCGACAGAGCAGCTTGCCTCTTTGCAGATATCCTTCGTGGATAGAGATGGAGCAGGCTTTCTTCAGTCTCTCACAATCACTCCTCCACTACTGCAGCGAGTCAGGGAGGCACAGCGCGGGGACGCTGACTGTGAGACACGGCGTGCACAGATATCCTCGGGACAGGCACCTGATGGTTTCTCCCTTGGAGCAGAGCACGACATCCTTTTCAGAGGACGTACCATGGTACCAGTCGCATTGCGAGAGGAAGTACTGAGAGAGTTTCACACTTCTCCTTTAGCGGTACATCCTGGAGTGGCGAAGATGTACCAGGACCTCAGACGACAGCATTGGTGGCCGGGTATGAAGAAGGATGTAGCAGAGTTCGTTTCTCGATGCCTCACCTCTTAGCAGGTGAAGGCAGAGCATCAGGTACCAGCAGGCTTTGTACAGCCCTTGGAGGTTCCTGAGTGGAAGTGGGACGGAATATCTATGGACTTTGTGACTGGACTTCCACGCACTTCCAGAGGTCACGACTCCATATGGGTGATTGTTGACCGACTCACCAAGTCGGCACACTTCTTACCCATCAGAGAGCAGGGCTCAGTGGAGAGCTTGGGACGTCTCTACGTTCAGGAGATTGTGCGGCTCCACGGCGTGCCATCATCTATCATTTCCGATCGAGATGCCCGCTTTACTTCCCGGCTCTGGAAGGGGTTACAGGAGGCGTTCGAGACGCAGCTACGTCTTAGCACAACCTTTCACCCTCAGACGGATGGTCAGACGGAGAGGACCATTCAGACACTCGAGGACATGCTCCGTGCCTGTGTCCTCGACTTTGGTCGTAGCTGGAAGGACCACCTACCCTTGGTGGAGTTCGCGTACAACAACAGCTACCACTCCACCATCGGGATGGCACCGTACGAGGCGTTTTACGGCCGACCATGTAGATCTCCTTTGTGCTGGACAGACCCTGGGGAGTCAGCACTGGTGGGACCGGAGATGGTCCAGGCCACGACAGAGAAGGTCCAGGTCATCCATGAGCGGATGAGGACAGCTCAGAGCTGGCAGAAGTCATATGCTGACAGGAGGCGGAGGCCACTGGAGTTCGAGGAAGGCGACCACGTCTTCTTGCGGGTCTCACCTCGACGTGGTATTCGGAGATTTGGCCGAGGCGGCAAGTTATCTCCGCGCTTCATCGGACCTTTCCAGATTCTCAGCAGGATTGGTGAGGTGGCTTATCGCCTGGCTCTACCACCTCAGTTGCACCGGGTGCACGACGTCTTCCACGTATCTCAGCTGAGAAGATACGTGCACGACCCGACGCACATCATTGACCATGGGGAGCTTGACGTTGACGATGGGGCGACTTTTACGGAGGTCCCGGTGGAGATAGAGGATCGACAGGAGCGGGTCCTGTGTGGGCGATCGATTCCTCTTGTGCGCATCAGATGGCAGCACAGGAATCTCCAGGAGAGCACATGGGAGCGGGAGGCTCAGATGCGTTCTCAGTACCCTCATTTGTTTCCCTAGTTTTTGATGTATCTTTCCGGGGACGTAAAGCCCTGAGGTGGGAGTAATGTAAAGACCCGTAAAATTCAAGGGAAATTTTTTTTCTTAATTTTCTTTAGAATTTTACAAGAGCGCGGTTTCAGACGGCACCTGATTCCGAGGCCCGGAGTGCCCGGAATTAATTTCCGAAGTTTGGCTCGGGTACGTTCAGTGAACGAACGAGCGGGAATTCCTAACTTTTGATCCGGTGCTCGGAATTGAAATCCGAGGGCACCGATGAACTCTCAGCGCCGATATTCGCTTAAAGAGACCTTTTCGGGAGTTGCGTTTGTTGCGGGTTGAAAGTTAATTTTGGGGTTTTTAGTTTGAGTTAAATAAAATTTGTGTAGAACAAATTTTATTATAACTTGATAAAACCTACCAAAGGGGGTTGGAAGTGGGACCCACACCCACTTAACCTCCCTTGGGAGGATTAAGTGTGGTGGGGCCCACACGAACCCCTAATCCTTTCAAATTCTCCCAACTCCCTTAACACCTCATTTATTGACTTGAGTTACTTATTTAATTATGGGAGTTAATCCTTTTGAATTTCAAACTTTTGAAATTCTATTGTGTTATGTAATAATAAAATAAGTTGTTGTCTTATTTTATTTTGGGTTATTTGTTTGTCTTCTTGAGAGGTGGAGAGCTCTTCTTCTTCTTCAACTCTGACGAAGAACTCGAAGAACGTTCATCTTGACGAAGAACGCTCAAGCTCCGACGAAGAACGCCGCACCTCCATTCTTCGTTTACCGTGTCAACGAAGGGGACGCCACTTCTTCCTCGGACAATCTTCGCCGGCGTACAAGTTTCGCCAACGTCGTGTCTCTTCGAACGCATCCCTTCGTCATCAGATTTGACGAACGGCTACCGTGACGCCCGACCTCCGCGACGTCGTCTTCCGCGGAACGTTCACAATCTTCGAACCTTATACCCGAGGTAGGGGTTGTTGATTTCTTTTTGGTTTCCTTATTTTATTCTTGATCGTGAATAGCAAGTCTAACGTGTGGCTTGAATTATTTAAGTTGCGTTATTATTTTAACGTGAGGGGGCCGGACCGCACGAACACGGCCGAACCCCCCTCCATCGTTCTTGTTTATTCTTGCGGGTGGAAGCAAGTGGCGTGGTGCCGTCGCACCACGCGGATAATCGTCCTTTTATTTTACGTGGCGCCGTCGCGCTACGCCGAGGTAGAATCTTCAAGAACGCGACGCCGTCGCGCCGCGTTGAAAGGAATCAAGGCACGGCGAAGGGGCGCGGTGCCGTCGCACCGCGCCGGACGACGAACACCGCGGCCGGTTCTGGGCCGCGGCAGGACGAGGAGACCGCGGCCGGTTCCGGGCCGCGGCGGAAGAGAAGACCGGCGGCCGGGCCGCCGGCGTCGGAAGCCGAAGGGGGGACCGGAATTTCCGGTCCTGTTAGAGAAAACCGGCCGGCCGGCTGGCCGGCCGGATACCATTAAACCGGGGGAATTAATCCCCCGACCAACTCACAAAACCCCCCTCTTTATGAGGGGGGCGGTTCTTTGAAGAGAGGGGGGCAGCCGGCCCCCCGGTTTGTTTCCAGCCGGCCCCCACGTGCGGGGGGCCGTTTCTTGCAAATGGCGCGGCACAAAGGCCGCGCCGCCTTATCAATCAGCGGGGGCTTAGCCCCCGCGTGCGGCCTCCTCGCGGCGACAAGCCGCCGCGGCTCCCCGCGCCGCCGCGCCGTCGGCCGCCGCCGGACGCCAGGGGGGGGGGGGTCGGGCCGGGTCGGCCCGGACCCGGACCCCCCCGTTTCGAACCAGAATCGGTTTTTGGCCCATATCTTGAGCCTCGGACCTCCGAATGACGAACCGTCTGCGGAAACGCGATCCTTGGATCGAGGCGGTCGTTTCAGTATATCGCACTCAAGGTTTCGGTTTACTTTGAGTTCAGCCGGGTTGGTTCGTTCACGAAACCAACCGGGCCTTCGGATCGGAAACGCTCATATCTTGAGCTTCGAACGTCCGATTAATGCGCCGTCAGTCGCGTTGTGTTCCTCTTAGTGAGACGGATCTTTTGGCATACTCTGCCCGAGGTTTGGACGCAGGTGGAGTACGGTCGGGTTGGTTTTGCCTTAAAAACCAACCGGGCCCCGGAGACGAAAATGCCAATAACTCTCAGACCGGGCGTCCGATCGACGCGCCGTCTGTTGCGTTGAGTTCCTGTTGACGATACGGAACTTTTGGATACATCAACTCTGGTCTTTGTGACAGTTGATGTATCAGCCCCTCGGCTCGTGGAGCGGACCCTCCGAACGAGCTTGCTATGTGCGGGAACCCTAGTGCTGGCTGCGACTGTTGTACTGCTACGACTACTACTGCTACTGTAACTGCGACGACGACAGTACAGAGATCCTGTGTGGATTCGACGACGACGACTACAGCACTCAGCGATCCTACGTGGATCAGTGCTATAGGTCCTGTGTGGGCCCGATCCTGTGTGGGTCCTTGCGCTCAGCGGTTCTGTGTGAGCCAGCGCCTACAGGTCCTGTGTGGGCCCGATCCTGTGTGGGTCTTTGCGGGGGTTAGTTACCTATCGATCCTTCGTGGGTCCGACGACTTAGATGGATCAGTGATCATCTTTATCGTCCTTGAAGAAGTATACCTGTGTGAGCTGAATCTTTTTGCTTTCCTGAGCGGATTGTGTTGTGCAATCCTGTGTGGATTATGTTTTGCTTTCCTATATGGAATACGTATACTTTCCTGCGTGGACTGAGTTGTACTTGGGCTCGGAGGTTGGAGCGTATTTGAATTGATGACATAGGTATATGTATGGGCATATACCTAAGCAGTGTCGGTTGTTACTTCGTGATTGTACTTTTCTTCGTGGATTATCCTTTGTGGATTTGAGAGACCTTCAGGGGTCTCGGGGTCCCTACTGAGTAGCTTGTACTCACCCCTGCAAGGGCTTTGCCCGCACTACGTTGTGTTGGTTGCAGACGACGGACAGCGTTGACCTTAGCTGAGGCTTGCACAGCGGGACGGTACCCGGAGGTGGACCACTGGACGGGACGTGCTCGGAGCGGACGGCGGAACCCGTGGAGCAGAGGAGCTATCTGTACCCACCCTTCAGGTGGGATTTCCTGTGGACAGCTCGGAGTAGCGGCTTTTACTTTTCAGTTGCTGTTTTTCCCTTTTTGAGTTGTACTTTACTTTCAGTTTGGGTTTGTATTCTGGCCCATTTACCTTTCCGCACTTTCAGTCGTACTCTGTTTGTTTAGTGTTTACTTTCCGCTTGTTTACTCTGTGGTGTGTATTTACTTTTCAAAGGCAATGCCTTCCCTTTTTACCGGGATTTACGCCTTGGTGCTAGTCGCCAGCCCCTGGCCTATGGAAGGCGGGCTTGGGGTAGTCACGGCACGGACCCCGAGGGCGGGTCGTGACAAAAGATCCATGAGTAATGATTTGGACTACAACGAAAGTTTTACCATGGTGGCTTCATATAACCCTAGAGTGATACTAGTTCCCTATGGGATCAACTCTGGATGGACCCATTGGAAATATGGCCCCTATTCCATGGGTGATACTTAGCCCCGAACATGGGATACCTGAGAAAATATCATTGTCATAATGCATAGAGTGATACTTGGGATGTCGTATGGGTTGCATAGGATAGAATTATTGGCATTAGATTATATTGGTTGTACTATACTGAACATTTTGATTTTTTTATGTTTCTTGGGATGAGATCAGACTTCACCACCAGATTTGATAAATTTTTTGATTCTTTATGATATGAGATGAATCCTTTATTTCTATCATAATATTTATTATGAACATAATGTACTTGTACCTTTCTTACAAGAAAATGTGAATATAAAATGTTAATTTGACCCCAAAGAAATGAAAAATAGCAAGGGTTTTCCATTCTCGGATAGCCATATTTTCTATTGGACTTTTATAAATATTATACATGCACAAGTACCTCTTTTCAGAATTATAGCATAAGAAAAAGTTGGTGGTATAGGACAGGTTACCATTTGGGAACTCAGAACAATGATTACGTGATTTTTTTGGATTTATTATATATGAAACACTGTCTCTTATTTACAATACAAAATGAAAAGTTTTATACACCATGGGTGACAACCTACCAAGATTTATACCTCTTTTTAGGCATCGTCTATTTTTTATATAATGATATATAAATATATATATATATACTCCGATCTATGAGGTAATAGTCTCCCCATGGATAATGCCTAGTCCCTAAATACTTGTAGTCATCTTTTGGTGTTCAGGGAGATGTGCTTGATGTCATGTGGACCACTGTCTCAAGTCCCAACAAATTAGAACTCAGGGCCGGATACTACAATGTGGTAACAAAGCACCATAATCCAATTTCATAATATCTTGGATTAGATAGGATATTAGTATATATGGATTTAAAATATTACTTTTTCTTTGACATATATGACCCATGTACATGGGACTCCCAAATTACATCGGCTGGGAACTTTGTTATTGATTATTCCATTGATGATTGATATGACTACACCATTTAGTGACAAAATTATTGTGTGATAATATTTTTATTTTTATTTTAGAGATGATGGTTTATATTACTTTATCTGGATGATATTTTGGTATTTCACTACATGAATCATAGAAAGAACTCTATTATTAAATTGTATTTCATTATTACATTCCATATAAATATTTAGTGTGAATTTTTTTTGCATGTGATTGTAGTTGTGTCATGTTCTCATAAGGCTTATAGTTCTTGTTTGTTTATAAATAGAGTATTGTGTGAAATTGATTTGCACGGTTATGTTACAAATTAGATTAAGTAGACCACCATGTTAAATTTATAAGGTATATAGTTCCTTATAAATTGGAATGGTGATCTACCTTATTCAATCAACTGAAGATGGAATTAAATACATAATTGTTTTTGAAAAGATTGTAAGATAATGAGAGACCTTAACATAAAATATACAATGGAAATGGGATGGGGATGTGTATCAGTGATACTTCTTTTATATTTCCTTATTATCTAGGTCAGGATCATGAAGTAGTCTTTTAGTTGTGTTATTCTTAGAGGCAAGACATACACCGTTCCTATTTAACTCCTTCATTATCTATTATTTTCAGATTTAGGGAGGCTTTTCACCTTGACTTGCCTATATATTTATTACATATTTTCCATATCTGTTATATATATTTATTGAGGTGTGATCTTGGAAATTTTAGATGTATTCCACCACAATGTCCTCATGTTGGATGCCAAAAGAGTGACGATGATCAGACTCTAGAGGTGGTGGGCCTAGATCCACCCATTATAACTCCTATTGAAACTCATTAGGCACCTCCTACTAATGATCCACTATGATCCAACAGTTATCTTAGGGATAGTTTTATCATGTTTGTATTTTCTATTTAGGGTGACCCTAGGCCTTTCAAACCATGGAAGAGCTAACATAGTAATATCAGCAACAACCTCCTCCCACCTTCTCAGGGGATGGAAATCCGAAAGCTGATGATTCATGGATAGAATCTATTCAATTTATCATAAATCATTATTAGATGAATCCAGAGTGGAGGGAAAATATATAAACCAACATGTTGCATGAGAACACAAAGAATTTGTGGGAAGTCATTTCATAGTCATATAATAAACAGGATATGGAATGGATAGACTTATATTCAGATTTATATGATCATTTCTTTCTATATACTCTCAGATAAGATTGATCTATGGAGTTAACGCATCTTCAGTAGGGCACTATGAAAGTTCTTGAGGATTATTTTTTCTTCACTCAGCATCAGTGTTTCACACCATCTTTGACTGGTGGCGAGTTGAAGACTGTGAGGTTAATTGATGATGGGATTGGGTATATAGTCCACATATAGGCGAACATCATTCAATTGATTATTGTTACAGAGAGAGTGAATGGGGCATTAATTAAAAAGTATAATCTTAAAGAATTTGGTCTTGTGATATAGGGTAGTTCTCTTCACTACCAGAGAGATGGTTCCTCAGGAAGTAGAAACTTCTATTTCTAGGGTGCACTAGTGGGTAGTGATAGCTTGGTAACACATACTGATTTCTATATAGCATGTCTTCATTGTGAGAGGATAGGGCATAAAATGTCTTTATGTAAGAGGAACCCAATGGAATTCTAAGATTGGTTAGGATAGGTGGCCATCATCACTTATTCAATTCATTACTTATATCATCTAGTGGAAGAGGATCCCTACTAGAACCTTTATCAGGTACCTGATCTATGAATCCATGTCAATATGGGAGTTGGTCTTCAACTAGATGATCAGAATGAGGTGAAAAAGGTCGTGGTTGAGGAATTCAGGCCTCATAATATCAGTGTCAGTAGAATGTATCATCCTAGTCTAGTCATGTGGCATATAAGGGTCAAGGTTAAGGCAATATGTATCCAGAGGAGTCAAGTCTAAGGCCATAAATGGTTATAGGTACTATTATCATAGCCTCCACTTTAGTTTCTACACTTTTTGATATAGGTTGTTCACATTATTTTATATATACTATTGTTGTGGAAAGTCATAGCCTTATAATCAAGGACCAATTTAGCATTATCTTTCTTCAAAATATGCTATGGGTTAAAATAGTGGGACACATCAAATAGTGAGACTATTTATGAGTGATCATAGAATACTATTGGAGTATTTACCTCCATTTTGGATAAGTTAAGTTACTTCTTCCCAGTTGATTTCTCTAGCTATATTCCGGTGAGAGGTTGAGTTATCTATAGAGATATTTCTAGTTGTGGCCCCATTGGCTATTTACCTTTATAGTATAGAACCTACAGAGCTTCAAGAACATAATATTCATCATGAATACCTTTATACTAAGGGTTTTATTAGAACCAACATATATCCTTGGGATTCACTAGTCCATTACTCCAAGAAAGTGGATGCTACCCACATATTGTACATTGAATTAAATATAGTTGAACCAAATCATAGTAAATAACCTCTATACTATTACTCATATAAAAATCATCTTCGATGAGTTCATAGAAGAAAATATTTTATGTAATATTTATTTGATGTTTTTCTATAAGTATGTTCTTGTGAGACCATCAAATATACCACACACAACATTCTAAATCAAGTAAAAAAATATACGATTGTTTGGTTTTGTAGTTCGGTATACCTAATGTACCTATAGTCTTTATGTCTCGGATTAATTGATATTACCATTCATATCTTTATATCTTTTAAGTAATCATCACTGAATAAATCATGGTATACTCACATTCCAGACATGACCATGAAAATTATCTTGAGATCATGTTGAGTGCACTGAGAGAGAAAAAATTGTATGTGAAGATTAGTAAATTCCACTTTCGGATTAGTGAGTTTCAAATATTAGGTAATATTATGTCTTAGATAAGTGTATCCATTGACCTAGAGATGGTTAATTAAATGGTGTCTTGAGATCAGTACAATAATGTGTTTAATATACACAACTTATTGGGTCTTTCTCGCTATTACAAGTAGTTTATTTAGGATGTCTCCTACTTAAGAGTGCCTCTTATGGATTTAAAACACAAATTTGTTCACTTTATATGGAATGAAGTTGGTGATGAGTCTTTTAAAGAGTTAAATGGAAGAGTCACTTCATCTTCGATTTTGATTCTTCCTAAGACGTGATGAAATTATACAGCCCACTATGATTCATCAAGAGTCATAATGGGTGGAGTTATGATGCAAGGTGATCAAGTCATGGTATAAGAATCTTTCTAGCTAAGGCCTCATGAGTGTACTTTTGCTATGTAGGACCTCGTTCTAGAAGTTGTGGTTCATGATCTGCTCTGTAAAAGACATTATCTATTAGGAAAAATAATATCATAAAAGTCTCAAATATAACCCCACCCCATGGGCCATGAATTTGAGGTAGCAAAGGTGGTTGGAATACATGAATTCATTAAATTTTGAGTTTCCCGACTCACCTGGTATGTGAAATTATGTGGTTGCTGCTTTGAGATTGAAAAAACAAACATAAGATTTACAGGCAGTTAGTAGTGAGTGGTAGATGATGAATTTTTATTTTGAGATGCACATTGAGGTTTAGAAACAACATGAGAAACTAGTATTAGAATCATTGTAAGTGACTTCCTCTCTCCTAGATAAAGTCTGAATGTGTTAGTTGTATGATTCAGAGGGACTTGTTTTGAGGGAGAACATGAAAGGAGAGAACACACCTTTTCGTTGGGTTATTGAGGGCAGTGATACCCTACTCTACCGTGGGTGTGTATGTGTGCCTTATAATACATGGAAAATGTTGATAATGAAAAACCATGCCTGTATTGTTTAAATTAATCATGTGATTAAGAAAATTTTTAGAGACATGCATCCTCCGTACTATTTTCTATGTATGAAGAGGCAGATATAAGGCTTTATCACTTTGCGCTCTACAAGTCAGCACGTAAAGGAAAAAGACTAGAGAATTGATGGAATTATATTGCCTGAATCTATTCTTAAGTGTAAATTGAATGACATAATAATGTATTTCATGATCGTATTTTTAGGATCACAATGAGGCAATGATGTTGTACAGTTTATCGTCGATAGGATGACCATTGTGGCGTAATTCTTAATAATCCTATAATCCTTCTCTGTTGATGAGTAAGGAAGGATTAAAATTTGATAGATAGTGTGACTTAATGGTGTGCCCATTTCTACTGTTTCTGACCTATAAATATGATTTACTTCACAGTTCTCGAAATTTATTCAGAAGGAAAAAGTTTTACATGTGCTCTTGAATGCTGAATATCTCTGTTATACCGATAAGTAGTCTGAGTTGACGATTTTGATGTTAGAGTTTATCCTGACAGAATGTATCCGTGACATACATGGTTCTTTGAAGAAACATATTCCTTTTGTTGATTTTCCCTATTATAAAATGTTTTAGGAAATAATTCATATGGCTCTATACGTGGTCCTCTATGGTAGACCAAGACTTATACTGTTATGCTTGCTTAAGAAAGGTGAGGCTTTTCTACATTGTATTTATCTTGTTTAGAAGTCTTGGAAGGATATTCAGTTGATTAATAAATAAATAGATACAATTCAATCTAGGTAGAAGTCTTATACTAATATTCACTATAAACCTCTAGAGTTTGAGGTGGGACATCGGGTCTTTCTATGTATTTCTCCAAGGTTGCATCATAAATGAATCTAGAAAGAGGACATGTTACCACCTCAGTATGTTGGGCCTTTCAATTTATTGGATCTTGTTTTCCTTGTATCCTATCATTTGTTGTTACGTTAGCGGTACCATGACATTCATGAAATCTCCCACATATCTCAAATTTGACAGTATCATCCAAACCCATCTCAAGCATTTGATGCCAATGATATCGAGATTGATCAAGATTCATCCTACAAGGATCATTTAATTCATAGTGTCGATTTTAAAATGAAAGTTCTTCTAAGTAAGTCAGTTAGTTTTGTATGGGTGTTATGGAATCATGGACATGTTTTGGATAATACCTAGGAGTAGGAGGCCACTGCACATGTTAAGTTTCCAGATATTTTTTATTAGGAGTTCTACCACTCCTAGATGGGAAACATGAGGATGAGTTTTTTTAAGGATAATAGGGTGAAACATATAGGCTTTATCAAATGGAACATATTATTAATTTATTTGATTTATTCTATAAGAATAAACATTTATTGATTCTTAAGAGGTCAAAGGAGGTCTTGGGGGTGTTCGGGGGCCCGTTTGAATCCCAGAGCATAAAAAATGGGGAACGGGATGGGACCCACGGTTTCTATGAAACCGTACAACCTAGGGTGCACTATCGTGATCCATGTTGAAGGTTTCAGATAGTATTAAAACAAATGGTTTCCACATGGTTATTCAAAACAATAGCCTTTCTCATTTGGTGTTCCCATTGATGGAGAACATTGCTAAAGGTTGCCGCATGGTTTGGCCAAAATGTTCACATTAGAAATTGTGGGTGAATTTAATAAATTTACCTTAATAAATGTTTTATAACTATTTTATTTTTCCTCTCCCCCTTATTATATTTCTCCAATTCCTACATGGTTCATGAATCTCTACTCCTCCCTCTCATGAGTTTTTGATGTTTCTCACCAAAATCTAGTCAATTTTCTTCACTGTCAAATGATATGGACTCTTCTCATTCAGTTCCATGTTCTATACCCCTCTATTTCTATGATTTTCCTTTATCCATTGTGCTATTTCGGATGGAAAAGTTTCCCAATTTTTGGGTATTTTCTTAAAACTCTCTATTTCAATAATTTTAGGTTGAATGAAATATTTATTCTGGAAATGTAGAGTACCATGATTATGAGTTAGGGTGACTTCTCCATTTCACATCATTTCATCACTTTTTGACATTGTGTCATTGTGTTGCTAACTAGGAACTTTCGACAAAGAATTTTGGTCACCTATTAAATTATCTAGGATGGTTTTGCATTCCTATAGTGACTCTAGAATTTAGTCAAATCCATCCATAGCTTTTATCCTTACCATTGGTCACCCCAATGTGTGTGACACAAAAAATAGAATATCTGACCTTTCTTTTTAACTGGGGGTTTTCTTTGGGATAAGGATCCAAATCGATTAATGGATTTAGAATGAGTAATAAACCATTAATTGAGGTGCCCTTGGAAATTCATTTCATTATTATATTTTATTTAACTATGTATAATTCTATAAGCCTTAGGCTTTCTTAATTTATCATTTTAAATGTCAAAGGCCATATGTTTTCTTATACTTATGTTATGCTATGATCATTTCATTGTTTAGTTCTAATGAATTAAACCATATGTTTGTCTTGGTTGGAATGTGATAATTTTTCATGATTGATGGATTGTGCTATTGTTAATTCATTTTGTACATGGTTTTACTTACATCATAATTCTAGGTGCATAATTCTTATTCCCTTATTCGTGGATTTAACTATAGGCCATTGATTGTTATGTTCATTGGGTTAGAATTTTGTAATGCAAGTGAATACATGTAATTGTTTATATGACATGTTGGGTAACTTATGCCTCTTTCCCATTCTTTAATATTTTATAATGCATCTACCTTATAATATTAATTAGGCCAATTTTGTTTCACGATCTTGGTAAGAATGTTGTTTGTGATAGATATTTGTTTAAATGTGATTATATATATGCCATGCTTGTGATGAGAATTTGCAATTTGGTTTACGTGATATTGGCCAAGAGAGAACATGTTTTACTTATTAAGGATCCATTTATGGAATCACCATGCTCGTTAGGTTACTAATCAATGTGATGTGAGTGATGCATTTTATTTCCAGGAAATGACTACCCAAGTAGTTTCTTATACTTCTGAGTGATACTGGTTCCCTAGGGGAGAAATCATGGACGAACCCTCGCAAGCATCAATCACGATTCAAGAGTTCACCGAAGCATCATACTTATTTCATATGACATCTATTTCATGTTTTATGCTTCAATTTCCATTGGTGGATGTTTTCTAATGATTCTTCTTTCATTCATCGGGCATTCAAGAGTGTGAAATAGTCCGACATCATGATTTCAAAAGAATCATTTCAAGTTTTCTTCAGAGGAAGATCTTATTTTGGCTTGGTTTAAATATCCTCACTCTAATACCGGGTCTCATTTTATGCTCATAAAATGGTCCTATGACTACCATATAAACTAGGATTCTTCATCTATGGAGGTTTCTGTAAGGGTTCCCAAACTTCTCCTCCCCATTCATACTGTTTAATTCTTTTTATGCTAGGTAATGTTTTAGGTATCTATTTATGATCAGACAGGAGAACTCGATCCATTGGTCACCCAATTTTCCCTGGAATTTGTGTTGAGTTTGAGATGTCCAAGCCACATAATATGTTCTTATAGATCATTGTTGGGGAATAGTTTAGGTAAAAAAATCAAGTATTTTTTAAACATGGTATGATTTCTGTTCCATGCATACAAAATTGGGACATGGAGAGAAGTATTGATGATGTAAAATGTAGAAGGAACCTAGAGAGGATACTTCTATGACTGAACTAGTCCCAAATGGGGTGCCTACTACATAGTACAATTCTTTATGTGTGTAGTGTTTTGGTTCATTGTGTCTTGTGAGCTCTCTTAGATAGATGATTATGAATTGAAGTTGAATGATAAGTGCAATGATTGTTTTTTAAGTAGGGTGTACCATGTTCTATTTTGAAAAAAAATAATGATGAAATATATAATTATTGTGAAGGTACTGAGGTAAGGCCAAATCCATCTATGAATATTCCTCATGATCTGAAATTCAAAAAATTTCCCTGCATGTCAATAGGTGATCTCAATAGATTTAACTTTCTAATGGTAGTGGATTCTCTAAGAAACACATTGTGTGTCAGTGTTTGTAGTGTTATTGATTATGCCACTCAATTGGGGATGCAAAGGGATTCAATGATTTCTATGTCGGAAAGGGATGCATGTACAATAAATTCAACAATCTGTAATATGGAATGATCTAATTCGGCTTGTGAAGGTATTCTCAATGTGGTTGAGGCATCACCCAAGAGTTCCTCTGTAGATCCCCTAAGCTTGATGTACATGTACATTACATTACTTTTGCAGAATACTTAATACATAACAAAAACAGACACACAAGGACTGTAATAGTTTAGTGTATTTGGTATCTTGGAACGTAATCTTCTAATCGTGGTGAAAGATCTTAAACATCTCCTATAAAGATCTTCCACTTTTTTTTCATGACCTAAATCCTGTCTTTGGATCCTGGGGGAAAATAAAACATAAAAAGGGTGAGCTAAAATGCTCAGTAATGATAAGCATGGATAAAATAAAACATACCATATACATTGGAACTAAAAAAAACATGAACATAATGTTTAAACATTAAAATCTTGAGCAACAACATAAAACATGGAATTACATAATGCATAGATCATAATGGAACATAAACCATGATAAAATAGCATGGGAATAAAACATGTAATTGTGGAATCCATTAAGCACATGTAATGATTTCCATAGTAGCCAAGGCATTGCTGCCAAGACCATCTTAGTGGACAAAGTCCCATTCTGAATCAAGTTCACTCCTCGTTTCAGTCCTGTAACACTGAACCGGATTAACTTACAATTCCAGCCATGTCTATATCATGAGATATAAAATCATTACCCAATGCATTGGAGGAAGATAAGTCCAACCCATCTCATAATGAAATCGTTCTTACTTGTGCCACAAAAAAACATACATCATTCATAATAACCCAATAAACAAAATGGGTTTCATAAACATCATTCCATCATAACATAATCCATATAAAAGAAATGGATATCATTTCATAAGAAGAATATTAAAACCATTTAAATCATAGAGACATGATACTTGAAACATACACATATGAAATAATATTATCTTAGATGAAAAATGGTTTTGATAAAATACTTGAAATGAATTCTTGAGGAAAATATCCTTTCTTCTTGAAAATCAATTTCTTTTCACAAAACGTCATGAAATTTTAAAAGAAATAGATTTTGTTGAAAACAGTAATGAAATCTCTTGGAGGAATCATCATTAAAATAAGCCTTTATGAAACCGTAAAAATCCTTTCATGTCGTATAAGTTAAAAAAACATTCTTCTCGTACTTTTGTCGAAAAAGTCAAAAAAGTACCTCGTAACGTAAACAAAAGAATGATTCCTTACATAAAATGTAGTAAAATTCAAAAAGTAAAAAATGGGTAAAAATTACTTTAAACATACATGAAAACACTTTTATAAATCATGGAAATGGATGATAGAAATAACCCCAGTAAATACTTGCGAATAAGCAATCTCGGATAAAAATGAGATTTGCAAAATTTATCCCTTACCTTATGTCCGGTATGCTTTGTATGTATATGAACCTCCTGAATAATGATTTAAATAATTTCATTGACTTATTATAGAATCATATTCATTTTTATTATATCATATATGGTTCACTTATGGCTTTAAATTACCCGTTCTTTTGTAAATTCCATGTTAAAGAGTGTTTTGGGTAAAATCGTTTCATTTGTCGTCCATGTTTTGACTTGTAATTATTCATATGATTACTTAGATCATTATTACATAATTCCAGAATATAAAACCCGATTTATTTATAATATATATTCAGAATAGACATATATATAGTAGATCGATAAATGGAAAGAAATACATTGTTCATGGAGACGGTTTGCCGTACGTACGCATGAACGCTGTTTTCATTTCCTTATTGAGTTGAATGGAATTAAGTAGATGACAGACATATATACATAATTACAGTAGTTTCATAATGTCATATATTTCATTATTATTTCTTATATATACTTTATAATAATTCTTAAATGGTTATCATGGAGAATGAATCTCATCGCGTCGTGGAGACGGTAGTCCGTATGTACGCACGAGCGATGATATTGTTTCCATAATTATTGAATTTAATTGGAGTGGATGATACAATATATCAGACTCAGAATGATGTTATAATAACTATGTATCATTATTCTTTACACCATTATACCCATCCATGTAAGTTTTTGGTGGAAAAACATATTACACCACGGCGTGGAGACGGTATTCCGTACGTACGCACGCGCGGTGATTTTGTTTTCTATAGGATGGATAAAAGGTGAAATGGGGTTGTATCATATTTATAATAACACATAAGTATATTAGTGATACTTATGTTATTACTTTATAATGAAACGACTAAAAAAGAAGAATTTTAAGAAGAAAGAATCTTGAAAGAATCGGGAGAAGAAATTACCTCTTCTTCGATACGCCTCTTTGAAACCTCCTCTTAGGGCACTATGATTGGTCTTTAAAGTAGACCAGAACCTCTAGGATGTTTCTAGGGAAGTGGAGAAGATAAATTGGAAGGGGTTTTCTTAGCTTGAAGGCTCAAATTGGTGTGTAGAAGAGAGGGAGTAGGTGCCCTTTTATAAGGGAGGAGAGGGGCACCTTTGGAATTCTTAAAAACATTAATTTATAATAAATCTAACCCCACTTAAAAACCTCCAATAACGACTCATATTCAAATATTATATGATATAGGGTTGTAATCTCATCAACCAATCAAATTTAGACATGTTTTGATCTTATTTTAAACCTTATAATTTTAATTTATCCTTATTTAATCTATTTATGTTTATTTGTGGTAATAAAATTCTAAATTTTAAATTATAGCAAATAATCACTTATTTGTTGTGAAAATTCCATAATTGTTTACTTTATAAAATTATAGAGCATATAAATTTAAATTTATAATTTTTAAATATTTTTGTGATTTTTAAACAATTTTATAATATGTGATTTTTATAAAATAAGAATAGTGTCAATTTTGACACTATACATTTATTTGAATTTAAATAAACTATATACAGAATATATGTTCAAAATAAAAGCTTTAATAGATTCATAAAAGGTCATATGTATCAATAAAATTAGTGTATCACATTAAATAGTTCATATAACATTTTTTTTGTTATTTTTAAAACCATTTATTTGGTTTATCTCTTAATAAAATAATTACTACAACATTTTTGTATAATTAATTAATATACTGATTTGTTGCATAAAAATTTAAAATAAAATCCTATGATGAAGATAAATCTATTACCGTTTACAATAACACTTTTACTAGAATATATCATCTTAAAATAACAATATTAAATGGTTATATTTATTAAATTATGAAGGTGACAACTTTGGCATCATTTAAAATAAAATAATATAAGTGTCATAATCACTTTTATAAGGATCCAAACGGTTATATATTAGATAATTGGATGATTAAGGTGTAGATATACACTACCAATAAGTTTTAGTTAGGTTTTTGGGACTTTTAATGGGTATTATTATTTCAATAAAAACTATATTACTTATTTTCAACTTAAGAAATAATTTCTGTATCATTAATGTATCACCATTAATGATAAATATTTAATCCCAAAAAATACTAAATAAATTATCATGATGTAGATAATTATATTATCTTTCTGGAGACTATTCATTTATTATGTTTTATGAAGTTTATCACTAAATTAAAATTATTATACTTATAAGATTTAAGAGAGTGACATGTTGTCACTTTCTTTGGTTTTAATAATAATTAAATTATTTTCATGTTCAAAACTCCATAAAATGAATCTAATCTGACCCTTATGGTATATGGGTATACATTTATCCATCGAATAGAATTTTTTCATGTGTTAGGGTAATTTTATAAAATTATATTTACCCTTAATTACCCAATTTACCTTTAACTATGGTAAATAAAATTTACCGTAGTTACTATTCATAATTCCCAAAAATTAAATGTAGCTTATTAACATAATATGGACCCCCTGATTCCAAATATGGAATCTATTTTTTTAAAATCAATACACAAAAGTTTCAGAAATTAAATTAAAATTAATCTCGTTGTCGAAAGAAAACAGGTTTTTCTTTAAAACATTGCAACAGATTGAATTGATTTAACCTACGAATTTAATGTAAAATCAATGCTAATGACATATATTATATTAAATGGTAAAAATATATTCTATTTATACTTTATAACCATTAAATATTTTAATTTATCCATATTAATTATTGCGATGTAAAGAGTTGTTTTTAATTAAAATATAGCGTGTTTTTATTATTCATCAAAATATGAAAGTTACCAGAATAATATGAAAAATTTATCCAAAGTAAATTTTTATTTCTTGATTCCGAATATTAATTTTATTTTGTCAAATTGAACTTATAAGAATGTCAAAAACTAGATTTAAAGTGGGTACTCCATCAAAATGCTGCAAAACTGCATTTTTTGAAAAATACTTATTTTAGCCGAAAAATTTATTTTGTTCTTATACCATGTTATAGAAAATTTGTAAGATGAATAATAATGTTATAAAATTTAAAATTTAGTAAATACTTTTCATAACGTCTAGTTCATAATAATATTATAATAATATATCGTTGTTTAGTAAAACTCGGTATTGCGTACAACACACGCTATCGAGGAAGGTCGTGATTGCGTGTAATGCAAGCCAAGTCAGGGTTGCGTGTTGTGAAAGAATATTTTGTTGTTTCGTATAACAGAATCCAACCATATTTCATTTATACATTGAATATATATATATATATATACTCAATGTTCCGTAGAATAACTATTATCAAAATTGTGTATAACATGATCGAAGAATAGTGTTGCGTATACTGCAAGATAATACGGTGTTGCGTACAGCGCAAGGTAATCTTGGTGTAGCATACAACACAAGAGATTAATGAAATTAAAAGAATATTTTTCATAAAATCTCGGGGTGTAACATTCTACCCCCCTTAAAAGGAATTTCGACCTCGAAATTCGTCGGGGTTATAAATGGTTTACTACTCGAAAGTTTGTTTAGTAGAAACCCACATCGTAAAAAGGAATACCAAAACATGGATTTTATAAACTAAAGTATGAAATTTAACGGTTACCCAAATTAACTCATCACCGGGTTTCCACGTAGGAGAACATAGGTGAAACTATGGATATGGAAAAAAATCTAACCATCAAGTTCTGATGGAGAGTGGTAGAGAACATGGCTATGAAAAAGACAATAATCACAAAGCTATTGATTTGTGATAATATAAGGTACCATCTGATTAATCAGATATAAGGGAACTAGGACAACATTTTTGGTTTTCAAGATTATTTCCCTAAAGTTGATGAATTAAAAGAAATACTTCCATGATTTTGGTACAATCTCACTGTTGTTCGTGAATTGAACAATTTCCACTTCATCCCTTAAAGAAATGAAGTTGAATTTGTTATTCGTGATGTGTTAGAAGATCATGTGATAAAATGATGGGTCATTCCATCTCTTTCAAACAAAAGGATAGCAAAAGTTATAAGTCCATATTATGGTTAGATTAATGGTATATGGTTCCAAAAATGAACTTATACTTTATATATCATACCGCTTAATAAAATAAAACTAGTTTTTACTAACCAGGGACTTCCTGTAGGCCAGTGATAGGCGATAAAGGCCAGTCGCACTTCAGTTTTGGGTTCGATTCTCACAGCCTTCTCCGACGCGATGGGTTGTCGCCCATCCTGCAGGTTGTCCTTTTTCTAAAACTATATTACTATAATATCCCATCAATAATATCGAAAAAACTTCTATCCTTACACAATACTAACTTATGTCCAACATAATCTATTCCAATCTTTAGGATTATCCATAATACTGCATTCCACTCTCATAATATAGTGAAAACGATTAACAGAGATTTAATACCATCGTTGATCCCCATATATCATAAGATATGTCTTGTTGGTCGCATTCCAAACATTTGAAGGCCTTAATCATGTATTCTCTTGAAAAATGAATAGCCATTGAACCTTAGTAAAAACATGAATGTAGTTAAAAGTTAAAACTTTCCACATACCAAAATCCTCAAAATTCTATATACTCAAACCATGATATCACTTAGTCCTTATATCAATAATGAGCTCATAAATACAATCAAACATCTCATTATCTTCTTATTCCTTCATTATGCGCATATCATCTACTTTACAAAAATATCTGAATAATCATCCATGGTTACTAGAACCATTCAACATATACTTTCAAATACTTTTAGGAACAAAAATAGTGTAACAACCCTTAGATGATTCTTTGTTCCATAGTACCATTAACTATACAACATAACTATCGATAAACATACAATCATTCCACTACCTTCTAAAACAACTGACTGAGCTTCAACACTTCTTTCAGCTCATATATCATTTGTAGTCTCCTCATCATCATCCACATAAATACTACCCATATGACCCTGCTGATTCTCTTCATGTGATTTTCCATTAGGGCATTGGTTTGCATAATTCCTGTACATTCCACATTTAAAACATCTAATCATTTTTGATGCCGTAGCAATACCATTATCTTTGTCCATGGTGTTAACTGAACCTTTTCCTTTGCACTTACTGGCTTTGTGTCCTTTTCCACACCCAAAGTATCTTCCAGTTCCTTTGAAACAATCTCCATGATGCCTCTTCCCACATGATTTACATGAGGGAAATTAAACTTTCTTTCCTCTATGATCATCATGAAACTCCATCATTCTCTTATTATCTGAGTCGGGAAACTTACCAAAGTTGAGATTATTGATCATATTATGAGATTGCTTATTAGGCATAATAACGATGTTTGGACTTCTAGATCTCGTTTCATTTGGGTTCTCATGAAGAAAATCATTCCATTGTCTATCATATCCTCCATTATCATGAATCTTCATCTTTCCAACCATTTTCTAAAACCCAAAAAGAATAGTGTGAGAGGAAAAAATCATGCTATGAAAAAAAACATAGTAAAGGGTGAGTACACTCAATATCTAACATCTTAGGTTAAATTCTAAGATCGTTACAGTAGTTCTATGACTATATCTTATACGTATACTTATCCTTAGGGACATCCATAGACATACCTTAGAAATATCTCTAGGGATCTCACTAACGTTTTCACATCATAGTTTCCAAAGGTTGACTAAACCTTTCCTCTGATACCAACTGTAGAGACCCTAAGATTGACGTACATGGACATTACATTACTTTTTCCAAATACTTAGTACATATCAAAAACAGACACACAAGGACCGTAATAGTTTAGTGTCTTTGGAAACCTAGAATGTAATCTTTTAATCGTGGTGAAAGATCTTCAACATCTCCCATAAAGATCTTACACTTCATGTTTCCTGACCTAAAACCTTTCTTTTGATCCCGGGGGAAAATAAAACATTAAAAGAGTGAGCTCAAATGCTCAGTAAGGGTAAGCATGGATAAAATAAAACATACCATATACATTGGAACTAAAAAAACATGAACATAATGTTTAAAAATTAAAATCTTGAGCAACGACATAAAAAATGGAAGTACATAAGGCATAGATCATAATGGAACATAAACCATGATAAAATAGCATGGGAATAAAACATGTAATTGTTTCATCCATTAATCACATGTAATGATTTCCATAGTAGCCAAGGAATTGCTGCCAAGACCATCTTAGTGGACAAAGTCCCATTCTGAATTTGAGTTCACTCCTCGTTTCAGACCTGTAACACTGAACCGGATTAACTTACCGTTCCATCCATGACTATCTCATGAGATATAAAATCTTTACCCAATGCATTGGAGGGAGATATAGTTCCCACCCATCTCATAATCAAATCATTCTTACTTGTGCTAGAAAAAAACATACATCATTCATAATATCCCAATAAACAAAATGGGTTTCATAAACATCATTCTATCATCACATAATCCATATAAAAAAAATGGATATCATTTCATAATAAAAAAGTGAAACAATTTAAATCATAGAGAAATGATTCTTAAAACATACACATATGAAATAATGTCATCTTAGATGAAAAATGGTTTTGATAAAATACTTGAAATGAATTATTGAGGAAAATATCCTTTCTTCTTCAAAATCAATTTCTTTTCACAAAACGTCATGAAATTTTAAAAGAAAGAGATTTTTTTGAAAACAGCAATGAAATATCTTAGAGGAAGCTTCATGAAAATAAAGCTTTATGAAACCGTAAAAATCCTTTCTTGTCGTATAAGTTGAAAAAACATTCTTCTCGTACTTTTGTCAAAAAAGTCAAAAAAGTACATCGTAACGTAAACAAAAGAAAGATTCCTTACATAACATGTAGTAAAAGTAAAAAAATCAAAAATGGGTAAAAATGACTTTAAGCATACATGAAAACACTTTTATAAGACATGGACATGGATGATATAAATAACCCCAGTAAATATATACGAATAAGCAATCTCGGATAAAAATGAGATTTGCAAAATTTATCCCTTACCTTATGTCCGATATGCTTCGTATGTATCAGAACCTCCTTTATAATGATTTAAATGATTTCATTTACTTAATACAGAATCATATTCATTGTTATGATATCATATATGGTTCACTTATTACTTTACATTACCCGTTCTTTTGTAAATTCCATGTTAAAGAGTGTTTTGGGTAAAATCGTTTCATTTGTCGTCCGTGTTTTTACTTGAAATTATTCATATGATTACTTAGATCATGATTATGTAATTACAGAATATAAAACATTATTTATATATAATATATATTCATAATATACATATATATAATAGATTGATAAATGGAAAGAAATACACCGTTCATGGAGACGGTAGGCCGTACGTACGCATGAACACTGTTTTCGTTTCCTTATTGAGTTGAATGGAATTAAGTAGATGAAATACATATATAAATAAATCCAGTGGCTTTATAATGTCATATATTTTATTATTATTTCTTATATATACTTTATAATCATTCTGAAATGGTTAACATGGAGAATGAATCTCATCGCGTCGTGGAGACGGTAGTCCGTACGTACGCACGAGCGATGATATCATTTCCATAATTATTGAATTGAATTGGAGTGTATGATACAATATATTAGAATAATTATGATGTTATAATAACTATGTATAGTTATTCTTTACACCATTACACCCATACATGTAAGGTGTTGGTGGAAAAACAGATTACACCACGGCGTGGAGACGGTATTCCGTACGTACGCATGCGCGGTGATTTTGTTTTTCGTAGGATGGATAGAAGGTGAAATGGGGTTGTTTCATATTTATAATAACAAATAAGTATATTAGTGATATTTATGTTATTAATTTATAATGAAACAACTAAATAAGAATAAGTTTAATAAGAAAGGAGCTTGAAAGAATCGGGAGAAGAAATTACCTCTTCTTCGATACGCCTCTTTGAAAACTCCTCTTAGGGCACTAAGATTGGTCTTTAAAGTAGACCAAAACCTCTAGTATGTTTCTAGGGAAGTGGAGAAGATAATTTTTCAAGTGTTGGCTGAGCTAGAAGGCTCGAATTGGTGTGTGGAAGAGAGGGAGGAGGTGCCCTTTTATAAGGGAGGAGAGGGGCACCTTTGGAATTCTTAAAAATATTAATTTATAATAAATCTAACCCCACTTAAAAACCTCCAATAATGACTCATATTCAAATATTATATGAGATAGGGTTGTAATCTCATCAAAAAATCAAATTTAGACATGTTTGGAGCTTATTTTAAACCTTATCATTTTGATTTATCCTTATTTAATCTATTTATGTTTATTTGTGGTACTAAAATTTTAAATTTTAAATTATATCAAATAATTACTTATGTGTTGTTAATTTTCCATAATTGTTTACTTTAAAACATTATAGACCATATAAATTTAAATTTATAATTTTTAAATATTTTTGTGATTTTTAAACAATTTTATAATATGTTATGTTTATAAATTAAAAATAGTGTCAATTTTGGCACTATTCATTTATTTGAATTTAAATAAACTATATACCGAATATATGTTCGAAATAAAAGCTTTAATAGATTCATAAAAGGTAATATGTATAAATAAAATTATTTGATCACATTAAATAGTTCATATAATATTTATTTTATTATTTTTAAAACCATTTATTTGGTTTATCTCTTAATAAAATATTCACTACAACATTTTTGTATAATTATTTAATATACTAATTTGTTGCATAAAAAATAAAAATAAAATACTATGATGAAGATAAATCTATTACCTTTTACAATAATACTTTTACTCGAGTTTATCATCTTAAAATAACAATATTTAAATTGTTATATTTATTAAATTATGAAGTTGAAAACTTTGGCATCATTTAAAATAAAATAATATAAGTGTTATAATCACTTTTATAAGGCTCAAAACGGTTATATATTAGGTCTTTGGATGCCTCAGGTGTACATATACACTACAAATAAGGTTTGGTCAGGTTTGTGGGCCTTTTAATGGGTATTATTATTTCAATAAAAACTATATTACTTATTTTCCACTTAATAAATAATTTATGTATCCTTAATGTATCACCATTAATGACAATTATTTAATCCCGAAAAACTCTAAATAAATTATCATGATGTAAATAATTTTATTAGATTTCTAGATACTATTCATGTTTGAATTTTTATGATGTTTATCACTAAATTAAAATTATTATACTTATAATATTTAAGAGAGTGACATGTGGTCACTTTCTTTGGTTTTAATAATAATTAAATTATTTTCATGGTAAAAATTCCATAAAATGAATCTAATCCGACCCTTAGGTTATATGGGTATACTTTTAGCCATCCTATAGAATTTTGGCATGTGTTAGGGTAATTTTATAATATTATATTTACCCTTAATTACCCGATTTACCTTTAACTATGGTAAATAAAATTTACCGTAGTTACTATTCATAATTCCCAAAAATGAAAAGTAGCTTACTAACATAATTTGGACCCAATGATTCCAAATATTGAATCCATTTTTCCAAATTCAATACACAAAAGTTTCAGAAATTAAATTAAAATTAATCCCGTTGTCGAAAGAAAACGAGTTTTTCTTTAAAACATTGCAAAAGATTGAATTGATTTAACCTACGAGTTAAATGTAAAATCATTGATAATGACATACATTATATTAAATGGTAAAAATATATTCTATTTATACTTTAAAACCATTCAATATTATAATTTATCCGTATAAATTATTGTGATGAAAAAAGTTGTTTTTAATTAAAATATAGCGTGTTTTTACTGTTCATCAAAATATGAAAGTTACCAGAATAATATGAAAAATTTATCCAAAGTAAATTTTTATTTCATGATTCCAAAGATGAATTTTATTTTGTAAAATTTAACTTATAAACATGTCAAAAACTAGATTTAAAGTGGGTGCACCATCAAAAGGTGGCAAAACTGCATTTTTTAAAAAATACTAATTTTACCCGAAAAATTTCATTTGTTCTTATACCATGTTCTAGAAAATGTGTAAGATGAATAATAAGGTTATAAAATTAAAAATTTATTTAATACTATTCATAACGACTAGTTAATAATAATATTATAATAATATATCCTTTTTTACTAAAACCCGGTATTGCGTACAACACACGCTATCGAGGATGGTCGTGATTGTGTGTAATGCAAGCCATGTCAGGGTTGCGTATTGTGAAAGAATCCTTCTTTGTTTCGTATAACATAATCCAACCATATTTCATTTTTACATTGAATATATATATATATATATATATACTCAATGTTGCGTAGAATAACTATTATCAAAATTGTGTGAAACATGGTCCAAGAATAGTGTTTCGTATACTGAAAGCTAATACGGTGTTGCGTATAGCGTAAGGTAATCTTGGTGTAGCATAAAACACAAGACAATAATGAAATTAAAAGAATATTTTTCAAAAAATCTCGGGGTGTTACATCCTTGGGAGTTTAATTTTCTTTGGTTTTGTGTTTAGAGAGAGAAACTAAGATATTTAAAATTATGGAGGTGGAAATAGTAGAGTCAGGTAATAAATTTGAATTATTGTTTCATGATGATTTGATCTTGGAGATTGAGGATGATCTGGTATATAGTGTGAGCGATTTAGAAGTGGAGGTTTTGGGAGATAGATCTCCGAGCCAAGGGAGAAACACAATCCAAAAGTGAATCTTTAATGAGAGGAATAATTACTAATTATTTCCACCTATAATATAGAAAAAATGTACAAATAATTTGAATGTTAAGAAGATGGATATTGATGTCGCCTTATGGCTATAGAAACCATGTGATGTTTTTGAGAAATCTTGAATATTTCTTTTTGTCTCAGAAGAAGAAGTTGTTGGATAGACCTTGTCACTTAATGCTACCGAATAAGAAGCTACCAAAATGATGGGGAGGTCTTCAAGGGTGGATCTTAATGAGGAGAAATATAATTGGATCGAAAATAATGACCTAATCCTATTGGGGTATCTAATAGTGGAAAGATCAACATCGAGGAGTACATCCAGTCTTGGTAAAATTTTGACTACCATTTTAAATATTATCTAATAGAGGAATCCTACTCCCATGCAACAAGAATCTCTTAGAAATTTTTTAGGGAGATTAATTATGGTTGGCATAAGTTGTCGTTAAATGGTTATGATATTTCCTTCTGTGGTTGAACTCATGGTTTCTCACATATTTCTTAAAAGTGTGTGATTAATAAAAAAATAATATTCATTTAACAAAAGTTATGGGTCACCTTGGACAGACTCAGTGATATTAGACTATATTGGATACAATGTAGGGATCCTTGGTATTCCTTTTAGATCACCTTGGTCGGGCTAATATGCCACCATAGGATTTGACAATTTTTTTCTGATATGAGATGCATCTATCATTTTTATCATGCGATTGATTATGAACTTATTGTACTTTTATTCTGCTTACTAGAACATATGAACAATGACATGTGAATTTGACCACATTCCAAGGTATAGTCTATGCGATTTGACAATCATAGATATCATTTTTTACTAGTTTCTTTATACAAATATTATGCTTGCACATGTACTTATTTTTAACCATCCAACATAGGTTTTTGTAGGTGGTATGGGATGACTAAACATTTGGGAAACCAGAATAAATTTTACATGATTAAATTATGGATTTCTCAACTATATTATACCTAGAACACATTCTATTATTTAGATTACAAACATGAATGGTCTAGAAACCATGGGTTTTAGCCTTCGGAGATTTATATCCCACAAATTTCTTGGGTTCTGTTAGGTACATGAGTAGAATTTATACTTTCTTTTATGAATAAAGGTATTTGTTTTGCTTCCGATGCTTTATTTATTTACTGTTTAGGATAGATCATTGGAGGACACAGACCGAGGCTATAATTGAGATGATTTTATGTATTTTTTCAGATCTTTTACTGTTTTTGATTGAATGTAGTATATCTTATTTACCCTTGTTCCGTAGTACTCCAATTTGTGTTTATAATCATGTTATAGACATCATGTTTGTTTCCTTTATGATTATTCAAATGCTTCAAGTTTCATGTTTATGTTTAATTTCTTATTCATTTACTTTTTATAGTGTATTTTATTTATTATTTTTTACTATTTATTATATATTGTTTTATTCTATGCATACTCCAATATACTAGGGAATAGTCACCCCACATACACACCCTAGGCCCTTGCTGATAGTCGTATTCCTCTCATGTTCGGGGACAAGCACTTCAGGTCTTGGGACATACCATCTTAGGGACCAGCTCAGTGGAACTCATGGAAGGACTCTACAAGGATCAAGATATATAATTAAAATATGGAATTATTTAAACCATTGTTAAGGAAACATGGTGTATGACATAAAAATGTCTCATGGGATTCAATTTTGAGACAAATAAATCTTTACAACATGGGTAAATATTAAATCAAAAACACATAAAAAAGAGAGAATGGAATAAAAAATTAAATAAAAAAGGAAATATAATTCATGATATGAAATATTATATAGGTAGTATACATAAAAAATAAATAAGACTTATTTTATAAATATTAACTATATCTCAATGAAGGAAAATTGAGATAGAATCATATACAAGTTTAGTAAATTTTAAATCAAAATTCATTGGATGATTGAAATATATATGATTGTATAAATACCATGAATAAAATCATGTAGTATATAGATATACATTCTTGGGATGTATATAACCTATAGAAATAATAAATTGGTTCATAACAATAAAACTTATCTCAATGAAGAAGAGTTGAGATAGAAAACCCTTACAACTTAAAAACATTAAAAAAAGACCTGAATAAAGAGAGAGAGAGAGAGAGTTCTTAAAATTGAAGTAAAAATACCACGATAATTATAATTAATGATATTATTAAACCAATATGTTGTATACACATTATTTAAATTAATTTAGGTCTATTAAAAAATGTGTCACAAATAAGTATAGTTTGAGATGAAACCCTTTCTTGTTTCTGAAGACATTCTATGCTTGAAATTAACTACATAAATAATTAAATTATGTTCAATATATATATATATATATATATATATAATAAAGAATATTAATCATTTATATCTAATTTTATAATACCCATTTATTATCTTTTGGTTCTTATTCTTAATATAGTTTTCTCTTTAATTAGTCACTCATGGTTTTTTGGTTAATTTATATACAATAATTTCAATTTATTGGTCGTGGTCAAAGATGTTGTCAAATATTTTAAAAACATCTTAAATTTAATATTGTTATTTTTACTTTAATATTCTATTAAAAAATTATTTATAATGTAAAATATGTTTTCCATGAATTGCCTCAATTTATAAAAATTACATTAATATGTGCATTTTTAGCAGTTAAACTTATTATAACCCTTTACTTAAAATATTACTTATGGAATGTATAATATTATAATTATAGAATTTTAATGTTTTATTAAATTACCATTTTGATACATTAAATACACTTGTAAGTCCATTAATTTTATAAACTATATAAAAATAAAGATAAAAATATTCTCAGGATGGTTGTAGTCCCCACAAAGACACAAGAAATGATCATATTTTCAAACAATGGAAACAAAGTGGGAAATAAAGTATATTATCATTTAAGAATTAATAAAATTTTATAAATATTATATTATCATTTGAATTATCCTTTCTAATCCATACATGAAATGTGGTAATAAAAAGCCAAAATTTCCTCTTTTTGGTGGTAGTAATCTGCGCACACATACTAAAGATGATTCATATTTTCATTAGTAGATAGAAGAGAATAAATAATAGTTTTACCATAATTATGGAAAAATCTAAAAGATATAGTTATAATGATTTTATTATTACACAATGTGTAGGATCTAAATGATGAATGTATATGCCCAATATATAAGAGGGTGGTGAATTGTATACTTTAAAAAATTCCTTTGGAACTTTTAAAGATTGTAATTTTAACAAAGTTAAACGAGGTAAATTCACAATACCTCTTAGTTCAACAAACATGGTTGATTCTAGAAATGTGGTTCTTGGAAATGAAAATTAAGAAAAGTTTACAATGATAAAGATTCTTCCTTAAAGTGTATAGAATATTACTAATTAGAGTACAAGTATAAGAATGTATAAGATAGATACACTTTCCTTATCAATCAAAATGCAGTGAAAACAAACTTGAAACAATACAAGTAACATGTACGAAATATTTTAACCAAAAGAGAAGGGTATCCAAAAACCGTGGATAATGGTCCCTTGATTTATAATTTCAATAAAGTCTGTCTTATCCACACTAGGGAAAGACCTCGATAAGAATATCAGAGTCTATCTTGCTATACCTGCAAGACCTCAAACTTCAAGGTAGTCGACACCTCTGTCTTCCTATCTCCGGAAGCCCTCAATCATCAAGGTAGCTGACACCTTTGTCTTCTTATCCTTAGAAGCCCTCTAATGTTCTCAACAACATCCAAAGTCACACGAAGAAATTCTGATCATGATGTTTAGTACACACAATGCATGAGAGTCTCTCTCTAAAAATAACTTTAGCATGTAATCTCTAGAGTTCTAGAATAGTCAGTTGTAATGAGCTCATTCAAATGTGCTTCTATTTATTGGCACAACTTCAACTATCGGCTCCGTCCTCCAACGGTCATATATTTCATTGAATTTATGAGAGACCTAAACATATGTCACTCAAAAAACGGTTGGTTAGAAATAGAATGAACGACATAATTTTATAACACCAAAAAGAGTAAGTAAATAATATTTTCTTAGACACATTCATTTTTTGGAGTCTAAGAAAAAAAATAAAAGTTCAGAGTCTAACCAAAAACCCATTCGTTGTCTATAATACATGAATATTCAGATTCTATCTTCAAAAGAATTTGGAACCTGAATTCCTTAGAATTCCAGAATGTGGATTTCAAGGAAATTAGGACACTAAATTCTGACGAATTCGTAGTCTGAATTCAATGAATTCGGATTCTAAATTCATAAGAATTCAGAATCTGAATTCATAAGAATTTGTATTCTAGATTCATAAGAATTTAAAACCTGAATTCGGATCCTAAAAACATGAGATTTTATTTCTAATTATTTATAGAATTCTGAGGTTTTATATATGAGACAAAATTTTACACTTAGGAATAAAATGAGTTAGATTTATAAAAATTATGACAAGAACAATGAAAACATGGTAAGGGTAAATTATACTTGAGGAAGAAAGATTTTCCTTATTAACATAAGTCTTAGGAGAAATGAAATTTTCCTTAAGATATAGTGTTTGTGATTTTCAAAACATGAAGGAATGAAAAAATTATAAGGAACCCTTATTGACTAAACAATCTGTCTCTTTTTGGAAAGCACAAACATCCTTACAAAAAAGAATATAAGGACATCGAATTTTTATGATCATGAAAAAAACTCTTTATCCCTTTACTTATGGAACATAGTGAATATGACTAACTCCCCCTTAGGCTTTGGAATCACTAAGGATCGTATTATGAATTTAATGAATGGTATTTCTCATTTTCTTATATACGATGATCTCCATGATGAAAACTGCCCCTTAGATTAACTCCTCCTTAGTTAGGGAAATTTTTTTCTTTACTAATATTATTTTCTAAAATTCTTTTCTCCCCCTTTTTTATTTTCAAAAATAAAAATAGGGAATAAAGAAGGAAATATGGTACTATAAATATTAGTACTAGACAACCATATTTATAAAGAGAAACCCAAAATTTTATTATTATTGGAAAAATTTATACAAGGATGAAATACAAAAAAATATCATAATTGAAGAAGATTATCCTTCATTCACCTTCAGCATAAAATTCTTCACTATGGTATTCAAATCCTTGATCTTCTTCTGATCCTCTTATGCATGCTTGAGCAACTAATCCTGATCTTCAGTTTTCTTCTCTATAGATTTAATTTTATCTTCCTGATCCTTAAGAGCCTCTGCCTGAGCCATCAAGACGTCTTCCTTCTTAGCAGGAATCTCTTCTATCTCAATCTTAAGATCCCTTTCTCTCTTCCAACTCTGAGAAATTGAATATGATTTTCCATTCAGATCTTTCACTTCTTACTTCCGAGTATTATCTTCAAGAGATATATTTTCTTAAAAAGACTTGGTGAGATATTTGAACTTGCTATCTTCAGTTTCAAATGCATCTTTGACATTATCTTGAAACTCATCAAGAATTTTCATGTCTTCCATAGTTTTCTTTGACCAGCTAGTCATCTTCATTGAAGACCTTTTATGTGCTTCATAGTTTATGGAAAAGTTTTTGAAATCATCCTCATGTTTGACACATTTATCCATCACCATGGATACTAAATCCGATTTTTTGTTTAAGGTATTATAAAGCATCTTGCATCTAGAGATTATGGTTAAAAATAGAGGGATAGTTCCAAAAAGCTTTTTCAAAGTCTAGACTACAAAATCATGTCCAACAGAGGATGATTTTGAATCAGAGATTTTGGTTGTTGATGATTCATTTTCTATATTAGCAGCTTTCCTCTTCAATGAAACACCCACTTATTTATTCTTCACCACTGTTCTGCTAGGTGTATCAACAACAACTTGTTTTCCCCTATAATCATTCAAAATAACTTCATATTTGTTGGTTGATTCATGTTCACTTTTAGATTATTGCCAAATTTTATCTTCATCTACCTCTTCCTTATCAGCTCATGCCTCAGCATCCTCCGGCTGAATGAAATCATGGTTAGAGTTTTCTTCTTGAGACACTTTATTCACTTCTTCTCTATTATTCTCATCGTTCCCTATATTTATTTTCAAAAATCACATAGGGGGTGCAAGGAATGTCAACAAAGAATACTTAGTGAATAATAAATTTCCCTAACTAAGGGGGAGTTCAACTAAGGGGGGGTTTTCATCATGAAGATTTTTATACGGAAGAAAATGAGAAATATCATTCCAGAAATTCGGATTATGATCCATAGTGATTACAAATGCCTTAGGGGGAGTTATTTGTATTCAATATGATCCATAAGTAAAGGGAGATAAGATTTTTTCCAGATCATAAAAATTCTAAGTACTTGAATTTTTTTGTAAGGATGTTTGTGCTTTCCAAAAAATGGAGAGATTGTTGAGTCAATAATGTTTCCTTATGACTTTTCTATTCCATCAGGTATTGAAAATAAAAATCACCCTATCATAAGGGAGATTTCATTTCCCCTAAGACTTATATTAATATGGAAAATTTTACTTCCTCAAGGAAAATTAATGCTTAAAATGTTGTCATTATTCCTTACATAGTTTCTTTAAATCTAACTCATTTTATTCCTAAGTCTAGAAATTAGTCTCACATCTAAAACCTCATAATTCTATAAATAAATAGATATAGAGTATTTTGTTTTCAGGATCCGAATTCTGGTTCTGAAAGTATAACACTCTTATTTTCAAGAAAATAAAGATATTACCAACAAAAATACATGGTACATGAATAGTGGATGTTCCCAGCATATGACATGTAAAAATACTACTTTGAAAATATTACCAAGATGATAGAATGAAAAGTAACATTTGAAGATAATTCTAAGGGAGAAATTATTCGTATAGGTAACATTGTTTTTCTTGGAAAAACATTGATTTCAAATATTTTATTTTTTAAGGGTCTTAAGCACAACCTCATTAGCATAATTCAATTATGTAATGAAGGTTACATTATAAATTTTAGGAATTACAAGTGCTTAGTAAAGAATTCCATGAAAGAGTTTATTCTTTCTTCCCATAGGCAATAGATTGAATACACACAAAGCGTAGAAGATCATAGGATCTAAGACCTACCATGTCATAGTAAAATGGAGGATCATTCTTGGTTGTGTCATAGAAGGGTATGAAACTGTAATCTTAGGATCCTATGCACACTCTCTAGGAAAAGACTAGTTAAGGACCTACCAGATCATAGATTTTATTATTCAAAATTTTTGATTCTTTTCAATATGGAAAGCAACATAAATCAAATTTTAATTTAGTTGGTGAAGTATCAACTACGAATGCATTATAGTTAGAGCATATGGATCTTTTTGTTCCAACACAAACTAGAAGAATTGGAGGCAAATATTATGTATTTGTTTTGAGTTGATGATTACACTAGATTTATGTGAGTCTATTATCTAGAAAAGAAATATAATGCCTTTTCTTATTTCAAAAGTTTTAGAGCCCAAGATAAAAATGAGAAAAACCTTCCATTGATAACTATTCAAAGTGATCATGGAGGTGAGTTTCAAAATTCTGATTTTGAAACCTTTTATTGTATAAAAGAAATTTCTCACAACTTCTCAGCACCTAGAACACCTCAACAAAATGGTGTTGTTGAAAGATGAAATAGAATTCCTCAATAGATAACAAGAACTAAGTTGAGTTAATATTTAGTATACAAAATTTTTTGTTCTGAACCTATAAGTACTACTTGTAATACTATAAATCATGTTTTGATTAGAACTTTTCTTAATAAAAATCATTATGAGTTATGGAATGGTATAAAACCTAGACTTTCCTACATCAAGGTTTTTGGTTGGAAGTTATTCCTTATGAATACTAAAGTAAATCTACACATTGTCGCACCAAAATCTGATGATAGAATTTTCTTAGGCTACTCTACAACTTCTAATAATTATAGAGATTTTAAATTAAAATGCCATTACAGTTGAAGAAACAGTACATGTCAAATTTGATGAAACTGATCCTTTTGTTTTTAAAAAACCTCAAACTACATCTTCGGATGTGTTTTCAAAAACGTATTATCAAATCTTGTTAGAAGATCCTTATGATAAAGAAAATGTTCATGAAGGTATTTCTAAAACATTTACCCCAGAATATTTCCTATCGTACAATGATGAACATGTTTTAGAAAACCCAAAGCAGTTGTTTCTTAAGAATCATCCCAGTGATAATATCATTGGTAATGTAAATGAACTCGTAAGACTATAAGTTCCTTATGAAATGAAGTAGAACATCTCGAATTCTGTTCCCAAATATATCCAAAAAGAACTGATGAAGCTTTTGGTGATGATGATTGGATAAAATCCAAGAAAGATGAGCTAAAGGAACTTGAAAGGAATAAATTCTGGACCATGGATAAAAGACCTAAGAAATTTTTTGTTATTGGAGTAAATGGGTCTTTAGAAAAAAATGTGATGAAAATATAATTAGAGTCAGAAATAAAGCTATATTGGTAAATAAAGGCTATAATCAACAAGAATGAATATACTATAAAGAAATCTATGCTCCAGTAGCTAGAGTTTACTCTATTCGTCTGCTACATTCCTTTGTAGAATTATTAAATATTAAACAATTTCAAATGGATGTTAAATTTTCTTTTCTTTCATGGTTTTGTTCAATAGGAAGTTTTTGATGAACAACCTACTGGTTTTGAAGATTCAAAACATCCTGAACATGTTTTCAGACATACCAAATCTTGGTAGGGACTCAAGAAAGCCCCTAGATCCTGGTATGATTGACATACATGGTTTTTGCTTCAAAAATAATTTTGTCATCAAAAATACTGATCCAACCCATTTTATAAAGAATGATAAGAAAAATGTTTTGATTGTTCAAATTTATGTTTATGACATTATATTTGGTTCAACTCAGCAATCTTTAACTGATTCTTTTGCAGATCTAATGAAATTTGAGTTTGAAATGAGTATGATGGATGAGTTGTCATTTTTCCTTGGTTTTAAAATTTCTCAAAAACCGGAATGAATTTATATACCCTAACATATGTATATTAAATATATTCTTAAAAAGTATGGATATGAAAACACTAAGAGTATAAGTACTCCCATTGGTACCTCAAATTCACTTGATCCTGATGAAGTTGGGAAACCAGTAGATCAAACATCATTTAGAGGTATGATAGGAAGTCCACTATACATGATAGCTAGTCATATAGACTTAATATTTTCAGTCTGATTATGTGAAAATTATCAATCCAATCCAAAGGAATCTCATTAAAAGGAAGTTAAAATAATTTTTTGCAACTTAAAGGGAACCATGGATCTAGGACTCTTTTATACTTCTAGAAATTATTTTTAAAAAGGTTTTTTAGATACTGACTTTGATGGGTGTAGAATGGATAGGAAAAGTACATTCAGAACTTGTCATTTCTTTGGAGATTCATTAGTTTCTCAATCATGAATAAAGAAACCCTCAGTATCACTTTCCACTACTGAATCGGAATATGTAGCAGCTGGAAGTTGTTGTGTTCAAGTTTTGTGGATGCAACACACAATCACAGATTATAGAATGTGTTTTAACAAAACACAAATATTATGTGATAATAATAGTGACATTTCCTTTATTAAAAACCATGCACATCACTCCCATGCAATACACATAGATATTATTCATCAATTTCATAGAGATCACACACAAAAAAGAAGATATCATTCTTCAATTTATCAGAACACAAAATCAACATTCTGATATTTTTACAAAATCATTACCCTATGATATATTTGAATACATTAAACAGAAAATATAAATGATAAACATAAGGTAATCTTACTTATTAAATTATTGTTGAAAACGATATCCTTATAGTTAGAAACTTATTTTCATAGGGGAGTACATTTCATTGTTAGTTAAACTAAAAAAATTTTGTAGTCTAAAATTTTTTCATAGTTTAAAATTTTTTCGTAGTTTAAAATTTTTTCTTAGTCAATTTTTTTTCGTAGTCTAAAAATTTATCATAGTCTAAAAATTTTCTTTGTCTAAATTTTTTTTGTAGTCTCAAAATTTTTCATCGTATAAAATTTATTAGTAGTCTAAAAATATTTCATAGGCTAAAATTTTTTCTTCGTCAAAATTTTTTTGAAGTCAAAATTTTCTTATTTAAGATTTTCGAACATAAAATATTTGTAATGATGATTTTCGTAATTAAATTTTTCATAAGAATGATTTTCTTTCTAAAATGTTTTTTAATAAATTTTATTGGACTAAAAATTTTCGTAATGGAGTTTTTTGTATTTAAACTTTTCTTAATAAAAATTTTCAAAGTAAAATATTTCATAGGCATAATTTTCTTAGTCTAAACTTTTTATGTAATCAAATTTTGGAATATAATATTCTCCAGGATTTTTTTCCTTTTACGAATATTTTCCCATTGAAATCTGAAATGTATGATTTCGTTAACTTGGTTTTTGTAATCAACCTTTTTTACTTGCTGGTATTTTATTTTTTTTAAGAAAAATCTTTCATATTCCTTTTATTTTTTCCTAAATCTTATTTTTTCTAAAAACCTCAAAAGATCATATTAGACCAAGTTTCATTCTGTGGTTGTCATCTCAACCATCATATCCTCTCAAGATGCTTTCAACAGTTAGATCAATCGAGGAAGCTAAACTGTCGCTTCGATTACTTATATAAAAAACCCCCCAATGGTTGTCCCACATAGAACTCAAGGCTTCACATGATAAAACTCTGATACCAATTGTAGGATTGAAATGATGAATGTATATGCTCAATATACAAGAGGAGGGGGAAGGTGAATTGTATACTTTAAAAAATTCCTTTGTAACTTTTAAAGAAGGTAATGTTTATCAATGTTAAAAAGGTAAACTCACAAGACCTCTTTTTTCTACAAATTTACTTAATTCCATATATGTTGTTCTAGAAATGTTACTTAAGAAAAGTTTACAAAGATAAAAATTCTACTTTAAAACATATAGAATCTTACTAATCATAATACAATTATAAGAAATTATAAGATAGTTATACTTTCCTTATCAATCAAAATGCAGCTGAAAAAAACTTGAAAAAATACAAGTATCAAATAAGAAATCCTTTAACCAAAGGAGAAGGGTATCCAACAACCTTGGGTAAAGTACCTTGATTTATACTTTCAATAAAGTTTGTCTTACCCACAACTGGTTAAGTCCTCGATACGAATATCGAAGTCTATATTTCTATCCCCACAAGTCCTCAAACTTCAAGGTAGTTGGAACCTTTGTCTTCTTATCCTCAGAAGCCTTCGAACATTAAGGTAGTCAGCACCTCTATCTTCATATCCCCGGAATCCCTCAAATGCACTCAACAACATTCGGAGTCCCATGAATCAATTCCGAACAAGTTGTTCAGCAAGCACAAAGCATGAGAGTCTCTCTCTAGAAATCACATCAGCATGTAATCTCTAGAGTTATAGAATAGTCAGTTATAATGAGGTCAATTAAATGATCCCCTATTTATAAGAACATCTTCAACGGTTATCTCCCTCCTCCAACAATTATATTTTTCTTTGAATTTTAGAGGGAACTTTACACGTGTTACTCAAACAATGGTTGGTTAGTGTGAAAATGGATGGAATCATTTTATAACTCAAACAAGAGTAAGTAAAATATGGTTTCATACCCAAATTCATTTTTCTAAGTCTAAGAAAAAAAATCAAAGTTCAGAGTCTAACCAAAAAACCATTCGGTTTCTATAATACATGAATATTAGGATTATGTATTCAATGTAATTCGGAACCTGAATTCTATATAATTCCAGAGTCTGAATTTCAATGAAATTCAGACTCTAAATTCTGAAGAATTCGGTGTTGGAATTCATAGAATTCGGAGTCTGAATTCATATGAATTCATAGTCTGAATTCATAAGAATTCAGAATTGGAACTTGGATCCTGAAAAAAAAATACTCTATATTTAATTATTTATTGAATTTTGAGGTTTTAGATGTGAGACCAAATATTTCACATCTAAATAAAACGGGTTAGATTTAAAGAAATTATGAAAAGAACAATGAAAACATGGTAAGGATATATTTTACTTGAGGAAGGAAAATTTCTTTATTACGATTGGTCTTAGGGGAAATGAAATTTTCCTTAAGTTAGAGTGTTTGTGATTTTCATAACATGAAGGAATGGAAAAATCACAAGGAAACCTTATTGAGTCAGTATTATTGTTATGCTCGGTGTATATAGGAAGTAATAAGAAGGAAATTTTATGAAATATGTGTTACCTACATTGATATCTTAAAAATTCTCTTGATGCAACTCATAGATTTGAGAGGCATAGGATATTATTTTGGCGACAAGACAAAGTATGTAATGGAATGGAATTAAATTATTGGATATTAGGGTAGTTTTTGAAGTCTATTTCCAAATATTAGTTGAGTTTTGAAAAGGTAGAAGTAATCTCCACTTTCTATGTGAGGAAAATGTTATTTTTATGGAAAATAATATTAAGTATAAGGTAAGAATGTAATGACATGAAATTTCAATTATTTTTGTGTGGGAATGTTTGTAAGACTTGTATTTAATAGCTTAAAGCCTAAAAATTTATTTCTATAAGGTTTAATGTTCCTGTAAATTAATGGAAATCTTTTCCACCATAGATTAGTCATTTATACACTTATTACTCTTAAATAAATAATAATTAATAAAAATATATTTTTACTAAAAATATATAGGTAAGATATTATTAATTTTCTTCCATGATGATTATGAATTTGATATCTACATAACCTAATTAATTTTAAATAATGATAAAAATATTATTTCTAATTAAAAACACATAACACAACTGAATTATTCTTCAATAAAAGACTATTTTAAACTTTAAATAAATGTATATGATAACTTTGTGATGTTTACTAATATTCAAGACATGAATTGATTTTTTATAAAAAAAATTAAAATATAGGTGGCCTAAAACTCATGGAAATACCAAATTTCACTATGAATAAGTTTAATTAAAAGAGACTAACAAAAACAATTTCTAAATTCTAATAAAATGTTTATTAAGACCTTAAATATTACAAATTGATTTATTAACATCAATATAATATTTTATATTTCATAATTATACTCTTTATATATATATATATATCACAAATTAAAAGAGTTTACAATGATTTAGTCTAATAATATATACTAATAATGTGATGAAAATCATTATTTTGCAAAAAAAAACACTATTTTTCACCATTCAAAAAAATTATTTTTGACACATATAAAAGAAATTGAATATAATTTTTTACTGAGAATTTACATATATTTTATTATCATATATATATTCTAATATTTTAATGTAATTTTTTTTAAAGAAAATATATTATACAAAAAATTATTTTTATTACAAATAATTATTTCAATATTAATTATTATTAATTATTTTCCATTATAAAATAAAAACTACTGATTGTTTACCATATTAGTATTCGTTATATCTTTATTAATACTGACTTTAAAATATTATTAGGGTTTTTAACATTGCCTATAGAGTGTGACATAAGTTATAAAACATAGTATACAATTTAAAGGATTTAAAATCTCTATTCATTACAATTAATACTCATGACAACAAATTTATAATGAGAATATGAAACTATAATGTTTTAAAGAAATTTATTATTTAATATTCTCATGAAAAAGAAACATTATTTGGTAAACCATGAAATTTTTAATACTTTATTATGTTCAATATAAATGAAAAATTTTATTTGGATATCATCTTATTAAACGAAAAATGAACATTAGAAAATGTTATGAATTAAGTACATCGAAACATTACAGGTTCTATACTGTTGTAGGGATATGCTAAGAAATTGATATCAAGACATTGTTATTCATTATAGAGAAAATATAAAACAATTTCATCCATGGTGTATGACTATTATAAATAGTTTATAATATTTAGGGGAAAATAGTGATTGGAAGATAAACTCTATGAAATGATTATTGTTATTATTCATAAATAATGGGATTCTTAAATAAAAACATCGATTATACTAAAATTTTTAAAAAATCAAGTTTATATAACATAATCGGAATCTTAACGGATTTTGTTAGGAAAATTACTTGAGATACTAAAAATGATAAAATGAATGGAGAAGCATTCTCTTGTTCTTTATGTGTCCCTAATTCTAGGAGATTTTATACTTGTACCAAAACTTATATAAATATTGTTTTAGAAAATTAATGTAATCATATAGTTCCATATGATTCATAGGGAAATGTGATTTCTCAAATCTCAAAAAAATTAATAAACCTGTCACTAATTAAAATATTATAATTATCTATTAGAGATATAGTAAATATAGGAAATAAAGTAAGTAATCATTAGTAGTTATTTTCTATGAATATTTTAAGGAAATTTATATAAGACATAAATTTAAAAGAATAAAAAATAAAAATATAAATCCAAGAACATATTCTTAAATAAGAGGAAAGAAAATATTGAAATATTTAGACACCTAAAGCACTAAAAATGTGACACATCCTCATATATTTCATCAGAAGATTGTGGTATAGACAAAAAACAATAGATTATATAAAAAAATTATTTAATGAAAAAATTTTCATTGAAAATGTAACTAGATAATCACATATAAATTTTTCATATTGACTAAAAATTACATTATAATATATAATATGATTTTTAAAATTCTATAGAATATTTAAAATATAATCTATTAGAAGATGAACAATTAAAATCATTGGATGAAAAAAAAAACATTACCGACTACATATAAAATATGATGATATATAATTCAAATCAATCCAGAAAATAATATCAAAATTTGTTCTTTTGAGTTTACTAAAGAAAATATTTTCTAAGATATTAATATAATTTCAAAATTTAATTTATAAATTTAAAATCATTCCACAAAATTAGATTCAAAGACTAATTTTTTTGGATGAAATCCAGTCTATTAGAAATCAGTTTTTTAAAATTTTTATAACATGAATTGGATTGTTCCTCATAAATGTAAATTTTTTTAAATGAATTTTAACTAAATCTAATTATGTAATGGAATATTTCAATAAAATATATATAAAATTAAAAATATATATAAATTAAATTCTAAATATTTATAGTTACAATATTATTTATTTTCAATCAATATATTATTTAAATAAAAGTACGCATTATTCTACAAAATTTCATCCAAGAAGACACTGAGGTAATTTTAATTCTCTAAAAATGTTAAATATTTTGGTTTCAACAATGATTTTATTTTATAATAACTATAGGATATATAACATTAATGAATTTGGTATATGTTTGTTACAAAATTTTTTTTTCTAACCTAAATAGAACCAAACATTTTTTGGTACGACGAATATAATTTTATCTTTTTTAGGAAAAGTAGATGAGTACCACCAGTCATAAAAATAGTACCTTGATAGTGGCTGTCCTTAACTTATGAATATATACAAGTCCACATTAAGAAATTTAGTGAAGCTAAAAAGAGGATAAGTCACATTTTGTGACAATAAATAGGGTGAAATCATTTGAATCACTGATGTTTTTTTCTAGGAAAATATCTTTTTTCAAATGTTATATATGTTTTAGGACCTAAGAAAAATAAGATCATCATAAGTCATAAATCTAATTAGTTATATCTTATGATCTTTTGGAATGATAATTTTACTATTTAATGTTCATAAGTTAATTTTATATTATCTGCTGATAGACATTAAAATATTTTAACACATGAATTAGAAAATTTATGTCCTCAAAATTTACATTTTTAGCATAAAAAGGAAGGATTTTCTTGGATAGAGAAGAGGATATTCAGTAACTGTAACTTTCTAATCTAACAAAACATTATGGAATTTACATGTTATGTATCTTCTATAAAGAAATTTTATTAATTCAAAAATCTATTATTATTATCAAATTTGTAAGAAATATAAGTATAATAATAAATGAAAAATTTATGTCTAAGCTATGTAATCATTACATGGAGTGAACATTGATTTTTTTGTCCAAATAAAATATTAAGTATTGGAGGAATATACAATATATATGTCTTGGTTAATGACTACAATTGATTTACATGGTTCTATTTTCGCACATGAAATTTTGAATCCCTTAGTCATTTAACAGTATTTCATGTTTCGTTAGAAAATGAGAAAGCCAATATTTTGTTACTATATAATGTTATCATCACAATGAGTTACTAAACTATGAATGTGAAAGAAAAATTAGAAGATAAGGTGTTAATAAAAAATTTCTATACCAAGGATACTTGAATAAAATGGTTTATTTCAGAGAAGAAATATAATTCATCATAAAATTAATAAAAAAATATCCAGTAATTATTATGTTGCTAGAAATTTTTAGACTAATTCTATGGGTAATTATTTATATACTATTAATTGTGTTTTAATTATAATTTTTCTTAGTAAAAATAATTATGGGTTGTGCACTGAATGAAAGAAAATATTTCTCACTTCATTGTTTTTGGGGATAAAGTGTTCATCCTGAATACAAAATATCAGTTATATAATTTTGATCTAAAAACATATAAAATAATTTTTAGGGGTTATTATAAAAATAATATGGATTATAGAGATTTTAATAAAAAACCAATGATGTTGAGTAAAAAATTAATCTAAATTATTATGAATATTTTCCTTTACGACGGTTAAAACAATCATAGATATATAATTCTAATTATATTTTAAAAAATAAATATATTAGTTTACCAGAAGAAAATATTAAACTATTGATAGTAAATCCTTAATACATAAGAGCACCAGTTCCCAATATCTTTAAATCACATCAAGAAAATATATACATTCACTATTTTGATATCGACTTACATGTTTACCCAATAAAATAGTTGATCATAAAGGTTCATCCTTCCAATTATATTATTGTTCTTGTAACTAAACCGGTCAATACTATATATTCCTTTTCAAATCAATGTTAGAATCAATCCTTTATATAATAATTTAAACCTTAAATATTTTATGATGCTTTTGGGGATAAATGATTGATTAAATTCAATAAATAAGAGTTCAATTAGTGTAAATAGAACTAGGTTTGGACCCTTATTGATCATTCTATATATATTTTAGTAATTGGTGTAATATTGGTTTATAAAAATAAAATTCATTAATGTTTATTAGATATTGTAAACAAATCAATTCTTGTTGTTGAATGTTATAATCAAAATAACCCATAAACTACGGTGAATGTTTTCCACCTTTAGCTGGATTCAAATCTACCAGGATCTTAATAGAATTTGAATCTCATATAAATTCAAATTTATTTTAAATTTATGTGAAATGGGTTTTTATTAGAGGATATTTTTGAGATGATGCTTATACTGAAAAACCGATTAGTTTTGAATATGATAAATTTATAGAAAACTTATTTGAAACTAGTAAAGAAATATGTAGTTTTAAACAATCCCCAAAATATTGGTATCATATGAATACCAGATAAATGATTCAGAATTATTTTATAAAAGTTCTTATCTGTCCATTTTTATATCAAATTTTTTCAAAACCACTATTTCTTTTTAAATGATTGATGATGATATTATTTTAAGTTCAACTACAAAAACATTTTCTAATATTATCTTGGAACTTATAAAACTGTAGTTTGAAATGATCATGATAGGATAAGTAATTTTTTTGTTGGTTTTCTTATTTTTCAAAAATTTCAATGAAATATATTATAACAATATAAATAAAGTAAATATTTACTCAATGTTTTGTGATTTTAGAATGAAATAAACATAATTAATCATGTAGTAACATATATTAAACATTATCTTAATAAAATAGTAAAATCCATTGATTAGAAACCCTATTTAAGTATAATAATATATTACTATATATATTTATTTTTTAGAATAAATTATCTATATAGTATTATTATGTGTGATATTCAGGAAAATATTAGAGAATCTAGTTTTAAATAATTTAAAAAACGTTATTTAATACCTTAATTATATTTTAGAAAATTTACAATTTTATTCTTTTATAAATGATTTTGTTCTTAAAAACATACTTGATTGATGAATTTTGTGGTTATTGGTTATATAGAAAATCTAATTCTAAAAAATTTCATTTATTTTGAAAATATTTAGCCTCACGTTCCTGATAGATAAAACATTATTTATCAATTTACACTACTAAAGAAGAACATATAGCAATAAAAATATATAGTTCTCAAGTGATGTGGATGAAATAAACACCCCTAGATTTTGATTTATTATTTACTCAAACTCTAATTATTTGTGTTAATGAAAGTGTTATTTTCTTATCGGCAATCCCATCACACAACTCATGAAAAATTTACATATATATATGTAAATATTTTCTTAGGGATCAAACAAAAAATGATATATAATTCGAAACATTATCAGAATGAAACATTAGCTTAAAAATATTTTAACAAAAAGGTTTACTTCAAATAGCTTCAAATTTATTAAATAGATGTTTTCAGGGATCAAACTAATGTGATATAAATTAAAATTTTTGTATCAAATATATCTGTACATTAAAAACTCTTCTATTCAAAAGGGGTGATATTCATTTTTTCATCATTATGAGTTTATTGTCCTTAGTAGGTTTTATACCTGAACATGGTTTTAATCATACAAGGATTAAAAAAATTATTAGTTTTTCAATATTTATAGTTCATAAATATTATTTTTGATTAGAAAATCCTTGAACTATCCTTAAAAGCAGAAGATCATCTATTTTGTTTCGAAAGATAAATTTAGAGATGATTAATGATTTAATTCATTTAAATGTTCCATTTTTAATATTATTTAACATATGAGAGATATTCAGGATTCATAAATTGTATTAATTCATGTTTAAAGGGGAGGAGGGTTATTTATTTTCAACAAGAATCCTTTTATATTCAAATTTTGAATAATTTTATACTTTATTCTTAAAATATATTTTATGATACCAATTTTGTCCTTTAATTTTCATTGAAATTACGTGATATCCACTTATATAACATAGTATAATTTGTTAGATGATAAAAATATTAACTTCTTATAGGAGGAATACAATCTAAATGATTTTCTTATTTAGTTCTTCTAATATTTACTTTTCTATTATAAGATGTGTCTCATTGAATTTATTTTTGTTTTATTTAATCTTAAGAAGATCAAAAGAACATTTAAGAAGATTAATGTTTTTTTACCAAAGTAGAGATATCATTGTAAGTATTTTAATTGTGATCTATGGTCATTGGGAAAGAAGATGATGTTTAATGTCTGGTAAGTTAAAATAATTTCCACTATTACGTAGAAATTATTGTCTGGTCCATTAGACTGGTGGCTATTGTGAAGTTCATAGAGAACAAACATTATAATAATATATTAACACATATGGAAGCATTGAAATGTAATTGATTTAGAGTAATTTTATTACAACAGTGATGCTAAGTGTACTTTCCTGGGGATTTGAGGAGTTGAATATTTTTTTAGTCAACTAAAATATATGATTGGATAATTATAAAAAAGAATCAATATTCAAATTTATTATTATATTTTATTTTATGTATTTATATTTTAAAATCAAAGAGGTGAGAATGTAATAAAATTTTATTGTTTGCTGGTTACTTTGTTAACTCACCTTTAATGCTTACATTATGTTTCTGATCAATATTTCTCAAAGGTGAGGTGTTAGTGGGGGGGGGTATATATATATTCAATAATTTAGGTTAATTATTACTATTTTTTATTTCAAAAAAGGCCAAGAAATTATATATCATTATGATTAATGTATGATTTTATTTATTTCAATTCTTATTTTCCTATTTCCTTTTATGTTATAATTTTTTCCAAAATTGGAGTGATTATTGAGTTAATAAATGAATTAATTTATTTTGGAAATTAATATACAAATTATATTAAAATGATTTAACTAATGATTTTAAGCATTCGTGCTTATGTAGATTGAAATTTTGGAAACAGAAATATAAAATAACTAATAATATTCTATGAAAATTAAATGTTTTGATGATTCTTACTTGATTTCATGCATTGGATTTTGAATATCTTTACTGTTTCTACATTAACTCATTTATAGATAAACCATCATATTTATTTCAACTATAGATGAAGAATCTATTAATGATGTAGTTATATTAGACTGCAAATTTCATAGATTTTAACCATATATGTTTTTTACAATAATTCGAAAAGATAAATAATTATTTAAATAATTATATGTAAATGAATTTTTACTATGATAAAGAAATCCATTTTTTCATATTAATGATTTAAATTTCTTATTTTGTATATCACGTTTTATTAGTGGAATAATTTTATATTGGAGTTTTTTATTTGGAGATATAATGTAATATTCTGTATTATAATTATCTATTCTGTTTCAGATGAAATTATTCTTCTTATGAACTAGTGAGATTTATGGATTCCATAGATAGTATGATAGATAAATTTATAATAATTTTTATTTACAGATTCCTTGGGTAAGAAGATAACACTCATGTATATCTAATGTGTGGAAATGAGATTAGAATAACAAATTTAATTGAGTTCTTGTGGGTATTGGAAGATATATTTATGGACCCAAAATTACCATTCATAAATATTACATATTACAAGATGAATATTTAGTACACAACCTAATGATACATGCTAGAATCATTTAGTTATAATGCCTTTTGAAAATTAGAATCATAAACAACTAGTTTTTCAGTGATATATATCATCTCCCACATTGTTCTTCACATGTAACACCCTTCATGGACATGTTATAAACAATTACATATTCATAAATAAGGGAAAATAAACACAATCAAGGACAATATCATATTCTCAGTAAGAGTAAAGAAAGGTATAACAACATATCCTGATAACAAGGGTATGATAACAAAAGAAGATTATTTATAAACCTTATACTATACACAATAGATCATAAACATGTTTCATTGAATAAATTTTCAGAATTCAAAATAAATGAATAATAAATGAATTCAAGGCCATGATATATGAGAAAATAAAATTATTATAACAAATATATTTTTGAAATACACTTCATCATAGATTATGTTTTTTCAAGGCTACCCTCCATGATATTCACAACATGGTAGGCTTGGGATAACTACTCTGATTCAAACTTCAGGCTTGGGATAACCTATCATGTACCCTCTATTAAGGGTTAAGATAGGCTCTTGTGTACCCTCTGAGCTCATAGAACATTAATCATTACCAAATAAATTTGAGGAAGATATAGGTCACACACATCGTGTAATGAAAATCATATATACGTATAATTGAAGATCATAAAAATCATCATATAAGAACCCATAAAAATAAATGAGTTTCATAAAACATATCATCATAGCATAACTTATGAATAGAAAAAATCTTCAATCCCCATAAGTAATCCAGATAATGAACAATTTTGGTATCATTGGATAAAATCACCATTAAATATTAAATAACACTAAACGGTTTCCATCTTAGATAGAAAAATATTTTTAAAGCTTAAAAATTGGAATTTTTTTCAAGGAAAACAATATTGTGTAAAAATATTTATTAAAAAACATAAAATCATAAAATAGTTTTGAAATCCTTTTCCTTGAAAATAACCATCGAAACATATAAAGGAAGCATTAAAAATCATATAAAACATTTTGGAGTCTCCACACTGAAAAATAATTTATAAAATATATCACATTTCTAGAATCATTTTTTTTGAAAAAAACCATTGGAAATTATAAATGATTCTTTAAAAAAATGAGTGGTCGTGGTTGATGGAAATTCTATACACCTTTAAAAAAATATTCCTTTCTAAATTTTAGTAAAAAAAAACAATCCTTGTTTTTAAAATTACATAAATATTCCTTTTAATATTCTTTGTAAAAGGAACAAAAAATTGTTAAAAAAATTTATGAAATCCCATAGGCACATTAATGTTTTTTTAAAAAAAATTTATAAAACATGGATAGAAAAAGAAATATGGTTTTCAACCGATATGTTAAATAAAGTAGGTTTTATTTAAAATAATTATTTTAGAGTCTTGAGTATATATATATAGTAAATTCAATAAAATTGAATTATTAATTAAATAAATATAGTATGATAAAATTTATTATTTTTACACAATATATTTCAATATATTTCATCATCTTATTTATAAACATTTATAATAATGATAAATGATTCCATTGTATCATAAAACTATTACCACTTTGGCAACATTTAATCCTAACCACTATAAAGGAATAAAATTAAATGAAAGATAAAATATCATGAAAATAAATAAATACATAATATTATATGTAAAAGTATTTGTATATACATGTCATAAATGAAGATAGGTGAATAAAATAACACATGTCCCAAAGAAGAAAAATTAAGAAAAATACATATTAATGCTTTGTAAATCTCATGAATAATAATCCCCATTAAATAATATCATAAAACGAGACTTCAAATTTCATGAAAATTATTATACACATGATATAACAAGTCAAAGGGTAATTATATATACCAAATAAAAAAATTAGTGGGGGAATATGATATAAGTCTCTACGAAATAAAAGAATCTAGAAATCTATTACATTAAGTCTTAACTTCCATGATACAAGTTAAAAATTCTTTTTAATAAAAATTATTTTATTATATCATAATTAAATAACAATAATTATATATATAATTATATATATGATTTATTTATGTTATTTTATTATACGATTATTAATAATTACATGTTAATGTCATATTTTGGGAAATAACTTCTTCGGTATTTTATTTATGTTTTTGTTTAGTATATTAAATCATTTTTCTTGGATCATGGAAAATTAATCATAAAACATTTATCCATTAGATAAATATAAAAAATCATTATTCGAATCATTCTATAAAATCTAGTGTTAAATATGAGATACATCATTTATGGGGATTGTATGATGTACATACACATGAATGTATTTTCAATTATTTTTAATGATGGAATGAAATAAAGGTTTATAATTTATTATCACTATAGATTTTTTAGGTAATTTTTATCACACATGTTCATTATCATGACCTTAATTACCTACAATTAAATGTTTTAGTGAGAAGATAATTATATCGCATTGTGATGCGGTAGTCCATTGTATACAAGAGCGACATTATCATATCCCTTGTAGAAAGGAATTTAAGATGGTATATGTGATATCATAAAGAAATTATTATTATTATGTTAAAAATATAATATATATTCATTTAATCTATCATTATCTCCATCTATGTGAGATAGAAATGAAAAACATATCACATTGTTTCTCGTGGTGTTAGTTCGTCATACACATGAGGGGAATTATTTTTATCTAATGGTTTGGGTGGTAAAAAGGTATGTGTGATATTATAATTCAAGGAATTTATAAATATCATAAATATTAGATATAATAATTAAATCAATAATTAAATCTATCCATGATTGGTTGTAGTATAAATCCAATAACCTCTGTTAACGAGATAGTTTTCTGCCATACACATGAATGATCATTTCATATTCCATTTGATGCAAGAAGAGATGGATACAGGTTAATAAAAAATATCATAAAATATTTGTAAATTAGATATAATATTTTTTTAATATCGTTATTATTGAATAATATTTGAAGGATTTATAAGTATAATTAAAAAAATACCTAGTTGAAAACCTAACCTCTTCTTTAGACAAACTCTGTAGTTTTAACCTAAATGATTTATAAAAGGGATTACCTATTAAAATAAGGACTATATTAAGTGTAGAGGGAATTATGGAAGAAATTTTGGAATTAAATTTCAAAACCAAATGGGTTTGGAAGTGTTAAGAGAGAAGAATATGGGGTGTCCATTTATAAGTTGGAGATAGGACACACTTGGGATTTTTGAAAAGAATAAAATGTACCCACGTTTTTTACATTCCCAACAGATAAAAAATGGACCATTATTAAAACATATAGACGATAAGGTTAAAATATATCCATAAAATGTGTCTTATACAAGTTTATAGGTCATTTTTAAACATATATTTTTAGTTTAACCCATAGTAAAAAAATTTAATCCTATGAAGAGGTAGTTATTTTTTAATGTTTTTTCAATTAATTTTAACCAAAAAATAAGTTAATATTATTATATAGAATAAATTATTCAAATTAAAAATATTTAAGTCACTCTTTCCATATTCAATTTTGAGAAGAGGAAAATTTATATTTAAAACTAAATCTATATATGTGATGATAAAGTGGTTTTCCAGAGGGAAAATGTTCAAAAGATTTGAATGTTTTTACATCACAAAACAATATTAAATTTATTACAATGAACTAAATTTAATTAATAAATATATAAATATACTAATTTTATTTTGAATAATAAATTTTTAAAAATTAATATCTTACATTATTTAAATGAGAAGGCAGTTTTCAATAAAAACTAGATTTTTTTCAAAACTCGCCAAAAAATTAGTCTTTTCCAAAAAATAAAAATAATTCACCCAAAGTTAAATTTAAATTTTAAATTGAAAAGGAAATTATTGTTTTTTGAATATGTTTTTTTAAATAATAATATAGTACAATAATTATAATTTCAAAAAGACTTTTTTGGGGAAATTAGCATTTTCAAAATTTATAAAGACATTACCAAAAAATGAGAAATTTATTTATGAATATTAATGATTTATATAAAAATATTATAATTAATATTTAAAATTTGTTTATTACTATTATTTCGTTTGGGTTTACTTTCTCAGTAATAATAGTTGGGTTAGAAAAAAAATATTAATTATTTGTCATTGTTTGTTAAAACTCAATTTTTTGAATAACAAAATCTATAAAAAATTAAATTTAATAGAGAAAAATTTCTCAGTAAGCCTCTATTTGTTAAATTATACCAACCATGAAATGAATTTCTCCCTATAAATTCATCACTTTAGTATAAAAAAATAATGACACTTCTGTATCATTATATCATTAGGTTCCCACTTAGCTGCCTTAAGATGGTGGTTTCTTTACAAAACATTGGTAAGGTAAATGGTTGTGTTTTTTTACAACTTTATCAGTATAATATATAATATCCACTAGTTATTCCTCATAAGAAAAATCATGATCTATTAGTATGTCTTATGAGATCAATACATATTGTTGAATGTATATATTTTTCCTTGAGAGTGATACATGGAAGACATCATGAACATGAGAGAGGTTTGGTGGAAGCGCCATAAGAGAATCTTCTATATTAATACAATTAATATTTTCAAAGGAAAAGATATAATGAGGGATCATTATCCCTTATTTTTCAATGGATAAATTCATAAAAACACTTTCTAAACAACGTCAAATTAAAAATTATATTGATGATTATTAGCATAAATTTTATATAAACTTCTCACCGCCTTTATGTTCTACATAATGGATATAATATTCTCTACCATTTCTCCAGCTAGCATAGGTCTCAATAGTTTTATTTCTTAAACTACATACTAGTATAATGTAATTATACAATTTCTATCATAGAGGTATTAATAAGTGTCCATTTGAATTCTTAGGTTAATGTAATTATTGTACCAAAACTCAAATAGTGGAATGAGTTGATCTGAACAACCTTTAAAATCCTTAGAATAAGATATGAACTTATACTGTAGGGTTTGAATTTTCTTCTCAAACATTCCTTCAATATAAATATGATACAGAGTTTTGAAACTCAACTCTATTTTAAGAGATAAATTAATCATTCACTAAAACATTGTGTTAAACCTCAGATCATTATCTGATTCATGTTGATCATTTGAAAAATATAACAAAAATAACAAAAAAACTAACAACCATTCTATTTGTAAAATAAGTCATCATCCCACTAAAGTTTCACCACCATAAAACTAGATATGTTTAGAATGAATACCCACTTCCACTATGTCGTGGCTCTCTCTTTCATACATAAGAAAAGAAAAAGTTTTCATAAACCCATTTGTTTGTTAAGGATTTTAGAAAATATCCTAGTGGGATCCCACCAAGACTCCCATACCAAACCCATTTTATAAAATCTAAAAATACTGGTGTGAAATATAAAAAATAATTATAATCAAGATCTTTCAAGTAAAAACAAGTAATAAATTAAAATACCATTATTGTAAAAAATATATTTTAGAATACTCTTTCTGAGTTATATTTCAATGTAATATAATTATATGAGACCCTATAAATTCCATAAAATGGAAGAAATAATTTTCTACATAACTAATATTGATGACAACCTAAATTATTATAATGGTTCTACTAATACATCATTTCCTAGTAGCGGCACAACTTACCATGTCAATAACATTTCTAGTGGTGATAGAAACTCATCCTATATTGGTTCACCTACCTTTGTACACAGAGTTACAATGATTATTTTTTAAATTCCAAAAAAAATCATTATTCAAGCCTTGTCATTAATGATTTTATTAGAAAACAAAATTTTGTGATAAATAAGACATATTTTTAATTTTATGGAACCAATTTAGATCTTTCATCATATAGGGTCTATTAATTCATTTTAAAATAAAATACTTATATCATTATATTATTTTAGAAGTAAATATTAATGGGAAAGATTCTTTTTTAAGTTAATAAAGGAAATAATACAGAACGACCAACAACAAAATCAATCCAAACTGTTGTAAACCACTTAACTATAACAGAAAACCCCTTAGAATAAACAAATACTCCTTAAAAAGGTAATAAAAATTTATAAATTCAAAAAAAACACCTATAAAATCATGAAAAAGGTTCCCTATCATAATGGATTAATTGGGAGAGTCAAAAATAATAATTGAGGAAGAACATAAATGAGGTGAGTGGAGGATTTTATTTTTTTAATAAAAGAAAAAATATTACATAAAACGGTATAAATAAAGATTAAAGGAGAATTAAGGTGGTTATTATGTGTGAAGAGTGCCTAGAGTACTAAAGTGAAGACAGAGGACGGTAGTGAATTTAATTTGTTTTTTATGAAAATATTTCATTTCATAATTTATAATTTATGGGATGGTTTCAATGTTCAGGAATATGGTTTTCCAAATCATGCTCCAACCATGAGGGCTGTACTAACTCACTTGGTAACTCACATGATTAATATGCACCATTTGGTAACCATGCGACAATAATTTGAAATTCCTTTGTTAAAAACTAGATAAATTACACATGGTTTTTCATAGGCATGTTGGAAAACCATGTCATAGTAATAGTTTTCCAAAATTTCTCTATTAAAAAATCACATAAAGAATATTAGAATTTAAAATTATACAATAACACATATAATACCTAAAAATTTTATCATTTTTATAACACTCAAATTTTTTAAGCATGCTGATTAGGGAGTATTAATGGAAATTAGAGTGTATGGTACCCAAGACAATTCTATATAATAAATTACTTAATTTGAGTATCTCTCCCATATACCATGGTTCTTTTTCACTCCTTTGATCCATGGTAGGACTCTATTAAAATGGCCGACGTAAAAAAATATTATCCATGATGATCATTTTCATGCCTCTCCATCACACTAAGACTCTCATACTTTGGTTTAATTAAGTAAATCCTCTCTTTGGAAAGAATTTAATAACTTTTTCTAAATTCTACAATTTTTATTCTTGGATAATGTGCTCAAATTTAGATTTCCTTATTTAATCCTTAAATGTAACACATCTATTTCTGGATTTGAACCCATCTATACATACAAGATGTTATCTTACTACTATGTATTAAGAGTACGTTGCTCATCTAGGTTCATTCCCTCCATATATTTTCCTATATTAGGACCATAAGGCCTTTAATTCTTACATGAGGTTTGAGCCCTAGATGTAGAAGATAAATGATTGATCTCAGTGGCCCATAACACCTCCACTCACACACAAGTCTCCCAAATCTCTTCCAGGTGACTCCCTATGTCAAAATAAGTAGATTATAAATGAAATATAGGGTAATTTATACATTTAAATACATTAAAACATCAGGAAAAACCACTAACCCGATAGTCGATTATGACTAGGGTAAAGAAGACCATGATGTGATTTCAAACTGGGTTCCACATGACCATACCATCATAGTGATCTATAATAGAGAAAAACCTAACTAACATATCCAAACATTCTATACTAAGGAGATAATTCTCTCTGGCCTCTATTCTAGGGAGACACTTTTCCCAGCTCCCGACACTGAGGAGACACTTCTACTTTATCCACACTAGAGTGATATTTTACCTTAACCCCATACTGGGGAAATTATTGCCAATAAACACTAGGTATACAATTTTTCATAGCCCATACCTAAACACCACATCACCAAAACTTTTATACATGGGTGTCACATCAACCTTCCCACCATACATTGGTGAATCTTTTTTGAGGTTCAATTTTATATATGACTACATTCTATAGTCTCCTCCATGGTCTCCTATGGAACATGATGTTGTTATTCAAATAATATCCCCCTATGGATCTTGTATTCCAGTAATAGTAATTATTCTTCTAGAAATACACTATTCTCTATGGATCACTCGAGATAACAAAAATCATGCATTCCCTTAATAAGGACAATCTTTATTGTTTGGTGATTAATAAATCCTACCATGGTTAACAATAATAATCACAATTTTTTATTGAATCCCATTGTCCTTCGTTTTATAATCGATAAGACATACTTCTGTATATGAGCCTATTACTAGGTGTTCTCCAAATTCATATCCTCATTGGTGACCTAATCGATGGGTTTCTAAATGAACCAAAATTACACATATGAGACTCATTTCTAGTGGATTTTTCAACCCTTCCTCACCCAACTATATTCAATGTTAGTCTACTAATCCTTTATCATCTAGTTTTGAAATGGAAATGGTTGACGTTTACACATGTTCCTCTTAACTATTGAAAACCCCAATCATACCCGGTATATTCTAGTCACCTATAGTACGAATAAATAAAAAAAGAGACATTCATTAATAAGTCCCACACTATCCCATTACTATGTTCTTTCAACCAAGTTGTACTAGAATAATGACATAAAAATATCTATTATTTATTCTATTATTTATTATTTTAAAATACTTTGAACTATTAATGGATGGATGAACATAATGGTAACATCATTTGGTTATATATTCATGACCTTAAAAGGAACATCACTTGGTCATTGTTGTATTGCCATAATGGCGCCCCAATTGTCCTTTTCACATGTTCTTAAAAGATATGAGGATTCCATTGAAATGAAACAGAACCATATGGGTTATGATTCACATTATAGGGATATATATGAATACACTCTCATAGTACCAATCCCAATGACTCAACTCTTACAACATATCTAGATATTGAAAAATCATAGAGGACTCAAATAATTGTCTTTAAACAACAGAAGTAGAAGACATGTCGAGAAACTCCAATGTATATAGGTTCTCTGGTTGATGCATGGAAATGATTGATCCCATACACATATGAAAAAATATTAATATCATTATTGGTAATTACTTCATTAACATGAAATTAATATGTAATAGAATCATAGAATATGTAATAATCCCAGTTAAGGGATGAACCTTCAAGTCATCCTCTCAACCAATATGAAAAATATTGTATAACTATTTTTTCCATGTTACCACATACCATTAGAATTTAGTTCTTCTCAAAATTAAAATTTGTGGTCATTGGGGTACATCAGAAATAGAATGGTGAACCCCACAAAAAATCATTTACCTGTGAAAGAGAACAATTGACGTTTCACTTTTTCAAGAGAAGATGCTCTAACACGTTTCTTATTTGATATATTTTTCTCCATTATGGTTGTAAAATCATCCATATAGAATATAAAAAAATAAACCATATCACATTATGGTTCTTAGATAGGCTAGTGAAATTGATAGTAAATTTTTTCTACTATGAATTATTAGTAGATCCCTGGGACCGATGCCTCGACTACTAAGAAGTATGTGACACCATAGCCCAAATGTTTGGTGACTCCAACCTGGAACCTCTAAATATTGTTGATGAATTCCATTTTATGAGTGTACCATCACTAAAAACTCATTCTAAAATTTTAAGAAGCTCACTTAAGCCTCAAAAGATATGAATCCTCCACAGCTTTCAGATTAGTGACTGACTTCGAGGAAGCATGTGTCTTATTTTTTAAATTCTAATATAAGGGGGAGTCTATACACAATTGATGGAAATACTGAACTCCATTATCTTATAGATATGGAAAATAATTTATAATATGTACCTATTACGACTTTGGATATTCTTAAGAGGGATCTTATAATTCATAACTATCGCCAACATTGTGCAACCCAAACTCATCTGAAATATAACGAGGAGACCCCGATAGTGGTCTTGATCAACTGTATGAAAGTAGAATATCATGAAGAAAAAATTCATTAATAATAAAAAACATTATCACATCTACAAAATGTCTCAATGGAAATTCTTAATCACCAAGAGATGGAATCTATTTCATGGGAATCATACTGACAGTCTTAGGAGAAGTCTTTCCCATGTATTACATATTAAAATAGAGTAATATTTTACTAAAAACATCATCATGGATTTTTTTGTAACGTGGAAATCCATGAGAAATCAAAGAATAATTTTTAAATTATATTTCAAAAAAATAGTGTATGAATAAAAATAAATATATATCTCACATATACAACCAAAAATAAATATAATGAGACTGAGATAAATCCCAATAATACAAAATAGTCTAAATTTTCCCAAACACAATGGATACAATATAAATAATCCGAACCCCAAAAATTCACCAAAATTGATAAAATAGATTATAAATAATATTTATACATACATTTGATTTAAGAATGCGAAAATTCCATCAACCATATCACTTTATTACCCAAAATTGTCACCAATGTTTTAAGGATAATTGATAACAAAATAATTCCACAAATAAGAACACTAAGAGATATGATTCAAGAAACATCTTGGTCTAAGCTAAATACAGATCAAGAAAAATTTACAATTAAATAAAATACACTAAAATCAATTAAATAATTAATCAAATAAATGATATCCATAATGGGTCACCAACGTATTGAATGTTTACACAAACTTAGTGGGTAAAGTAAAAATGATCCACCCAATTGAAAATCATAATAAAAAAAATACCAACTCCCCAGACAATATGACCACTATTTTGGTATATATAATCTCATAATAATCCAATTTTATATAATCTTAAGGATATAAAATCCAAAAGAAATCATAAATATTACAACATAAACTAACAACATAGAAGACATAAGTTGGGGATAAGAGATAATGAAGGAAAAAAGGACTTCATTAATTTGATATATCCTTCAATTAACATGATCTAAAATATAATAAATCAAATTATATAGCTTATAGAGTTCATTACAGTGATCATAAAGTTACAGGGTAATCAAAATTTTAAAAAAATATGTCTTGGAATGCCTAATCCAATGGAAATTAAGGTATAAAAGGGATCACATATTTACAAGATAAATGATAATAGGATGAACATATTCTCTTAAACAATCCTGATCATCTTTAATGGGTTATCTTCATTTTTATTATCAACAACATGATTTATATTAACAGAATAAATAAATAAAGGAACCACTCATTATATGCTAACTTACAGAGGCCAATTACATTATTAGGGCCTTATCAACTAAATCTACAAAAGAATTCAAAATTGATAAAGACTATTCTATGTTAAATACTTAATACAAGTGTGTTTTATGAACTATACCCTTAATGGATTCCTTAATTTCAAAATTTTTAATAAAAGAAACTACTTATTAATGGTTTAATGAATAATGAGTGAATAGTATATTATTAATGTCCAATAATCAAGAAATGTTTCTTTCATCCACTCTATAAAGTTTTTTGTTAGGGTAAAAAATTACAAGGTCTAAAACTAAACCATGCTAGGTATAACCATTGAGAATATCCCATAATGAGGACTGTAAAAAAGAAGACTTATTTTTTTGGATGAATAATTTAAATAATAAATAGTAATATAAGTCCCATTGAAAAACAAACACATATCAAACATAAGAAATATACTTCACTATGAAAACAAAAATCAAACTATATTTCATTTAAAATGATTTCAAAATAAAGTCTTAAATAAAATTAATTAGTTTCAAAATAATTAAAGTCCATAAGAAAAATTAATTTTATATTTCATAAATACTTTACATAAATCATATAGTAATTTTAAAACATTAAATTAATGTGAAAACATTATAAAGAGACCCTTTATAAATTTTGATGACAAATTTCCTTAATTAAAACCATGTTTTCAACACAAAACATCAACAAATCCTTATTAAATAACAATAATTCATCTTAAAAACATACATTAATAATTTCAAAAAAGTAAATACCCATAACCAAATTATAAAAATAAGTAAAATGGTTATAACATAGACCATAAATGGTGTTATTGGCTGTGCGTGATCTTTTTCATGGTTATGAAAACTATGGAACTTCAATCAAGATATTCTCAGAACCACATGCTCATTCTCCACATAGATTTCCAGGCCACGAAAACTGGCCAGACACTTCCAATTATTCTATAATATAAATTTTAAATCATGAAAAATCCCAAACAATATCATATATTTTAAATACATTTTAATACACCATTATTATATATCATAATACACAAGAACACAAAAATAATTAAAACTACTAATTAATATCCCAAAAACTCTTGGTAACTCAAGACATAGAATGAAATGGATATTGGTAAAATCTCCATGCACCTACCTCTTGAGTCAAGACATTCATATATTCCAACCACCTTTAAGTCCCAATGAACATATGGAACACTATAATACCATTTTTTTATGAAAAATCCCTAGAAACCCCAACCTAAATCCAGAGTTGGTCAATGTTAAGGCTCATTGGGAATCTTTGATCCATATTGGTTCTAAACTAATACATGTTAATCAAGGAAACACTATTCAAAATATTTTTTCTATATTACAGTGAATTAATATCATAAATAAATGTTTACTAAAAGTAGTCAATGGTTTATCTATAAGTTTAAATTTCATTTGAAATAGAATAAAAATTTAAATTTAAAAAAAACAAACATGGAACTACTAAAAATAAAAAACCACCATATATCCATAATTTAAAAAAATTTAAAATACTTATGTAAAATACCAATAATAAAAATATGGTTGATTTTACTAGTAGACACACAAAATAAAAGAAACAAGGGACCCCTAAAATACCTAACCAACTGTCTACTCATAGCCTAATTTCACCATTTCACATATTCAATAAAGTAGATCCCATGTACAACCAATGGTAAGGAGTTTTAAAGAATGTGATATTCAAAAACTAGAACCCAAACTAGAAAAATATACTTATTCTACATTGGACATGTGGTTTAAGTAGGGTGTTTTAATTGTTTTCTATATAGTTGTCAACAATAAAAGTATTTATGTAATTCCTTCATAATGCATCACATTAATTCTAGTAAAAATTTATACAAATTATACCATTTTAATGTTTAACCAGACAAACCCAAATATGTAAATTTCACCTTTTGACATTAAAAACCATATCTATTAAATTCAAATTAATTCACTTATTCAAGGAAAATTATTTAAAACAATTTTTAAATAAACCATCAAAATTACTTTGAAACCATAAAGAATTTAGAAATGTGTTTAAACCCTCACATTACCCATTTATTTAAAAAACATTTTATATTTATTTTTAAGGGATAAAAGAAAGAAAATTAAATTCATAAAGGGATCACATGAAAGAAACCCCACTAATTAAAAAAATTAGAAAACTATATCACATGAAAATAAATACTGAAAGAGAATAGATAAATAAATTAATTGAAATGTCTCAAATAATTAAAAAAAATTACTAAATATAAATATAAATATCATCCACTCAATTAATAAAAGATCATAAACTTCATTGGAATGACCATATTCAAAATAATATCAGGGACACCAAATATACTCTTAATTTTTTGTGAAAAGACCATTCACATCCAGCCACATTGGACCATATCATTTCCTATGTGTTATGTTAATGAGAACTACATGGTGTCCAAGTGGCATATCAAATAACAATGTTGTTTAATTTTTGTGTTAAAATCAAATTTTTGGTATATGGTAATCTAAATTCATTGAGGTACTTATCCTAGTGTTCTATAACTATGTACACATGGTTTCCAAGATCAATTAAATGAAGGTGAGTACCAATGGAAAAAATAAATATTATAAAGTGGTGGTGATATATAAGAACATCATTGACCTTCTCTCAAAGAACCCATTTAACAAAAATTCTCCTTCAATAGAGAAAATCAAATCTTCTATACCATTAAGGTCAAAAAAATAAAATAGTGAAAGGAGATCAATATGAAACTCTTTCATAAAGTTCCAACCATGACATTACTGGATCATTAATAAATCAAATCATGAAATCAATTTTAAATTTTTTTCCCAAATGGGCTTGAAATCATTAAAATGGATTAAAACATTATAATAATATTTTAATTGTATATGGAAATATATTTAGAAATAATTATTTTTAAAACAACATGATACTCAAATAAATGATAAAAATCTCTAACACACACATTATGAAATCCTAATATCATTTTAATTATCATTAAATATTATAATAATCAAACTAACAAGTATGATTCATAAATAATAACCAAATTACACATAATCTCAACAAAAATAAAATATCATCGAAAAGACTCCATTTAGTTGGAAAAAGGAGAAACATGGAGTTATTACTTCTATAAAACATTCTATTTTCATTAGGCATCTTAAAAATTATTTTTAATATATTAATTTTCAATAATATTTTATTGTGGAATTTTATCAAACACTATGATGGATTTAATAATTAGTTGTAACTACATACAACCTATGTGGAACTGAAAATCCCATTTTTGGAATAATTGAAAATACTTAATGTAGTAAAAAATTAATGCCATATCAAAAATTATTTTAAATCATGGAGGTGAGGATAAAATTTCTATTAATTTTAAAAAACAAGAAACCCACTTGGTTTCACCCCACTATTTACTTAATTTTGTTCTAAACGTGAAACCATAAATGGTTAACAAATGATACACCACATGGTTTAGAGACAATGTTTCCCCTAACTATATTCCTACCCTGAATAATATATCCAAACCTAATAAATCCTCACATGGCCTCCCATGGGATCAAATAGGTCACCCAATTGTGTGTTAACCAAGAAATATTCACTGGATTAATTGGAAACATATTAATTGTTTTCACACAACTACTTATAAACCCCACATAAATCATACCAATCTACAAATACCTTATAATTTTAGAAAATCATCCCAAAAATCAACAAATATAATAAAATAAATTAGAAATGTTAAAAATACACACAAGTGATGTCAAGATGCGACTGGGCCACTTATTAGGAGATCCCAATGGTGGAAGAAGGAAATCAATTCTCACAACTAAGAACATATTCCTCTGATTTCCAACATTAATAAAGTCCACTAACATATTTCTCATTGAAATAATAGACTCGGATTGTATCCATTCCTTGTATCCATATTACCTTTCATGCATTGTACCGGTAATGATGTAGTGAGATCATATCCTAGCTCAAATCTAAGTAGTTTATGGTTATATTTTAATTCTAATAAAAAAATTGATCATATCTCTACTCCCATCAAAAAATACAATTAGAATATCCTACATGAAATTTCTGAATTGGATCATAACCTTGGTCCTATATAAAAATATCTCAAGCATATTCTAATGATATCTAAGGATACACCTAAGAGGGATTAGATTCAAGAGAGCCATTTTCAACACTACATGAACATAACTATGATTTAGGTCACATCCTAAGTCCCTTGGTTGAGAACATATAGAAATAGGTCTCTCTGGTAATAATATTTAACCCACGATTAGGTTGACATTATTTTCCCAATAAACATTCATGATAATCATCGACATATTAAGATAATAATTCAACAGAGGGATCATAACCTTGTTCCAGGTAATATTCATAAGGTTCATTGATAAATTTTATTAGTGTAATAAGAATCTATCATATATATATAAATGTGAGAAGTTAGTTAAGACTATGTAGTCCCTCTACAGGGTATCATGACCAGTAACTCTGGTGGTCCTCCTCCATGTACCTACCACGGAGGACCTCCCTTATGTAATATGAATATCAGTTATGAAAGACCTGAAAATGATACTAGTTGTGGAGGTCCTCCCCACATAATGAAAGTAATCCATCCAGGAGGACCTCCCTTTGATAATTCATCATAAATGGTAACCATGAAGTTACTCCTTGTAGAATCCATGTGAATGACCTTGTAGTTCTTACTGAGGCCACATGGTGAAATGTTCCTCCTTCTGATATAACAATGATATGGAATTGTGTTCATCATCATAATGGTGAGTCATGTATCAACCTAAGAGTTCCATCCTATGGTAAATATTTTAAATTACCTCCTTATAATAAATAATCTTGATAGATTTTTAGGGAAAAAAGAAATGATTTTCCCCATACAGAGAGGGTCCTAAAAAATCGAGGAAATTTTCACCAAGAACCTCATCACCAAAAAATGACATATCATGTAAGTTTAAAGATAGATTAAGGGAAAAATTATTATTTGTGACTGAACAAGAATTCATACCCACTATAGAAACTAAGGAAATTTTGAATGATATATATCCACATGAAAATGCTATAGAAAAATGACCATTATGGTTGGGTAATTCAAAACAAAGCCTCATAAAGGATGAAGATAATGTTGATGTCAATAGGGATGAGATAACCAAGGAAGAAATATCGCTCATGTTATAGACCAAGGCCACCTACTAGTTTGGAATTCTTGATACAATGAAATAGGACTAATTAACCATCATTAAACTAATCATTAGGGGAAATATATATTATCTCAAGGCCATGTATTTTTCTTATAGAGATTACACTATCGGCATCAAGATATTAGGATAATTGTGTCACTGATTTGACCTGTATACAGTTTTAATGATAAATAATTCTAATTCAAGTAAATACTCCCTGTTTATTTAGAAGTAGTACATAAATATTATGAGGAAGATTCTCTATAGAGTAACTAATACCCCACATACATACATATCTGAGTGTTGGGGAAAATATCGAGCCCTCCATTTCACCTTAATTGGAAGAAAAATAGTGCACCTAGAAGATAAGTTTGTAATTTCATCACATATGAAAAAATATTATATCTTGGGTTTTTATATTTCAATTGGTTTCTCCAAAAAAATTCATTATTTCCGAATCTAAGAAAAATTATAACAGAGTTGTTCATATCCATTGATAATATATTGTATAAATATTTTATGAAATTAAAATGATCCACTTGTTATTGGAAATAAAAACCTATATTCATAGAGAAATACTTATTTGTGAGTATCTATCTTCATGAAAATTATTCTTTATCCAACTCATGCATGAGTAGATGACTAAAAATCCAATAAGTTAGTGGTAACATTTTCCTTGTCATTATTATAGAAAAAACCCCTAAATATTTTGGATGAGGATATTTTAATATTCCACACCACCCCTATGATCATCAAAATTGCATTGAATCCAATATATGGAGGTTGTGGAGTGCAGTTCACCACATCCTCCTCCATTGGCCTGAAGGCCTTCATTTTTTATTGATTTTGATAATCCACCTTTCAGGGGGTAAGGTGGAACCTTTATAAGGCCTGTAGTCATATGAATTACATGAACCATTGGCCTTAGAGGAATTCATTGCTCATAGACTTCAAACATACCATACAAACCAGACTAACTACTTGGACTTGATCCTCCCCATCATCTTCATCGTGAAATCAGCTATCCACCTTCGGATTGTAGTTCAACTAGGCTTTCCCATGCATGCACAGGCTTGTCCCGATGGAAGGTCCCTTACCCTCTCATTCTTGCAATATTTTTAGCTTCTCCTATGGTGAAAGATCCTTAATCCTCCTATTTTTGACGATTTCTCCTTATAGGTTGTCTGGTTTGCATCTTTACTTAATGTGGCCCAAAGGCCTTGAGGTGACCCGAATACATTACTGACCTAAAGGCCTTGGTGTCCCGAAGGTCTTAAAGGACTCAGGGACCAAATCGGTGACCCAAAAGGCTAAACAAGAGAATATTCCTCTCTGTTATAGTTCTAAACATTGCCTGCTACAGTTCCTGCTATAGTACCTACTACAGTTCTACATAGTACCTACTGCAGTACTACTGCTGTACCTTCTAAAATACTGCAACAATCCTGGAAATTATCCATTGTTTGGATTTGATCCTAGGTCTCATGTATTCACTTAAGGAGTCCTCACCAACTGGGCTGAGGCTCATGTGCTAGTTCACTGCATCTCATAGGGTGGAAGTAATCATAACCTCACCATCTCTAGTGAAGTGGGGATATTCTTAACTGGGAGTGAATTCATAGAAAACCTACAATTTTTCCCCCAATTCATGATATGTATCCTTTATTAGGTGGAAGGTTCCCATGGGGATCATCACAACTAAGTAAATTATTGGGGATAATTGGTGATAAATTTCCAATCCTCCTAGACAATGTAAGTACATAAATCCTACTAAGGAAATATAAAAAAAGATTACAATTTATCCCTTCATAAAATTTAAAGGGATGGAAAATAAACCTATAGTTTTTATAAGTATTTTACTCCAACTATAATATTTTACTTTGTAAATCTTATTTATTTTGGCATAAAAAATATCATGAATATTGTCACAAAATATAAGATAATTATGGGGAGGAAATCATCCAAAATATGTTCCATGTTGAAACACATAAAAAGGTGTATATATCTGGATACCAAGGTAGACTAATGGCTTGGGTTACCTGATAAATTTTATAATAACACAAATTCATATAAATTCATCCAATGATAAATTGAAATAGGTGGTATACATAGCCCACGGCCGAAAGAAGTTAATCACCACTTAACTGAGGAGTGTATTTTCAATTATGAAATTACTATGGTGAGTCTAATGAATCCCAATTATGAGTTACTCAAAGGAAACATTCCATTCAAATACAAATACTAAGATAAAGATGATGCAACTAATATGGTGAATCCTTCTAAACAAGAGGGAATTTCTAAATCAAAATGAAAGGATTGCATTCATCTTCTTATCCTGAGACCCAAAAAACAGCTTTCTTAAACATGGAATCCATAGACAATCATTATTACCCTTTCCCAGAGAAAAAAACCACTACTATTTCAAGAGAGATACCCGAAGTGGGATGTATTTGAATATAAATTACATCCAATGGAATGATACCCACTCCAGGTTCAACCACTACCTCTACTCTTGAATTAACCAATGTGATAATCTTACCATAATGAATTAACTCATTCTAGTATCTTGTTCTAAAAATTGATGCCATGTATGGGTGTCCTATTCTAGTAGTAGTAAATATAAAACCATAACATGAATTTTTGGATTTAAATCCATCCCCACCTACCATTTGGAACACCAAATTATCGATATTCAATAGAATTATAGATCTATTAGAACACCCCATACACTTCATATCCATAAATGAATCCATGGTGGTTTGTTAACAGATTCTTGAGGATGTGAATATTGTGTTCATTATGAAAATGCTAGAAGAACCAGTTATCATCTGGTAATAAAAACTATTAAATATCTACGTTATTAATTCGGAAGATATTTTATAGTAATTAATTTATCAATTCTTTTTGTTGGTGAGGAATAATACAATTATCATCCTATCAAATTATAAATTGTTAAAAAAAGAGAGGGTTTTGGAATTCATTAGTTGTCATAAAAGCCTAAACTACACCTTTATTATGAATCTAATCTATGATAAGTTGTTATAGATATGAATAGACAATATTTTTAATGAGTTTAAAATAGTATTTAATCATATAGTGCACGCTGGTGGGTTTTGGGAGTCTTTAGCCATAAAATAAAAACAATAAGATATTATTTGGTGGTTAGAGTCCATCTCTTGAATGGAAGTTTCAGCGTACATGAATAACCCTATAAAAGAATGGTATGTAACTTGTATGTTCAATAAATCCCCAATATCACCCTAGTTCCCAATACCACTCAATATCACAGGGTGAAACCTTCTTAGAAGAATCATTAGAAACCAAACCCTCTTCAAGGGGGAGATAAGGGTAATAATGGTATGAAATTACTATAATAAAAGAATAATGTTTATTCCTTTTAAGAAGGAACATGGTTTAGAGTCTTTCACCACTTACATAGAGGAGATCCTATTTAAGATTCTATAGATCATGAATCCCAATGAGGATTAACTTAAATATCATATTGAAAATTTCTTCTTCCACCAGATGCTAAGGAATATCATCCCTGACCAATTCATCTTTTAGGATATACTATAGAAGCTGGTTGAATCTGGATAGGTAGATCATGGGTAACCCCCATCAGAGGTAACACATGTCTTTACTACTGTAATAAATAAAAATAGGTGAGTGGAATGGGATCTCAAAATTTTGTTTGAAAAAAATTAATGTTGGTATGATCAAAAAAATTAGTTAGGAAGTCTTGTGGTTTAATTTGGGCATAATTCAATAAAGAAGTTGTGATCCCAATTGCCCCTATGAGTTCAATTTTGAAATATCATAGTCTTATAAGATAATATAAAATCCTTAATAGGGATTATGTTCATAGGAATAAGATACTATTCCAATATGAAATTAAATATTGTCACATTTATACTTCTTATGCTCATCACCAGGAGGATTAGAACCAACACACCGTATCGGATTTTAATTTTATGAGGAGTCAATGTATGAAATTTTCATTTTTATTAAACTAAAATATCATTTCACAAATGAGAAGGATTCATATAAATTTGTGTTCACTTTCATAACAACGTAAGGTTCAATATAGGTCAGTGGAGAAATAAATAGTGGACACTGATAGTTAGGCATCATGTTTTATAGTTACATATAAAAAATTGAAACCTATATACATGATCTCAAGAACGATCAATAAGAACATCAGTTTCATCATTAATATTCTTTGAATTCTATATGTATAATCATACTATATGTCTAGATAATATATAAGAAAATATTATAATAAAAATTGAAGTTTATGAAGTATAGTTAATCCTAACCTTCATACCACAATTATGAGACCCCCAATTCAATCCAATGAAAGAATCCACAAAATATTAATTATCATCCTTTAATCCAAAAGGAGGGGAGTATCCTCAAGTTAATTAGAGAAGGCGACTAATAAAAACATGTAATTTTTATGAAACTTGTTTTCATCTTGTCCAAGACCTCCATTTTTTATTTCATTCACCTATTAAATGAACTCAAGCAAAAAATTTATTTAGACTATTTCCTTCTCCTAATAATTAAAAATTCATGTTTTTACAGTTGAGACATATTATAAAGAGAAAGGCACTTTTGGGATCTGGAATGAGATTATCCAAATGATGACTTCCCTATCCCAGTGAGAGAATTATTGATCAATGTATGCGCTAGATTCCTAGACTTTTTTTGTTTTTGGATAGATATTATAGATATAACTATATTTGAATTTACATTAAAGAAGATAAGGACACAACCTAAATTGAGTTCATATGGGAAATATTTTTATCAATAAACCCCTATCTTTTGAAGCACATTGATTTTTCATGATTTTAGTCTATTTATTATATCTTAAATTACTATATAGAGAAGTATATACAGTGTTATGTTGATGATTTAATTGTAATACATCAAGAATAATGTGATCAACTTGTTGATATGGAAAAAATATTCAATAAACTATGATAGCACAATTACTAGGATAAACCCTCTAAAGTATTCTTTAATTGTAAAATAAAATATATTTATTAGAATGATCGTATTCCTTCATATAAAAATGTAAAACCAAAAACTAAAAATGATGTAATTTACATGAAACCTTTTTATAACCCGAAACATTTTTGGGAACTTTATAAATCTCGTATATATATTATATTCTTCAAAAACAACCATTTTAACAAGTGACTACCCTTAAAATGTTTATGAAAAATGGGTTACCTATCTCTGTCTAGTGATTTGATATAAATAATATGAATAATTAAAGTAGTTTCATTTCACCCATTGGTATGGATACAAGATATGGAAGGGAATACACTTGTAGTCTATGAGTTTACCTTTGAGAGAATAGTTGTTTTCCCCCATACTCATAAGAATGATACATATATGGAAAACAACCTCTATTCACTTACTGAAATAAAATTTGATACTAAGGCATGTTTTTTAATAGAAAGTGATGAATTACGTTGATATTATTTGTGTATAAATGGAGAACTTATTTATAAAAACCCTAGGTCTATATAATATCTCATGTCGATCTAATATATTATATCTGTAGTTTTATAATCAAGAATTGGAGTCTAGATTAATGGGAAATAATTTTGAATTATTTTGGGATCAATTTGTGTATAAAAAAGAATTCAATTCCCAAGAATTAATATCGTTCCTTATAGAAAATCCCATCCCGTAGAAATCATTGTTGAATATTGATCTTCATTATGAATGATACTCAATTATCCGTTAATCCATCCAATATTGGGAAAAACCTTTTCTAGTGCCTCTAGGATCCCAATAGGTATAATTATTGAACAGTTGAAGCTCAACTAGGCTATTTTCAGGATTCTATTCATCTCCCAAAGAATCTATTTTTTCTTTCTACTTTATATTGTTAGAGGAATATATTAATAATGAGGTAGAACACCAATCCCTCATTAAATTATTGTAATGAAGGTTAAAAATACTAGCTACCTAACATTATATAAAGTATGACTGGTATTATATCAAAAAAAATCAAATGACTATTCTATAGAAAGGAATATTTGATTCCCTTTATTGGTTATATATGTAAGATACAAATGAATTCCTTTCATATATATCATTTTCTCAGGTATCAAAATCATAGAATGACCAATAAGACGAACTATCAAACATAGGTATATCCCTATAAAATCATGACCAAAATAATATGATCATCTATATTACACATCCTAGGGTGGTGTATCCATTCATTAGAATTAACATGAATGAAATTTGAAAGTTTAACACAACACCTAACATAGATGATCCTATATTCTCACTGAATTGTGTTTTAATTTTGATGGATGTATTCCAAAATAGACTATTAACAAAAAACTCCCCTCCCAGTAGATCAATCCATGATTTAGTAGATTTCTCAGCCAGAATAAAATTTAATCCTTTAAACTAGACTAAATTATAATAATGTCATCTATGAATGAGTTTTATAATGAGTTATCCTCATATTAATTGAAGGTACAGAATCCATCTCTATTATGAGAGAGGTATATGTTGTATATTTCAGTTCCTATTAATTAAAAAAATTTCCCTACCATTAAATATGGTTTCATAGATATTTCAATCCCTCGATGATACATGAAATCATGGTATTCATAGATAAATTCCATGGTCTCCATATATATTCTATCTTCATCCATAAAACATGTAATTATTTCAAAATGATAAATATTCTTATATATTTTACATATGAGGAATAGAAATTATGGGATTATACCTTCCAAACATAGCCATAACATTCATGTCCATCCTCACATCTATAAAAATATTCTCCCTATGGGATGAAGTGGTTTTTCTAAAATAGGTCAGACTGAACGCTATCATTATTTTCATGCAGTTTTATATCATTTATATATTTGGAATTACTAACAAAATAATGATGGAAATATAATAATTTCTATTCTTTTGATGAAAATAAGTTGTATATGGAGTATATTATTTATTTCAACAATTAATACCTCTACCATAGAGTAACGAATAGATAGATTATGTATTTAAATTATCTCTAAATAATATCCATTAGAATATGGTGGAAAAATATTATAATTCTTGTGCATAGAAACTTTTAAATTATTTTTGGACTTATCCCGCCATAACATATACCACCATAAAGAGACCCTATATCTAGTTATATATTGGAAAAATTAATCCTTGTCCATTGAGGTTAAAATTACCCCACTTTTTTTCCATATATGATCAACTCTATATAGATGAATAATCATAGGATTGACTGGATGACATACAAAAAATATATGATTAATGTTGATACACAATACACAACTTCACTATTAATCAAAATCTTGTTACATGGACATTTGATAAGTTTGATAAACTCAAATAATTTATCCAAGGGAACTAGTGTTCTCCCCCAATACAATCATGATACCTAGGAAGAAACCTATGAATTTAGAGCTGAAATGGAAATTATTTTATTCCATAAAAATTCCTTTTACTACGAGACTTACTCTCTAATTATAATGTATGGAGACAGTATAAGGACCTCTATTAAGATATGTTTTATAAATAAATACTTATAAAGATTCTTGTTTAGTACATGAATTTCAAAACTATGTGACTTTAATCTATATATCATATTATCCATTATATGTTACTATAAATGGCTCGAAGGAGGTATTCTTATTACGACCATAAATAACATGGTATCCAAGACCTATCTATAGACTAAAAACTACATAAAACTCAGTCCTTATAACATGATGTTAAACAATATGTCATATGGTTAATTACATATAACTCTAATTTATTAATGGTAGTTTGTAACACATTAACATAAACTATTTAGAGAGGTCTATTGCATATTTGGATTAATTAACAGAGTTTGGGTCCATTCAGAGATCCAAAAAACATTAATACCATATCCATCTATATGTTCAAGACTGTATCATTCACATTGATTCCATCAATATCCCAAGTTAGGATGGATATGTTATTATCATGGAAATAAATGTTTCTTGATTCTTATTAATATAAGATACATAGTGACATCGAAGTTGTGTATCTTAGACTCAACTAATATTTTAATATTCATCAAATTCTCAATGCATCTTATTTTATGATATTCAATTAGTTCAAAACATGATCTACCTTTAAACTCGACATTAAGACAAGGAAGTTTCATCCCATGTGTGAGCTATATATTTATAGAATCATCTATCTAAATATTATTTTAATTAAAACTAAACTACAAAACAAATTAGTATTTTTAAAATGATGTTGAACTGCAGGTCATACTTCCACCCCACATGATCCTTATTCTACTCAAAAGGCATGTTTGGTATGAAATAATTTCCTTACAATTGACTTAGATCTTATTTACAGTATTTATTATTAGTTGGATAAAATTCCCCTCATTATCAAGAACTCTATCCCATAGGATTGGGTTTTCATAATTTATATTGGGATTTTCCCTTCCATAGATCAACATGGGGTCAAGATTATTATAGTTATCCCCTACATATCCATCATATTTGAGTGAATATTTCCTCCCCAAGATTTATGTGGGTTGTATTCCTATTATCTAAGCATACATATTGATTATTAGATCTATAATCCTAGGTCCAAACATGATTTTTCATCATTTTCAATTCCCTCTACCGACATGTGTTTTTCTTGATTCACATAAGGTAATTTCGTATTAGATCTAATGATGGGATGATATTCCATAATCAAGGACTATGTACGTGTTGATTCTTATTTCTATGTGAAATAAAATTTCCACCCCTTCAAGTTCATATACCCTAAAGTAGAGTATAAAAATCATAATTGGTTATCATTCCCCCTATATATATGATACACTGCTATCATGGGATTCTATTTTCATGTTAATTAATTTCAACCCTTTCTTTAGACATGTCCTACTAATATTCATCAAAATTGTACAACCTTAATCCTTTTCCATTATTTGTCAAAAATGTGTGAATTTAAATTTTTTCCCTTAATAGTTCAAATTTCAATATGTTAATCTAAAAAATAAAGGATCAAAACAACTCTTTAGGCTGAAAACCCAGAAATTTAATCATAAGAAAAAGTAAATTCTCTACTATGGAAGACATTTATCATTATGGTTTTAGAAAAATTAAGAGAAAAAATGAAAAAAGTAACATATATTTTTTGGAACTAGATCTAGAATTATATAAATTCTAGATATGCTTAGTGGATATATTAGTCAATTAAAATGTCGGTGCAGAACATCTTTTCCCCCTATGCATGAGATGAAATTGTATCATATATAAATTATTATTTGATAAAAACACATATATTCATATAAAATAGTTGATCCCATTATGTTCGTTATATACTTCTGTCACTTTTTTCATATCCCTATTTACTAATTTGGTGTTCAATAAAATGTGTAAAAACCTATAGCGACCTCATAACCTTAATGAACATCCATGTCCCAATAAAAAAAATACTTCGTTGTGTAATTTTATTATTCATGATAAAAATTGTTTTGGTATTTTTAAATTATTGAATATAATCCTAAAAGGAAAATTATGATCGGTAATGAAATACATTCCCACAAATCAGATAATTCAACTAAATATATTTTTTCATCCAAAGGAGATAGTCCTAAAACCCATAAAACCCATAATAGTATTGTCATTGAGCCCATCATTCAATTTTTTCAACAACCATCCTCAAAATTCATCTTCCATCCCATCATTTTGAATTCAGATGTATCATGTTATGATTTATATATTTCTATAATCTATGTATTCAAGTGGATAAAAATAAATTCTATGTTATGCACTAGGGCGTCATACCAACATTAAAAAAGGATTATGACATCTTATGCATGTACTCTTTCATACTATGGCATGCAATATCTATGAAGAACAAAATTCTCATAATTGAGACACATATCTCAGTTGTATAAAATAACTACACTGTATTTATTCCAATTTCCTGTTGAAACACAGATATTTATAAACCATATACCTTGGACATTATAATAGATCATCATCCAATTTTATTACCCTTCAACATTCCACCACAACATAACCTTGTCCTATTTTTTTATTAGAGTATTCTAATAACCCCTTAGGTATTATCCTTCCATATTCAAAATTTTGTGTCTTTAGTATTTTCATTAACATAAAACATTCATATATATATATCTTAAATTTTAACATTTGACCCATAAACACCATTTATTTGTAATGATATTTTTGGTTCTATAGCTATCCTACCAACTAGAGGCATGTGTTTGTCTGAGGGAGAATTTACACATTCCCCATGTACCCTCATCAATATTTCCATGGAACCCACCATTCCAATATCAACCTATGGTCATCCTTGAAATAATTGTTCTATTTTATCAATGCCTAACTCAAATTATTTAGGATACAATTTACATCATCTTCACTCCATATTGAAATATGTTATAACAAACCTATCTCATGATCCTAATTTGAGATTTATTACAAAAAATTCCAACTCTTGGTCAGAGCATGATGACCATAAACTACTCACACCCAACCTAGAGATTTTCTATTCTATTTTTTATACTCCCCATTTACATTGAGATAAACTTTTCACTTATTATATATGTCATATAATCTTTTATCTTGATCACTAAGACATTAAACTAAGTGCATAAAAGTCATTTTTTACATTTATGGAATACTTAAATTCACATCAGGTCTATTTTCCCCCAGACAAAAAAATGCCAGCTTCAATTTTTTGTCAAATATATGTTACTATAAACCCCATAAAATATTAGTCCATGAATCATGGTCCTAAATTACATGATCTTATCCATGTGGTTATCTATATTAGTATCAATATCACAATGTATATTGGGTTTTCACAATCCATACTATTATATAGACTACCTAATCTTCTGGTCATATTTGTATGACCTTAAACCATAGAAACAATTTATTATTTCTTGTTCGACCTTAAAAAAAATCATACATGTACTAAATGAAAGACCATAAACTCCATATGGAAATATACCCAACACTAACCATGATGAAAACCCAAAAATGGAATCTTTCAAAAATTTTGAGCCTCCACTCACTGAGAATGAAACATATAATATAGATAAAAAATATGTCATTTAAAAATAATATGGAATAGAAAAAAAATACTTATTTTGTCAAAAAAAAAGTGAGGCCTGAGAAAAATCCCATTCCCATTGAATATTCCTCCATTGATCTATAAATTAGGTAAAAAATAAGTCTAAAAAAAGAATAAATTAATCTTGTATGGACACCAAATTACTATACAAAAAGTCAATCAATGGTATCTAGGTCCCTTGAACTGTGAAAAAATTATATCAATCAATTATTAATCATGTATATTGGTTAATATAATCTATGAAAAAATAACTGAGGTATAATTTCATGCTTTATTAACACTTTCAAAAATTGGAATCCCCATCCAAAATCATACTTTTATGAATTTTGTTATATCAATTTATTAAAATCCCCAATATGTGGAATATAATAACATTATCATATGGGGATGGTAAATGTTATTCTATATTAATTTGGATTATATATATATGTGATAGAATTATTAGATGTAATCTCTCTAAATATAATAATCTTATTTCATGATTAAGAAATATAAGGCACCATATTCGGCCCACCTATATCCATCCAAAAGAACATATTTTTGGAGAAAATATAACCTTATTTTATTTTATCTTATGAACATTCATACTTAAAAAATTATGGTATATATGCCTCTATATTTACCCCAATAATAATTTTACAAGGGTAAATGCTTAAAATATAAGGTATTGATTCTTGTATATCATTATTGACTGAAGGATTTGGAAATTACGATTTAACAAATATATTTTCATAAAATGTTGAATTGGATTTAGTTATTTATGTTATCAATAATAATATGTTTCATATATAACCAGGATTTGATGTTCTAGATGTTATATAATCTAAGAAATTGACACCAATTCAATTCAAAGGAATATTTTTGTTTTATAAAAATGTGTAGGGAAATAGACCTAACTATATATTCTTTATAATGAGTAAAAAAATAGAGTATGAAACAGTGTGTATGGGATGATACAACATTTGATCTATCAAATATTTAATTATTTTCACTAATATCTCTGAGTTATCTATAACCTGTTGTATTTAAAGTATCCCTATGTTGTTTGCATCCTCCTTTGATAGTATCCCACAATCCCAAATGGTAGTAACCTCTCTCACTTTCTCAAATTCATCTATATGTATTTCATGTTCCTTTATCCACTCTTAAATAGAGGATAAATACTTATTAACACTATTTACCATCTATACAATATCTATACCAATTTTTTATTGCTCAAACACCAACCTAGAATAACAATGATTCTTCTATAGTGCTATAAATTTAATCTCTATTGGGATAAAAACATCCACATCAGTGAAAAGTTCTTGTCAAGTATTTTTTATATATTTTTCTCATCAATGAACCTACATAATGATTTTAATTCTCCTTATAATCCTATATTTCATACCCTGTATTATTTCAAATATATTAAATCTTTCATGATTTATAGTGGATCAATCTAATGGTCCTTTTATGGATCAATGAATAGATGTCCAAGTAAACCATATTCTTCATGGACCATTGTAGAGGAAGTAACTAATGACTTTTAAACCTCAGTAATATCCTATTATATGATAAACGCATTCCCTATTAATTATTTTTTATGTTTGGAGACATGAATCGTATATGCCAATGGTTAATATTCAACACTTGGAATTTATATTTTCCCATTTTCATTGCTTTATTAGGTTTCCAAATATAGTCATCATTTGTGGACATGTAATCTTCTCTAGTCACTAAATCAAATTGGGATTTGAAAATGATCTCACTCAAAATTTCCAACTCATAAACTGGAGTAATTGTGCATTTTCATTTGTGTGACCACCCACATTGTTATAATTTGATGATAACAAAATATATTTATGTTTTATTAGGCTCTCTGATGTTTTGTTCCTATAAGTTACCTTATAATATATTCAATAGTTTTTATTCTATCATCTAATTTATTAAATTCCATGGAATAAGTCAAGTTTTATTAGAGTGTGTCATTGATAACTCTAAATGACATAATGAGAAGGTTTGATTCCTGAAGACGGATATTCTAGGGAATGTATTCCATGATTTCACAACCACTAAAATTGGATTCATTGATAGAGTCATGAGAAAATATTCTTACAAGGCCTCTAATCCAAGTTTATATAATATTATACATTCATAAATTTATGTGCACTCCTCATCTTTATTACTCGGTTTATAAGGTACAGAGATTATATAAAGAGTAGTGACAATGTCTTAGAGAGGAATATATAATTGGTGACCTGATCTAGTTCAGGGGTCTAGATTACCATGAAGGGTTCATTACCATATTTTAGCCATAATAATTTTTGAAAATTCAGGTTTTCTATTAGGGAACCCTCTTTGGAAAAAATGACACTCAAAATGTGGAAATATGAAATATTTATTTTTGAGTGAAGAACAAGAGGTGGGAATAAATTTGATGAATTTCTACTCACACTACTGTGAGTGTGGGTTTCCAATATGTTGAAATTACAAAAATACAAGTTCAAGGATAGAGGTATATCTGACCTAACATTTTTGGTGAACGATCCAAAAAATGCTATGTTATATTATAGATCACACCCCTCTATCTATGATAGAAAAAAAATTTCATGTAAATTTGAATATAAAACACATTTATTTTACACTTTGAATGATTAATTATAATATTATTTTGAATTTTTTTATTTTTGGAAAGATATAAGAAATGATCAAAATGATATTGAATGTTTTTAATTCCACATGATAAATTTTTCCTTTGACAATAGGCAAGTGTTGTTACAAGACAAAAAATAAAAAATGAATAACAAGTCTCAAAAAGAGTGAAATAATCAAGAAAAGATTAATTCACATCATAAATAACATTAAAATGATCTAATAAATGGATAAAAAAGTATCATAGATGATTTCAGAATGTGTCATTGAATGACACTTACAATCACACATTTTCAGGATTTCTTTTATTTTGGTTTTCATTTTCCATATAAGGAAATAATATTTAATTTATGTATTCAATTTTATTCTTCCAATCATAATTTATATTTCATTATCCCATTTCAATCTCTCTATAATTATCTATTTCACTCAGGAATGGAAAGTGACTAACTCGAGGCTTGGCCTTCAGGGAGTTTTCATAGGAGCCTAAAATTATTTAACATTACTTAATTAAATTGGTTAATTTAATTTTTGTTGAATGATATGGTGGTCCATGAGTGAAGATATCATCCACAATGGGAAAAAATTGAATACATTAATATTTTAGGTGAATAAATTAGAAATTAGGTGTTTTGAATTGTTTTCTTAGGAATGATAAAATCCCCACTCGATCTAGGGAATAACAATTTATGTATGGAGAAATGGAATAGAAAATTGAATTTAATAATGAAAAAACCTATATAACCAAAAACTAAGGATCATGACCTCTATTTTAACCTTCATTTGTTCTGGTTTATATCTTCATTTTGTTTTTCAATTTTTATTTAAGTATTTTTCAAAAAATAAAATACATAGTTATCAAATAAAATTTAAAAGACTTAAAAAGAATTATATTAAATGAATTAAAAATTAGTGATTGATATATTAAAATGATTTTCATGTGAGATAACTATGTTCATCCTCTACAATGTATTTTTTAAAAAAATTGTTGTATTGTGTTGTGATCACTACATCAAAACTCAAACCATTTATGGTGTGATATGTATACATTATTTCACTTTTAATATTTTCAAACTCTTTTTACATAATTTTATTGTTCTATTTAAAAACAATATACAAAAAAACTATTATATATAAAATCTTATATTATTTTTGAATGGACTTATAACTGACAGGTTTAAGATAATGTGATTCTCATCAAGAACTGATGGGCATGGGAGATAAATTTCTCATGGGTATTCAATGACTAACGGCCAAAGATAAAGTACCATTGTATCTTTAAGAATTTTTTGAACACATTCCAGGGGTTTAGGTAGTGATAAAATAATATATATAACAAAACCAACATAATATCATGATCTAAAACAATCAAGAAGGGATAGAGTGGAACCATGATGATGATTAAATGACTGATAATATTCAGACAAGAGACAAACATGAAATAGATAATTTATATAATTATAATTTAAAATATATCCTCCCTATTCCATATGAAGAATAAAAATTTTCACCACTACACCTTGATCTAGCACTGAAACATGAATAAACCACCGATGTGGTGGAATTTTAATAAAGAATTAAAGATCCCAAATACCTACCTCTATATAACTAAAATAAACTCTAGAAGAACCTCCTACCAAAGTAACTATTGAAGATGAACCAGTTCAAGGAGATGAATATTCCCTAAACTCATTCTCACATATTTTTATGATATCTATAATAATTTTAACTCCTTATATGTTTAATTTTTCCGAATCAGAAGACTCATATTTTGTTTTGTATGGATATAAAGAATAAAATGATACAAATTTTAGAAATATATTAATTTTACCAATGATATTGAAAATTTATTAGAGTCACCCATTGTGTATATTCAAGTGGATATTCCAATAGATATCAAGGAAAAAATCACATTATAAATGAGTTTTTTAATATAAATTCTTCATGGTTAAATTTTTTCATGTAAAATTAAATTATAAAAAAACATTGAATGTTTTTCAATAAATCGAACTTTGAGAAAGAACTAGAAAACAAATAATAGGTTTCATAAGTATAAAAATATATATTTTTAGGTTATGTAAATCATCATACCCCTTCCATGAATGTTGTACCTCATCTTTATTGGGTGGATCTAGTGTAATAGTTTTGTATAATAATCCACAAAAAAGAAAATGTGAATGTTGGAAATGTAAATGTGTGGTATTCCATGTACATGAAACATTGCCCACCAACTTATTGAAGATTTCAGTTAGTACTTACCTCATATAAGAATTCAATACCTTGTGCCCATATTAGGTATTTAACAAATAATTTTCCATTTATTATTTATTTAAATTCTAGGAATTAAATTTCAATGATAATTTTTAAGAATAACATAGGATGAAACCCTAGTACCTCTGTATTTTTTAAAATTAATGAATTGATACTTTTTTTAATAATTTTTTCATTGGAACGTGATGGAATAAAGAGATAATAGATAAATTTAAGAAACTGTGTTTATAAATCCCATCGTGAGATTGAATCTCATGTTGTGAAAATTTAATTCATGTCATAAATGAAAAACATATTTTCATGTTTTAAATTGAATTCACATCATGTAATTAATTCATCACTTGATCCGTTAAAGAATAAAACATAAAAAATCCTACATAATTCAATGTGAATATTTAACACAAGTGGGTATGCGTTTTAAATTCGTTATTTTTTATAACTCTCATTAATTTAGTTTTTCATAGATATATGAAAGAAAAACATATTCCCCTATTCAAATATTAAAATATAATAAGGTTTTAATAGGTATAATTTTATCTATATAATTCTTATTTTAAATACTAATTTTCACTAATTACATCAATCGATGTGTAAAATTTTAAAATAAGTGAGTAAGGTTAAACATGAGGGGGAAAATTTGGAAAATAATTTTTTTTGGGAATATATTGATTTTACTAAAATAATTATTATTAGATTTTTATTATTTTAATTTATAAAATTTATATGGATTGTTTTATTTTTTTCTTTCCATTTCCATGCATAATTTTCCCAATAAAAATGTTCCCATCTTTGGTAAAATTTCTAATCTAAATATTTCACATTTATTCTATTATATATTTCTTGAAATACCAAGGCATTTTATTCTTATAAAAAAATATTTGAATTATATTGAGTTTATGACTGTATTAAATCATTTTTAACATGATTGAAGAATTTTTATTATAGCGTTCTTTATCCTTGTACCCACCTTAAAATCAATCCTACTTTATCCCATATATTCCCTTAATTTGCTTAAAAGGAATTGAGTTGTGTTACAAAAAAAAATTATCTTTCTTCCTACCCTAATTGACGTATATAAAATGATATATAAGAAGTATAAGTGTGTGGGAGAGGTTATCCTGGGTTGAGAGGGATGTGATTAATTTCTTAGGGGTTTTTAGAAGATTTTTGTAATGGACATGTTTTTATTGCACTTTATTATTCGCCTCTCCTGATAAAAATAAATAAAGAAAAAAATAAAATCCAAAAATGGATTGTGTCATTTAAGGACAAAAATCCCAATTTCTTAACTGATGATCTTTGGACTTCTTTTCATTAGGTGACGAATGTGATATTTTTCTTAAGTATGACTATTGGAAAATAGAAAATAAGAAAATAAATGAAAAATAAAAAAGAAAGAGAGGGAGAATCTTTCATTATTATTATTATATCATGTACCCACATTGATCTTTAGGGAATGGGGAGATTAATATATATTAAACTATTTCATTGTGTATATTATGATATCATAAAATATAACGCCTATTAAACCCTAAATTTTTATAATTATTTTTAATAAAATATCCTTCTAACAAAAATACTCAAAGAAATTTAAAATATAATGAAAAACATTTATGATAAATTTTTTAATTTTCATTTACATGTTAAATATGTTAGATTTATTTCAAGATAATGTTTAGTGACATGTACTTGGGGTATGACCACAAATTCATTACATTTTCCACCGTGAGATATGAGTAAACAAAATTCAATGTGAGGAAGATTTCAATTGGTAGGAAAATTAAAAATAATTAATAAATATAAATCCAAGGAATGATGAACTTCGTAATTTCAAATGAGGGATCATAATACTCATAAATTAATTTATTTAATTAAAGGGTGAAAAATGCAAGAAATTATTTTGTGTAAAATTTAAATATTTATTTTCAAATGCCAAACATTTGGTTTTGTTCATTGTGAAACGTATATATTAGAAAAATTAAATTTTTTAGAAATTTCTTTGAGGTTACATGCTTGATGAAAATCATGTTCTATGTGTGTGTAATTGAAAATCAAACATTTTTCATATAAATTTTAATTTTAAATACAATTTTTATTGTTTAAATTATTTATTATTTAAATATTTAACTATTTTATAGTTTTTTATAGGTTATAAGATATCATCTAAATAAACTCAAAAGTGATGAATTCTATATGAAGATGATGTACCATGATAAAGGTAATGTAATGTCATAAGGATGGTGTTCAAAATTGTGGAACCTAGCCAAAATATAGTGAAATCATAAAGAAAATGCCAATTTAATTCATGGATATCTTCATCAATGTGAAATATTAATGATTAAAATATTTGATCCATGACATGAAAAAAATGAATATTTATTGAGAATGTCAGTATGTGACATGCTGTGAAACATATGGTCATGTCATGGCACACCCATGTCAAGAACAGAGTGAGAGTTTCTGAGTGTGAAACTTGTTGTGGGAAGTTTGTATTTGTAATATTCACATTATGAAAACACTATTCAAGATGATAAACCATTATGCAAACCCAAAAATAAGTATATTTGTTGAATCTAATGTAAGATTACACTTTTACTCCCCATGAAGACCCATTATCACCTAAGACCCATTAATGATTGCATTTAATGGTATCTGAGGTGTGATTGAAACCTATTAGTTTACATATTATGGGATTTTTTATTTTATCAGTTCTAGAGAATCTACCGATGTGCTGCACTGTTAAGGTTCTTTTGAATTAACAATTATTTTATTTTCAATTATATTTCCATTTGATATAATCATATTTTAATTTTTGTGCTCCACTTTCTTCATCCAATCCCAATTTATATTTATTTATCAATTTTATATATTTCATTAAGAATATCTTTGAATTAGTAGTGAAAGGTGACTAACCCAATACATTTCATTGTGGGGGATTCACGAAGATGTTAACATGTTGTGATTCATTACATTAAATGTTGTAATTTAATTTGTTTCCAATTAGAAGGAAGTGCATGGGTGAGACGATCATCCACCATAGAATGAATCTCATGTCCTATCCAATTTTATATAAAGAGGTATTGAATTTATGAATTAAAAATTGATTTCATAGGCATGATAAAAAACATACTAAAGTTTGGCAATAACAATCTAGGCTTGGAGGGATATATTTTTAAATTGAATTTAATATTGAAGGAGCCTGTATAACCAAACCCTAAGGACCAAGAACTTGTTTTTAACTGTAATTAATTTCGTTTCATATGTATTTATCTTTTAATTTTTCATTGTATTATTTTTCTAAAAACGAAAGACTTCACATTAATTTAAAATAATAAAACAATAAATAACTATATTTGGTGAATTATAAATCAATTATTTATTTCTAATGATTGTATTTAAGTGAAATTACCCTTGTAAGCTTGTATATACATTAAGGGTAACAGTTTCTGGTTTACCACCCTAAAAAAATTGAATTAGCCTCCCATATCAATAATTTGGATTTTTTAAAGATTCCCTATTTATAAGTTGTCTTACCCAATGAATCTACCTACCAGGGTTCCATACATGGTATATTTGGGATAGTTTTCAAATGTTAATGTTCTCCCTCTATATATATAATTAATAGAGTTAAACCAATTTAAGGTATTTATAAAATAAAATAATGTAACATTAAAATATTTTCATAATGAATCTTTTAGGTAAAGGATTTCATTCCACTCTTTATTAGTATATTGGAAAAAACCCCATTGATAATATAATTTTTCAGTATATCTCAAAAAATTATTGTAAGGTTAATCTTGAGTCATAAATTTACAGTAAAATTTCTTGATCACTAATTCATAAAATGACCACCTTTGAATTTATTTCATGTATAATACTTATTGGGACCCTTATAATTTTGATTAGTGGGACATTTACACCACTATGAAGTGATACACATAGATACTTATCATTCCCAAGATTAGTATATATTTTATAGAAATAATATATATATATAGATTAGATATGATTTACGACCCTATTATTTATGCTTATTTCTCATCCTCTCATCAGTAATCAAATAAATACCTTACTAATATCACCTTGAATAAGCCAACCTTGACTCATGATGTGAGGAATATTCAATTTGAAGTGGACAAGAAGCTTTTTATATTCTTTTGTCAAGATGACTAGGTACCACGCATGACATTTTATTCTTTTTTGTATTTTGGGTGGATTTTTTCCCATTATCAAGGGATAAAGTATCATTGAACCAAGTCACACCATTCATAATCACCCCATAAGGATATGATGACGTAAAATAATAATCATACCTAGGTCTTATACCAATGAAATAACTATGGGAGTTAAAGATTCTTGTTTGTTAAGAAGTATTAGTAGCCATAAATTCTCATTGTTGGTTACTTACAATTGGAATATACTCTTTTATGTACCCAGTTACTAGTGTCACTAGTTTTTACTATATACACCAAAATTTATGTGATAATATATATGATGTATATGCCTTATATATAATGTTTCTTTTGGTCTTGGTTGGTAGGGTGTAATCTCTCATGGTCATCTTATATAATCATGTTTCATATTCCACATGACTTAAAATAAATATCATTTAGTTTGGTGGGTTTGAAGAGATCAATTAGAATATGATGAGTATACCAATTTGTAGTATCTATTGTTTGTATATCAATAAGGAATAAAATTCTTATTTGTTAAATATTTAATGATGTGTAAGAGATCCAAAAATAGAAAGGATGCATATACATTTATATGAAAACAATGTTATGATTCTTCATGGAATATCAAGGGAGCAATAATTTATATTATATGTTTTTTCAAAAAAATAGTTATATGAATGAAAAAAAATAATTAGATGAATACATTAACAGTAACCGATTTTTCATGAGGATAACAGATTTTTCCATTGAAAAGCATGGAAGGTTGTATTTAATAGAGAAAAAGGATAAAAAGAAGTATAGATCAACCATATATGGATTTATTAGAAACAATCATGCTATATTTAGTAATTAATATCCATTGGATGATGTTTTGGAGAGATTGGAAATTAAATAGGGGGTTTTAATTGAGTTTCTTACATTACTGATGAATTATGGTTTTATAGGTTTTTGAAATCTATCTAACTGCATGATACATAATATATTTATCAGCCATAAAATTTTGTAAAAATGAAATAACATTCTTTTAATATGTATGATATTAGGTATACATAGGTGCTGGAGAATACGTAAAGGCAATATATTCATAATAAATTCATAGACGTGTAATATATTTTCCTATGATGAAAAGGTTCAGTAAATTCCTCACTATCGCAATATATACATGATAGTATTTATTGGTAAGGATGAGATTTTAAAAATCATAGAGGAGTTCCTTATATACATATGTTTTTTTATAAATAAAACTTGGAATATTAAAATGGGAAGAACGTATTGATATTATTAATATTTTTAAAATATTAAATTTTATATATTTATCTCTATAAGTGAATACAAGTGTAAAATATGATATAGTATTTAATATTACCAAATATACATAAAATGGTCATTATTAAGAGATATATGGCTAATTAAAATAAATTATGAATCACATAAGATAATTAGTTTAAAAATGATGAAACATAAGATATTGTTTATCATACATGAGATTTTAACATTTAGTAAAAGGCGATGATTTTGATGTTTCCATGAATATATAAGGTTGTTTTGAAAGTCAAACCCCAAAATTTTAAATTAGGATAAAAAAAATTCATGTTATATTATAAAATGGATTAAAAATCACAAGTATTCAATGGAATTTCTATTGAATCCATGTTAAGAAAATTATATTTACCAAGAAAAGAAGAACACATCATCGGGTAATACTAAAATGAGATACATTAAAATTTTGGCTCTATAGTTAAAGGATTAGTCATGATATAAAGAAAATATGAGTCACAAGACGTGATTGACGTATAGTTTTGAATAATTATTTACAATATAATAAATTATGGCATGACCATGATATATAAAACCTTGGATGAAACCATATAAATATAGTGGTTTATTAAGGATTTTGATGATTGTTCAAAAGAATAATATCTTAATTATCTTGGAAAATTAAAGGGATATATTGACTATGAGGTCCCCGTACCCATAATCTTATTTCCAATATTATAAAACATGTTTCGTCAAATTAACATCGATACCAAGTGATATGATTTTATCAAATATTATTGAAACTTATCATTAGTATTACATCTCAATGTAGTGTCACAAAACGTAGGTAACATTTTGATTTAGTGTCTTTGAATACCAGATAAGTACGAAATTTATTTTACCTAACATGTTTACATTTCACCCTAATTTAACTCATCTTGTTTCCATAATATAATTTTCATAGGTTATACATGTCTTCATAACGTAGGAAAAGGAAACATATAAAAGGAGTGATTGCACAATTTTAGTAAGGTAAAACAGATGATCATTTCATCAGTGGTTATATTATTAAAATATGATGAAATGTGATTAGGATAGAAATATATTATAAAATATATTTTAATAATAATCATTGTTTATCAATCATTATAATGGAACATATAATCTGAAATGAACAATATATACCATGGAAAAAGAGTATGGAATAATGAGACATTAAAAATGAGTCATGGAGTATAATCATTGGAAATATATTTTGAAAATAGGATGTGGTATAATCATAATCATAGAAAACATATTTCAAGGCTACCCAAAAAATACATTAATCACATGGTATTCTTAAGTTAATGACATGATGTGTACCTTATTAAGCTTGGGATAATCCTCCCGTGTATGCTTTGGATTGGGATAAAATCTCTTATATACCCATTTTACATGGAAAAAGACCTCATTTGTACCCTTTGGTTTTGGATAAATCCTATCATATACCCCTTTATAATGGAATAAATCCCCCTTTTCACCCTTATGATTGGGATAAATCCCCCATGTTTCTTTTTCATTAGAATATATCCTCTTATATATCTTATTGGGCATGGGATAATTCATCCCGCGTACCCCTTAGCTTATGATAAATTCTCTCAAGTACCATTTGGATTGAAATGAATATTATCATGTTTTGTCTTGGGATCGAGAAAATCCCTCCCATGATTACTTTTTCATAGGATAAAACCTATACTGTACCCTCTTCAGCTTCGAAGATATAATCTTTACCAATTCATTTATGGGATATATAGGGCCCCACTAGTTATTCCTTCATACATATGTATTGTAAATCAAATTTTATTCAGGTATGTACCACTATTAATTTTGGAAAACCAACATTAGTTTTGTTGTATTTTATTTAAACCTTGATTATTGAACCATGTTCTAGTATTGTAATGTATGGTGGTGGTGTATCAGGAGAGGGAGATGATTCCAGCTACAAAGTGATTTCATTTCAATAATTTTAGATTCATGATGATAATTTATCAGGGCCAACACCTGACCTTAATTCCTAATCTAAAAAGTTATAGGAAGACCCCATGAACATAATTCATGTCCTCAATAGTTCTTTTAAGATCCCAATAATTTCAATCACCCCCTGAATAGAACCTATAAATCAAAAAACCATGACCTAAAATGGGTAGACAATGTGAAATGGATATTTATGGGGTTTTAATCCATGAGGATGTATTTTTTTTATTATATGGGAATTAAAATATTATCGATGTCAAATACCTATTCATGTCATGAATGTACCATTCTGCTCCTTATTTTAAACATCTCATATCATGCATATTGATAACACGGCCTTTAGTCTCGATTTCATCCCTTCCATGATCAATATCTAAATGATTATATATGAATCAAATGTTTATTTTATTAGATCATGGAATTAAGAAAAAATACTTTGAAGGTAATTCTTTAGTTATTATTATTATTATCCTCATTGATCCATTAGATTTCCTTTTAGGATAACTATTATTTACTGACCAAATAATATTGGAAATGAATACTTTTGATTTAATTAATATTTAGTTTCATTTAAGGTAAGGTAGGAAGAGCCCTAAGTATTACTAGGATATTGAGGAAACATCGTTTTCATCTATGATATTTTTGAGGGTTGTCTAAATCATCACTAAATGTCATGTTTGTGACCCCCCATTTCTGTGAAACATATAAAAATATTCCCACCCATCATGTGTGTGAAATAACCTAAATGTTAATTCAATTATCTTTTGATATCATATCACAAAACCACTCTTGGGTTCTATTTGTTCTTATGGAACTGATACCAGACTTGTTACAACCTAGGTGGGTTTCCACCTTTAAATTTATAATAAAATGGCTATGTTATCATTTTAATTTTCTATCCTTATAATTTGAATAATTTTTAAAATTTGTATCATGGTTCATTGAAATAAATTATCAATAATTAGTAATTTTATGAATTAAACTACATGGAATGTAACTATATCATTCATATTATTATTGTGTTCCCATGTGTTAAATTTTCTTTTCTTGTTTTCAGATTATTGTTTCTAATTACACTATAATTCTTATAGGGTTTACCCAATTATACTATAATTAAAATACTATATGGCCCTGTTATGTAGTAATGATTATAGGTTTTGTCCTAGTTATGATATAATTCTTATAGGGATTGTATTGATTATACTATAATTAATATAGGTCTAATTACTATTTACGTGATAATACCTTGTGGGGTATACCTAGGAATTGTGGTTGTGGATGGAATTGTTTCATGACAAGGTCAGAAGCACTTCTTCTTTTAGCCAAATATTGTTTAACCATCCGTAGAATCTATCTAGAGCTCGAGACATGGTAGGTAGTTTGATACCAATATTTATTTATGAGTTAATTTTTATAATTTTGTACTACTACATGCACTAATAATGGGGGTTGGATTTGTCTATATGTTGTGGGTGTTAGTCTACTGAGTTTGACTCATATACTGTTTGGGAACCATTGGTACCCAGAAATATTTTATGGATGCAAGCCTTGATAGGGGAAAGGGGACCCATGTTGACTGATCAATTATTAGATGGGATGGAAATTTAAGACAGTCTGACATGGGTGTTGAGAATGAGGGTTTTAGATTCCCTTATTGTGTATGATTATAATTTTACATAGATGAGTTTAAAAAAAATTAGTTACATTAATCATTAAATTTCATGGTATTTATTATTATTTGGATTCATTAGTTTTACCTTTTAATATTCTAGTGCGAATGGTTGATTATTTACAATTTCTCTATAGTTATTTCAACTCTATAACAAAGGTTTTATTCTCCACCACTATGTTCCTTGCACCCTTTATACTATTTTTAATCCTTTTACATATAAGGTGGAATTATTGAGGTTCAATAATCTTACCAAGCTCGACCATAAGAGCGATTTTCAAGTTGGGCATGTTAAAAAGTGGTATTATAGGAACATGTTTTTTTCCGGTAACATTAAAATTTGAGAAATGTAGACAGGTATTTAGGATGTTTCAATACTTGGTAATGAGCTTGTTCATTGGAGTATCATATCCACATGTGGGGGGAAATAGAAGTTTCCATGAAATGAGATTGCTATTATTTTTATTTTCTTATTATAATTTTGATGTTACTTTACCTTGGTGATTCACTTATTTGGTTATGTTCCTATTAAGTGATACATTACCCATTGTCTGGTATACAAGGAGGTGAGTATTCATTAATCATGTTAGGAATGTAGGGAAACTTTTTTACAATAATTATTCTTGAATGGTACACATATAATTCATGAGATATATCTACACTTATAAACTATGAAATGAAATCCCATGATTTATATAATAAAATGAAAATAAATATACTTATATATTACGATAATTCTCTTGTTAACCCGGGTAAAGGGGAACCATGACCCAATGGATCATTTTTTTCACATGTTTAGGGTGATCTTGTTGTGTATGGTTTTTTATGAATTGGGTTAAAACATGTAAAGAAAAAAATCCACATCATCGTCTTTTAATTCATTTCAAGGAGAGTGGTATTTAAAAATCTCCCAATACATGTAATCGAAAATTCCCCATCGATCTAGAGAACCATTTGGATAATCGGCTCCCAAATAGCTTCTATAGGATACTGTGATCTATGGGGAGGGATAATTCTCATATTGTACCTATGATTTCTGATCTAACCAGCGATATCCAGATGAAACATTCATCTATGTTCAATGGGGAACGAGGACCCCAAGAAGATGATTTCTAGACCTTGTTAGTCCAAATGATCTTTAATCATCTCAATACACCTATGAATTTGAGAATAAATATTTCTTCTTATATTCTATTAAAACTATCCAATAATTAGTTGGAGAACCAAGATTGGGTCGGCCAATAAGATGATTTGATCTGGAAGGATATTATGGTGATTTTCTAGATCCACTTATATCCGAAGTCAGTATAGAATGATATGTCATATAAATTTTTACAACCAGAATAAGGGAGCATTTTATTTTTTGATTATGATGGATTATGAAATGATTTACGACTTTTTATCCATATTTTGTTAGCTTATGATATCATCAGGGATAAACATTTTGATGATGGGATCCACTGTGAGATAAATCCACACTTGAATGTGTTTTACCTGAGAAACATTTTAAATTTTTTGAATCAGACTCTCATCGTATAAGGGAACTTAATATGGGTCCCATGTGTTAGTCAATCAGTCCTTAAATGGTGAGTAAAGAGTTTTTCTTCTAGAATATTGAATTACTTCTTTGATAGTTACTGTCAAAGAATTGGTGGGTTGAGAAACAGGTGAAGTGGGAATCCATCAGATTATCATAACAGAATACCATTAAATATGTCTAATAATATTATTCACAAGCATCCATAGTTTCCTTACCCAAATTTGGAGTATCACACCTTTAGTGTAATGAGAAATCTTTATAGGTTTTGTTGGAGAACACAACAACATGACAATGATAGGGGATCAATACACATACCAATGTATATAAATGACTCATGTACCCTATAGCATGCTTGTAGTTGTAGTTATATTTGGTATCGAGGAGGAAGTTGGGGAATTTGTTCCCCAATACAATACTGATTAAACCAGCTAATATAAGTACTATTGGGAGTCATACTGGTGCCCATAGTAGAGGGATTAGTCAGCAACATGCTTAATAGTATACTATAATCGGTCTAGATGAAGGGACTTATACTAAAATAGGTATGATTATTATATCATATACCCATTCATTCATTTTATTTGATATAAGAGAATCAAATTCCTTTTTATCTAAAAAATTTCAAATGGTTTATGTTTATTTTGGATGATCATGTATGGAATTATTTCTATTAACACATTCTTTGGGGTGGGATCAAAGGGTATTAGATGTTTCAAGGGGTGTTCTCTTGAAATCAATGTTTATTATTTCATTTGAGATCTATTATAACGTGAAATTATGGGTTTCTATTTTTTATAGTTATAAATTGTATTTTTTTATAACATGCTCATATTTACTATTATTGGAAGAGATTTACCTTTCTATCTCTAGATGGGGAAAAAAATTTCACCCAATAGAGTGAGATTTTATGGTTGTTCATATGATAGAAATTCAATTAAGATTGTACTTTATCATAGATTATATAGAAGGATTTTTTATGGATGTTGTTTAAATATAGAAGTATACTCTTCCTCATGTGGTGGACCATTTTTAGTATGTCTTTATAAACTAATTCTATGGATTACCACATGGGTGGGAGATCAATTTGATTATCGAGTTGGTATTGGAAGATGATCCAGTTTCTATTCCACCTTACAGAATGGAACCATAAGCTATTTTTTAATTGAATACTCAATCAGAAGATCTAGAAGCTAAAGAACGGATTTGGAATAGTAAATATTTTCGGGGTTATACCATGGTTTCTACTAAGAAGGTTAATAGAACTTTTCACTTATAAATAAGTTATTGGAGACTAAACCGGTTGATAGTCATGAATAGGTATCACCTACCACGCCTCTGTGATATATTAAATCATATTTGACGTGCTCAAATATTATAGAATATTGAATTGAGGCTATGTTATAATGAGTTTAGGGGGAGAACTTCGAACACACCTCAAAATTCATTTATGAGTAGGTATGGCACGTATGTGTTCATAGTGATGTTGTTCATTCTATTGAATTCAGAATAAGTGTTTATAAAAATTATGAATCATATTTTATATCAATTTTTGTATAAGATTATTGTTATTTTAATAATTAAAATCTTGTTGTACTCCCAAATTTATATATTATCATTCAAAATACCTTAACATCATCCAAAGTACACAGAGAGAGAATAAGATTTATGAAAATATACCAAAATGATGTTTTTGGAATGATAGATTGCAAATTATGGGTTTTGAAATATTTAATTTTATTTTACCAGGGTGTCCACATAAGGATTCATGCACAGTATAATGAGATTATCTCAAGATTTTATTTGATATTTGAATCATTCAATGTCTATTGGGTAACTATCGACATTTCAGTGAGGAATTATCACTTCTGTAATCACTAATGTGCATGATAATCAAGAAAGGATTGAAATTTATTAGGTCAGATGATTATGAAAGGAATTTACATGATCTGAAGTTTTTGATGAATGAAACTCGAAACCTCTCATTACTCATGCATGTTATGATGTATACCTTGTATTCTGACACATATGAAATTAGTCATAGAGTTGTTCTAATGATGGAGGAATGATTAGTTTCTTTTGGGTCCAAATGGAAAAAACCACATGATAGTAATTTCTATAATAAATATACAGTGTTATCTTAAATGGTTCATTCCCTATTCGTCTGTAGAATATTTATATCTTTTGAGAGTTTTGTGGTGTACACAAAAAAAATGCCTCAAGTACATATTCTCCCAGCGAGGCCTGAAACATCAAAAGAGGAAGTTGGTAAATTATATAAATTATTTCAATGTTTTGTTGGAATAAACTCTAGGAAATGGATATTTCATTGTTAATTATTTAAGCTATAATAAAAACACATAGGATGTATGGTAGTCATGCAATGAGTGAAGATGGATGGAACTCCAAGAAGAAATGATTCTAGATATTTAAGAGTACTAGGGAAGAGTTGATCTAACTTCTACATCTGTTATAACCATCCTTGTATATTGGATAAAGATTGTGAAATTATATGTTGTTTTGGTCCTAGATCTACATGGCATCTTATTTGGTGGGGTGCTACCATCAATATATCTCTCAGAAGTGTTAATGATCTTCTTTTCGATGGTCGTGTATGGGTTCATACAAGGTTACGTGAGGAGTTAATTTGGGATTTTCATGATTCAAGATGGGTGGAACATCTTGGTCGAAAAAATATGTATCATGATCTCTATGCACAGTACTATTGTCTAGGAATAAATAATGAGATTGTAAGATTTATAGAAAGATTATTCGCCTCTCTGTAGATGAAAAGGTCCATCATTAGTGGCCTACTAGGTAGTTTCAATCTACAACCATTTAAAAATAAGAATTAGAAAATTAAATTTTGTTTTTCATGATAGTATTACCTTGGACACCGTGAAATAGTGATACAACAAGGGTCAGAATGCATCGTATGAATAACGATCCCCACTTATTTTTAATTAGGGAGACCTTATCCATTGTTGATCTGGGAAGTATCGATGTGTGTTATAAAGTTCAACATTATGTTGTTTTGAAGAGTATCATTTCTAATAAAGATCTTTGTTTCACATATCCATTCTATTGGGTTATTAAGAATTCATTTAGATTTTAGGTTCTTCTGAGTATATAATTTCATCCCCATAATGATTGTAATTTGAGAGGCTGATTAATATTCTATGGGATATGTTACAAGCATACGTCTTAGATTTTTGTGGCTCTTGGAAGCAGTATGAAGCTCTCACTTTGTTATATTATAATAATTTCATTCATTGATCTATCCAAATAGACCATTTAAAGTACTTTTATTGAAGACCACATTGTTAATCTATTTTTTTAGGCTGTTATTTCTGTGATTGTTAGGATTAGTCCCGCATTGGAGATGTCCAAGTAAGTCTATATTAAATGATAGTATTTTAAAACAACAAAGATGTGGTAGAATTCATAATATGACCACTACATATGTAATATAGAGTTTTAGGTTGGTCATAATTCTTTTCATTGAGTGTCTCATATGCTAGGGTAACACTGTACCATGATTCAATGGATGCTAGCGATCACATTTTTTGGTTTTTTTAAGACAGTGTAAGGGTTTGATAAACTGGATTTCTACTTGGCCCTTCTATAGAACCAAAATAACATGTACGCCATATTTCATGTGTCATTGATTTAGATATATCAACATAAATGTTGTCACATGAAAGATTTTGATAATGCCGAGATGTATTTTTATGCATTCTTTGAGGATCATCTGATTCGTATCGTGGAATATAGTGTAATGAACCTCTAGGGAAAGAATGTGACTATTTTGTAAGTGTAGTGGTAGAATGTGTGTATTCAATATGATACATGAGAGAGGTAATAAAATATTGTACATAGTGGGTAGCCTTTTTCTCTGATACCTATCAAGACATTTTTGGTGCACAACTATGGGAGGAGATGTTAAAAGGTGGGGAGGTTATAAGATAATTTCTTTTTGAGATACATTGCCTTCATTATTTTTGTAAAACCTATTTATCTTGGGTTTTAGTTCATTTGAAACATTAATTACAAGCATTATTCATGTGGGGTTGTGTGTTTCATTTTGTAGTGGGGGGAGGAGATGATTTTGGGTACAATGTGATTTCACGTCATGAATTTTGTATTTGCGATGTGAATCTATTAGGGAATGAACCATAAACAAAATTAACACCTATAATAGATATATGAATAATCATTGAACATAATTCATGCAATAAATAGTTTGGGGTAGACCCCATGAATTTCATTCACCCCCTAAAAAGACCACATAAAGAAAAAAGATCATGACATTAAATGGGTACAAGTTCTAAAATTTATTTTTATGGGGTTATAAGACAAAGATGTCTATTTTATAGTTTATATTGAAGTAAAGTCATTTTCAACATGATCTCCCTAGTCACATTGAGAATATTATTTTCCCAGCCTCCTTTTAAACCACTACTATCATGTTTTCTGATAACACATATATTTTCCCCGACTGCATCGTTTCCTCAAATGAACTATAAGACCTTCTCTCCAAAATGGAAGCATGTACTACTGTATATTATAATTTTGGATTAATAATTTGAAATAAATAATTTTAATATTATAATTATTATCCTATAGGAACTATTGGAATTTATATTTGGATCTTATGTATGTGATAATTGAATAATATCGAGACCCCAATCTATGTGTTGGCAGTACTTTTGGTTTCAATTGACGGTAAGGAAGGAGAAACCATAATGAAACATGGAACATTGAGGAATCATCATAATCTTGTCTATTTTTTTGGTGGGTGTTCTAAATTATCTCCAAGAGGATTTTCTATGACTCATCATGTATGTAAACTATATACAATCTCATCATTAGACCTTGTGCATGGATTTATATAAATGTTAATTCACTTATGCTTAGATATCATATACCTATACCTCCCATGGATCATGTTGGGTCCATTAGTGTTTAGAATGTAGTTTTGGCCACCCAAAAGGTGTTCCCACATTTCAACATGTAATAAAATGTTAATTTTTAACACAGGAAATTGTATTACATTACAATTGGCTTAATTTAGTAATTGAGTAACTTGGTTCAGTAGAAAAACTGATTGTTAATTTTTAATTTGATGAAATACTCAATGGTTCCTATAATGGTATATTTTATATTCATTATTTGTAACCATGTATTAATTTATATTTTCTTATTTTACATTTATGGTTTTTGGTTATGCTATAATGCATATACGGTTTGGCCTAGTTGGACTGTAATTCTTATAGGGTTCACCTCAAATATACTATAATAATTGTAGGGATTGACCCAATTATGATGTTATAATTATAGGGTTTTTTCCTATATATGATTTAATGATTATAGGTTTTAGAATTATAATTCTATAATTATTATAACGATTATGCCAAGTGATGTTATAATTCCATATTGTATATACTATAGGGACAAAGGTATGGTTTGAATTGTTTCACAACATGATCAAAGACACTCCAGCATTATGCCAAAGTAGGTTTGGCTAACACGAGAATTACCTAGGAGATCAAGGGTCAGAATATTTTTCAATACCAAAATATTATTAATGAGTTAAAGTTTAAACAATTTGTCTTTTACAATTAATAATTATGTAGGCTGAAAATGATTAGACCTCATGGGTTTTAGCATACTGAGTTGTCTTCACACCCTATTTTAAAAACATTGGTACCTTAGAAATGTTATCGATGTAGGTCTGTAAATTGTTAGGGGGACCTAAATTGATTGATTTATTATTGGATGGGTTAGATATTATAGATGGTCTGTTGTGGTGTTTTGTACCTAGGGTTTAGGAGTCCATTTTTATGTATGTTTAACCTTTTAATTGTTTGAATTTTAATAAATCATTTAGTTCCATTAATACTGAACCTACATAGTATTTATTATTATTTGGATTTTTATCATTACCTTTTTTCCATGGGTACATTATTGACTACTTACATTATATCCGTTGATATTTCAGCTATGTTCCATAGGGTATAGTGTCTGCAGAATGTTCCTTACACCCTTGCTTCTAGTTGGAAGCCAAAATCATATGGGGAGGCATGACCAAGTTCCAGTAACCCACCTAGATCATCCATGTGAGGGAGTATTAGTCCTAGGATGTTAAATATTTTCCACTTGAAATTAATCATTTTTCACATCATTAAGAACTGTTGTAAATTAAATTGTATTTGTAACATTTTCAAATAATATCACCAAAATTGACTCCATGAATGTGAATTGTTGATACCAAAAATCAACCAACCCAGAATAGTATGTCATAAGAATATTTAGATGACTGTTCATGAGAAATATTTCCAATTAAATAAATATTTGAGAGATAAATAAAAAAATTATGAACCATATTTAAAAGAATTTTTAAAAAACATTCTTATCATTGGTGTAGATGAAGAAGTTACTGTAAATTTTAAGATTCATTTTTGAAATGGTGAAGTAAAAAATATTGAAAAAGATTTAAATTGATAAGGAAATTTTAATTATATAGCCTTGAATGTGATATAAATGGTTCAAAAAGGTGTGGTGAGAATAATTTGTAAAATATTACTTTTAAAAAAAATCTTTCATTATTGGTCCTTGAAAATGACATAAAGGCTTTAAAAACATGATCAATTAATTTAAAAAAATACTTTTAAAAATAATATAAAAAAATATAGATTAAAATATTCATAAGGGTTATAAAAATGTAGTTTTGTGTGGAATATTATACATTTTACATTGAAATGATGGGATACCTTTAAAATATATTAAATTATATTTTATGAAAACTAACATCATAAAAAGAGGTATTAAAACATATATTTTAAAGGATTATAAGGCAAATTTGGATTTAAAATGAGAATAAAATACATGGTCTTAAAAATAACAATGGAAATCATTTTTGGGAATAATGAACATGGAAATGGAGGAAAATTTATATTTGAAGAAGATAGTTTTTTTTAATAATTATAAATTTTATAAAAAATAAATTCGTTGAAAAAGATTTATTGAGTTAAAAAAACACATTCACGTGATAAAAATAAGAAATATCTAATGAAATATGAAATAGAATAATTTATCAAATATAGAATAATGGATCTCAAAGAATAATATTTTAACTCAATAAAATCTAATTTGATTTAACCAAATCACATAGTGATAATGTAATTAATGAAGAAATGGATATTTTGAAAGAGGGTTATGTACAAGAAATCTAAATTTATATTAATTAAATAAAAAATAAAAAATAATCTAATACAATAGTGTTATTCTCTCAATATATATGAAATAATTTCATGTAGAACCATTATAAGTCATTCAATGAAAATTGAGTTTCCAAAAACAATTTTGTTAGTGGAAATGTAAGAAGAAAATGTTTAACCTGAAATGGAAATTCAAATATCATGAAATTAATTATGTTAAATTTAATTTTAGTAAAAAATTTAGTGAATAAAAAACATCATATAAATGATGTGGCACAATATCAATCATATCATATACATTTGAAAAGTGACTCAGAGAAACCCTTACCTTATATTCACGCTTAGTCGAACACAATCTGACATCCTATATAAAATGAAAAAACTAAATTCATTTACTATTCAAGGCATATATATATAACCATTATTTAAAATTATTCTCAACATGCATATCAATGATTAATTATCAATTTTTAGTATTGATTGTGAGATATCTTGATCATTTTGAACATTATTTGAAAGAGTTGTGTTGTTATTCATTATTATCTCAAATTTAATTATTACAATAACATTAAAGGTATTTAATTAGATAATTTATTCTTATTTATAAAAATAAAATCTCATTCCATTAGTATTTTATCCTTGTTTCTTGAAAATGGACTCAATATTGTCTTACTTCGATAATTTATGTCATCAAAGATCATATTGCAATAATATGATAAATATATAACATTAGATTAATATAACCATTTAAAATTAGTGATTTTATTATTAAAATATAATAATATTATATTTAAATTTCCCATATTTATCCATGATATATTTATATGTAATTATTCAATAAGTCATTTCCACTTACCCAAACATGAACGTGCCATAACGAATGGATGATTATGGTTGTCAAAGAGGTTTTTTGAAAAATATCATGATTAAACCATGGAAATAAAATTATTTATATATATTTATTGTTCTTAAAAAATTATCAGTTTTACATGAATATTGAAAATGAATATGAAAAACTATAATGTGTTATTTCATGGAGGAGGTAGTCCACACGTCGCATTGGCGACGTTCTATTATTTTTTTCAATTTGCTGGAAATGAAAAAATAAGTGGTTTTAATTTGTTTATTGATATTAAATTTTTATAATGATAATTTGTTTAGTATATTTCTATGGTTATGATTTATTTTTTATTGAATAATTATGAATAAAATTATAAGGGTTATGTAATTCTCATGTGGGGACCTTGGACATTATCTAGAAAGTATCTACAAAATTGAATGGATAATGATAACTAATTTAAACCATGTGAATATGAACATTATAAAGGTTTTTGTAAGGATATATTTGTATATTTTTTAATTATAAATTATAATTAATTTTTGAGGCATGACGTGGTGGAATTTTATCACTTTCATAAGTGAATAATAGTTCACTTTTTTTAATACCCATTAAATTTCCACAATGGAATAACAAAATTAAAGAGTAAAAAGGTTTTCAAATTGATAAATAATGGAATTTTTGTTTGGGGAATTTTATGAAGTCCCCATATACCCATTTTACAGCATTATTTAGATAGGTATCAATATTTTTAGTACTTGATTATTATGTTTTAGGATTTTTTATTTTTACCATTGTAACTAGTATTTAACCAAATAGTTTATATATTTAAACAATATAGGGTAAATCTTATAACCTAATTATTTATTTTATAAAACATTATTTGGGATTTATATAGTACATTTAAACACCTCAATAAAATAAAATTATCATACATATTATAACATTTTATATATTGAAAAACTATTTTGTAGATAGATATTGTTTTTACTATTAAGTGTTCTTAAATTTTATAGAATTTATTAATAATTGAATGAGTATTAATTTATTTATGTATATTATTAAATATTATTTTATAGAATTTTTTATAAGATATTAATTCATTTTATTGGATAAAAATTATGCAATGTTAACAAAACAATTATTTAAAAATGAAATTTTACCCCTATAATGGTCATTAAGTATAATATTGGTAAACATAATTTTATATCTAAAATGATATTGATATTATTACATATTATTAAAATTTTGAATAAAAATATGTAATATATTTTGTTATATTTAATTAATTTAGGTTTTAAAATATATTTTTTATATAATAGAATAAACATAGTTATAAAAGTAAAATGTTACAAAAGTTTCCAATGTGTTAAACATTGGATATAAAAATATATCTTTTAATTTTTTATAATTAATTTATTTAAATTTATAAATATATATATTCTACATAAAATGATTTAAGAAACATTAATTTCAAAAGATACAGTATTATAAATATCATTATATTTTTCCAGTCAACTATGAATCGATTAGTTTAGGAAAATCTCCAAAAATCACCATAGGGAAATTTTGGACTATTATATAATAAAATTATGTTCCTTTTATAAAAATAACATTATAAAAATATTATAATTATTTTTTATATTAAATCCAATATATATTAAAAATTATTAAATTTACTTACGAAATTTTTTTGAAACAATATTTTTATTTAATTAGGGTTTGTAAGAATTTCTAATTGATTTAAATATTTTTATTTACTACAGGTTTTATTATTACTAAATTTTATTAGTGATATTAATTCAAAATTTCATGGATCATTTTAGATTGGTGTTTAATTTGTAAAAATATCAAAAATAATATTATTTTAGAGAAAAATATATTCCAAAATCTCAAGCTAATATAGAATGGGATTAAATGTGTCTAAATGAGAGAAATATACTGAAATATTTTTTCTGATGGGTTTAAAAGTGAGAAAATATTGATGATTTAATTATAAGTAATTTCTATATTTCAATTATGGTAACCATTTTTTATGTTATTTTGTGATTAATAAATATTTAAGTAGCAGACTAAATGTGTGATATGTTGACGAGAACTCTATAACACTACATATATAGAATTTTTGTATTTTTAGGAATGTACACAACTATATTCAGGTGAATGAAAACAATTTATTAAAGAATAAGATGAGGAAGGATGATAAAAAGGGGGTAACTCCTACCCCATGATATTCACACATCATAGATATTTTAGAACTAAGTTGGCAGGGAAAGGGATTATTATAATATTGAGAAGATAAAAAACCATTGGAGTGAGAAAGGATTATAATCGCAATTCTAAAGAAGATATATACATGATGAATTAAAGAGAATGGTTAGCATAATTCTACACAAAAATATAGAAGAATTAAATGTCCTATTAGATGGTTTTTTAGAATGTTATTTTGAATAGATATAATGATACAATAGAAATAACAAGTTGGAAGACTACTATGGATTATCAAGAGATATCAAATAATAATGGGAACAATTATAATGAAATCATCAGGAGATATTAATTATTGTTAACATTTATATGACATTTTTATTCAATTTTTTTCATAGTTTTTTAGATATAGTAAATGAAATACTTACTCATGTTTACAACTGTAAATCTATGTGTCAATAAAACCAAAACACAAAAGGGATTAGGTATCGACATTAAGAATGGACATTATAATAATCCTTTATAATTTTCTCATCTATTTACTATCATAATTTAATGATATGGTTATTGTTGAGGTAAAATAAACAAATCCTTACATATTAACTGAGAAGAAAGTTTTAATTTTTAAAGGGAGATGAAAATGTGAAATAAAATTCTAAAAAAAGGTGACACTTGATTCAACCCCATTAGTGAATTACATGGTATATTGGGAACATAAACTGGTATCTGATCTAATACAATCTTTCCCTAGTTGGATTTATTTAACTTCGAAGTTTTTTTTATAATTCATGTACGAAGTGAAGATTTAAATAAGGCTCAAAAGTACCTCAGATTGAATATAGAATTACCTTCCCTATTGATTCAAACATGGTTTCTTGAAAAAAACATTGAATAAATGAAATAAAAGAGTTGTAAATAATTAGAGTAATATATAAAATGAAATATAGGATAATCCACTGATTAAAGGTAATCAATTCTGTGAGTTTTCTATTAAATTTGTTGAGAATAATCCTTATAATAAATCAAATTCATGAATTTATTATTGTTTATTTTCTAAATAACATTGTTATTTCAACTCTAAAATTAAGGATTATTTTAAAGTGATCCATGTTGAGGTTATTAAATATATATTGGATTATATAAAAATATTATAGGAACAAATGTTTCAGTAAGAATTTGAGTTTGATGAGATTTATAAGGAAATGATTGAAATGAGCAATATTTCAATGAATGTCATGAGTTATATGGAATATAACAATATAATATTTTACAAAATGTTACTTGAAATATATATTCAATATATTTTATATCATACTATACATACAGTAATATGTTTTAATAAACCATGATATACTATTGAATTATTCTTTTTTAATATGAGAGTAATATCCTAACTGTTGTATTGGTTGGTATAAAAAAAATAACTAAATATAAAATAGTTTTATTTACATATTTTTAAATTAAATTTAGTAGTTTTTAATTGGATATAAATGAAAACAAAGGTCATATGAAGGTAATAAAAATGTTTTTTTTAAAACTATATTTATATGAGTAATATGTTTTTATACTAAAAAATTAAATTAATATAAAATTATTAATTATATTAAATAAATGTGTAGATAATATACTCAATGGAATATTTCATGATTCATCTAATATTTTTTACATATCTAGAAATAAGGGTAAATATAGTTTTATTTGTGGAAATGAATTTTGGGAATAATAATTTTATTTCGTTTAACATACTTATTTTAAAATAAAATTATTCAACTTATAGAAATTGAATCTTTTAAAATAGATTCCATATTTGGAATTTGAATAATAAATATTATTTAATAAGGTCAACTAAATGTTTAGCCATTATGAATATAAATTGATGTAAAAAATCATTACTATAGTAAAATCTAAAAGCAGATAACGAGAGATTATTTTATGGATATATAAGTTAAAAAGACTTGTATACTTGTCTAAATTATTTTTCTTAAACATATATGGATTATATATCATAAAATATTGAACATTTATCCAATTTTGTGGCACTTTTTCATGAAATTGACTTTATTATATATTTTAATTAATAATAATTACATGTATTCCACTCTCCTCACTCATAAAAAGTGACACCCCACTCCTCTCTTCTCTAAAACACTATAGCCATTTAGCTTGAAAAAGAACAAAAAAATCTATTATCTTCATTCCTAGACACATCATAAGAGAGATTACTATTTTAAAATACTATCCCAAAGGTTCTTAATTATATATTCAAAAATGGTTACCCAAAGAATAGTAGGTTTGAATGCGTATGAAGTCTGAGGAGACAAGAGGTAACAGTTTATGAAACAATATTATTTCTTTTCAGGATTGTTAATACTAAATTTATATTGAAGGAAATTATACATTTTATATATTTTAGAACCCATAAATTTTATTCTACTCTATTTATTCATATAATTTTAATTTAATAGTACAATTTTCCTCTATTTGGTTCATAATATGACAAAGAAACTGTTTTTAAGAAAACATGACTTTATTTCTTCTCTGGATAAAAAAATTTTGTATTAAATTTCTATATTTTCTATAAAAAAAATTTGTGAATGTTTTTATTATTCTCCAATTATTGATTAATTTCTTTTTATCCCATATTTTACTCATTATAAAAGTTGTAAAAATAATCTTCTTATTGTTTTTAAAATGTGGTACTTTTTACCAATGACATGAAGGGAAATTTTTTTAATGTATAACTCAAGAATTAATTTCTCACCATTACGAATACAATTTTCATTGAATATTCTTCATAATATTTCATGTTTCCATTAATAAATTTTTATCCTTAAACCTCTATAAATAGTTAGATATTAAATATGTAATTCCAAATTGAAAAATATGTTTTTATCATGAAATAGTATTTTGATAATTTAAATAATTTTTTCATTTATCATAACATATTTTATGTAATGTGTTTATTATTAGGGATATGATCTTATGATTCTGTCTATACTCATTATAGGGATGGTTTATGGATATTTTGATTAAGTATTTATAAAATCTATTTTATTTTCTACAAGGTATGTATTGATGATATTATAATTATTTTCAATATATTGTGGTATAAATATGAATTGGTTAAGATTATTTTATGGGTAGGTCTACTAAATATCATCAATATATTGGATACATATGGATAACTCATGAGATAACTTTGTTATGCATGAACTAGAATTCATGTGTTCAATATTATGGATGATTCTTTTCTCATATCCATAAGATTTTTCATGGAATTGTTTTCATGTACATATGTTTATGAAAGGACATGATTTCATGTATTTAACATAATTAATGAACCTATTACTATTTATACATTTTCACAATGTTATAATATTATGATTTCATCGCATTTCAATTTTTATGATATGCTCAAATTTCCTATGAATGCTTATTTATTATTCCAAACTCTTGTGACTTTTCTATTTTTTATGAAAATTCCTTACGTAAAATTGATGATTAATTATATTTAATTGATTGTGTATGACTTCATTATGTTATGATCATTTTATTATAACATTAAGCTCATGTATGATTATTAATTGATATATCATATGTTCAGACTTATTAGGAATCTATGCTTACACTTTTGTATGTTTCTCTTCCCCCTTAGTTTGATGGATGGTTTTAACTATGACATTCTAGAAGTTTTCTAATATGATGAACTTTGTTGGATAAGTTGAGGATTATTTGGGAAATAATATTTATATATATCTAGTATCCAAATACACTTATCTTTTATTGTTACATGGTGTGTATAATTTCATTTTATATTAAACATTCTTATGAAATTTAGTAATATTTATGTATGTTAAGATCAGGTATCCTTAGTTGGTATCAAATAAGGATTTAGTTATTTTTTTATATTAGTATTAGAATTAACATGTGAAGAAGTTGGGGATAAATAAATATATTGGAAAAAATCATAATGTTGGGGAAAACTAGATATTGATTTCTTTCCAAGAAAACAAATTATTTTTTAAATAATGGTACATGGATGTGGTTGTGGCATGAACACACATAGGGGTAACCACATTGAAAGGAGTGGATTGGTTATTAACTCAATCTCTATTAGTTCATGATGAGTGGGCTTAATAATAATCACTTAGGTTGACAATCATGAGGGATATAACTTTCTCAGTTCAGATTATCTTTATAAACCATTAATATTGATTTGAATAGACAATGACTATGGATAACATAAGTTAAATATAAAGTTTCATAGGTTGATAATAATGAGTCATAATTTAGGGTATCTAACGAATTAATTTATTGAATAATTGATTTTTGAAACTGATTGTTATTTATTTATGCTAAAACTATGTTTTGTTAGCCAATTTTTTGATCCAGAAGAATAATAGTGAATATAAATTATAAAAACCAATGAAACAACAATTTTTATGAGTAGTTAAATAGATTGGGTGATAGATGATAATACATGATTATTTTAATAAGTTTTTACCCACCCCTTTTTATGAACATTATATTATTTTGAATTGAAAAATATTTTTTAATAGAGATGTATTGAATATTGGGTTATTATAGTGAAAATGTTCTTTCATTGAAAATATTAAAAAAATCTATGTTTTCATTATTTAAACTTCAAAAAATCATTGGTTTCATTTTTTATATATTTAAATGAATATCTATTTCTATGATATTCATTTGAAATATTTTTCTAAAGTGATTTTTAATGATTTTTTGATTTTTTGAAATATTTCATTCATGATTCCATGATGGAATTAATAACATTGTGATTTTGGAATGTATTTTGTGGGTGATAATTTGAATTTTTAATTGTTTCTATAATTCTAAAATTTATAATTATAGATAAATAGAAAATGAAATAATTTATTTCATATTTTATAGTTTTATGTATGTTTGAATAAATTCTATTATTTTTAGTTTTTAATCATATATTTTTTATTCTATTCTATTATCTATGTTAATGAGAAATTTAATTAGTTAAAATAATTTCAACATTCAAATTATTAATTTTTATATTTGTTTTGTAGTTTTAAAATATATATCAAAGTTGATATTATCAATTGATAATTTTATATTAATTATTAAATATGTGTTTTTTATGATGTGTTATAACAAAAAAATTTCAATGTAAAACTACAAAACTAAAGGAGTGACAAACAGTCACTCTCATAGTCAATATATTTTACACCTGTAAAAATTCAAAGTGACTGCCTAAAAAAATAATAGTCATTATACTACCCTCAAAGAAAGTCCCCACATTTTTTGGTAAAAGTGGTATATCCATGGTCACCTAAGTGGCTACAATTAAAAATGTATATGTGAACACAAGATAAATAAATACACTCAATGTATCCTTGTGGTCACTCAAAAAGTGACCACATGAATAAAATATTAATTATACTTATCCCTATTATTTAAACCTACCGTATGAAGCACCATGATACCTTAATATATTTCAATCGATCGTGGATGATGGAGAAGGATTTATTTTGATAAATTGACCAAGAGTAGTGATGATTAAATACTATAAGAACATGAATCAATCTACAATGAATTTCACAACCATGATACCACTAATATTAATGATTTACTACACTATGGACAACCCATATCCCCATTAAGTATGTGATCAATGAAGAATTGAAATCTTCTCAAAAATGAGAAACCGGTGGGAGTACTGAAGATAATACCATCCACAAAATAATGTGATATCAATAGGATCTTTTGAGGATCCAATATACTTTGAAATGATTTTAACTTATGAAAAATTGTTGAGTCTATGTTAGTGATTCATATAGAGTATATGGTGTCCCTAGAAACAATGAGGAAAAAATTTAATCCTTATTGAATATTTTGAGTTCAAAATTGATTATGTCATCACCGGTCGACTTGAGACGCTCAATATATATATATATATACTATTATTGTGAGGCCAAATCATTGAACCTATTTTCCATGATAAAAACATCTACAAAGATAATGATCTTGATACACTATTAAATATAGATTCACCCAATACCTCTAATACAGGATGAATGAAAAGGTGAATACACCATTCTAGATCATCAAATAGTCTTTCTAGACCAGATGATGAAGCTTATACATGATATTTATAATAGATATTTATTGGAATCAACTCAATATCTAAGAACCAAGGAATAATATGGGTTTTATGAATTGAAATCAAGTAAAAAAATAACATTTTTAAAATATTTGTTGGCTGCTAATTTTTTTCATTATATATCAAATAAGACAATAGGTATCTTATATGTTCCCCAATGATGTGGATATAAGACTAGATGTCAGAACATTATAGGTGATTGATCAAATGCTGATGGGAATTTTGATTTTTAGCTTTGATAAATCTTGTAGAACTAAGTGTAGTGACGTTGTGTAGACACATATAAATTGATTAAGACTTTTAATCTAGTTATTATGGATTAAATATTTTAGGAGAATATATATATTTGGAATTTTTATTCAATAGAATGTAAGGGGGAAGAAAAAAGATAACTAGAGCATGACTAACAAATAAAGATCTGCTAACATTTGATAACCACTGGGAAAAAAATTACAAGGGCCATACATTACATGGAAACTACCTGGTTAAGGTACCTAAGTCCTAATAAAATATATCTTATCACATTTATTGTGTAAAATTTCATCAATTGACAAATTAATTTCTTAAAGTAGAGTTTCCTACTTCATAGTCAACTTACATCTTTTCAGTTTTTCTGAGAGGATCCTGCTGAATGATCAGAATGAAATGGTGATTGTGCAAATATAAATAATACATAAGTGATATTTCATTCCATTTTGGGACCATCAAATTTGATGATCAAGGTCACCATGTAGCATGAAAATTTATGAAGAGGTATATTCAGTTAGAGGGTATTTTTATTGCATTATAGGTGGGGAGGAAAATGATTAGTGAAGGTTCTATATGGAACATATTATGAAAATAACAGAGTAATGATTATGATTAAAATTTCGGGTATTCATGGGACGTTTTTATTTATTGGGGAATTGTAGAAGACATCTTAGTGATATAAGATACACCAAAATAGATTATGAGAGAGAAGTCCCTGGGAGATCATCAAGACTAGGGATGAGGACAAGGAAGAATACCATCATTGGGGTTATTATGGAATTTTTGAGCTCTCAATGTCATGTTCCAACTCTAGAGCCACTAAAACAGTGTTATGAGCCAATTAGAGACATATCCTAAAGTGTACCTACCCCTACACAAGAGGATATAGACTAAAAGTCAGGTTATAAAGAGGGTAGAGTGAGAATATTATACCCACAAGATCAGCACTAAAATATAATGAAAGTAATTAATAAAAACTAAATAGTAAAAGATAGTTATAGGTGCGTAACCCAACCAGTTCCAAGTAAACATTCATAGATGATCATACTGATTCATAATATAAGATAGAAAATCTTATAAAAGATAATACGATATAAAAGGAATGACTGAAAAATGTAATAAAAAAGGCTCCACCACAATGACACGTCTAGATTAAAATATCTACCATTACTCTAAAGCTCCCATTTGTAGTCCTGGTTTATAATGAAAACAACATATATAATATAATACATTTCCTAATCTACAATCAGGAGGTATTTCCAGGTACCAAATGGTTTTCTGTACTAGGTGTGAGATAAACAAAGTAGGCCACCACAAATTATCTCTAATGAATTCCATTCTTTGAGAGTAAAAATAATATAGTGTGCATGTATAATAACCAAATATGTAAATAAAAAATCAATCAAGTGAGGGTCAGGTTACACAAAAGACACCCAGATGACCATAAATTATTTAGACTAAACCAAAATTTATCTGAACTTATTCCATTATATATATATATATATTAATATATGTAATAATACAATTATATATTTATATAAAATTGAATACAATGGTATACATACATCGGGGAGGATATGTGGCTTAAGATAGAGACAACCACATAAGGATATCATATGATTCTCATACATTAAATAATGGAAATAATTCCCAATGATTCTAGGGAAAAACATGGGACATCATGACAAAAAATTTATGTTAAAAGATATGGGACCTCATTCCCAATAGTTTCAATTAATTATAAGGGACATCATGCATAATTTCTTATTTAATGAAAAGGGATTCCATGACCATTTTACTAATAACTGATAAGGTATTCCATTACCAATTTCTCAACCAATAATAATGGAATCCATTACCTATATCTCAATAATTGGCAAGGAACTAGTTTAAAAATGTATAAACAAATGGTAATGTACACTGTTCCCATTGTCTCTAGTCAAGGAAACATAAATAATTATGTACAACACCTCCCTTAAGCCTCTCACAAAAACCTTTATCCATGATATATTAATATTTACATTAACACACTACCTTTAATACATTAACTCAATCCATGAGAAGAATTCCCGACCATTTAAGATTTCGTATATGGACAAAGGATATGGAAAAAGTTCACATAACACAATATGATTCATCATGGTAATTTTAATCTTCAATTCATTTACAACTAATAAAGGAATCATTTTTTTAAACAAATTACTCATTAAAATTTATTTAAATAATCTCATTAATCTCTTAATTTATGAATAATAAAGGGGAATGTACCACTCTCTCGCCTATCACAACCTATTTACTTTTTATAACCACATCTATTAGGAGGGAATCCCAACCCATATAGATGGTGGTTTTATCACTTGTTCTTTTATAAAGTTTTAATGATATTTTAATAAACACACCCAAATGGATGGTACTAATCGAGGTTGATGATTATTGAAAACAATAAGGGTCTTAGGATGTAAATTTAACAAATGATAATTGAATTTATTTTCTGATTTCACATTTTATGGGAAACTCATGGAAATCCTGATTATAGGTACCAATTCATATTTTATAAATGAAGAGAGATTAATGTAAAATGAACTAGACCACCTACAAAAAGATGTGGAATATTAACTCATCCACTTTAAAACATTGATTCTAGATATAGTGAGAGAAATATTTGAATTATATAAACTCCCTGGAAAAATTGAATGTAATCTCACATAGAAAATAGAATCCATATGGAAAAATAAATGAAAAGCATAAGGAATACAAATCATAGAATAACTGAGGGCCCTCCAACACATTTGATCACAATAAATTCTATGTTCGAATAAAGTAGAACCTAAGAATCCTACGGAGAAGGGAAAAGAGATATCCCACATGGTCCATTTATGTGTTTGAGGGAGGACAATGAGGAAATTCGTTGGAAGGACGCATTCTTTGTTATTTGTTTAGAGCTTTTCTCCCTTCTCCCAGATTCCAACAAAAGAGAATGCCCACCCAAATAATAATAATAGATAGATTATTATTTATAGGTTGGCATGTAATTTAAATAGAGAATAAAATTATGTGGGATCCCCTTAATTGATCGATGAATGTTGGCACAGTAATTGGGGAGTTGGCACAAATTCAAATACTAGGGGAGGTGGAGAGGATCTCCCTCATTAATGAGAGGGATTTGGGAGGTTATAATCTTGGGTGGTCCCCAAGTCGTATCCTCTCACAGGAGGTTATGTTCGGGTGGGCCCCACCACCTTAACCTCCCATGGGAGGTTAGGGTGTGGTGGTCCCACCTCCAACTCCCAAGTGAAGGTTTTAACCAAAAATCACTCACATGGAATCTTAAAATAAAATAAAGTGTTGTACACTTTATTTTTCTATTTTTTTTATAAAAAGACAAAAACTAAATTTTATTCTCGACCAAATACCGTTGAGGTTAATGTCTTATTAAGAGAATACCAGCATTGCGAGTTCAATAGTGCCCTCGAATTTCAGTTCCGAGCACCTGTTCAAAAGTTATAAAATCCCGCTTGTATGTTTACTGAACGTTCCCGATCAAAACTTCGGAACTTGATTCTGGGCACACCGGTCCTCGGAATCAAGCACTCTAAATTTTCGTGAACTCTTAAAATTCTCATGTATTAAAAAAAATTCCCCGGGACTTTCAAGTCTTTAAAATAATTAAAAATATTTTTATAATAAACTTTCAAAATAGAAATATATTTATACCAAAACCCATTGTAATCCACTAAACATTGTAAATCAAGTCTTAGAAATATTGAAACATTATCTCAGACTATCCGTTAGATTGAGGATGAAAAAATATGCTAATATTTAATACATTAACCATAAAATTTTTATGTCTTTTCAATAAACTAGAAGTTTACCCAGTATCACAAGAATATACACTAGAGAGAGGATCTCTATGCAACAAGACTATCTCTATGAGATACAATCAGTAAATATTATTTAAATATATAGTATCTTGAATGTGAATTAAATGAATAGATTTAGTTAATTGACCAAAAATAAGAAAAATAAAATTATTTCCTCTATATGATTTTGTTAATACCACAAATATATCCTTGTATTCATTCTCTCATTTCCACTCAGGCACTGAAAATGGCTGAAGCACCCCCTTCAGTTTTTTTATTATTTAACATATTGAAAAGATAAAACTTTTTTTATAAAATCCAAAATATATATTTTCATTATATCTAACCTATATTAAAAGAATATTTATATCATAGTGCTTTCAAGATGAATAGAAAATGGGGAAAGTCATCTTCAATCAAAAATTCTCTCTTAAAATTGGAGTTACATGGAAAAAATAATCTCTTTAAAATTTTAAAAAAACATGTGTCAATATTAAACATAGGAAACATATCTATTTAGAAAAATTGAAACAATTCTTATAACTCATGATATTCCTTTAAATATTTCTTAATTCATTCTTTCAAATGTGATTGTTCCAAAATCTAAAACCAAATAGGGGATGCTCCTACACGCTCAATATCAAGGAAACATTTGTCAAATCACTAATAAATGGTTAATCTTCCATACATAACTTGTTTAATGATTCATAGAATATTAATCAGACATCCTAAACCACATTCTTTTCATTTAATGGTAAATATTTAATCACAAATTCGTATAATAAAATCATTTATAACCATCATCTCCACCTCATGTTTAACCCTTTATGATTAAAAGTGTAATTCAAAATTCTTTGATCACTATAAATATCTCACCTTACTCGATATAAATGATGCATTTGTATTTTGAATGAAAAAAAATAGTAGCTAATTTAAGATCATGTGTAGGACCCTATAAATCACTATGTTTCTGTTGATGTCTGGAATAAGCAATTACCTAATAATTCTACAACATGACACGACCACGTCCTTTTAATAAAGAATCACTATTGATGAAAAATTATCCATTTCAATAAAGGGAATTCCAAAATAGGATCTTTCAACAATATTGTATTGAGTTTCATAAAAAAACATCACATTATTTCATAATGATGAATATAACTCATTTTTGAAATAACATAGTGAGTGGACAAGAAAATCGATCAAATTTTTCAGCAAATTACTAGTACTAACCTGCTAAAAATAGAAAACTAAAGTTATAATTGACATTTTTAGGTCTTATACATTCATAATCAGCTTTTTCTTGAAGGGAAAAAATAATTATATCATTGTAATCCATATTTCCAAAGAAATAAATTTATTGAAATAAAAATTCAAACATATTAAAAGTTATTTATAGATTATTTTATTTTATTATTTTCAAAAATGTATTTAGGTTTTTTCATTATCCACATTAATTTAATAATATACCGATACGAACTCAATGAAAAAAGGAAAAAATTAATAGTCATGAAAAAATCTATTTATAATATCCCTAAACACATATAGTACATTAGAAACCCAAAGAGAATAATTAAAGAATCATAATGACCATACCCAGTCTAAAAATCATTCTTTGGAATATATTCTTCCTTTAACATCAACTGATGGTACCCTGTCAGATATCAATCTTTCAAAATAATAATCTCTATATATTTGATCTATGAAATTATTTATATGAGTAAAATGGATGTTATTATTATTAGTGTTGTTAATTAAAACTCCATAATCAATGAAAATCTACATGTGAACAACATTCTAATTTAGAATAAAATAGGTGAACCCTAGGATGATGTTCTTGGATTAATGAAACCTTTATCTTATATCCACTAAAATTGATTTTCCAATCCTAATAGGTCCACTAGATCCATTTGATAAGGTGGTTTTGAAATAGTCTTAGAATCAGGTTCTAAGTCAATAGTAAACTCGACCTCAAGATCAGTAGCGACACCGAGTAAATCATTACAAATAAAATCAATATATTCAATCACTAATGGGATATCACTAATATGAAAAGTTTTTTTCTCCTTGAAAAACATGTTCAATGTATCTTTTCATACCATTTAAAATTAATATCTCTACTTATTAGTTTGTTATAAAAGTTATGAAGTCATTGAAAAAAACAATATAGGTTCAAATATATATTTTATCATGGTAAACTAAAACCCAATATGTACCCAAAATGATATAAAACTCAAGTAAGTGTCATTTAAAAAGATTTTATAGAAATTCCATTCAACTAATAAACATTATGAGATTCCTAAAATCTTGGTTTCTTTAATATTTCCACCTAGAGTTTCCCCAAATTTCTATCCTAATTTCCTTAGGTGATATTCCTAATTTTTGTGAAAATTAATCATTAATAAAAGAAATTAAATATTCAGAGTAAAATTGGGTATTAGAATAATTCAAATAAACTAGTAACATACCTAGAACTACTTCATTTAATGGTCCAACATCAACCATTTTATTAGAAAAAGGTTTTCCAAACCATTTTTCTTTTAATATTGATGTTTTCCACCATGAGTGACTTAATTCGAACACACATTATCATATTTTCCAAACTCATTGAAATTAAGTTATTTAGTTTTTTTCATTATTAATGGGATCATTTTCTTGGAATTCATGTTCTATATACTAAAAAATTCTACATTTAAATAATTTCAGATATTTTATAACACATTCCACATGGTTCTTTTTACCACACTTATCCCAATATGGGAACAATAATTTTAACCAGAATATTTCATTGGTGAGTACTTACCATTTACTAAAAATCATTACAATTTCATTTTCTTATATCATGGAACACATTATCCTCAAGAAAATCTATTTCTACCTTCACATCACATAATATTTTTTTATGTTATATTATAAATTCTTAAGAATCCAATTCCCTCTAATATCATGGATTAAACCATGAGTAACCCTCATTGATTTTACAATCAATATCCCAAATAACATTTGGTACATACCACACAAATGCATGATGTTTATTTCATATGTAGCAACCCAATATTCACAAAATTTTCTCAATTCCAATAATTTATATTCATCCTTAGTCAAACTTTCTAGGAAAATATTTATCAAACAAAAAAATCTTTAATGAATCATAATAAAAGTCACTAATATCTATTATTTATTTAATATTATTAATTGTTGGACACCACAAGTTATCTTCGTCATCAAAATAATAAAATTTAGGGTTACAATTTTATGATTTTAAGTCCAATGACATAATATATTATTTCCAATGAATAAATCCATACATCAAAAATCACCAGGTCATAAGATCCACTAAATGATGGTTGATTTTGTCTTATAAAATTATCCACTATCCTCATGTTTAAATTTGGATTATTTGGCTTCTCTCTTGTATGAACACCTATTTCCTATGTCAACTTATCCATCAAAATAATATATTGATCTTTTTTAATCCCAACCATTCCACATTGATGATTTGGATTGATATTTTCGCATTAGTGCCCTCTTCAAATTACCACTTATGAATGTAATAACCACACAATTGACTTCTAATACACAATGTATTGGAGGGATATGACAGACCCACCCATCCATTCTTTTTAACATTACACCCCATCCATGGTTGATAATGGAACCAATCATACATGGTTTATATAAAAAAACTATCACTATAAACAATTCCCAAGAACTATAACATAATAATATAACAAGAATTCATGGATTTAAATCATAATGATAAAAAAATTATCCTTTTTACCCACAAGAAGACATTTCCATGTTTTAAAATATCACTTTTTAATTAAAAAACAATTTTCAAAACTAAAATTTCAAAAATATATAGAAAGAGGGGTTTTATTTGAATAAAAAAATATCTTATAATGAAATTGGAACATCAAATAATGGCTATAGTGGTGGGGAAAATTCATTTTCACTATATACGATAAAATAGAACGTTTTTTCTTTTCATAGAGAAAGTCAAAAAATTCCGTAAAAATATATTTTTTCGAAGTCAATTAAAAAAATTTAAAAGAGGCATAAAATATCCTTTATAATTATTTAATTTTCTTATAAAATTATCAAAAAATAATTTTGAAATTAAAGACATATAATAAAATAAAAATTATAATTAAAATCATAAAAGAAGATTTTTGAAATAAATTCACTAAACGTAATCCCAACAAGTTATGGTCTTATTTATCTTCAATAATAATCAATTTATTTTATTTATTTACATTTTTGAGAACCTGTTTTAGGTTTGTTATTCATTTTATTTCAATTTTTACCATTATAAATACAATTAATTAATCATTTAAGCTCACATCGGTTGTTTTGATGATATTGAGTCAAAAATGACTTTGATAGGTTGAATATAGTCCAATAGTTCATTATTAAAGCATCTATATAATAATAACCATGAAATAATAATAATTTTTATAAATAAATTATAAATTAAAAACTGATCATAAATTATGGAAATGAAAAAATGAACTACTTTACAATCGTAGAGATGGTAGGTCGTACGTACGCATGTGTAACATATTTATTTTTCAATGATCATTATAGAAACAAGGTAAGTATTATTTTTTTCACATAATAAGGACAATAATATAATAAATTACATGTTATTTATTTAAATTTACTTATATATATAATTCTTTTATTTTCTTAATGGAAAACAAGTCACCTCACTTTGTAAAGGTGGTATTCACACGTACGGGTGAACGACATTATCATTCTTCAATGGATGAAATCGTATGAAATTAAATGACACATTATCTTTCCAGAATGATAAATATTTCATGAAAATAATATATAAATATCAATTCCTTAGTATTAACTTCATTTTAGAGATAGCGATGGAAACAAAATACATCAATAAGTGATGTAATAATTTTTCCTAGACACGAAAGATGGTTTTTTATTACATTTGATGGATGTCAATATGTAAATAAATTTTTACAATAACATTTTAACTTCTAATTATAAGAGATATTTTATTATTTTATCATGATTTAATTATATTTCAAGAACTTATAAAAGAAACAAGATAAAAAACACTTGATTAAGAACTATACTTCCTCTTCACACACTATTCTAATGATTACTCCAAAATATTTCTTATAATGGTTTTATTGTAAAAAAATACTACTAACACATGAGTAATGATATAATAAATTGATTTTCTATAGGTATTGGATTAACCAAAAGGGTTTTTATGTGTGAAGAAATGGAAAAAATAGGTTCCATACTATACGAGAGGGGAGGGGCACTATTATAAATTCTTAAAATAATAAATTAATATAAATAAATTTTGATTTTCAAATGGATAAATGATAATAATATTAGAATATAATAAGAGTATGATTATTTAAACCTTCATCCCATATAATTTGGATGTGTTTTTCAAACATTTTTACTCTTATATTTATGTCTTAACCCTTTGTTAATAATTTTCAAGATTATGGTGCTACTAATGTTTTTATTCTTAATGGGTTAATATAATTACAATAAAAAGGAAAACATAAAATAAATGGACTGTGGGTGATTAAATAAACCATATTAGATTCAAATTACTAAATATAATATTTTTAGGTATTTTAATTTTTTTAATAAAATATTACTTATTCTAAAATAATATTAATGTAAATTTTGGATCTATTCTTTAATTTTACTATAAAAACAAAAATAAATCAAATAAATTATAATGTAATGAATCCAAACCTCCATAATAAACCATTTTTTTAAAAAATATATTATGAAACAAATATTCATTAATATAATATTAATTATTATTGTTAAAAGATGCGTATGTTATTAAGAAAATTTTATATATAATAAAAATAAAAAATAAATTTATATTACAAGAAAGTAATTTATATTTCAAAATAATATTTATAATTTATCATATCCACTATTTATCTCTACATAAAAATATTATTGTAATTTAAAGAAAGAGTGTGATCTCTTTGGCACTATATTCACATAAATATTATAAGGGTAAAAATAAATTAAAAAAAAATGAAATATTTTAAAATATTTTATGATTTCGGATGAGTTATAATAATAAAATTACATTACATAAAATTTACAATCATTTTATTTTTAATTTTAATTACCTGATTTTCCTTTTACCATGATAAAAAAATTATTAAGGATACTATTCATAGTGACAAATAATAATAGGGATATATCTACCACATTTGGAATAAATATTTAAAACTATAAATCAATTTATAAATATTCAAATCATATAAGTGGTAGAATATAATTCAAAAATTAAACAGATAAAAAAGGATGAAAAAGGTTTTTTTTAGAAAACCACCCTTTTAAATATAATTTTTTTTATATTAAATTCAAGTATAAAATTATTCTAAAAACCCATAATTGGATTATATTAAATACAAAATATCAAATGAAATTTTATAACTAAAAAAATGTATTTTTTTTATTTTAAATAATTGAAAATGTAAATAAAATTTTCAATTAAAATCAATATTTTTTACTATTCATTAAAAAATATTTTTGCTTAAATTTTTAAAAATTTATCATGATATAATTTTGACATTATGAATTGAAAACTAAAATTATTTTTTAAAAATTCATCTTATATAATTTTAAAATATTACATTTAAATAAAACCATATATGAAAAAAGTTTAATAAAACTGCATATTATTTATATGAAAACTACTTAAGGTTTTTTAAATGAATATAACTATATATCTCATGAAAACAAAATAATATGAAAATTATTTACTATATAATTACTATGGTTTCTAAGATCAATATAACTAATCACTTGAGAAAGATATACATATAAGCATGGAATATAATCACACAAGCAAAGAGTAAAAATATGAATTCTAATGTCAAATGAATCTTATTTTTCGGAAATGATTCATGTACACATCCCATATCTTCAGACAATTGTAAAGGGGGAAGATCCCATAAATCCATAAATAAATAACCATAATATATAAATTAGTCACTAAAAGTGAAATAAAAATAATCTTTAATAATAAACAGCATTGACAATAGTCCTCTAACTGAAAACATGATCTTTTCCTCATGTATTGGTCAGTCAGACACAAATATCATCTATCTACCAAGTGATGATACATTGAAATTATTTTGTATAACATCCAAAAATTGTAAAATAATGGAAGAAAATTAAACTTTGATACCAGTTTTTCACATTCTAACCAATGAGACAGTAAAACTGTGCCTAAATATGGTTAACAACATTGCCTCATGTGCACCTGCCCATATGCCAGAGGCTGTTGAAAAGTAGGGAGGCTCATAAGGGGATGGGGTGTAGTGGGGATAATGTAACAATAAAATTAGAAAAATAAGGCATAGTAAATGAATAAAAGAAAGTAAATAATGGATGATAATAATAACTTCATAACCTAGATAGTTCCTAAATAACATATATGCATGAACATACTAAGTAATAATACAAGAAAACCATGTTTATAATAGGTAATTCCAAAAATAAGGATAGACTAAAAAGAAATGAATAAAGAAATAAAATACTCAATATTAAGGATTCATGCCAATTACGTGATCAAACACTACTGTCACGATCCCATGTGCAGTCCTAGTTTATAATGACCAACAGAACAGAGCACAATCCAATTCCAAACCTACAATTATTAAGTCTATTTGGGTACCAAATAGAAGCCTAAATAGGGTTTTAGATAAACTTAGTAGGCCTCCCCCAATGTAATCTACTGAAATATTATTAGTGAGTATAAAATAATGTAGTGTGTTTGTATAATAAGAAATTTGGGGAATAATAAGTGTAATCATGTCTGTATCATATTCATAAAAAGTCAAATGGATGACCATAAATATTTTTCCCTAATTAAAAATGTATTTGAACATAGGAACCCATGTATTTATATTCCCACACACACAAATAATATATATATATATATATAAAATGATGTACATGCACTGGTGATGACCTGAGGATTATGACCCATGCATCCACATAGGGATATCATGAATGTATCATACATTAAATAAGGTAAATACTACCCAAATATCTCAGTGAATGGTAATGGAAATAATTCCCAATAGTTTCAACTGAATGGTGAGGGGCTTTATGACCAACCATTTCAATGGAACGATAAGGGACTTCATGACCAATTTATGAATAAATGATAATGGACATCATGACCGACATATCAATAAATTATAATTTCCTCTATGGACAATGTCCCAATAAATGACCAGGGGAACCATGAAAATGTCTTAATAAATAATAAGGTATTCCAGGCCCATGGTCTTAATAAATTAAAAGAGATTCAACACCCATTGATTTATTTCAAGGGAGTGAGAATCATCATGTTCAACCCTTCCCTTAATAATTCAACAACAACCTATATCCATTGTCTAATAATAATAAAAATAAGTAATTTCATTAAATTATTAAATTCAATTGATGAAATGGGTTCCCAACCATTTGAAAATTAATATATAGATGAGGACCTAGAAGATAGTTCATGCTACACAATATGATTTATCATGAGCAATTCATTTATCAAAATATTTACAAGTAATAAATATTTCCATGTTCAAATACATGCCTTCATACAATTAATTTGACTCATTCAATTAACCTCTTTATTTATAAGGCCCCAGCCTTAAACCTTATATAATCTTGAGTTATTACAAGATTACACATTGAGGATCTTTTCAGGTTTAGAGTTTTAGAGAATTAGATCATGAAACGTGCATTACATTCCACATTTAAACAAAGTGGTTACATAAAAGACAGTATTCATTCTTCCCATCAACAGAAACATATTTAAAATAAAACATGGATTCTTTCTGGTCACATCCTTGACACTATCATCACATCATGTACCCTTCCCTTGACCTGTGAAAAACATTTCAAAAACATGGGATGAGCATAAAAATCTCAGTAAGGGATATAAAAAATATGGAAAGGAAACATGATTTCATATATACATAAGAATGAAATCATACTTTACCCATAAAACAAAGGAACTTTAACATACCTCATCAAACCATGAATAAATCATAGAAATCATAAGACATAAAGGTAACTTTTGGCATTCATAACATTCTTACGTAGGGAGTAACCCTCTTGGTTACGTTTGGAATACCCATCACAGTATATTCCCTAAATCTCATTGGAGAAACCTTAACGTTTCACTCCTTCGCGTTACCCAATGCATTGGAGAGCTATATCGGGCTCACCCGCCCTTAGTTTATCACAGAACCACCCGTTTTCATAACAATTCCCAAGAACCATAACATAAATGTGTCACATAAAACATGCATAAAGGAAACATAACATTTCTACATTTCAATCACAATATAATATTTTAGTATATTGAAATAATGAATCCATTCAAAAAGAAACCATTTACAAAACCATTTAAAACATTTAATAAAGAGATTTATGAATCAAAGTGTCCCATACCACCTTGAAGCTTAAAATTTTAAACCACTAATATCCATATAAATAAATCCTTAAAAAATTTTGAAAACATGGATATTAATAAGAACAAATAATTAAAACATTTAAAATGATATTTTGGTTAAAGGGGTTTTACCAAAATTAGAGGCACTTGAATACAATAATTGAGGAATAACATTTAGTCAGAACTTTGTAATATCATGAGAATAAATGGATTCATGATATAATACTCCAAAGGACAGTATATACACCATATAAGAGTGAATTGGTGCATAACAACAATGAACCCTCAATAGAAATGTCAAATGTAATGAAATCCCTTATAAAGAAGGTATCCTTAAATTAAGGACAAATCAATCTCAAAAATATGTGTGACAGATATAAATACACCCAATATAAGTGGATATTAAGTGTAAAACAATAAAAGTTCATTCACACATATTCAATGGATGATATATTCAATGACTACATGTTGAACCCAAAGAAATCGAAATTGGGTTAAAAAGTTCCCTTGACAGCCTAACGGCATCACATCAAAATGAGTTGATGAGAGATAAAAAGTGTATCTCATCACTTGGACATAAAATTTACATCAATAAGGATATATGAGAACATATCCCAACATAACAATAGGTAAATTAAAAGACCCAACAAAAGAAGTCTTTTAAAAAAGAGGAGGGTGAAAGGTCCCTTACCGACTTGGGTATCTTTCAAAACATACACCCCATGAAAGAAGGAAGATAGATAATTGATGTAAATACTCATAAACGAAAGTATATTACACAAAGAGTAGAATAATGGGCAGTACATTCACCACTCAATGGAATTTGTGGCAAATGTAGCATAAATCTCACGGGAATAAAAGTGAGATGAAAAATCCCTTACGAAAACTCGGCAGCCTAACGGCGCCACATAAAACATACGAATATGGATTGATGAGATCAAATAGGGTATCTCATCACATTAAAATAAAATGTACAGCAAGAGGAATATAAAAGAACATCCCCCAACATTATAAAGAGGATCTTAAAATAAGTGACATAAAGGAGAGTACTTAAAAAGAAAGAGAGAGGTTAGATCTCTTACGAAAGTTCGGCAGCCTAACGGCGCCACTCAAAACTCCCAAAATGAATTGATGAGAGAGAATAGGGTCTCTCATCACATGAACATAAAAATTAAAGTAATTTTAATATAAAATATCATCCCAATAACAAGAAATATGAGGTTTAAAAGGAATGACATAAAAGTGTGTACTTAAAAAGAAAGAGAATAGTAGGATCCCTTACCTCGGGTCCGACTTGACTCGATCATTCTTTAACGTCCTGAATAATAAACTTGAGTTAATTTCTACTTGATTAAGAACCTTTTTCAAGCTTATTATTCCTTTTATATCACTTATTTCCATGTTATAAACATTATGTAATCATTAAGTTGATAATGATTTTTTTGTCGATATTTCGTTCTTAAGTCGAAAGTGGACTTCATACAATTAAATGTTGTTCGTGTGGTCAAAGGTTATTTATATCCAAAATGACATTCATGATTTGGATATCATATATATCATATATATCCAGCATATACATGTATTTATAAAATCACATAATCATTTCGAGGAATGAAATGAAATGCACCGTTCATGGAGACGGTAAGCCGTACGTACGCATGAACGCTACTTTCAATTTTTTGTCATATTAATGGAATTAAAACTAAATTAGAGGTATGTATATTTTAATTCCATAATTATATTCATCATTTAGATATATCATTCATTATATATATCAATTATATACATGTACTTTTAATAGTACATTACATTTGGGGATAAGAAATGAAATGCACCGTTCATGGAGACGGTAAGTCGTACGTACGCATGAACACTACTTTCATTTCTATCTCATACTTTAATGGAAAGAAATAATAATGATATATAGGTATATAATAATTCCAGTATAACATCATATATAATAAAATTCAATCCATCCTTTATACGTCCCACGTATGGCATTGACGAATCACATCACGTTGAGAGGGCGGTAGTCCGCACTTCCTAAAATGAAGATATCGCGTATACCCATAATGGAAGCCATAAAGGTAAGACACAAATGAAAAAATACAGAAGAATAAGTAAAACATAAACATATTATATATCATATATAAAAATAGTGACATCATAATGGCCACCTTTGAAGGTGTTAAATGAATATTGACCAATCATCGTTTCGGGAGGCACAATTTCGCCATCCACAGAAACCGTATGTTCTTTAACCATTTGATGTAGTTGTGTGAGAGTGTAGCTCTAATAAATCTTATAACAACATCCTAGTATATTTAAGATACTGGTGTTTTTACAAAATAAGTAAATAAAAAGAGTTTAGGGGGTTGGAGAAGCAAAATAATACAAATGAACATGAGAGAATGAATTGCCTTTAAAAGTGTAACTCCTTTTGTTTGAGCCTAAAGGCTTCATTTGAAAGAATTATGCCCAAAGTTAATCCTCTAGGATTAGGATAGGGATGTGGAGAGAGTAAATGGGCAGGGGTTGGCCGAGCAAAAGGCTTGATGAGTGTGTGAAATGAGGTAGAGTTGGGGGCCTTTTATAAGAGAATAGGAGGGGCACTTTTGGAAAGTAAGAAATATTACTTTATTTGAAAATGTGTTTCAGTTTTAAAATGTCCCACATTGATATAATTCGTGGATAAGGTGATAAGGGTTTTAAATCCACTCATCCAATAATTTTTGGACATGTGTAGTTCATAGATTTTACATTATCTTTCAATTTTATTTAAATCGTCAAATAATGATGTCATCGCTGCATCATTATTATGTCATAAATAATTTAATTTATATAATGTAGAAAAATTATATTAAAAATAATATGATGTAGGAAATCGTTTTATCTTTCCAATGACTATTTATAATCAATATTTGGACTAGTGTAACCCCACTTAAAAACGGTTTTAGTAAAATAACTCATGTTTGTGTCAATTTAATTTTAACATTAAATAAAAATATATTATTGTCATTTTCCAACTAAAGTGGCTCCATGGGGTCCCCAAGTTGGCCCATGGCTTGTATTGGTCGGCCATGACTCACCAAATAGGTGTAGGACAAGTGTCATGGTGTTTTAACATTCTTATAATATCATTTTTACCTTAAATTACACTAATTACCTCTAATCGCGAATAATGAAAAACAGTTACTATTCACCAAAAAATTATTTTCATCCCATTGAACCAAATTTTACATACTAATGACAACCATGTATGTCGGATTTTCAAAATTCAATACACATTAGTGGTAAACTTTCATTTAACTGAAAAATCAGTTTGCTTGATTACCACTTAGTGGTTTCACTATTCATCAAAAATTGAAGTTTTTCAGAAAAATACCAAAACATCACCATAATCTATATTTGATATTCCAAATTCAAAAATGAAGTCCGTTTTACAAAATTCAAAACATATTAGTCACATTAATTAATTTAATAATTAATTCCCGTTGTCAGAGCAAATATCGTGTTTTTATAAAACAATAAGTATCAAAAGATTGACACTAGTTTAAGTCTGATTTCAAAGTGAAATTAATTCCAACGACCACTATTGGATTTAATGGAAAAAATATTTTCTAATTTCACTTTAAAACCAATTAAAAATATTATCTAATCATAGATATAAATTATATTAAAAAGAGGTTTGGAATTAAAACACAACGTTTTACACTATTCATTAAAAAATGAACTTTATCAGAAAAGTACCAAAAAATTACACAAAGTAAAATTTGATGTCCCGATTCTTAATAAGAGTTTTATTTGGTCCAAAAGAATGTATAAGAGTGATCAAAACTATATTTAATGACTGTTCTCCATTAAAAGGCGATAAGTGAACCTTTAGTGAAAACTAGGGCATATACACCTAAAATTGAATTCTTTCCGTATTTTAGCTTTTATTGGATAAATGTAAAAACATTTAAAAACATATATATACATATTTTAGTTATTTCTATCCATTCCTGCCAATACAACGGCTACATGTTAACTACCATTTAAAATAATATTATTTTATTATTAGAGTGCAATGTAAGATTCCCAAGAAACTCGTTGTTGCGTGTTGGGTACGCCATCGAGCATAGCGTCCCCTTTAAAGTAATTTCAATATATTATTCACAAATATGGATAAATATGAAATGTAATATTATTTATTTACCTGGGGTGTTACATCCTTCCCCCTTTTGGGAATTGCGTCCTCACAATTTTAAAATTGCGCTTGGAAACATCCTTGAAAGTCCCACATCGGAACAAGAGTCGGTAAAACAATCACTTTAAAATAAAGAAAGATAAGTACATAGGTCACCCAAGTTAACCCATACTAGGACTCCATGTAGTAAAACATGGACATGGAGGAGAAAACATAGGGTCATGTTCTGATGGAGAGTGATAGAAAACATGTTTAGGAGAAAGTTAACAAGAAGAAAATCACAAACTTGTGATGGGTTAAACGGTGTTGGGTTCCCCAGTAGGAAAAGTTAATAGACAAAATTTTTGTTTTAAGTTACTTTTTATTGAGGAATTTATTCATAAGGAAACATAATCACTTATCATGTTGACTTTCAACTTTTACTAGATTCCTTAATCAAACTCATATTTTTTTCAAAAGACGAGTATTTAGGGAGACTTGTTCGCATTAAGAGTACTATATTCAACTTCTAGAGAATCACCTAATCCACAAAAGAAAACTATATACATCCCATGTCTTTAGGATTTATCCAAAACCAAAACGAAAAAGGTTAGTACAAGGTCAGATAATCCAGAAAAGGATAACCCTTTATAAAAAGAAAATCTATTCTTAACCTCCAAAATTTTTCCAACAAAACCCAAAGTTCAACGAGGACCATTAGATAAACAATTTGTACATAAAATTATTCAAATTAAACCAATATAAGATTGAAACCCAAATATTTGAAGGATTTAGTCGCATAGTCTTCCAAGATAAATCGTAACATTTATCTCCAAACAATATCAGTTGCTCCTAAAATCTCGTTTTGAGAAGTAATTAACCTAATCACATATCCTCCATGATAGGTTAATCATTTTCATAAATAACCCAAAATCAACTTACTCTTAATTCATAAAATCATATAACTAAAAAGAATCAGTCAAACTAACCAGGGACTTCAAGTAGTCCAGTGGTAGGCGATAAATACCAGTTGTACTTTGATTGTGGGTTCGATTCCCGCAGCTTTGTCCGACGCGACGGGTAGTCACACGGTCTACATGTTTTCCTTTTTCCAAAACTATATAATTCTCAAATCATTCCCCAAAATGGGATAACATCATCAAAAATAACCATAACATAATTTAACCTCAATTTTATCTCATGCCTTTCACTTCAATCATAAAATATAGTAACCCATAATTACCTCAAAAGTAAGGATCATATAAACCCAAATGGTTCTTTATAACTATGTCCACAAAAGAAAAGATAACTATTACTTGGATAAAATTTGCCTATATTAAACATCAGGGTTACACATAATATAAAAAGTCTTCTAATGTAACCCCATCATCAAAAGAGACTTAATACTCTAAAGAATTTCACCATAACTCTTGACGCCCTTATGTGTTGACATCTTACTCATTCAAAATTCTTCATGATCCATTATCCATTCCTTTCCAACTTATTCCGAAATACCTCTTTCCTTTGATTGGTCATTGTCAGTTTCTTCATCCTCATTCGAATTGGCATTAGGTATTGGTAAACGAATATTGGTACGCTCTTGGTGACCCCATTCACGAAACTTCTTCATAGGACATGTGTTTGCATAATGACCATGCACACCACATTTAAAACATTCAATTAATCCCTCCGAAAGTACTTCTTTCCCTTTCCTCGAGTCAACTGGATGCTTCCTTTTTCCATGGAAGGTTCTTGCTTTATGACCTTCATTTCCACATCTATAGCATATTTCTGTCCCTTTGAAACATTTTCCTAGGTGGTTCTTTCCACATCTTTGACACATAGGTTTTTAACACACTTACCTTTATGATTATTACCTGTACATCCATAGGGATTTGTTTCTTTCATATATGATTCCTTAGAGAAATATCCGAGGTTTAGGTGGTCAATCATGACTCCAGATAGTTGGTTGAGGATAATCACAAGAGTTCTCATTGCAGCTCCCATATCATTCAGTTTCTTGCTCAAAAAACTATCACAGTTTCCTTCACATCCACTGTTACTTTGGTGCCTGCTAGATCCAGCCATTTACTAAAACCAAAAAGGTCAGTGTGAGTATATCAGAAAAACCATCATGTACTAATGAGTAAGATAAACACTAAGATATACTTACTCATTCACTTTATCTAAAACTAGGACTCTTTCTGAAATCCTAACCATTATGGTAATGTCACTTATGCTTAAAGAATACCCTAACCTCTAAAGTTATCTAAACCGACCTTTGATACCAACTATAAGGCCCCAGCCTTAAACCTTACATAATCTTGAGTTATTACAAGATTACACATTGAGGATCTTTTCAGGTTTAGAGTTTTAGAGAATTAGATCATGAAACGTGCATTACATTCCACATTTAAACAAAGTGGTTACATAAAAGACAGTATTCATTCTTCCCATCAATGGAAACATATTTAAAATAAAATATGGATTCATTCTTGACACATCCTTGACACTATCATCACATCATGTACCCTTCCCTTGACCTGTGAAAAACATTTCAAAAACATGGGATGAGCATAAAAAGCTCAGTAAGGGATATAAAAAATATGGAAAGGAAACATGAGTTCATATATACATAATAATGAAATCATACATTACCCATACAACAAAGGAATATTAACATACCTCATCAAACCATGAATAAATCATAGAAATCATAAGACATAAAGGTAACTTGAGGCATTCATAACATTCTTACGTAGGGAGTAACCCTCTTAGTTACGTTTGGAATACTCATCACAGTATATTCCCTAAATCTCTTCGGAGAAACCTTAACGTTTCACTCCTTCGCGTTACCCAATGCATTGGAGAGCTATATCGGGCTCACCCGCCCTTAGTTTATCACGGAACCACCCGTATTCATAACAATTCCCAAGAACCATAACATAAATGTGTCACATAAAACATGCATAAAGGAAACATAACATTTCCACATTTCAATCACAATATAACATTTTAGTATATTGAAATAATGAATCCATTCAAAAAGAAACCATTTTTAAAACCATTTAAAACATTTAATAAAGATATTTTTGAATCAAAGTGTCTCATACCACCTTGAAGCTTAAAATTTTAAACCACTAATATCCATATAAATAAATCCTTAAAAACATTTTGAAAACATGGATATTAATAAGAACAAATAATTAAAACATTTAAAACGATATTTTGGTTAAAGGGGTTTTACCAAAATTAGAGGCACTTGAATACAGTAATTGAGGAATAACATTTAGTCAGAACTTTGTAATATCATGAGAATAAATGGATTCATGATATAATACTCGAAAGGACAGTATATACACCATATAAGAGTGAATTTGTTCATAACAACAATGAACCCTCAATAGAAATGTCAAATGTAATGAAAACCCTTATAAAGAAGGTATCCTTAAATTAAGGACAAATCAATCTCAAAAATATGTGTCAAAAATATAAATACACCCAATATAAGTGGATATTAAGTGTAAAACAATAAAAGGTCATTCACACATATTCAATGGATGACATATTCAATGACTACATGTTGAACCCAAAGAAATCGAAATTGGGTTAAAAAGTTCCCTTGACAGACTAACGGCATCACATCAAAATGAGTTGATGAGAGATAAAAAGTGTATCTCATCACTTGGACATAAAATTTACATCAATAAGGATATATGAGAACATATCCCAACATAACAATATGTAAATTAAAATACCCAACAAAATATGTCTTTTAAAAAAGAGGAGGGTGAAAGGTCCCTTACCGACTTGGGTATCTTTCAAAACATACACCCCATGAAAGAAGGAAAATAGATCATTGATGTAAATAATCATAAACAAAAGTATATTACAAAATGAGTAGAATAATGGGCAGTACGTACACCACTCAATGGAATTTGTGGCAAATGTAGCATAAATCTCACGGGAATAAAAGTGAGATGAAAAATCCCTTACGAAAACTCGGCAGCCTAACGGCGCCACATAAAACTTCCGAATATGGATTGATGAGATCAAATAGGGTATCTCATCACATTAAAATAAAATTTACAGCAATAGGAATATAAAATAACATCCCCCAACATTACAAATAGGAGCTTAAAAGAAGTGACATAAAGGAGAGTACTTAAAAATAAAGAGAGAGGTTAGATCTCTTACGAAAGTTCGGCAGCTTAACGGCGCCACTCAAAACTCCCAAAATGGTTTGATGAGAGAGAATAGGGTCTCTAATCACATGAACATAAAAATTACAGTAAGTTTAATATAAAATATCATCCCAATAACAAGAAATATGAGCTTTAAAAGGAATGACATAAAAGTGTGTACTTAAAAAGAAAGAGAATAGTAGGATCCCTTACCTCGGGTCTGACTTGACTCGATCGTTCTTTAACGTCCTGAATAATAAACTTGAGTTAATTTATACTTGATTAAGAACCTTTTTCAAGCTTATTATTCCTTTTATATAACTTATTTCCATGTTATAAACATTATGTAATCATTAAGTTGATAATGATTGTTTTGTCGATATTTGGTTCTTAAGTCGAAAGTGGACTTCATACAATTAAATGTTGTTCATGTGGTCAAAGGTTCTTTATATCAAAAATGACATTAATGATTTGGATATCATATATATCATATATATCTAGAATATACATGTATTTATAAAATCACATAATCATTTAGAGGAAAGAAATGAAATGCACCGTTCATGGAGACCGTAAGCCGTACGTACGCATGAACGCTACTTTCATTTCTTTGTCATATTAATGGAATTAAAACTAAATTAGAGGTATGTATATATTAATTCCATAATTATATTCATCATTTATATATATAATTCATTATATATATCAATTATATACATGTACTTTTAATAGTACATTACATTTGGGGATAAGAAATGAAATGCACCGTTCATGGAGACGGTAAGCCGTACGTACGCATTAATGCTACTTTCATTTCTATCTCATAATTTAAGGGAAAGAAATAATAATGATATAGAGGTATATAATAATTCCAGTATAACATCATATATAATAACATTAAATCCATCCTTTATACGTCCCACGTATGGCATTAACGAATCACATCACTTTGAGGGGGCGGTAGTCCGCACTTCCTAAAATAAAGATATCGCGTATACCCATAATGGAAGCCATAAAGGTAAGACACAAATGAAAAAATACAGAAGCATAAGTAAAACATAATCATATTATATATCATATATAAAAATAGTGACATCATAATGGCCAACTTTGAAGGTGTTAAATGAGTATTGAACAATCATCGTTTCGGGAGGCACAATTTCGCCATCCACGGAAATCGTATGTTATTTAACCATTTGATGTAGTTGTGTGAGAGTGTAGCTCGAATAAATCTTATAACAAAATCCTCGTATATTAAACATACTGGTGCTGTTACAAAAGAAGTAAATAAAAATAGTTTAGGGGGTTGGAGAAGCAAAATAAATCAAATGAACATGGGAGAATGAATTACCTTTAAAAGTGTAACTCCTTTTGATTTGAGCCTAAAGGCTTCATTTGAAAGGCTTCTGCCCAAAGGGAATCCTCTAGGATGAGTAGAGGGATGTGGAGAGAGTAAATGGGCAGGGTTTGGCCGAGCTAAAGGCTTGAGGAGTGTGTGAAATGAGGTAGAGGTGGGGGCCTTTTATAAGAGAAGAGGAGAGGCACTTTTGGAAAGTAAGAAATATTACTTTATTTGAAAATGTGTTTCGGTTTTAAAAGGTCCCACATTGATATAATTCGTGGATAAGGTGATAAGGGTTCTAAATCCACCCATACAATAAGTTTTGGACATGTGTAGTTCATATATTTTACATTATCTTTCCATTTTATTTAAATCGTCAAATAATGATGTCATCAATGCATCATTATTATGTCATAAATAATTTAATTTATTTAATGTCTAAAAATTATAATAAAAATACTATGATGTAGGAAATATTTTTATCTTTCCAATGACTATTTATAATCAAAATTCGGACTTGTTTAACCCCACTTAAAAACTATTTTAGTAAAACAACTCATGTTTGTGTCAATTTAATTTTAACATTAAAGAAAACTTTATTATTGTCATTTTCCAACTAAAGTGGCTCCATGGGGTCCCCAAGTTGGCCCATGGATTTTCTTGGTCGGCCATGACTCACCCAATAGGTGTAGGACAAGTTTCATGGTGTTTTCACATTCTTATAATATCATTTTTACCTTTAATTACACTAATTACCTCTAATCGCGATTAATGAAAAAAAGTTACTATTCACCAAAAAATTATTTTCATCCCATTGAACCACATTTTACATACTAATGACAACCATGTATGTCGGATTTTTAAAATTCAATACACATTAGTGGTAAAGTTTCATTTAACTGAAAAATCAGTTTGCTTGATTACCACTTTGTGGTTTCACTATTCATCAAAAATTGGAGTTTTTCAGAAAAATACCAAAACATCACCCTAAGCTATATTTGATATTCTGAATTCAAAAATGAAGTCCGTTTTACAAAATTCAAAAAATATTAGTCAAATTAATTAATTTAATAATTAATTCCCGCTGTCAGAGCAAATATCGTGTTTTTATAAAACAATAAGTATCTAAAGATTGACACTAGTTTAAGTCTAATTTCAAAGTGAAATTAATTCCAACGACCACTATTGGATTTAATGGTAAAAATATTTTCTAATTTCACTTTAAAACCAATTCAAAATATTATCTAATCATATAAGTAAATTATATTAAAAAGAGGTTTGGAATTAAAACACATCATTTTACACTATTCATTAAAAAAATGAACTTTATCGGAAAAATACCAAAAAATTACACAATGTAAAATTTGATGTCTCGATTCTTAATAAGAGTTTTATTTGGTCCAAAAGAATGTATAAGAGTGATCAAAACTATATTTAATGACAGTTCTACATTAAAAGGCGATAAGTGAACCTTTAGTGAAAACTAAGGCATATATGCCTAAAATTGAATTCTTTCAGTATTTTAGTTTTTATTGGATAAATGTAAAAACATTTAAAAACATATATAATCATATTTTAGTTATTTCTATCCATTCCCACCAATACAATGGCTACATGTTAACTACCATTTAAAATAATATTATTTTATTATTAGAGTGCAATGTAAGATTCTCAAGAAACTCGTTGTTGCGTGTTGGGTACGCCATCAAGCATAGCGTCCCCTTTAAAGTCATTTCAATATTTTATTCACAAATATAGATAAATATAAAATGTCATATTCTTTATTTAGCTGGGGTGTTACATTATTTATGAATAAAAAATAGTCAAGTGACTTCATATCACCATTCACATCCAATTTATTTTTTTTGACACATATATTAGGAGGAAATCCCATCACACATAGAAGGTAGTTTTCTCACATGATCTTTTATAACTATTCAAGGTTATTTTATTGAAAAAACACAATATGGTGGTACTAATCATGGTATATGACCATTTAAAAAATAATGGGTTTCATAATGTCCATCTAAGAAGGTCTAACTAAATTAAAGGTTGGGTTTAATATTTTATTGGAAACACACATAAATCCTATCATGTGGGACAAAAAGAAATCTCATTAATGATAAAACCTTAATAGAAAATAAACTATAATACCTACATCAATAATAGTAAGCTTCAATCATCCATATAAATGATTCTATTTGATTAGTAATTTGAGAAATGGAAGAATCCAATAAACACCCTAAAAACAGAGAAAATAAGATATAATAAAAAACACCATTCAATACAGAGAAATAATTAAATAATGGAATTCATAGGGATTATAGAATTACTATGGGCCTCTAATTTATCCTAATACTGTTTGTTAAAAGTTTGAATGAACTATAAAAACCGATTCTTTGAGATGGTAGAGATAATTTCTACCATGTGGTCATGTTGTTCATTTAATGGTGGAGGATGAAGTTTTATTTAAAATGAAAGAGGGGAAATGGTAATTTTTTGTCCCTTTAAAGAGCCGCATAATTTTTCATCATAGTTTTTCTAAAAATATTCAAAATATGTGGTGCCGCTATCGAAAGGGACTCATAGATTTCATGGTTCTAGGGCATAGTTAGATAAACTGGGAAACAACCATGTGACTCCTTTTGTAACACTAAACCATATCATATAGTTAACTGGAATCCTATATATAGTATAGAAAACATTGGTATTATATAAAATTGTTTCATGTTTTGGAATGCATGGATAGAACTAACCATTCTCCTTAATATTTTCCTCCCAAAACCAGGTTCTCATAGATAGATACACCTATAACTCATTAAAACTCTCCATAAACCTCCTAATACATAAAAATTTTCCAAAAACAATTTAAAATATTAAAAGTATCATAATTACATTTTGAATAATTTTTTAAAATATCACATGTTCACTAAATGAAATTCTCAAAATAATTTGAAAAAAAGGCATTCCAAAACACAGAATCTTGCAACCTAGCTAAGAACTTCGTATCCCCTTTTTTTCTTCATTTACTATATTATATTATACATTTTGGATTTATTTGAACATTTTGATAATGTGAGCATGGTCATTTCCTAAATAAAAAATTAAGGGACATAGATATTTCATCTAGAGTATAACATTATGATTTTTCTATACATGGAAATTGATGTAAAAAATGTATTAAATATTTTTTGGATTAGTATATGCTACAATAGAGGAAATGTAGGATACATTCAACCACATTATGGTTATTTAATAGAACTGGTAATATTTTTACCACAAGATCCAATGATATTTTTACTTAAAATATGAAAAAATAAATAATATAAAAAAAGAAACTGAAAAATATTCAATAGAATTACCCTACATCAAATATGGACTATTTTTTATTTTATATGACAATTTTTAAAATCTACTGGGTTTTTTGTATGTTCTTCCATAGTAACTGGTCATTGTCACTCATATTGATCGTCACTTAAAACCCCTTATCACATATTATTTACTTATACTGAGAAATGTTTCTATTATATTTCTGATACAACCTATTTAATGATATAATAATTCATTTTTACATTTATAATTATTAATTATATATATATATTAATTATTTAAATATTATGTATTTTTTAAAAAATGATTTTTTTAAACTATTTTCTTTTATAGTTTTATTTAAAAGTTTTATTTTAAAGATATTGAATTTTAATTTTAAAAAAATTAAGTTCACATTTTATATAATGAAATAAAACTTTTCCTATGATGAATATTTAGAATTATTTTGAAAATACTGATCATTCGATGAATAGTGAAAAGACTGATTTTTGTAAAACTTTCATTTATTTTTTTTGAAAATGGACCATAATATTTTGAGTTTATTAATGTATTAATTTATGTATACTTTATTTATAAATAATATAATTAATTATATAATAATTAACATTATATATGATCTATTTGTAAAAATTATTTGACTGAAAAAGTTAATTTTTTCAAAAGACCATTTTATATCATTATTTTTTTGGATACCTATAAAATAAATATATCACATTTATATAGATTCAATTTGGTGAAATGGATTCAGAATTTTGATTCTTCATATAAAATATTATTTAATGAGTCCAACATATGTTTTGGTCATAATGAGCAATAAAATCATTCATAAATTGTCTCCATAGTAAAAGGGTAAATCAGGTAAATCAAGTTAAAATTAATTGATAAGGAAACCATTACTCATATTAAATCATATAAGATGAATATATCTGAACTCTTATAACATTATAAGTAATATTTATTTATTTATGGAACTCTTTTCCAATAAAGTTTCATATATAATATTTTATGTAATGAAAAATACCAAACAACACCCTCCTATTTTTATTTATCTCATACGAGTTCAAAAGGGAAAAAATAAATCAGTGATTATATATTAAGATATATTTTTTCAAATGACATGTATATTTTTATAATTTTAATTTATTTATAATTTTTTGAGAATATATAATTATATTAAGTGCTTACACAATGCTAACATGATATTTTTAAATTTAATGGACAATAAAATAAATGATTTTAAGAATATTATAAGTAATATAATTATAATGATTTATTTTTTTATGAAAAAATTTATCATAATTATAACATATTATGGGATTGATAGTGGTTTATATAAACATTCCATATATTTTTTGTTTTAAATTCAAATAAAATGAATAGTATAAAAATTGACATTAACGATATATTACAAAATGTAATGTTTCTTTAATGATTTAAAATTCTACAAAAACTAATATTTGGATATGTAAATAATATATGGTTTATAATATCAATAATGATCCATTTATGGGCTGTTTTTTTTTATAGTAACATAATTGACCCCTAAAGAGTAAAAACTACAATACCATGTTAATTGTCAAAAAGGGTTAAGACGAGTTAAAAAAGATATGGGTAAAAAATCTCCAAAAAATGTACAATTTAATTAAATGAGTTTATATAGACTCAAAATCATATTATATTTGAATATTATCAATATTGATCGATTTATATATGTACATTAATATATAGTAACTAAATACATTAAGAAATTCCAAGAGTGTCCCTCCCCTCTATTATAAAAGGCTACCTCCTCTAGTTTTGTCACGCAAAAACACATTTATTTCTTGAAAAATACCATACCACATTTTATACTTACATATATACCCATGTATTATATTTTTTTAATCCTTAAACTCCCCTTTTAAGTGTTTTGGTGTAGACCTTCAATGGTTTTCTAAAGAAGAGGTATACTTCTTAATCAAGAATTTTCATTTTATTTTTTCTTAAACCTCCATAAATATTTCCTCAAAAATATTGAAATAAATAAACTAGTATCTTCCATATAATATCATTTTTTTATGATTATTTAATAACCTATATCGATATTAACTTCCAACAAAAGTGAAATTAATCCACTTTTCGTGTGTATTGCAGACTACAACCTCATTAACCTAGGAAATTAATTTCCCATCACATTCTATTAGGGATTATTATAATGATGGATTATATATATATATATATATAATATATTCATTAAATATTTATCATTATAAATTTTTAATTTATATTTTAATTTCATACATTTACATTGATTAAAAATTGATAATTTCATTTTATGAATGTTTAAACTACCACATTTACCAAGCGTTGTGATTCGTTTTTCATCACAACATAACATGTATTATTTATATATGTATATTTAATGAAATAATTTGTTATATAAGATATTTTTATTATTATATAAACATAAATTATTACTTACCTTCATTTCATAATGATCGTTGAAAAATGGGAACATTACTCATGTGTAAGTACAACTTACCACCACCATGATTGAAACAATGTCTATATTTTATAACAGTAATTCATTATAGGTTTTTAAATAATAATTTAAATATAATAATTATAATTATATCATGATTATTAATATAGATATTATGGAATAATGACATATTCGATAATAGTCAACCTATCAAATAAATATTCGACATGTGATACGAATACAATCAAAATGTCTAACATAAACATAAATGATTAAGTAGTTGAATATAACATGAAAATAAATAAAATATAATCGAATAATAATCTTGTAAGATTTTATTAATCAATTACATAATTAAAATAATTTTATTATTAATGCTGAAAAAAACTCAATTGAAGAGTAAGACTCAAGGTAAGATTCTTTCTTCTTAAAAAATCATCTTTTAATGTTTCATTTATCAAACATTTTTGTACTTTCTATGTTAATTTAAATGTTACATGAAAACTATTTTTTTGATTAAATATATGATAAAATATTTTTTTTAAATATTTTATATTCTATACATTTTTTAAAATTACGGAATATTTTTTATGGTTTTATTTAAGGGACCCATTACATTAAAAACCTTATTTTAAAATTTTTGAAGATTTATTTTCTATATATGTCACGACCCGCCCTCGGGGTCCGTGCCGTGACTACCCCAAGCCCGCCTTCCATAGGCCAGGGGCTGGCGACTAGCACCAAGGCGTAAATCCCAGTAAAAAGGGAAGGCATTGCCTTTGTAAAGTAAACAAACTCCACAGAGTAAACAAGCGGAAAGTAAACACTAAACAAAAGCAGAGTACAACTGAAAGTGAGGAAAAGTAAATGGGCCAGTATACAAACCCAAACTGAAAGTAAAGTATAACTCAAAAGGGAAAACAGCAACTGAAAAGTAAAAGCCGCTACTCCGAGCTGTCCACTGGAAATCCCACCTGAAGGGTGGGTACAAATAGCTCCTCTGCTCCACGGGTCCCGCCGTCCGATTCGAGCACGTCCCGCCCAGTGGTCCACCTCCGGGTACCGTCCCGCTCTGCAAGCCTCAGCTAAGGTCAACGATGTCCGTCGTCTGCAACCAACACAACGTAGTGCGGGCAAAGCCCGTTCAGGGGTGAGTATAAGCTACTCAGTAGGGACCCCGAGACCCCTGAAGGTCTCTCAAATCCACAAAGGATAAACCACGAAGAAAAGTAACAATCATGAAGTAATAACCAACACTGCTTAGGTATATGCCCATACATATACCTAAGTCATCAATTCAAATACGCTCTATCCTCCGAGCCCAAGTACAACTCAGTCCACACAGGAAAGTAAACGTATTCCACATAGGAAAGCAAAACGTAATCCACACAGGATTGCACAACACAATCCACACAGGAAAGCAAAAAGGATTCAGCTCACACAGGTATACTTCTTCAAGGACGATAAAGATGATCACTGATCCATCTAAGTCGTCGGACCCACGAAGGATCGATAGGTAACTAACCCCCGCAATGACCCACACAGGATCGGGCACACACAGGACCTGTAGGCGCTGGCTCACACAGAACCGCTGAGCGCAAGGACCCACACAGGATCGGGCCCACACATGACCTGTAGCACTGATCCACGTAGGATCGCTGAGTGCTGAAGTCGTCGTCGTCGAATCCACACAGGATCTCTGTACTGTCGTCGTCGCAGTCACAGTAGCAGTAGCAGCAGTAGTAGCAGTAGAACAGTCGCAGCCAGCACTAGGGTTCCCGCACACAGCAAGCTCGTTCGGAGGGTCCGCTCCACAAGCCGAGAGGCTGATACATCAACTTTCACGAAGACCAGAGTTGATGTATCCAAAAGTTCCGTATCGTCAACAGGAACTCAACGCAACAGACGACGCGTCGATCGGACGCCCGGTCTGAGAGTTATTGGCATTTCCGTCTCCGGGGCCCGGTTGGTTTTTAAGGCAAAACCAACCCGACCGTACTCCACCTGCGTCCAAACCTCGGGCGGAGTATGCCAAAAGATCCGTCTCATAAAGAGGAACACAACACGGCTGACGGCACGTCAATCGGACGTCCGTGGCTCAAGATATGAGTGTTTCCGCTCTGAAGGCCCGGTTGGTTTTGTGAACGAACCAACCCGGCCGGACTCAAAGTAATCCGAAACCTTGAGTGCGATATACTGGAACGACCGTCTCAATCCAAGGATCGTGTTGCCGCAGACGGTTCGTCAAACGGAGGTCCGAGGCTCATGTTATGGCCAAAAGACCGAAAAAGATTCGAAACGGGGGGGGTCCGGGTCCGGGCCGACCCGGCCCGACCCCCCCCTGGGGCGGCGTGGCGGCGCGGCGGCGCGGGGAGCCGCGGCGGCTTGTCGCCGCGAGGTGGCTGCACGCGGGGGCTAAGCCCCCGCTTCCTGGAATGGCGGCGCGGCCTTTGTGCCGCGCCATTTGCAAGAAACGGCCCCCGCACGTGGGGGCCGGCTGGAAATAAAACCGGGGGGCTGCTGCCCCCCCCCCCTTTATATGAAAACTGCCCCCCTTTAATAGGGGGGTTTTTATGCGCTGGCCGGGGGATTAATTCCCCCGGTTTAACGTTATCCGGCCGGCCAGCTGGCCGGCCGGTTTTCTCCAACGGGACCGGAAATTCCGGTCCCCTCTTCAGCTTCGGACGCCGGTGGCCCAGCCGCCGGTCTTCTCTTCCCGCCGCGGCCCGGAACCGGCCGCGGTCTCCTCGTCCCGCCGGGGCCCGGAACCGGCCGCGGTGTTCGTCGTCCGGCGCGGTGCGACGGCACCGCGCCCCTTCGCCGTGCCTTGATTCCTTTCAACGCGGCGCGACGGCGTCGCGTTCTTGAAGATTCTTCCTCGGCGTGGCGCGACGGCGCCGCGTAAAATAATTGTACGATTATCCGCGTGGTGCGACGGCACCACGCCACTTTGCTTCCACCCGCAAGAATAAACAACAAGAACGATGGAGGGGGTTCGGCCGTGTTCATGCGGTCCGGCCCCCTTACGTTAAGCAATAACGTATCTTTAAATAATCCAAAGCCACACGTTAGACTTGCTAAAATTCATGATCAAAAATAGAATAACTAAACAATAATCAACAACCCCTACCTCGGGTATAAGGTTTGAAGATTGTCAACGTTCCCCGGAAGACGACGTCGCGGAGGTCGGGCGTCGCGGTAGCCGTTCGTCAAATCCGATGACGAAGGGATGCGTCCGAAGAGACACGTCGTTGGTGAAACTTCTTATGTCGACGAAGGGAATCTGAGGAGGAAGCGGCGTTCCCACTCGTTGACACGGAAGATGAAGAAGACCGGAGCGGCGTTCTTCGTCGGGACTTGAGCGTTCTTCGTGATCTTCATCAGATATGAAGAAGAAGAAGAAAAAGCTCTCCACCTCTCAAGAAGACAAACAATTAACCAAAATAAAATAAGACAACATCTTATTTTATTAACACATAACACACTAGAATTTCAAATGTTTGAAATTCAAAAGGATTAACTCCCATAATTAAAAAGTAACTGAAGTCATTTAATGAGGCGTTAACGGAGTTGAGAGAATTTGAATGGTTTAGGGGTTCGTGTGGGCCCCACCACACTTAATCTTCCCAAGGGAGGTTAAGTGGGTGTGTGTCCCACTTCCAACCCCCTTTTGTAGGTTTTATCAAGTTATAATAAAATTTGATCTTCACAAATTTTATTTAACTCAAACTAAAAACCCCAAAACTAACTTTCAACCCGCAACAAACGCAACTTCCAAAAAGGTCTCTTTAAGCGAATATCGGTGCTGCGAGTTCATCGGTGCCCTCGGATTTCAATTCCGAGCACCGGATCAAAAGTTAGGAATTCTCGCTCGTTCGTTCACTGAACGTACCCGATCCAAACTTCGGAAAATTAATTCCAGGCACTCCGGGCCTCGGAATCAGGTGCCGTCTGAAACCGCGCTCTTGAAAAATTCTAATGAAAATTAAGAAAAAAATTTCCCTTGAATTTTACGGGTCTTTACATTACTCCCACCTCAGGGCTTTACGTCCCCGTAAAGTTACATAAAAAACTAGGGAAACAAATGAGGGTACTGAGCACGCATCTGAGCCTCCGGCTCCCATGTGCTCTCCTGGAGATTCCCGTGCTGCCATCTGATGCGTACAAGAGGAATCGATCTCCCACACAGGACCCGCTCCTGTCGATCCTCTATCTCCACCGGGACCTCCGTAAAAGTCGCCCCATCGTCAACGTCAAGCTCCCCATGATCAATGATGTGCGTCGGGTCGTACACGTATCTCCTCAGCTGAGATACGTGGAAGACTTCGTGCACCCGGTGCAACTGAGGTGGTAGAGCCAGACGATAATCCACCTCGCCAACCCTGCTGAGGACCTGGAAGGGTCCGATGAAGCGCGGAGATAACTTTCCGCCTCGGCCAAATCTCCAAATACCACGTCGAGGTGAGACCCGCAAGAAGACGTGGTCGCCATCCTCGAACTCTAGTGGCCTCCGCCTCCTGTCAGCATAAGACTTCTGCCGGCTCTGAGCTGTCCTCATCCGCTCCTGGATGACCTGGACCTTCTCTGTCGTGGCCTGGACCATCTTTGGTCCCACCAGTGCTGACTCTCCAGGGTCTGTCCAGCACAAAGGAGATCTACAAGGTCGGCCGTACAACGCCTCGTACGGTGCCATCCCGATGGTGGAGTGGTAGCTGTTGTTGTACGCAAACTCCACCAAGGGTAGGTGGTCCTCCCATCTACGACCAAAGTCGAGGACACATGCGCGGATCATGTCCTCGAGTGTCTGAATGGTCCTCTCCGTCTGACCATCCGTCTGAGGGTGAAAAGCGGTGCTAAGACGTAGCTGCGTCCCGAACGCCTCCTGTAACCCCTTCCAAAGCCGGGAAGTAAAGCGGGCATCTCGATCAGAGACGATAGATGATGTCACGCCGTGGAGCCGCACAATCTCCTGAACATAGAGACGTCCCAAGTTCTCTACTGAGCCCTTCTCTCTGATGGGTAAGAAGTGTGCCGACTTGGTTAGTCGGTCAACAATCACCCAGATGGAGTCGTGACCTCTGGATGTGCGTGGAAGTCCAGTCACGAAGTCCATAGATATTCTGTCCCACTTCCACTCCGGAACCTCCAAGGGCTGTACCAAGCCCGCTGGTACCTGATGCTCAGCCTTCACCTGCTGGCAGGTGAGGCATCGAGAAACAAACTCTGCTACAGCCTTTTTCATGCCCGGCCACCAGTGCTGTCGTCTGAGGTCCTGGTACATCTTCTCCACTCCAGGATGTACCGCCAAAGGAGAAGTGTGAAACTCTCTCAGCACTTCCTCTCGCAAAGCAACTGGTACCATGGTACGTCCTCTGAAAAGGATGCCGTGCTCTGCTCCAAGGGAGAAACCATCAGGTGCCTGTCCCGAGGATATCTGTGCACGCCGTGTCTCACAGTCAGCGTCCTCACGCTGTGCCTCCTTGACCCGCTGTTGTAGTGGAGGAGTGACTGTGAGAGACTGAAGAAAGGCTGCTCCATCTCTATCCACGAAGGATATCTGCAAAGAGGCTAGCTGCTCCGTCGCCTCCTCAAGTAGCTGAATGCCCGTCCTCCTGCTGAGGGCATCGGCTACTACGTTCCCCTTCCCAGGAGTATAGACTATCTCAAAGTCATAGTCCTGGAGGAACTCGAGCCATCGTCGCTATCTCAGGTTTAGGTCCTTCTGCGAGAAGATATACCTGAGACTCTGATGATCGGAAAAGACTGTAAAGTGCTCGCCCATCAGATAGTGTCGCCATGTCTTCAGAGCGAAGACCACTGCTGCTAACTCCAGGTCATGGGTAGTGTAGTTCTGCTCATGCGGCCTCAACTGACGTGATCCATAGGCGATCACGGCCTGCTCCTGCATCAGAACACATCTGAGTCCGGTCCCTGATGCATCGCAGTAGACTACGTACCCTACTCCCTCCTCAGGCAACCTCAAGATAGGTGCGCTAGTCAATCTCTGTCTCAGCTCCTGGAAGCTCTGCTGACATCTGTCAGACCACACGAAGGGTTTCCCCTTCTTCGTCAAAGCTGTGAGTGATGCCGCAACTCTAGAGAAATCTGGCATGAATCTCCGATAGTATCCAGCTAGTCCCAAGAAACTCCGAACCTCAGTCACGCTCCTGGGTGGATCCCAAGCTAACACAGCCTCAATCTTCGCGGGATCCACTGCAACTCCCGCCTCAGAGATAACGTGTCCCAAAAAGTGGACCTCACGTATCCAGAACTGGAACTTCGAGAGCTTACCGTAAAGCTGGTGCTCTCGGAGTGTGTCAAGAACAACTCGCAAGTGATAGGCGTGCTCCTCCTCTGTCGTAGAGTAAATCAGAATGTCGTCGATGAAGACCACGAAAAACCGATCGAGGTATGGCTGAAAGATCCTGTTCATGAGATCCATGAACACTGCTGGAGCATTGGTTACACCGAAAGGCATAACCAAGAACTCATAGTGGCCATACCGACATCTGAAGGCCGTCTTCTTCACATCCTCGTCTCTGACTCTGAGCTGATGATAGCCTGACCTGAGGTCTATCTTCGAGAACCACCGTTCTCCCTTGAGCTGATCAAAGAGGTCATCAATCCTAGGTAGCGGATACTTGTTCCTCACTGTCACCTGGTTCAGGCGACGATAGTCAACACAAAGTCGCAAGCTCCCGTCCGCCTTCTTGGCGAACAATATCGGGGAAGCCCAGGGTGAAACACTGGGTCGGATGAACCCCTTGCCCTGCAAGTCCTCCAACTGTACCCGTAGCTCTCGAAGCTCGGCGGGGGCCATTCGATATGCTGGAGTAGATATCGGGGCTGTCCCGGGGTACAATTCAATATAAAAGTCTACCTCTCTGCGAGGAGGTAGCCCTGGGACGTCGTCGGGAAAAACGTCTGTAAACTGATCCACCACTGCAGGAAAACCAGAACTCTGCACGTCAACTGCTCCAAGGATAAGGCTAGCCAACTGATGAGTGATGGGCTGTCCTCTCCTCCGCAGAAGTCCATCCTGTGCTGCTAAGGCTCCCTTCTCGCCGGTGAAGGTGAACCTGCTCCCGTCGGTGCGTACACATCGCACCTTGCGCCTAAAACAGTCAATCTGTGCATGGACCGTAGATAGCCAATCCATGCCCAAGATGACGTCGTAAGGCCTCGACGCTGCTACAAGAAGATCCCAGCCGAAGCTCTCGCCTCCTAGAGTAAGCTCACACTGCCGGCACCAGTGCGTAATCGTCGAGTCTGCTCCCGTAAGAGTCTCTAGCCGTAAGGATCGAGCCAACGGCTCTGTCGGAATCTCCGAGCTCCGAACAAGGGCAGCGGCTATGAAAGAGTGACTCGCTCCTGTGTCTATAAGAACTGCAGCAAGGGTGGAATAGACACAGATAGTACCTCGAATCATCTCGGGTGCGCCGTGGTCGTAGGCCTCTGCTGCCTGGAGCTGTGCCTGTCGCTGCCCGCCAGCTCCCTGTGGTCGGGGTGGACCTCCTGGTGGTGGTGGTGATAGAGCCTCAAACCGTCGGCCACCACCGGCTGCTCGTCCAGCTCCTCTGCCTCGTCCGCCTCCTCCCTGCGGACCGCCACGGTCGACCCTCTGCCTCTGCCTCGGTGGTCCCTCAACCGTCTGCTGCTCCTCGGCACGACGGGTCGGGTAGTCACGAGCCATGTGGCCCTGCCCGCCGCACGAGTAGCACTGTCTGCCTCTCGTAAGACTGGCTCCTCGCTGTGTGCCCCGCACTGCTAAGCCAGTGCCCTGAGATCGTCTGCCCGAAGGTTTGGTCTGTCTGGACCCCTGAGTCATCCGTCGACTGCCTGCTGCAGATGACTCTGCCACGTGCCGCCCTGCGGTGGGTCGCTATGCTGGTGTAGACTCAGCAAGGAAGCTCTCGATCAGAAGGGCCCGCTCTAGTACTCCTGTCTGAGTCGGTATGCTGAGGGAGATCAGCGATGCCCTGATCTCGTGTCTCAAACCCTGCTCGAAGGTCCGGGCCCGGAAGAATGGGTCCCGTATGTAAGGACCCGCACTTATTTCATACATAATCTTGAATTTATTCAAGAAAACACTTCATTTTACATTGAGGATCATTTCAAGTTTAGAGCTTCAGAGAATTAAGACAAAATATTCATAACATACACATTGTTACATAGTGGATACCATAAAATCAGTTTCCATTTTCCTCAGAATATAAAACATTAAAACATAAAACAAGAGTCCTTGACAATTCTTCAACATTTAACATGTCTTCCTTCCTTGTATTATTCATCCATTAACCTGTGAAAAATCATTTAAAAACTTGGGATGAGCACAAAATCTCAGTAAGGTATGAAAAAGAAGGAAAAATCTCATTAGTCCATGAACACACAAGACATATGAAAACATTTTTAAAATACATGATTTACACCCATAAAATCTTACTTAGCGTAACATGAGATTTACACAAGATCCATACAAACATAATTATAATCATAAAGGTATATTGGGGCATTACTTACATAATCTTGTAACCATCTTGGCTACCTTAAAATTTGTAACCCTCACGGCTACCTTACTTTGTGTAACCATCACAGTTACACTTGGAGTAACCATACGGCCGACCTCCAACTTACTCATACCCAATGCATTGGAGGGAAATATAGGTCCCACCCTTCATCATAAACAATGCCCAATAGCCAAAACATAATCATTCAACATAAATAATAGCATAAAATCATTGCCTTTGAATCTTATAAAACAGAATTTTAAAAGAGGATTTTAGAAGAAAAGTCCCTTATAAACATCATATACTTGAAGTGATACTTAATTGAGTGGATGGAATATGTATATACTCTGTAAATACACATAATTAAACATAATATAAACAGAAACCATCACACAAACAATTTAAATAGCACATAAATTATAAAGTAGAAGGTTAACCCAAAGAATGGAAATCGGGTTAAGAATTCCCTTACCTTGGGCTTGTCCTACTTCAAAATTGTTTGAACCTCCTGTATAATGGTTAAAGGAGTGTTAATAGGATTTTAAAGAAACTTGTTCATGTTTATAACATCTTATATGGTCATTTCATAACCTCATTTCACCCCTTATTTGTTAGTATTTTGTTCCTTGCATTATTTTGGGTGAGGTCTTTTGTGATTTTCACGATCGGTTCATGATTAATCGTTCTTGTTGATTGGAAGTGAAACTCCAGAATTGGAATGGAGTATTAGTTACATAACTCCAGTACCATAAATTATACCATTCATCACTTTGGTGCCTTATATGATGATGATTTATAAGTTAAAACATTAATTATGTTCGTTTAGATAATTTAAGTGGTTCTTTGATAATTACAATTTCATTTAGTCTTATAAGTTTGAATCATGAGTACAAAAGAATTACAGAACCTTATATGATTCATAAAACTTATATTATAACCTGGTTCAACCATATAAATGGTTTCATGACCAGACTTGAAATAATTAATGGAAATTGAAAATACATCGTCCACGATATCGGTAATTCGACACAAATGGACAATGTTTTTTGATTCTTTAAATAAGTGAAAGAGGAGAGGAATAATGATTTGTAATTTTCCATAAACATGAAAACATCCAGAATATACATGATTCTGGAGATTTCATGCCTATTGGATAAGAGGGGGTGAAGAAAGAAGTGGAAGGAATCATGAAATAAAGAAAACATGAGAAATTTCTTACAAAAAATTCGGCAGCCTAACGGCGCCTCTAAAAATTTCATAAAAACAAGATTGATGAGAGGAATGGAATATCTCATCAATCATACAAAATTTGGACTGTAAGGGAAAATGTTTAATGAAATATCCCAACAAAAGACAAAGGGAAAGGAAGAGAATAACATAAAATGGATGGAAAGAATGAAAATGAAAGAGGATGTTTACCTCTTGATCTCTTCTCCTTGAGATCCTTCTTAAGGGCTTTGATTTTGGTCTTTTGGTGAGACCAGAAGCTCTAGGACGTGGGGAAGAAGATTGAGGAGGGAATTTGGCAGAAATTAGACAATGCTCAAGGCTTGAGAGGTGTGGGAGGAAGAGGGGAGTGAGGGTGGTATTTATAGTGGAGGAGGGGAGGTATTTTAGATTATTTTAATTATTATTATAATATTTTTATCAAGACTATGAATAATCTCAAATCAAGTGGCCTTAATTAGTGAAAATATCATGTGATTTCGAAGCAAGTGGCCTTGCATCACTTATGATGTCATAAATAGTGCATTTTTACTGATAAATTGATTATACGGTATTTTACCGTATTTCACTATTCACCGAAAATTCAAGAGTTTCAGAAAAATACCAAAAATTTGCCCCAACCATTTTTCGACGTGTAGAATTCAAAAATGAACTCCATTTTTCAAAAATAATTTTCTAAATATTATTAATTTAATTTTAAAATAAGGTCACAGTTAATTCGAAAAATAACAAAATTGAAGTGCAATTAGTTTTATGTGACATTGGAAAATTAATTAAGATCCCATTATCCTATTGCCATGGGAAAATAAAATAATATTATTATTTACTATTCATGAGGTCATATTACTATTCATATTACTATTCATAAGGGCATGTTACTATTCACCAAAAAAAACAAGTTTGTTCCATCAGACTCGAAATAACATACTGAACACAATTGTAGATGATAGTTTCTTGAAATTCAAAACATAGAAGAAATAAAATTATGTTTAAAGGATACTTATAAATATATACCTTAAACAAAATTTCAAGCATTTTCAATTTATTTTTAGAAAACCTTGGGATGTTACATTATCCCCACCTTCTTGAAATTGCGTCCTCGCAATTTTATTTACTTATTAAACAACTGAGGGTATTTTTCCCTCATAGCATTTTCAGACTCCCATGTTGCTTCTTCAACCATGTGGTTTCTCCACAAAACCTTTACCTTGTGGATTACCTTATTCCGCAATACCTGTTCTCTTCGATCAAGAATCTGAACCGGTTTTTCTTCATAAGAAAGGTTCTCTGCTAGCTGAACTTCTTCCGGCCTCAAGACATGTGATGAATCTGGAACATACTTTCTCAACATCGAAACATGAAAAACATTGTGTACCTGAAACAAGCTCGGAGGCAAAGCTACGCGGTACGCAACTGTTCCAACTTTATCCAAGATTTCAAAAGGACCGATGAACCGTGGACTTAGTTTCCCTTTCTTACCGAAACGCATCACACTTTTCCAAGGAGATATTTTAAGGAAAACATGGTCACCTACCTTGAAAGAGAAGTCTTTCCTTCTGTTATCTGCATAACTTTTCTGCCTGCTTTGAGCTATCCTCATGTGTTGCTGGATCATCCTCACTTTCTCAGCCACTTCTTCTACTAATTCTGGCCCCATCAACTTTCTTTCACCGACTCCATCCCAAAACGCAGGAGTCCGACACCGCTTTCCATACAAGGCCTCAAAAGGTGCCATCTGAATACTGGAATGGAAACTGTTATTATAAGAAAACTCAACTAATGAAAGATGTTGATCCCAACTTCCCTGATAGTCCATTGAACAAGCTCGAAGCATATCCTCCAAAGTTTGAATCGTTCGCTCTGACTGCCCATCTGATTGAGGATGAAAAGCTGTACTGAAATTCAACTCTGTGCCCAAAGACTTCTGAAGTCCCTTCCAAAATTTAGAAGTGAACCTGGGATCTCGGTCAGACACAATGGAAAGAGGAACTCCATGTAACCTGACAATCTCTTTGAGGTACAATCGAGAAAGCTGATCTAATGTCATTGTATCTCGAATAGAAAGAAAATGAGCAGACTTTGTTAGCCGATCAACAATAACCCATATCGCATTGTTAGCTCGAGAAGTCTTTGGTAGTCCCACCACAAAATCCATGGATATATTCTCCCATTTCCATTCTGGCACCGGCAAAGGCTGAAGCATCCCCTTCGGTAACTGTCGCTCTGCTTTAACCTGCTGACATGTCAAACATTTCATTGTAAAATCAGCAATATCTCTTTTCATCCCATTCCACCAGTAATACTCTCGAAGGTCTCTGTACATCTTAGTACTTCCAGGATGAACAGAAAATGGAGAACTATGAGCTTCACACAACAATTATTTCTTCAACTGGGAATCACAAGGCACACACAACCTTTTTCCAAACCTTAAAACACAATCTTTATCAAGATTAAATTCTGGAAACTTATCCATTTTAACCAATTCTACCTTTTTCTGTAGCTCACAGTCTTCCCTCTGCGCTTTCATAATTCTGTCTGACAACGAAGACTGCACTGAAACCTGAAACAAAACAGATATATTCCCTGCACCAACAACTTCCAAGCCAAAATTTATCAAATCATTAATCAAGGGATCACGTTCCAAACGTAGCATGGTTAATGATGCATGATTTTTACGACTTAAGGCATCCGCTACTTTGTTTGCTTTTCCAGGATGGTAATTAATCGTGCAGTCATAATCCTTTATCAGTTCTATCCATCTTCTCTGCCTCATGTTTAATTCCTTCTGAGTGAATATATACTTAAGACTTTTATGGTCAGTATATATTTGGCATTTGGTTCCGTATAGATGATGCCTCCATATTTTCAAAGCAAAAACCACAGCTGCCAATTCCAAATCATGTGTGGGATAATTAATCTCATGAGGTTTAAGTTGTCTCGACGCATAGGCAATTACCTAACCATTCTGCATCAAAACACAACCAAGTCCCTTCAAAGAAGCATCACTATAGATGACAAACTCACCATTCCGGGAAGGTAAGGCCAAAACTGGAGCATTCACCAATCTCTTCTTTAGTTCCTGAAAACAAACATCACATTCATCTATCCAAACAAATTTAACCCCTTTCCGTGTTAACTTAGTTATTGGGCTAGATAACCGTGCAAAGTTCTTAACAAAGCGTCGGTAATAACTTGCTAAGCCCAGAAAACTACGAATCTCTGTAACATTTGTGGGTCTTGGCCATTCATCAACTACTTTTGTTTTGGCAGGATCAACTGCTATTCCATCCTTATTTACAATGTGCCCAAGAAAAGAAATCTGTTGCAACCAAAAATCACACTTGCTGAATTTTCCATATAGTTTCTTTTCTTTTAAAGTTTGTAAAACAACCCTTAGATGTTTTTCATGCTCCTCTTTATTTTTAGAAAAAACCAGAATGTCATCAATAAAAACCACCACAAACTTATCCAAGAACTCAAGAAATACTCTATTCATAAGATTCATGAATACAGCAGGTGCATTAGTTAACCCAAATGGCATAACAACAAATTCATAATGCCCATATCTAGTACGAAAGGCTGTTGTCGGGATGTCATCCTCCTTCACCTTCAGCTGATGGTATCTGGATCTCAAGTCAATCTTGGAAAAGTACTGAGCTCCCTGGAGCTGATCAAACAAGTCATCAATATGAGGCAAAGGATACTTGTTTTTAACAGTGATGTTATTCAAAGCTCTATAATCAATGCAAAGTCTCATGGAACCATCTTTCTTTTTAACAAACAAAACAGGGGCTCCCCATGGTGAAGTACTGGGACGAATGAAACCTTTGACAAGCAAATCCTGCAACTGATTTTCCAATTCAAGAAGTTCTATTGGAGCCATACGATATGGGGGTTTTGAAATTGGCTTAGCATCAGGAACTAAGTCAATTGTGAATTCAACTTCTCGTTTAGGTATGACACTGGGTAACTCCTCAGGAAAAACATCAAGGTATTCATTTACCACTGGAACATCATTGATTTGAATAGTTCCCTTGTTTTCAACAATATGATCTAGATAACTTTCATTTCCATCTTTCAGTAGTTTCTCAGCTTCTTGATATGTTATCAATTGTATGGGTTCATTCTTGTATACAAACTGAAACTCTTTCTGAAAAACAACTTCTTTAGCTCTACAGTCAATCTTAGCATGATAACCAGAAAGCCAGTCCATCCCCAGAATAACTTCAAACTCGACTAAGGGTAAAACAACAAGGTTTGCAGGTAAAGTCTTTCCACATACCACAATAGAAATATTATTATAATTCCTCTTTGCTATAACATTTCCCCCTGGTGTTTTAACAACAAGTTCGGATATCATTTGTTGAGGTGATATTTCCAATTTACTAGAAAATTTCTCAGAGATGAAGGAATGTGTAGACCCCGTATCAAACAAAACTTTAGCAAAATCTGAGTGAACAAACAAAGTACCTGATACAACTTCATTGGATGGCCCAACATCTACTGACGTAGTCGCAAAGGATCTCACTACACCTTTCTGCTTGTAGTCTGGCTTCTTTGCATCATTTGGATCCCTTGTTGGACAGGCATTTGCATAGTGACCCATCTCACCACATTTAAAACACTTTATAGTTTGCTTATCAGGATTAGTCTTTGGATCATTTTCATTGCAATCTCGGGCCATATGTCCAAACTTACCACATTTAAAACACTTCCCAGTTTTGATAAGACATTCCCCAGGGTGCTTCTTGCCACACTTTTCACAAACTGGAAACTGTATTTTCTTACCATCAGATTTCATTGGTTGATTCTTACCCATTGCTTTCCAATTTGACCTCTTCTTCTCTTTGTTTCCAAATTGCATGTGATCGTCAGCAAACTCCATCTCTACCCTCTCAGCACATCGGACAAGTTTCTCATAACTTTTGAATTCACGGGAGGCCAACGCCCTTCGATACCTTGGCTTCAATCCTGAGTAAAAGCGGTTGATTTTGCTATCGAGATCCAGAATAAGATTCGGATCATACCTCGCCAGTCGGGTGAAGTTCGCCTCATACATAGCCACTGAATCTTCCTCCTTTTGTTTCAGTTCAAGGAATTGTTTCTCCATTCTAAGTCGCACCACCTTAGGAAAATATTTTTCAAGAAAAAGACTTTTAAATTCATCCCATACTAAGGCATCAAAATCCTCTCTACCCCTGATATTCCTTACCATTGACCACCACTGATCAGCTTCCCCTTCAAAACGATAAATGGCAAGACTTACCTTTTGATTGTCTGAACATCCCATAACATCAAATATCTTTTCAAGGGCCTTAATCCATCCTTCTGCTGCCACTGGGTCAGAAGATCCACTGAATGAAGGAGGATGTTGTCTCATAAAATGTTCCACCACTGTCATGTTCCGTTGGGGTACATCTATTTGTCCTCTTGCATGGATGCCACCACCATTTATTGCATGTGTTAGCTGAGCCATTACTGTCACAAACTGCTCGGTTCCAATCCCTACCATTCCGGGCTGTTGATCAGGAAGGATGTCATTCTGTCGGTGCCTATCCTCTTCAGCATCCATGTTCCTTCTGCGGACAACCATTCTAAACAAACATTTCTTAGATGAAGCAACATGGTAATCTTTAAATGCTATAACAAATTAAACATAGGGTGATAATTAGTTATGGTATTCTATTAGCATCACCTTAACCCCTAAAGTTATCTAAACCATCCTTTGATACCAACTGTAAGGACCCGCACTTATTTCATACATAATCTTGAATTTATTCAAGAAAACACTTCATTTTACATTGAGGATCTTTTCAAGTTTAGAGCTTCAGAGAATTAAGACAAAATATTCATAACATACACATTGTTACATAGTGGATACCATAAAATTAGTTTCCATTTTCCTCAGAATATAAAACATTAAAACATAAAACAAGACTCCTTGACAATTCTTCAACATTTAACATGTCTTCCTTCCTTGTATTATTCATCCATTAACCTGTGAGAAATCATTTAAAAACTTGGGATGAGCACAAAATCTCAGTAAGGTATGAAAAAGAAGGAAAAATCTCATTAGTCCATGAACACACAAGACATATGAAAACATTTTTAAAATACATGATTTACACCCATAAAATCTTACTTAGCGTAACATGAGATTTACACAAGATCCATACAAACATAATTATAATCATAAAGGTATATTGGGGCATTACTTACATAATCTTGTAACCATCTTGGCTACCTTAAAATTTGTAACCCTCACGGCTACCTTACTTTGTGTAACCATCACAGTTACACTTGGAGTAACCATACGGCCGACCTCCAACTTACTCATACCCAATGCATTGGAGGGAAATATAGGTCCCACCCTTCATCATAAACAATGCCCAATAGCCAAAACATAATCATTCAACATAAATAATAGCATAAAAACATTGCCTTTGAATCTTATAAAACAGAATTTTAAAAGAGGATTTTAGAAGAAAAGTCCCTTATAAACATCATATACTTGAAGTGATACTTAATTGAGTGGATGGAATATGTATATACTCTGTAAATACACATAATTAAACATAATATAAACAGAAACCATCACACAAACAATTTAAATAGCACATAAATTATAAAGTAGAAGGTTAACCCAAAGAATGGAAATCGGGTTAAGAATTCCCTTACCTTGGGCTTGTCCTACTTCAAAATTGTTTGAACCTCCTGTATAATGGTTAAAGGAGTGTTAATAGGATTTTAAAGAAACTTTTTCATGTTTATAACATCTTATATGGTCATTTCATAACCTCATTTCACCCCTTATTTGTTAGTATTTTGTTCCTTGCATTATTTTGGGTGAGGTCTTTTGTGATTTTCACGATCGGTTCATGATTAATCGTTCTTGTTGATTGGAAGTGAAACTCCAGAATTGGAATGGAGTATTAGTTACATAACTCCATTACCATAAATTATACCATTCATCACTTTGGTGCCTTATATGATGATGATTTATAAGTTAAAACATTAATTATGTTCGTTTAGATAATTTAAGTGGTTCTTTGATAATTACAATTTCATTTAGTCTTATAAGTTTGAATCATGAGTACAAAAGAATTACAGAACCTTATATGATTCATAAAACTTATATTATAACCTGGTTCAACCATATAAATGGTTTCATGACCAGACTTGAAATAATTAATGGAAATTGAAAATACATCGTCCACGATATCGGTAATTCGACACAAATGGACAATGTTTTTTGATTCTTTAAATAAGTGAAAGAGGAGAGGAATAATGATTTGTAATTTTCCATAAACATGAAAACATCCAGAATATACATGATTCTGGAGATTTCATGCCTCTTGGATAAGAGGGGGTGAAGAAAGAAGTGGAAGGAATCATGAAATAAAGAAAACATGAGAAATTTCTTACAAAAAATTCGGCAGCCTAACAGCGCCTCTAAAAATTTCATAAAAACAAGATTGATGAGAGGAATGGAATATCTCATCAATCATACAAAATTTGGACTGTAAGGGAAAATATTTAATGAAATATCCCAACAAAAGACAAAGGGAAAGGAAGAGAATAACATAAAATGGATGGAAAGAATGAAAATGAAAGAGGATGTTTACCTCTTGATCTCTTCTCCTTGAGATCCTTCTTAAGGGCTTTGATTTTGGTCTTTTGGTGAGACCAGAAGCTCTAGGACGTGGGGAAGAAGATTGAGGAGGGAATTTGGCAGAAATTAGACAATGCTCAAGGCTTGAGAGGTGTGGGAGGAAGAGGGGAGTGAGGGTGGTATTTATAGTGGAGGAGGGGAGGTATTTTAGATTATTTTAATTATTATTATAATATTTTTATCAAGACTATGAATAATCTCAAATCAAGTGGCCTTAATTAGTGAAAATATCATGTTATTTCGAAGCAAGTGGCCTTGCATCACTTATGATGTCATAAATAGTGCATTTTTACTGATAAATTGATTATACGGTATTTTACCGTATTTCACTATTCACCGAAAATTCAAGAGTTTCATAAAAATACCAAAAATTTGCCCCAACCATTTTTCGACGTGTAGAATTCAAAAATGAACTCCATTTTTCAAAAATAATTTTCTAAATATTATTAATTTAATTTTAAAATAAGGTCACAGTTAATTCGAAAAATAACAAAATTGAAGTGCAATTAGTTTTATATGACATTGGAAAATTAATTAAGATCCCATTATCCTATTGCCATGGGAAAATAAAATAATATTATTATTTACTATTCATGAGGTCATATTACTATTCATATTACTATTCATAAGGGCATGTTACTATTCACCAAAAAAAACAAGTTTGTTCCATCAGACTCGAAATAACATACTGAACACAATTGTAGATGATAGTTTCTTGAAATTCAAAACATAGAAGAAATAAAATTATGTTTAAAGGATACTTATAAATATATACCTTAAACAAAATTTCTAGCATTTTCAATTTATTTTTAGAAAACCTTGGGATGTTACACCGTACCATGTCGGTCGAGTAGCGCGAGAGATCGGTAAATCTCGCCGAGTACTGAGCGACCGTCATGCTGCCCTGCCGCAGCTGTAGAAGCTCCTGGATACGCACCGTACGAAGGGTGGCTGGGACGAACTCCGAGCGGAAGAGGCTCTCAAAGTCCGTCCAAAGTAGGGTTGTCTCATCGTGCACCTGGAGCATCAAGCTCCACCATCGTCCTGCTGCTACGTGTAGTAGGCTCGCAGCGAGGATCACCATGAGGTCTGCTGGTGTCCTCACTAGCCTAAACACTCGAACCACTGCCTCCAGCCAGTCCTCTGCTGCCTGGGGATCCGTCTCCCCGGGAAACCTGGGCGGTCGTTGGCGCTGAAACTCATGCAGTGCGCTGAGGCGACATGCATCGTCAGAGGATGCTACTGGAAGCATCGGGGGCTCGGCGGGTAAAGCTACCGCCGGTGCCACTACTGGAAAAGGGCCCTGCATTGAGGCCTCGTCGCTCGGTGGGCTGTCGTCACGCTCGACTCTCGGAACCCTAGCTGGCTGCCATCATGGGGCCATCCTGAAAAGGAAACAGGTGCGCCACGGTTAGAACAGTATACATGGTGAGCTGATAAAAGTAATCACAAAGAAAACTTTGAAACACACACGCAATCAATGTTTTCGTGCATTAAGTCGGAAATCAGAAGTCAGGGTCCTGATGTACGGATACGTTGGCCGCCGCACCAACACTGGACTCCCTGGACTGATAACCACACACAATACGCTAAACATTATTGCTTCACATAGAAAAGATCAGAGTTCGTGGTAGAACCGAACTCCTCTGATACCAACTTGTCACGACCCGCCCTCGGGGTCCGTGCCGTGACTACCCCAAGCCCGCCTTCCATAGGCCAGGGGCTGGCGACTAGCACCAAGGCGTAAATCCCAGTAAAAAGGGAAGGCATTGCCTTTGTAAAGTAAACAAACTCCACAGAGTAAACAAGCGGAAAGTAAACACTAAACAAAAGCAGAGTACAACTGAAAGTGCGGAAAAGTAAATGGGCCAGTATACAAACCCAAACTGAAAGTAAAGTACAACTCTAAAGGGAAAACAACAACTGAAAAGTAAAAGCCGCTACTCCGAGCTGTCCACTGGAAATCCCACCTGAAGGGTGGGTACAGATAGCTCCTCTGCTCCACGGGTCCCGCCGTCCGCTCCGAGCACGTCCCGCCCAGTGGTCCACCTCTGGGTACCGTCCCGCTCTGCAAGCCTCAGCTAAGGTCAACGCTATCCGTCGTCTGCAACCAACACAACGTAGTGCGGGAAAAGCCCGTGCAGGGGTGAGTATAAGCTACTCAGTAGGGACCCCGAGACCCCTGAAGGTCTCTCAAATCCACAAAGGATAAACCACGAAGAAAAGTAAAAATCATGAAGTAATAACCAACACTGCTTAGGTATATGCCCATACATATACCTAAGTCATCAATTCAAATACGCTCTATCCTCCGAGCCCAAGTACAACTCAGTCCACACATGAAAGTAAACGTATTCCACACAGGAAAGCAAAACGTAATCCACACAGGATTGAACAACACAATCCACACAGGAAATCAAAAAGGATTCAGCTCACACAGGTATACTTCTTCAAGGACGATAAAGATGATCACTGATCCATCTAAGTCGTCGGACCCACGAAGGATCGATAGGTAACTAACCCCCACAATGACCCACGCAGGATCAGGCCCACACAGGACCTGTAGGCGCTGGCTCACACAGAACCGCTGAGCGCAAGGACCCACACAGGATCGGGCCCACACATGACATGTAGCACTGATCCACGTAGGATCGCTGAGTGCTGAAGTCGTCGTCGTCGAATCCACACAGGATCTCTGTACTGTCGTCGTCGCAGTCACAGTAGCAGTAGCAGCAGTAGTAGCAGTAGAACAGTCGCAGCCAGCACTAGGGTTCCCGCACACAGCAAGCTCGTTCGGAGGGTCCGCTCCACGAGCCGAGAGGCTGATACATCAACTGTCACGAAGACCAGAGTTGATGTATCCAAAAGTTCCGTATCGTCAACAGGAACTCAACGCAACAGACGGCGCGTCGATGGGACGCCCGGTCTGAGAGTTATTGGCATTTCCGTCTCCGGGGCCCGGTTGGTTTTTAAGGCAAAACCAACCCGACCATACTCCACCTGCGTCCAAACCTCGGGCGGAGTATGCCAAAAGATCCGTCTCATAAAGAGGAACACAACACGGCTGACGGCACGTCAATCGGACGTTCGTAGCTCAAGATATGAGCGTTTCCGCTCCGAAGGCCCGGTTGGTTTCGTGAACGAACCAACCCGGCCGAACTCAAAGTAATCCGAAACCTTGAGTGCGATATACCGGAACGACCGTCTCGATCCAAGGATCGCGTTGCCGCAGACGGTTCGTCAAACGGAGGTCCGAGGCTCAAGTTATGGCCAAAAGACCGAAAAAGATTCGAAACGGGGGGGTCCGGGTCCGGGCCGACCCGGCCCGACCCCCCCCCCCCCCCCTGGGGCGGCGCGGCGGCGCGGGGAGCCGCGGCGGCTTGTCGCCGCGAGGTGGCTGCACGCGGGGGCTAAGCCCCCGCCTCCTGGAATGGTGGCGCGGCCTTTGTGCCGCGCCATTTGCAAGAAACGGCCCCCGCACGTGGGGGCCGGCTGGAAATAAAACCGGGGGGCTGCTGCCCCCCCCCCCCTTTATATGAAAACCGCCCCCCTTTAAGAGGGGGGTTTTTATGCGCTGGCCGGGGGATTAATTCCCCCCGGTTTAACGTTATCCAGCCGGCCAGCTGGCCGGCCGGTTTTCTCCAACGGGACCAGAAATTCCGGTCCCCTCTTCGGCTTCCGACGCCGGCGGCCCGGTCGCCGGTCTTCTCTTCCCGCCGCGGCCCGGAACCGGCCGCGGTCTCCTCATCCCGCCGCGGCCCGGAACCGGCCGCGGTGTTCTTCGTCTGGCGCGGTGCGACGGCACCGCGCCCCTTCGCCGTGCCTTGATTCCTTTCGACGCGGCGCGACGGCGTCGCGTTCTTGAAGATTCTTCCTCGGCGTGGCGCGACGGCGCCACGTAAAATAATTGTATGATTATCCGCGTGGTGCAACGGCACCACGCCACTTTGCTTCCACCCGCAAGAATAAACAACAAGAACGATGGAGGGGGTTCGGCCGTGTTCATGCGGTCTGGCCCCCTTACGTTAAGCAATAACGCATCTTTAAATAATCCAAAGCCACACGTTAGACATGCTAAAATTCATTATCAAAAATAGAATAACTAAACAATAATCAACAACCCCTACCTCGGGTATAAGGTTCGAAGATTGTCAACGTTCCGCGGAAGACGACGTCGCGGAGGTCGGGCGTCGCGGTAGCCATTCGTCAAATCCGATGACGAAGGGATGCGTCCGAAGAGACACGTCGTTGGTGAAACTTCTTATGTCGACGAAGGGAATCCGAGGAGGAAGCGGCGTTCCCACTCGTTGACACGGAAGACGAAGAAGAGCGGAGCGGCGTTCTTCGTCGGGACTTGAGCGTTCTTCGTCAAGTTGAGCGTTCTTCTTGATCTTCGTCAGAGATGAAGAAGAAGAAGAAAAAGCTCTCCACCTCTCAAGAAGACAAACAATTAACCAAAATAAAATAAGACAACATCTTTTTTTATTAACACATAACACACTAGAATTTCAAATGTTTGAAATTCAAAAGGATTAACTCCCATAATTAAAAAGTAACTCAAGTCATTTAATGAGGCGTTAAGGGAGTTGAGAGAATTTGAAAGGTTTAGGGGTTCGTGTGGGCCCCACCACACTTAATCCTCCCAAGGGAGGTTAAGTGGGTGTGGGTCCCACTTCCAACCCCCTTTTGTAGGTTTTATCATGTTATAATAAAATTTGTTCTTCACAAATTTTATTTAACTCAAACTAAAAACCCCAAAACTAACTTTCAACCTGCAACAAACGCAACTTCCGAAAAGGTCTCTTTATGCGAATATCGGTGCTGCGAGTTCATCGGTGCCCTCGGATTTCAATTCCGAGCACCGAATCAAAAGTTAGGAATTCCCGCTCGTTCGTTCACTGAACGTACCCGAGCCAAACTTCGGAAAATTAATTCCGGGCACTCCGGGCCTCAGAATCAGGTGCCGTCTGAAACCGCGCTCTTGAAAAATTCTAAAGAAAATTAAGAAAAAAATTTCCCTTGAATTTTACGGGTCTTTACAATATATTTCTATTACATGTAAAACTTCATAAAAAGATTATGTTTTATATGTTTTTTATTTAAAAAAATTATTTATAAAAGACATTATTATGTGTCTTTTGACATTATTTTTATGGTTGTTAGAAGGAATAATTTTAATATATTTTATATGAAACATTTTGAATTTAATTAAAAATGGTATATAGACTATTCTATTATAACATTTAAGAAATAAATGGTTTATCATTCCACCATAACAATTATTATACATTAGGATTAAATAAAAATATTTCCTGTTTTTCATCCATGAAAACCCCCCTTTTCCCTATTTATGGGTATTTTTCTTTTTGAAAATGGGTTTTGGAAGAAAATGGTATTTCAACATTTCAAATTGTTTTTTATATGATTTCTACATCATTTTCTCCATGTTTTATGATCAAAAATTGAATGTGTAATAACTCATATTCAAGATAATGTATATGAGGATTATATATAAGACAATGGTGATCTCGATACATCTTATAAGATAGGTTGATCCCCATTATAGCTCATGAAGATGGGTGAGCCTGATATAGCTTATATAAATGATGATCCCAATTATAGATCACTAATGAATTGGGCAATGTTCCTTATCATCAAAGGTGTGAAGGAGGGACTTAACATGTGTGGGATCTCCTATTTTTTTATCTGGGATTCAGTTATTTATGACACATGTTCAAAAAATATCATGAATATTATGCTATAATTTATATAAAGGGGGTTTTCAATTTTCTGATTTTTATTTTGAAGTTTTATTTCAAAAACATTATGTGTTTCGAATTAATAAATGATCAATATCATATTTTTAGAAAATAATATGAAAATTTTCCTTATTTCAGGGGTTTCTTATTTCTTCACCGAACTAATGGATTTCGTAATTTTTATATACCTTACTGGGGCTTTCTTTCTCATCCCATGTTTTGAAATTATTTTTTCGATTGATTATGGATTGGGTAGGAAAAAATAATAATTCACATTGAAATTCATAAAGACCTATCCTAAAGAGAACACATTTCTCATTTTAAAGGATTTATAATATGGGTAAAATGGATACTTTGAATAAGTGACCACATTTAATGAATGCGTTTATCATGTATAGTTTATGACTAAATTATCTAAAACTATAACTAATATAGTTCCTTTAAAATGAATGAAAATTATTTATTAACTAAAAAATAATATTATGTTATGTTTAAGGTTGAATACTTATTTTTAGGGAAGCCTTAGATAACTATTTATTTTAGCGTAAAATTAATATCCCACCCATGAAATATAATATGTTATGTTTTATTTGAAATGATATAATATTTTATTATTATCATGTTTCTTAATCTAATATACATCATTTCGGAATGGCCTTCTATAGAGGAAAAATGGGAGATGAAGTAGGAAGGTTTCAAAAGGAAAATATCATTCCAAAATAGCATCATCAAATTTTTTAGGTATAACTAAGAAGTTTTGGGAAGTGATGGAATAATTTAAAAATTATTTTAATGGTTGTCAAATCAATGTTATAGAGAACCCAGATTTACAATATAAAAACATGTTAACGATTGAGAATTTCATTAATCAACCCCTTCAAGATTTTAGTTGAAATTTATATCTAATGGTAGCTGAAGAATATATCAATTAACTATCAGAGATATTTGAAGTCATGGGGTGTTAAGAATGATAAAATGAAACCCTTAAAATTTATCATTTAGATAATGAAGTTGATCAATGGGGGTTAATGGTTAAGAACACCAGAGAGAAAGATTATAATTATTATATGGAATGAGAAATATTTAAGATTAATTTCTTTGAGAAATATTCGAATAATGTATTTTGACATTGGATGGAGAAACATTCAATTTGTGGAAAAAAGATGATGAATTAGTAACAGCATGTGAATTGTCCTTTATATGGTTAGCAAGGTGCATACCAAATTTTATTTAGGTCTATAATTGTAAAATTAATATTTTTTACTTAGGATTGAAAATAATATTATGAATAAAATTGGTCAAATGAGAATTTCAATGTTATGATATGTTTTTCCATTTTTCTAATAAAGTTGAAATTAAGTTTTCCAACAATTTTTTCCACTAAGTTAAAAGAAGTAATAAACAGAATAGGTGGAAGGAAATGTAGAAGCAACCAACGGAAAAGCCTAGAGGTAATTCCCAATTATTTTATAATTGGGGTAAAATACATTTCAACAATATTTTTTAAGATATAAAAAGTGTTATCAGTGTGGTTTTTTTGGTCATAGTATTCATGGATAAAAAGAATATAGTCTCAAACAATCAAAGAAGGGGTGATAGATATCTAGCCAGTAGTTATGTGTTTTAATTTCAATGTGTTGCGACATTATTCTTACATGTGTCTAAATTTTTTTACCCGGGTTGGAAATAATCGAGATAGAATGTAAAAAAGTTTGAAAACATCATTTCTACTAAAAGGGAGGATTTTGGTCCATCTTGTAGAGTAGTGATACTTATGTTACATTTTTTAAAATTATTCCAATGCACTGTTTCACTCTATATCATCACACTAATTTATTTCTGTAAAATTTGAATGTAAGGAATATCATTTCATGAAAAGAAGTATTAACTTTTGGTCAAAAATCTAGATAGAAATATTAATATCACAATGATTTACAAGAATCAACCAATTATTATTAGTAGGATATCCTTTCCTAAAAATCTCATCGAACATCCTAAGGTAGTGTTTGAAATTACTTTGGGAATGGATAGAATTTTAGTTTTTCATGATATGATATATTGAAAACATAAAAATGTTACATCCACTTGTTTTATAGCTATAATAACCTACAAAAAATCCCACATATTGTATAAATAATGTAGTTAAATTTACGTGTCTCATATTGTTAATAAGAATGAAACTATTTAATTTATTTATGTGGACATAGTAAATGAATATATGGATGTATTTAATAATGATTTTTCTGGTTTTATTTTTGATCAAGAGTTTTAGTTTTCTATTAAATTAGTGACTGATTCAAATCCAATTTAAAAACCTCTTTATCAAATTGCCCATTTATAAATTTTTGAATTGAAAAATCAGTTACAAGAATATCGAGATAGGGGGTATTTTATGAAAATCACCTTTGGAATGTTTTATTTTATTTTTTAAATGCAATAAGCTTCAAGGAGACATTTCATCGATTGTATAACATTTTATAATATCACTATTATGAATGAGTAACCTTTCTCTCATATCAATGATTTATTTGATGATATATAGTGAGAATAAAATTTTCTGAAGACTATTATCAGGTCATTATATCACCAGTTGAAGCTTAAACTATATGATATTTCAAAGATGTCATTTTATACGAGATACAAACATTATGAGTTTTCCGTTATTCCCTTTAGGTTGTTTAATGCAGTAACTATATTTATGGATCTTACAAATAGATTTTTATATGATTTCAAATATACGTTTTTGATCATCTTTATTAAAGATATATTATTATATTATAAATGTAAAATACTACATGAAATACAACAGTGTAATGGTTTTAAAACATAGACGAATAAAAATTATGGAAAATTGAGAAAGTGTGAATTTTGGTTAATAAAACTTTTATATAGTATATTTTATAATGATGACAAAATTACTTAACTTCTTCAAACAAAAATTTTAAAATAACGGAAAAGAACATCAAATTTCAGAGAGATTCATAGTTTTCATAGATTAGGGGTTAATGATGGTGGTTTGTTAAATACATCGCTCAGATTTGTATCCCACTGACATAGTTAACTCAAAAAATATTTAAATTCATCTAGAAAAAATAATGTGATGATTGTTTTAATGAACAAAAAAATAAGATTATTGAATGCTCTAATTTTGGCCATGTTTTATAGTATGTTGATTTTATCTTCAATAGTGATGATTCATTGAAGGGATGTGGTTCGGTACTAATGTTGAATGATCAAGTAATTGTTAATGTTCCAGATTACTAAAAACTCCTGAGTTTAATTACCCTACACATGATATGTAATTAGCTGCTATGGTTTCTAAATTTAAAAATTTAGAGAATAATTTTTGTGTATTACAGTGATAAATATATACTTTTCCTAAAATGTTGATTATATATTTAATTAAATGTGTTGAAAATTATGAAAATAATGGGGATGGAACTGATTAAGTATTATGAATATACAATTCATTTAAAATCAAGAAATAAAATAATGTAGTTCATTATTTTAGTTATAAAAATAATTCTACTTTAACCAAGATATGTTTGAAACATGGCCCTTTAAATACTAATTTGAGGAATTTTGGCCTATAGGTTATAGATACAATAGCGTACTCTATTTTGTTTCATGTTGAAGTAAAATCACATCTATGAGAATGAAACAAACATGACCAAGAGGTAGATCATATTTTATATAAATATGTTGAATCTGTTAATAAGGGTTAGTTTCTAAAGTATAATGCAGATGAACTATGTGTTATTAATTTTGAAAAAATATTATGTGTGCAATATCATTTCATGTTGATGAGAGAATTATTGACATAAGAACATAGTTCTCTTTTTTTCCCATCCTGGTGGCACTAATATATAAATAAATCTTCTGAATCATTTCTAGCGTGATGGATTGGAAAGTGAAATCAATGAATTTACAACAAAATATTTTAATTTTTAATAGGATAAATCCAAACAACAATTATAAAATTGGATTCATCAAATATTTCAAGAGCTATATTGTAAAAGGAAATACATAAACATGGATTTCTTGGTTGTATTCCAAAGGACATCATAATATAAAAATGTGATTTGGAATATTATTGATCAACTAAATATGTATTCATATTTTATTCCCAATATAGATACTATGTATTTAAATCAACATTCCCAATTATAATTTAGGAGGAAAATCATGATTGATGGATTTCGGTTATCTATTATAGCTGATCATAATCTAATATTCACCTTTAATGTTTTGAAAGTACTTTAGAGGTAATTGGGTACCAAATTAACATTCAGAAAAAAATTTCATTCTAAATATGATGGATAATACAATTGAATGATTCATAAAATGTAATAAATTTATCATGTATGTTAAGTGGATTACATGGGAATTTGGTATCAACATATTTCATTGGTAAATTTTTATTATAAAAATAGTTTTTTATTTTAGTATACAGATGGAAACATTTGAATAATTACTTTGATATTAGTGCTGAACTTACATTCTTTAGGATTATTTAGGATAAAGGAAGACGATCAAACCATATATGGTATTTGCAATATAAATAATATGATGATATTTTAGTAATATATAATGACAGGTTAGATAAAAAGGAAAATATATGTAGATAATCTAAAGAAAAATCAATTATTTAATGTTGGTGACCATGTTATTCTTAAAGTTTCTCTATATTATAGTGTTTTATTATTTGATAAAAGGGTAATATTTTTATGCAGTTCGTTGGATAATATGAATTCCAAGAAAATGTTGGAATAATCTCCTAGTGATTGTCATAGACTCTGAGTATATCCCAGGTGCACAATGCACTTCATGTTTTAATGTTATAAATATATGTGCTAGATTAATCTCATGTATTAAAACCAAAGGTCTTTTAGTTATACGATAATCTTTTTTATGATGAATAACTTGTACATATTCTTAAATATATAGATAATGTTTTCTTTGGATACTTTGATTAACTGTGTTATTTTTTTGGAAAAAATATATGGATAAAGAAGATGCAAGGGAATCAAAAAACGAAATAGGGGAACGATATCCCCAATTATTTAATAAGTGAATAAAATTATGAGGATGTAATTTTAAAAATGGGGAAGAATGAAAAAATATATGTAATTATATAATAAATAACATACAAAATTATCAATATTCATGAATTAAATTCCTATATTCAGTCTAAAAATATTATTCAATTCATTTAAAAAAAGAAATAGTTTTATTAAACTATTTTATAATAAGTATTTATATTATTATTTTTAATTATGTATTAGAAATATGGAAACATTTATTTAAAATTTTGATTCTTCATGTAAAAATTATCATAAGTTAAAAATTGAAATTTTTTTAAACATATATATTTTTAGAGAATATTGTAAAATATCTATTTCTTGAAAACAATCGTATCGTTCCACTAAAAATCCAAATGATAATTTAAATTTTAACCCCAATTAATATAATCCTCCTTTAATTGAAAATATTTTATTTAATTACATAATAATAAATATTATATATGATCTTGTTGTAAAAAATCCATTGACATAAAAAGGTATTAAAAAACTAATTTTCGCCCTAGTTTTTAGGATAAATATAAAATAATTTTACACATCTAATAGATATATAATTGTATAGAATGAATTATTTATTTTTAATCACTAAAATTAATCTTTTTTAACTAGTAAAACTTTTTTTATCATAATGAATAGTGAAAATATTAAAAAATCATCACCATGGTAAAAAGGTCAATCCCATTAACTTTGGTTAAATCTAAGTGATAATGCCACCATTTTCCCACTTAAATCTTATTTAATGAATTAATTTATACCCATATTATAATATTATTTGTTTTTCTTTGTTTATGTGACACTTTCCCATGAAAGTGACCTATATTATATTTTATGTAATGAAAAAGGCCACGTGTTGCCATAATGCTTTTAAATGTACCTTATGTGTTCACAAAGAAAAAAAAGAAAGATTCAAATTAATATAAATATTTATTATTAGAATAATGAATTATTTTATTAATTTTAATTTATTTATAATTTTGGATAACTATATAATGACCACAAATGCTTACCCAAAAGCAACACAAAATTTATTTAATATAAATAAAAATAATTTAAATGACATTAAAAATATTAAAGTTAATATAATTTGAATGGATTTTTGAATTGAAAAAAATAGATAATTATAACATATTTTTCTAAAGATAATAATTTAATTCATTCTTTTTAATGATGTTTTTATAATGAATAGTATAAAAATATTTATTACTGATATTCTGTGAAAAAAAAATGTTTTTTTAATTGATTTAAAATTCTTAAAAATATTATCATTGAACTGATAAATATTATATTGTTTATAATATAAACCATTATAAATTTGTGGGTTTTTTCCTTTCATATTATGTATTTTCACCCGTAATGTGTAAAAACATTAATACTCTAATAATTGTAAAAAAAGGGGTTAAGAGAAGTTAAAACAAAAAAGATAATGATAAAAACATCACTTAACCTTGTCGAATGTTTATTTATGTAAATACTTATTATAAAATTATATTGTATTTAATTATTATAAACATGGATCAATTAGGATAAAAAATTAATTTATATTATATTAGTACATCAAGAAATTCTAATAGTGACCCTCCCCTCTCTTATAAAATGGAACCTACTATCTTCATTCATTCACGTATCAAATAAATTTTTGTTCTTAAAAATCAACAATTAAATCCTTTAAAATTTCATAATTAAATTTTTGTGATCATAGAACAAACCATGTAATGATTTTGGTGTAACCCCTAAGAGGTTGTTTGAAGAAGAGGATTAGTTCATAATCAAGTGTTTTTGTTTTATTAATTCTTATAACTCCTTCAAAATTTATTCAAACATAATGAAATGATAAATAAAATATCTTTTATATATTTATATTTTATTATGATTATGGATAACCTATATCCACATTCTCTTCAATTAAATGGGAAACAAAGCCATGGTTTGTGTGTGTGGTGGACTACCGCCTCGCAAACCGATATAATTCATTTTCTATAACTACCAATTATTAATGGTTACAATGATATATTTAGTATATATATGTGTGTGATGTTAATAAAATATTTATAATTCTGAAAATATAAAATATATTTTACTTTCATACCATTCCATTCATTGAAAAATTATGATGTCGTTTTTTTATACATGTGGACCTCAACCACCATAATGCGTTATGATTTATTTTTTTCTGCTCCACCACACATGGAAGAGATATATAAGTATACCTAAAGAAATAATATTTTATTTTCTATTTTACTATAATTATATAATTATAAGAATATATTTACCTTATTTCTATAATGGTTATTGAAAAATGGAAAATTTACTCATGCTATATACCACCTACCATCTCCAAGATTGAAATTTAGTTCATTTATCATATATATTTGATAATTGGTTTTAAATTTATAATTTAATTTTAAAAGTGATTATTTTTTTGTATTATTATTCTATATATGATTTAATAATGACTTATTTAATCATTTTCCACCAACCAAAGTCATTTTGTTCATATGAAACAAATATAATCAAAACATCTAATATAAACTTAAATGGTATAGTAATTGAATATAAAATTTATAAAAAATATAAAGGAATAATAACCTAGTAAACATTGATTAATAAAGTATATAAATAAAATGATTTTATTATGCTGAAAGGTAAAAAATGAATCTGATGATTCTGACATAAGGAATATGACTTCCTTAAAATAATATTATTTTAATGTTTCTCAAAAAACTATTTTCCGTCCATGTTCTTTTTAATCTAAATAATTCATGAAAATTATTGTTTAATATTAAATGATTGAAATTTTTTATTGTTTATCATATTTTACTGCTCTTCAAAAAAATTATATAAGGAATATTTATATGGTTTTACATGGGGGGATTTACTTTAAAACCACCTTTTAAATTTTTTAAGGATATATTTCTAAAATATTTTACTTACATTTCCCTATTCCTAAAAACTATTTTATAAATGTTTATATATGTTTTTAAATGTATTATAATAGACATTATTATGTCTATTTTTTACTTTATTTCAAACTATTTCCAAATGAATATTTTTATGTATGTTATACAGAATGTTTTGAATTATATTAATAAATAAAAATTGGAATAATATTTTTCAATGTAATCGGTTTCCATTGACTTTATCATATATGGTACCATTATTTTATGTCTTTATTAGTTTCAAATCATTAAAATTTTCTTTAGAGAAGATAATTTTTCCCTTTTATTATGGTATTTTTTAAAAAAAATACTACATCAAAAGAAATGGTATTTCCACATCTGAAAGTGTTTTGTATATGGGTTCAAAAGTGAATTTTGAGGGTTTTATAACAAAAAATTGAGTGAATAAAATATTATATTCATGATATAGTACTTAAGAATTGTATATTGGAAATGGGTGATCCTTGTACAACTTATACAATGGGTTGATCCTAATTATATCTCTTGAAAATTGGTGAGCCTGATATAGCTTTTACAAATGGTAATCCCTAGTATAGCTCATTAATGTATTGGGTAATGTTCCTTATCATAAAAGGTAATGTGGTAGATATATAGTGTTATTTATACAAAGTATTGTTTTTTGATCTAGTTATTTTTAACATGGGATAAAAATATGTTATGAATATGATGTTCTATGTTTCCTAAAAATGGTATCCAATTCCATGTTATGGGTATAAAAGTTTTTAATAGAAACGAAGTGCATTTTTTTCCATAAATAGGTTATTTATTTCATAATATTAATGAATATTCTGATAATTGTAACTATTTTTTGGGTTTTCCTTATCTTTATTGAAATAATGGATTTCTTTTTTTATATCCCATATAATGATATTTGTGATCATTTAAATTTATTAAAAGTATTATTCTAGGATTAAAGATGGGTATAAAGAATGAATAATACAAGATAAAGTTCATGGTGATGTTTCTTGAATATATTATTTGAGTTATTTTAAAATTTTAATATTTTGGAAGAATTGGATACTCAGAAAAGGTGTACACTTATGATGTATGGTTTTATTATGTACCACTTATGGCCAAATTAAATAAAAATCCACACCATAAAGATCCTCACGAATTTATAAAAGATTAGTTCTTCAATACATACTTAGTATTATGTAATTTTTAATTTTACGTACTTATTACATGGTTACACACACATATTTCATGTACTTCTTTGATGATTAGTCCCAATTCAAAAAAAATTTTAATAAGGTTATAAAAATTAAATTTCACAACAATTAACTATAGTCTAGCTGGTTAAATTTTGGAATCATTGCTAGGGATGGGCATGTGTGAACAATTTAATATCATTTTTCTATATATATATATATATATATATTTATTTGAATCCCAAAATATAAAAATTTGATAACGAAATATAAAAAAATTTAAGTTGTTGAATGTATGAAAACTTGGTCACCTTTAAATACATAGAGCCATTAATTCCTAACATCAAAAACCTCAAAAATTCTCTAAAAAAGATAAATATAGAATTAAAATGGATGATAATAGGTAAATTAAAACCTTAATTACCAAGGAGATGAAAATATCAATCCACCTCAAAATGAATATGTGCTGATTGAGAAAGTTGGGCTTGGGGAATTAATATAGTATATTATTTCATGAAAACCACCCAACATTAGGTAATTTCCTTGGTCGTACATTATATATATCAAATAATAATATTTTCATATATTTCCATTATTCAATGTAATACCCAATAAATAATCTCATGACTTCATTATGATATTATATTGTGTGGTAAAACAAATGGCACTAAGAGAGTTGAGTGAAGAGGAAATGAAACATTAGGTTTTCCATTTCGGTACAAACAGAAATTATAAGAGTTGGTTCAAAAAAATGTATGGATGAATATTTAATATAAGGGAAAAACAATGAAAGGATATTGATATGAAATTTTTTTCCTATAGAATGATCCCTGAAATAATACAGAAAGTCACTATTTTTCTTCAGGATGAGGATGAACTATTCCATGAAGCATGTGATTGATTCTGGGTTTATGTAGGAAATATCCAAATCACCAATTCACTAAAATTTTTATTATAGTCATTTTTATAATATTTTAATCCCTTACCACTAATTTTTTTTAGAATTATCTCCTTGACTTAAATTTATTGATAAAACAGATGAATAACTCCAACAAATTTTAACAGATTGGCCCCAAATTATCAAAACATGTGTTTTGAGAGGGAAAAAATATTTATTATTAAAACCAGAAATATTCTACAAGATAATCAACAATATTATGGAATATAAATTTAAAATACTCAAAAGGCATGTATGGTGAAGTGTTATTGTTTTGTGATGATTGGGTATTCACAATCATGTTATCCAAATGTTGACATTCCTGATCTAACTCTAGAAAAAGTTAATTTTTATGGATATGTAATAATGATCCAACCAAAATTTGAAACATTATCATAATCATATATCTCGGCTACTCAAATCATTTGAATATTTCCTATCTGCTTTTGGGAGTTCTTAGACCTGATTCACCACCTATATTCTAAAAATATCTTAGGATACAATTTAATCCCAAAAAAGTATAAAATATCACATTTTCATGTTGAATTTAGGGTTATGTTCCCTGAATTTACTGGTAAATTTTTATCAAAAAATTCCCAATTTGATTCAGATAAATCACAAATAGATTCCATGTTTAAGATACTAGAATTTAAAATTTTGAAATTTTATAGAGATTTCAATGGTAGAGACAAGGGAATAATTGTGGACACCACTGAACTAAATCATGTGAAGAATGTTGTGGATTTAAAAACTATAATTTTTCTACAAACACACCATACTCTTCAAAAAAATCCTAATTCTACTCATAATTAATATATGAATGAAATTGAAGTCCATAATCTAAAAATTTTACAATCTATAAATCTACACATCCACACATGAAGTCGATTAAAGCATATTATTCAAAATAAAAAAAAATTATAAAAAGTCATTGAAATGAAATAAAATTAAATGATGAAAATACTTGAAGAGGAAATTTATAGAATACCGAAAATTGGGAAGAAATTTTCATGAACCACTTTTTTCCTTAAAATAATAAAAAAAAGAATTATGAAACATAACTTATCAAATTTCTTGAACATGCTAACCAAAAATTATCTTAATACACCATTACTAGAAGTCTTTATTTCAAATCCATATTTTCTATAATCATTTGGGAAAATATGTATCAAAAAAATATCATTAGAATAATATTTTAATGTAATATCATAGAGGATTTCAATTTTTTCTTACAGAATTAGATACCTCTTAATCTATATAAACCATAAATTTTTTTCCATCCCATGCACTCTAATAGATAGTTTTCTGATTAACTATAAATGTGACTTTGGTGTGAGTATCAATATAATTCCATTAATATTTTTTCAAAACTCAATGTTAGGATAACTACTATCCACTACTCTTGTCTTTTTTGAAAAATTCAATCCATAACTCACCCAATTGAGAGAGTTGATGGTTTTATTATAAATGTAAGGAAGCTATACTTTCCCAATAATCTCCCCATTATTGATATTTAGTGACATAGATAAAGACCAATTATTATATTTAGTCCCTTATTATCCACAAGAGGATATTTTTTAAGAACCTGGATCTTCACATCAGGTATGAATCTTGATTTTGGATTGTTATTGAGTAATAGATGAAGATGTTTTGTTTTTATAAGTATACACCATTTACTTCTATGTACACACCATTTACTGGGTTTCCATGCAAAATCATTTAATAGTTGTGTATGGTCGTCAACATGGTCATTTGATGACATGGAAAACCTCTTAAGTCGGGTGGCCGATTAAGGCATTGACATGGCATGTATATTTAATGAACATGCCATGTAAATTTTTTATTTGATAAATCTGATCAGGGTCACGTCTTATTCATATAAACATCATCTTCTCCCCTTGGTTCATACATAAGAGTGAAAAAACAACTTACAAACATCGAACCCCTCCTAATTCTACTTCCGAGCTCCAATTGAGATGATGTCGGGTGCGTTGGAATCCCACTGGTGAGTTAACATAACCCCTAGAGCCTTTCTTCATGATTCCTTTTATCTTTTGGGTTAATAAAGGTTTTTATTTTTTTCATCTTTTTGTAGATATATGCCGATCGAGACCGATTCAAGGTTCGATGGTCCAGTATATCGATTTTAAGGCATCAATGTAGATGATTTGTGACATTCGTTGTTCTTCCTTGGATTATGTATGCTTAAATTGCATCATACTCTCGTTTTCTGTATTTCTTGATTTGGAATTGAACCAGGTCTATCATCTTATGTGGTTTATTTAATTGATAATGGGATGTTTCTTATGTGTAAGGTTATATACCTTGTTTATGGGAAATTATGGGTGTGTTTACTTTGTTTGAATGTATATGGTCATTTGGTGTTGGATTCCTGTTAGTTTTTCATTAATTTACATTACTTGTTTTGTTAGTAAGAAGTTAATGATTATATGAGATCCATGTGACATGCATTGTTATGTTTGACTGAGGAGAATTTGACAATGAGATCTTCCAAAGGTAGGGTCATTTATGTATGTTTTACTGTTATGTTGACCCATGGGTATTGACAGTGAGAGATTCCATGTGATCATCGACTTGGTGGGTTAGACTATGTGAGAGACCCAATTGGTTGTTTATAGTTATTAACTCTATGTTGACCAAGGGTTATTGACGATGTGATCTCTCTAAGTTATCGTTTATAAATTTTTAGTGCTATGATAGTCCAAAGGGGTTAGACCATGAGAGATTCCCAGAGAGTCATTATTAAATTAATTATTGTTATGTTAGACCTGGGGGATTTGACTATGATGACTTTCCCAAAGGATCATTATGGAATAATTGATTGATTCTAAAGCGTCTTCCAAGACAAGAAACAAGCATGGATTCGATCATAATTGTTTTGTGTAAATGGTCTTATGAGACATATATTATGTTACTTAAATAGGGGAAACTGAGCATAGGATAGATCCCATGGTTTATATGACACAACAGATTGAATAATAACTGTAAATGAATGTAATTGAAAGCTATAGGATTTTATATTTTGAGTACTTCCTTGTTTATTGCTTCAATTCTGCATATTTCTTGCTATATATATTCAGAACTAGTTAGGCATAGATATCTTGTTGGTTGCCTATTGAGATTCTTCTCCCATCCGGTTTGGGTTTTGTTTTTGGACCCAAACAGATTATATGGTTTTAGTTATAGATAAGTGCAATAGCCCTTGTTCATCAGGTACTTGATTTCTGTAGGAGCCGGTTATAATGGGACTATGCTAAGGCTTGAGATGCTTCTGAAGTTTACTTGTTATTTTGTACTTTTGTTTCATTATTTCTTTCCAGCATTATGACTTGGTTGGTTTTCTATCTTATATACATTTTCCTTGCATCATATATATATGTGTGTGTGTGTGTGATTCAGTTGATTTAATATTTTTAGTCTTATGTTGTTTAATTCTGTTGTATGGTACTAGAACTTTTGCAATTGTTTACTATATATTTTTCCACTGTGTATTCTATGCCAATGATGGAATACTTTCCCCATTATCACTCCTTGGTCCTTTCTTCTAGTCAGAAGCCTCTGGTTTTTGGGGAAATTCACTTGAGGATATGTGACCAACAAGGATCAGGCCACTTTTGGGTGGCACTCATATCATGGATGTAACATATTTCATTGATTTTTTTAAATGGAATATGATTTTTAATTTTGGAGAGGTGATAGTGGAGTTTATTTTGTTAAAACATTAAAAGGAATCTCCATTTTTATGGAGATATTCAAGAGTAGATTTTGTGGAATGAAATGAAAAATTTGATCACCCTGACGAATTTTATAAGAATTATTTTGGAATATAAAACCCCCTTTGAAAAAACGTTGAATCTCCTCGGCATGTTGATAATGTAAGAAAATGAGTATTTTAACTCTATTCCAGAAAAATACAAGAGGTCAATTGTTGATTTTCAGTTTTTAGAAAACCTGTTTTGTATTAATTTGATTATATATTTTTTTGGATAATTATAGGATCATATGGCTATGGTAAATAAGGATTAAAACCCAATAAATAATGTGGTGTATATTTTGAAAATAATTTGTGATTTTTATAGAGGACCTTTAAAAAAAATATAGTATGCATTTATAGATCAATGAGTTGTCTAATTTAGATAACAGTGAGGGAAATATTGATTTAGGCCTCAAAATTCATGATCATTCCAACATTAAAAAATACTCTATGAAACAAATTGAATATATTCAATCTCATGGGAAAATTAGTATATCATATAATGAAAAGAACCTAATTTGATGCTCAAAATCATTCCTACTATTTCGAAATTAACATTCTTAAGTGTGTTCTCTACTTTTTGTAATCATAAGAACATATTTAGAAGGAATCCATCTGGAGAGTCAATTATCTACATTGTAATAGTTTATTTATAATGTTTCTAAATCTATATATGTTATTAATGGATATAATTCTTATTATTACATGCAAAAAATATTGATGGAACCTTAACACAAACATAGAGTCAAATAATAGAGGATATTGAACATGAACAAGAATGAAATGGTTAAGGAGGAAGTGATTGTATTTCAAGAAGTTGGAATTATTTACCCCAATTAAAGTAGTCCATTATTGAGTTTTTCCCATGTTTTCTCTAAAAAGAGTGGAGTCATTGTATGGTAAAAATTAAAAGATGAACATGTTCATGTTAATACAACAATTTTTTTATGAATAGATTATCAGAAACTGAATAATTCCACTAGAAAAGACTATTTATTAATTCTATTTTTAGACTGAATATTAGATGGTTTGGTTTGAAATGATACTTTCCATTCCATGTTAGTTTCTCTGGTTATAACTGGATTTCCATATCTCTTTAATATCAAGAGATGTCTACTTTAACCTATCCATTTGGGGTATTTTTCTACCTGTGGATGTAATTTTCCATGTGCAGTTATCAAGCCACATTCTAGATATTCATGATGGTAATTTTTTCAAATAGGATTTAAAGGATATTTTAGGTTTTACATGGTTTATTTCTCTATATAAGAAACATATATTGTAATGTAGATACATAATCTTGAATCTTTTTTCAATTGATTTTAGAAATTAAATTTGGTTTTAAATTGTAAGATTTGTTTATTCAGGGTAATCATGATTTATTAGGTTAAAATGTTTATAATTGAGGTATTGGGGTTGATAATTTTATGATATAGCTGATACTAAATATACAATAACCAAAGAATGTGAAAGGAATTGGAATCTTTTTAGGTCATGATGGTTTCTATAAGATATTCACCAAGTACTTTTACAAAATCATGAGGCCCATATGTTCACTTATTTTTTAGGATACACCTTTTTTGTTTGATGAGATGTGCTTATAATCATTTAACATTATTAATGAGAATATCACATCATCCCCCATTATCACTTAACATGATTATTAGTTACCTTTTAATGTAATTTATTTTGATAGTGATGTGTTTTTAGGTGTTGATTTTGGGAAAAGGAATGAAAAAGGGATGAATGTGATTTGTTATACTATAACGTTATGGGATGATTAAAAAAATAATTTTTCAACTATCAAAAAATAATTTGACAATATTATGTTTTACATAGAGAATTTAAGGTAATACATGAATGGTTCTAAGGGTATCATTTTCACTGATCATTATTCTATTAAGTAATTTAATTTTAATAAATAATTAACACCAAATATCTTGAAATGAAAACATCAAATTTAGGAGCATGGATGGGAAATTAAGGATTATAATGGATCTGATAATATGGTTTCTAACCACGTGTCCGTGTTTCTTGATATCCAAATTTAGGAATCAAAAAAATTATATATTCATTACCAAATGAGAAACTATTTTCAACCATAGTTAAGAAATATATTTGATCTACCAATAATGATTATTTTTATTATTGTATTAATTCATAAGGTTATTTAATAAAACCAATGAATATATTGATCTCCCAATTTAAATATTACTTTTTGTATGATCCCTTACTTTCTAAGAGATGTGCTGATGGAATTACAAAGAGAAATATAGTTGATGTAGATATGGCGTCTATTATTAATATTAATCATTCATCACATTTTAGTGGACATCATGGGGGATAGAAAACTATCCAAATATTCATTAGGCTAGTTTTTTGTATCCCACTTTTTAAAAACATTCTCAAATCGTTTTTGAAGTCTTTGTCTTATGTAAAATCTTGGGAGATATTAGACAGAAATAATAGCTTCCCCAAAAGTTACTATTGCAGTTGCTGTGTTTTGTGTATAAAAATAGCATTTAATGGAAACATTTGCATATTGTTATGAGAAAAAATAGATATTTATTTTGGTGGACAATGTTTCCATGTGGATTGAGGTAATTTCCTTCATAAATAACCTTACTTCATGTTTTTTCTTGGTCATAAATAAGAATATATTTTCTATTTTTAGAGTTCCAAAGACATTCATCATAGATAATTGAACTCAATTAAAGAATTATAATTTAAAAGATTTAATGAATACATAAGGGTGTTCTTAGAAAATATGTACCTCCTACCATTGATAATCAATTGGGAAGTGGAACATGAAAATTTTCTTTTAAAATATTTTCATTGAAATTTATAAATTCCTAAATAGCTTGCATTTCACACAATCTATATTTTAAAGAATCTATGACATGACCTTAGTATAAAAATACCATCATAACATAGAATTTATGTTACATATAGAAATATAAGTAACAAATGAAAATATATGGTGAATTCTTTGGCTATCAATTATTTATGAAAAATATAAACAAAGATAATGTAAATAATTGTTTTTTTATTTTTTGGTTTTATTTTTAAATTAATTGAATTATAATTTGTATATGAATTTAATGAAATATATGTGTTGTGTATTTGATGAAATAGTTTTTATATTCATCAAAAATATATTTTAGTCATTGGGAATGAATAAACACTCTTTTACGTATAAAAACCTATATTTTTCAAAAGGATAATTTTACCACCTATTAATGAAAAAACATTTTTAAAATAAAATTTTGACACAATTGTATTTATTATATAACAACATAAAAATTTTATTTGGATGTAATATATAAACATTTACTTTGGATTTATGTTTCATTTTTTTGAGTCGAAAAAATATACTATATTTTTTAAAACAACTTTTTTCATTCAAATTATGTATATAGTTACATTATATTATTGAATAATTTTAAATTAAAAATATAATATATTTTGATTACATAATATAATTTAGGTCATTTTCATTAATTTTACATTGAATTAAATGTAAAAATATTTCAATCATTTGAAATATTTTAACTTTTAAAACTTATTTTCTCATTTTGAAAAAGAGATTAATTTTCAATTAATAACAACAACATCTATGTTTTAAATTATGAAAAATATATTACATATTTGAAATAATTAGTTACAAATTATGTAAATAGATTTATTTTATTTTTGAGAATTAAGAATAGTATCTTTAATAATTTTTATTGATATGGTAAAAGGGAAAATCAAGTAATTAAAGGTAAATATTAACATTATAATGATAGACTAACACTTCTTGTTATGTTATTTGATGAGAATGTTTCAAAAAATATAATATTTTGGTTGAAATGGTATCTTATGGAAGCCACTTGTGTGGGGTCAGGATGTTTAAATTTCTTCATTTAATGAAAATTTAAATACGTCTCACTCAAATTTGAATAACTATATCATTTTTAATATAAAGTTATACGAAAGGTAAATTTTATTACTAATATTCATTCAAATTATAAAATTTAATTAATTATTATGGTAATTTAGTTTAAATTTTTATTAAATATATAATTACCTTAATGGCTAATACATTGATGATTCCAAAATTATTTAATCAATGGGAGATTAATAAACTAATTTAATAAAAATTTTAATAATCATTAAAAGACCCAAAAACTAGACCAAATTATATCAGTGAAGTTTATTTGGACCCAAATCATTCAATGGTAGAGTTATTGACCATTTAGAGCTATATAAATAGATTATAACACTTCTAATATTTTTTTAAAGTGATGTTAAATTATTTATAATCATGTTATAGTAAAAATAAAATTTATTAATACAGTTTCTACCATAAGATATGTTCAAATATAATTATTGTTTTGAAATATATTGGATTTCTATTTTTCATATAATTTTATTTTTAATATTTATCAAAAAATTAGTATATTATATAATTACACAAAATTGATGTAGTAATTATTCTATTAACAGAGATAAAAATAAATGTGATTAAAAATATTAAAATGAATAAAAATGTTGATAAATGATATATCAAACTAATTTTATATATTAACATTACATATTTTAAATATAAAAAAAATATTTTTTTCAAAGTAAACTTGTTATCATTATATTTTTTAAAATCAATTAATTGAATTTTGTCTAAAAAGACACTATTGATTGTTTATCCAAATATAATGTATTATTGAATTATTTTAAAATACTAATTTTTTTAAAAAATTAATATTTTTTATATGGCCAAAAATGTTATAAATTATTCATTTATGATCATAATAACATCAAATACATAATTATGACTACCTTTTTATATTGATTTTTTTTTAACTTATATAAAATTTCAATAGAATAACAAATTTTTAATTAAAATGATAAGGTTTAAATTGCTATAAAAAATGTATAAAATTTATTGGTTGATTATATTAAAACCTGGTCTCATCTTATCTTCTAATTAGGATAATTTTTAGGTTTCCATATTTGGTTTTGTTTTATTATAAATTAATATTTTTAGAGCTTCCAAAAGTGTTCCCCACCTCAATTTTTAAAAGAGAACCTCCTCCCTCAATTCTTCAAATCACATCGAGGCTTCAAGATAAATCATACTATACATATTTATTTTATCATCATATGTTTTCATATTATTTCAGTTTAATTCTTCTCTAGAGACCAACCCTAGTTCTTTAAGGGGTTATCTAGAGGGAACTCGTAGAAGAAGATGTGATCTCCTCTACCATTTCCATTAAACATTTTTCTTCTTATAGTTCATCTTCATGAGTTGTATACATTATAATGTAATAATACTCCAATAAATTATATAATTATATTTTAATATGGTTATGTAACAACCACATTCCACCTTCTATCCATCATACAAAAAATGAAATTAACATGTGTGTGTAAGAATGACTTACATTCTCCACGCCATGTTGTAACATATTTTTCACTGCCACCATACTTGTATAAGTATAATGATTGATATAAAACCTATATATATTTATTATAACAATATATTGATTCTATATTAAAATATATAACATCTACCTGTATACGATTTCCCAATTATGGGAATGATATCATCGTTCGCGCGTACGTATGACCTACAATCTCCACAATGCGATATGAATCATTCAACATGATTTATATTAAAAAATTATTATATAATTATATAGAATGAATAATTATGACATATAATATGATAAAATCATTTTTTAATGTCATAACTATGATCATATAAAGAGAACCAGAACTTATTCAACAAAACATGCATAATAAAATGAAGTAGTTACTACACGAATAATGAGTAATAAATAAATTTTATTAACAAACAGATGATAATATTATTATATATGATATCAAAAAAATTATTATGATTCTGTAATAAGTTAATTAAATCATTTGAATCATTATAAAGGAGGTTCAAATATATACACAGGATATCAAACCTAAGGTAAGGTATAATTTGGTCAATCTCATTATTATATATGATTGTTTATAAGAAAGTACTTACTGGGGTATACATATCATCCATATTAATGTTTCTTAAATATTTTTTCCAAAATATTATTTATATTCCACTATATATTTTTTATAGTCACTATTACCAAATTTGTATTTTTTATTAAATGGTATAAAATGATTCTTTTATCATACGTGGTACTTTTTGAATTTTAGAATAAAGTACAAGAATAATATTTTCTACTACCTTATATAACATTAACCAATTTTAATGTTTTTAAAATTCCTTGTTTCCATGAATCATAATTTACATGATTTATAGGTTATTTTATGATAAATCCTTTTCTGTTAAATTTTTTTTGGCCTTTTTATAAATAAAAATATTTTTCAAGAAGAAAGTATATTTTACACAAGAATTAATATCAAGTGTTCCATCAAAAAACATTCCATATAATATAGAATTACTTATTATTATTATGTTTCAAGTATACTATCACTATTATTCATATGGTTTTGATGTATTTATGATTTAATTCTATTTATTAAATCCATTTGATTTAAATGTATTATGTTATGATGTAATATTGATTGAGAACCCCATTTTATTTTTTGGTTTATGATATGATGAATGATTTTTATTTTTGTAGAACACATAAGAATGATTTCATTATGGGATGGGTGGGACATATATCTCCCTATAATGCATTTGTTAAGGATTTATGTATCATGATATAGATAGGGATGGAATGAAAAATGATCTCAATTTGGTAATACAAGGATGGAACGAGGAGTGAGATAGGTTCTGTAATGGACATTGTTTGGTATGATGGTCTTTATAATGATCCTTGAATAATATAAATGGATTTTATATTCTTATTTGAATTCCATAAATTTTCATGTCTTATGTTATGTCTTTTTGTATTATGCTCATTGATTGTTATGAATGTTTTTTTATCCCATGAAATGTTATCATGATCCGTCATATTCTATATATGATTTTCAAATGTTATGTTCTTAGGTCTTATTATTTTGATATGACTGATATCTCCCTTGTTTATCCTTACTGAAAATTTGATATCACCCATTGTTATGTTTCTTTTCCCCAGGTCATAAAGAAGGGTATTAAGCACGCTATTTCGAAAATGGGTCTTTTTATGAAAAAATAAGTAGGATACAATGTAGATGTACTATGAACTAGTTTTATGTTTCCATGATTATAAAGAGACAAAACCTATATGGTCCTGACATGGTTTTTCCATGTTTGAAAGTAATATTATTAAATTTTAAATTAATATAAATGTATGTATTGTATAGGTCATTATAGTTGGTTTAAAAGAAAAGGTATAGATAACCACTGGAAAATAGGATGAGAAAACCTTTATAGAAACATTATGGATTTGATAAATTATAGGTTAAAATCCTATATTTTATTAAAATCATCATGAATAAAAAATAATTAAACATAAGGTGTGCTAAATTTTAATTTTATTCTTCATTAGGTAGTTTTTCCATTGTGATTAGTGATTCTCACACTATGATTCTTGGTTTCAGTCAATAGTTGGAACTTGGATGAATCCTGGAAATGCTAAATTTGATGGAAAATACAATTATTTTCCTCCTCATCAACAAAATGTTTTGGGAAATATAATGAAAAATATTTTATCCATTCTATCACGAATTTATAAGGATTTGAATCATGCCAAACTTTCAAATGAGCAATGATGGGAACAAAATTCCATAGTTTCCATTATAAGGAATAATCAACCTTATTTAGTGGGTCTTCTAATCCATTAGTGGATGAAGAATTGTTCAGTACAACTAAAAAGATATTTTTAGTTCTCCAATGATTATAACATGATAAATACATCTAATAAGTCTATCATTTAGAATCTGAATCTAATAATTGGTGGAACCTTATCCATAATATGAGGAAAAATGACTATATTGAATCCTTCGAATGAGATAAGTTTAAGAACATGTTTTTTAATAAGTACTTTCATTTTATTCCTTGACCAAATATAGAGAATTAATTACTTTTTCTTATGAAAAAGGATGATAAATCAATTGGTACCATCGATGTAAATTTTATAAGACATTAGAATCTAGAATTATTATCCTTCATAAGAGTAAAATTGATCAATTATTTAGTGGATTCTAACCAAGTAACTGAAAGTCATTAACCATAAGGTACTTAAATAGCTACAATTAAACAGTTTGATGTTATATCATGGTTGAGATAGATATTGTATTAACCCATCTTTATAATGGGTTTGATAAGAAGAGAAAATCTGAATTCAAGAGAAAATATAGAGAAGGAACTGAAAAGAATATGAGTTTTCCATTATGGTCAAACTGTAGAAAGAAAAATGGATCAAATTATATTAAAGGTAGTAAACAAAATTCATTGTTGGAGAGAAGCTCATCAGGTAGTTGAATTCAAAAGTGGTAGGAAAAAATATATATTGATGTGAATATTAAAAAGTATACAAATAAGGACCCTCCTACAACTCAATGTTAATAGTGAAACGAAATGGGGAATTATGAAATCCAATTATTTAATCTAATGGTTATCGATGATGATCGATGAAAAAAAATTCATAAGGCCAAAGACAAAGGCAATTCACACATGATCACAATCAGAAATGTAGATTATGATAATGATGTTTTGAAAGGTAAAATTACCATCCAGTCTAACGTAAAAAAATTATTTGATTCTGGATCAACCCACTATTTTATTTAATAAAATTTCTATAGGGGTATCATTGTACTACCTCATCAATTATATGTTTAGTTAGTTTTGACAAATCCTAATAGAAAAAAGGTCACATCAAATGTTTATTATTATTCTCTAGTTTATATTTGTGGGAAAATATTCCTAGAAATTCAGTGTTCGTTTATTTAGAAGAATTTGATGTATTTTTTGGTATATATTATATTTATATAAATTAATCTCATATCAATTTCCATGGAAGGAATGTAAAAATTAATATTACAGATCAATCTATGATCATCTATCAATGCAAGGATTATTATGACCATCCAGTGGAAATTTATTCATTATTATGGGTCTATATTCCTATAAATGAATGTTATATGCCTCAAATGGTTGGGGAGAAAATCACTATTAGGAATACACCTATTTTATGTGTGTTTTATGATGTATTTTTGGAATATTTATTTGGTCTTCCATCGAATCATGAAGTTGAGTGTTCAATAGATCTCCTACCAGTTGAAATTCAAAAATCAGAGACACCATATAGAATAGAACCAGTTGAGTTGATGTAATTGAAGAAAAAACTCTTGGAGAATATTCACATGGGATTCATATTCCCTAGTGTGTCACATTTGGGTGTATTTGTTCTGTTTTTTAAGAATACTGATGGATCAATGAGACTCTGTATAGATTATTGATAATGTAACATGATCACTGTGAAGAACATAGACCCCCTTCCCTGTATTGATGACTTATTCAACCAAACACAGAGATGCCAATACTTTTCCAAGCCTGATATTAATTTAGGATACCCTCAATTAATGGTCAATAAAGAGGATATACCAAATGTGACATTCTTTAAATATTATAGACAATATTAATTTATAGTGATACCATTTGATTTTAATAGTTCCCTGACGATGATTATTGATATGATGAATAATGTCATTAGAGAATATCATGATCAGTTTGTAGTAGTAATTATAAATCATATTCTTGTATATTCGAAGAGAGATTAAGAGCATTGATATCCCCTGAGAATTGTACAAATGGCCCATTAAAAGTATAAGATTGATGAAAAAATTACCAAGTGGGAATTTTTGATTCAGTTTGATTCATTTTTATGTAACATAATCACATGAGAGGGGAAATCAATGAATCCAACAAAAATAAATGTTTTTTAATGTTTTCTTAGACTGAAAAAAGAAACTTTGTTCCCAACAGTTCTTAGTTTGGCTAGATATTATCGACGTTTTTTGAAAGATCTTTCATTACTATCTAATACAATCACCATGTTGACAAGGAAACATGTTATGCTTGTGTGGATAAAGGAATGTGAATACAATTTCAAAGAGATAAAAATAAGGATATCCTATGAACCTATCTTGACACTATTGTGTAGTGTATAATGTTTGGTGATCTATAGTGATGCATCAAATAAGGGTCTAGAATGTTTCATCGTGAAAAATTATATGTTGATTTCTAATTCTTATAGGCAAATAAAAATCCATGAGAAAATTTACCCAACTAATTATTTTTCGATAGATTTGGTAATCATTACATTAAATATATGGATGCATTATCTTTATAGTGAAATGTGTGGTGTATATACTGATCCTAAATGATTAAATTATATTTTCACATAGAAGGATATGAATATTCACCAATGAATATGGTTGGAGTTGATTAAATATTATGAATTATGGATACATTACCACCCTGGGAAACAGAACTATGTGGCAGATACTTTGGTTCAAAAGGACTGGGATAGAATATCCATAATGAAGAATACAGAAGATTAAGTAGTTATGGATTTTCAAATGATGGTTCATGGAATTTTAAATGAATGATGTACATATTATTTTTCTCAAATGAATTTTCAAGCTTATATACAAGTAATTATTAGGTATGTGTACAAGGAATATTTAGAGGTACAAAATTAGGTGAGAAATATTTCTTAATTCAACCTTAAATATGATGGAATAATAAGGTCATGTAATTGAACATGTATACCTCCCATTCCATAACTAAAGGACCCGTTGGATGAGGCTCATAGTTCTTCACTATCTATTCATCCTAGATGTACAAATATATACAATGATCTAAAATAGTATTTTTCTAGATGGATGGAATTAAAAATGATGTGGTGGAATATGACTCTCATTGCTTTGTTTGTCCCCAAGTCAACACAACGAGAACAAAGTCTGAGAAGATGTAACAAAAATTTCTCACACCAGAATGGAAATGGGAAAACACCACTATGGAATTTGTTTTAAGACATCAAAATATATTTAATGGCTATAATGAAATATGGTATATAGTTTACCTCCTTACAAATTCTTCACACTTCATTTATTTTTTAGAGGATTTATATCGTGATCAATTTTCTAGGATATATATAAACGAAGTGGTACGATTGAATGGAGTACCACATTCCACTATATCGAATCAATATTATAGGTTTACGTCGATGTTCTAGAAAATTGTATAAAATAATCAGGATGTAGAGATATGTTTCAGAACTACATATCATCGTTAAACATATGATCACGCTGAGAGGACATCTAAAACTCTAGAAGACATGTTGGTATATTTCACTAAGGATTTGAAATGTGGTTGGGATCAACACCTACCTTTGGTAGATTTTTTACAACAATAACTTCCACTCTAGTATTCAGATGATCCTTATAAATCCTTCTATGGAAAATATTACTTAACTCTAAAATTTTCAATGAAGTTGAGGAAATAAATCCATTAGTACATGATCATGTTGATGAAATGGAATATATGGTCATATCTATTTAACAAAACAAAAGAGTAGCTAAGAATCAACAAATAAATTATAATCACAACTGATGAAAATGTAACACCCCGGGTAAATAAAGAATATGAAATTTTTATATTTATCCCTTTTTGTGAATTAAATGTTAATATTAAATTAAAGGGAACGCTATTCTTGATGGCTTACCCAATACGTAATAATGAGTTCCTTTTAAATCTTACGTTGCACTATAACAATAAAATAATATTATTTTAAATGGTAGTTAACTCCTAGCCATTGTAATGGAGGGAATGAACAGAACTAACTACAAAATGATTATATATTTTTGTCAAATATTTTTACTTTTTACAATAAATGTTAGAGGATTAAAAATTGTGAATGAATTCAATTTTAAGCGTAAACATTCTAATATTCTTTAGAAGGTCGATTAACCTCCTTTTGAAGGGGAACCTCTTTTAAATCCACTTTTTGAAAACTTTATGTGTAATATTTGACAAAATAAAATTCTTCTTTAGAATTGAGACATCAAAATTTACTTTCTGTAAATTTTTGGTATCTTTATGATAAAGTTCATTTTTTAATGAATAGTGAAAAATGTTTTATTTTAATTCAAAACCTAATTTTAATCTAATTTATTTATATGATTAGATTATATTTTGAATTTTTTTTAAAGTAAAATTAGAATATATTTTTACCATTTAGTCCAATAGTGGTCATTTTAATTAATTTCACTTTGAAATTGGACTCAAAACTACTGTCAATCTTTTAATAGATGTTGTTTCTTAAAAACACGCTATCTGTTTTGACATAGGTATTAATTATTAAATTAATTAATGAAACTTATATTTTTTGAATTTTTTAAAATAGAAATCATTTTTGAGTTCGGAATATCAAACATAGCTTAGGGTGAATTTTTGGTATTTTTCTGAAAAACTTATATTTTTGATGAATAGTGAAACCACTAAGTGGTAGTTAAAGAAACTAATTTTTCGTTTAAATGAAACTTTTCCACCTCTGTTTTGAATTCCAAAAATCCAAAATACATGGTTTTCATTAGAAGTAAAATGTGGTTCAATGGGATTAAAATAAATTTTTGGTGAATAGTAACTTTTATGTTCTTAATCGCGATTAGAGGTAATTAGTGAAATTTAAGGTAAAAGTAATGTTTTAATAATTTTAAATGACCTAGAAACATGTCCTATCCTCATTTTATGTGTCATGGCCAACAAATAAAATCCATGGGTCAACTTGGGGACCCCATGGATCCACTTTGGTTGAAAAATTACATAAATAACTTTTTATTTAAAGTTAAAATAAAAATGTCACAAGCATGAGATGTTTCACTAAAACAATTTTTAAATGGGGTTATGAAAGTGATATTTTTGACTAAAAATATTCATTAAAAGCTAAAAATATTTCTTACATCATGATATCTTTTTAATAATTTTTAGACATTAAATAAATTATATTATTTAAGACATCATTATGATGCAGCGATTACCTCATTAATAAAGGATTTAAATAAAATGAAAAGATAATGTTAAAAATATAACTTAAACTTTTCAAAGACCTACTGTATGAGTATATTTCTAACCCTTACCACCTTATCCTAGAAATACATCAATGTGGTACCTTTAAAATTCGAAATTCATTTGAAAATAAAGTAACATTTTGTAACTTTCCAAGAGTGCCCCTCCTCTCCTCTAATAAAAGGCCCCCAACTCTACCACCTTACCCACACATCTAAAGCATTTTCTCGGACAACACCTGCTCATTTAGCCTCTCCACATCCCTATATTACTCCTAGAATCCTCACTTTGGGAAGAAGGCTTCCCAAGGAAGCCTTTGAGCTCAAATCAAATAGAGTTACCCGATTTTAAGGTAATGTCTTCACTTGTGTTCTTTTGTTTTATTTTGCATCTCCAACCCCCTAAACTATTTTTATTCAATTATTTTGTAAAAACTCAGGTATCTCCAATATACTAGGATGTTGTTATAAGAAGAATTCGAGATACACATACACACACCTACATCTAATGGTTAAACAACATACTGTTTCTGTGGATGGTGAATTTCTTCCTCACGAAACGATGATTGTTCAACACTCATATAACACCTTAAAAGGTGGCCATTAAGATATCAATATATTTATATATGATATATAATATGTTTATATTTTACTTAAGATTCTTTATTTTTCTTTTGTGGAATACCTTTATGGTTTCCATTCTGGGTAAACACGATAATTTCATTTTAGGAAGTGCGGACTACCGCCCCCTCAAAGTGATTTGATTCATTAATGCCATATGTGGGATGTATAAAGGATGGATTAAAAGTTATTATATATGTTTTATGTTAAATATAAATTATGAATATAATAATTGAATTGAAATATACTTACCTTTCATTTATTTTTAATTCCATTAATATAACATAGAAATGAAAGTAGCGTTCATGCGTACGTACGGCTTACCGTCTCCATGAATGGTGTATTTCATTTCTTACCTATAAATAATTATGTAATATTATAAATACATTTATATTATGGATATATATGATATATATGATATAAAAATCATGAATATCATTCTGGATATAATGAAACTTTGACCACACGAACAACATGTAATTGTAAGAAGTCCACTTTTGACTTAAGAACCAAATATCGACAAAAGAAACATTATTTACTTAAATGGTTACATAATATTTATAACATGGAAATAAGTGATATAAAATGAATAATGAACTTGAAAAAGGTTATTAATCAAGTATAAATTAACTCAAGTTTATTATTTAGGACGTTAAAGAACGATCAAGTCAAGTCGGACCCGAGGTAAGGGATCCTACCTCTCTCTTCCTTTTTAAGTACTCTCTTTTATGTCATTTCTTTTAAGATCATCTTTCTTATGTTTGGGGATGTTATTTTATATTATTTATTCAGTAATTTTTATGTTCATATTATTAGAGACTTTATTTGATCTCATCAATCCATTTTTGTATGTTTTAATTGGCACCGTTAGGCTGCCGAAATTTCATAAGGGTCTTTTATCTCACTTTGTGTTTTTGTGAGATTCATGCTACATTTTCCAATATTTCCTTTTGAGAGGTGTATGTACTGTCCATTATTCTACCCTTTGTGTAACATACATTCTTTTATGAGTATTTACTTCAATGTTGTATAGTCCTTCTTTCATGGGGTGTATGTTTCAAAAGTTACCCAAATCGGTAAGGGAACATTTCAGCCTCCTCTTTTTAAAAGACTTATTTTGTTATATATTTTAATTTTAATGTTATTATTTGGGGATATGTTCTTATATATACTTATTGCCATAAATTTTATGTCCAAGTGATGAGATACCCTTTATATCTCTCATCAATTATTTTTCTAAAATTTGATGTGACGTCGTTAGGCTGTCAAGGGAACTTCTTAACCCAATTTCGATTTCTTTGGGTTCAACATGTAGTTATTGAATATTTCATCCTTTGAATATGTGTGAATGAACTTTTATTATTTTACACGTAATATCCACTTATATTGGGTGTATTTATATTTGTCTCACAAAATTATGAGATTGATTTATCCTTAATTTAAGGATACCATCTTTATAATGGATTTCATCTCAATTTACATTTCCATTGAGACTTCATTGTTGCTATGCACCAATTCAGTCTTATATGGTGTATATACTATCATTTGGAATACTATATCATGAATCCCTACATTCTAATGATATTATAAAGTTTTTATTAAATGTTATTCCTCAATTATTGAATTCAAGTGTCTCTCATTTTGTTAAAAACCCTTTAACTAAAATATCGTTTTAAATGTTTTAATGATTTAATATTATAAATATTTCTAATTAATATCCATGTTTTCAAAATGGTTTTAAGGATTTATTTATATGGATATTAATTGTTTAAAATGTTAAAAGCTTCAAAGTGGCATGGGCCAATTTGATTCAAAAATCTCTTTATTAAATTTTTTAAATGGTTTTGAAAATGGTTTTTAGAATGTATTCATTATTTCAATATCTTAAAATGTTTTATTGTTATTGAAATGTGGTAATGTTATATTTCCTTTATGCTTAAGTTATGTGCTATGATTATGTTATGGTTCTTGGGAATTGTTATAAAGACAGGTGGTTCCATGATAAACTAAGGGTGGGTGAGCCCGATATAGCTCTCCAATGCAATGGGTAACGCGAAGGAGTTAAGTGTTAAGGTTTCTCTGAAGAGATTTAGGGAATATACTGTGATGGGTATTCCAAACGTAACCAAGAGGGTTACTCCCTACATAAGAATGTTATGTATACCTCAAGTTACCTTTATGTCTTATGATTTCTATGATTTATTCATGATTTTATGAGGTATGTTAAAGTGCTTATGTTTTATGGGTAAAGTATGATTTCATTCTTATGTATATATGTACTCATGTTTCCTTTACATACTTTTTATAACCCTTACTGAGATTTTTATACTCATCCCAAGTTTTTGAAATGTTTTTCACAGGTCAATGGAATGGTGCATGATATGATGATAGTGTCAAGGAAGTGTCAAGAAAGAATTCATGTTTTATTTTAAATATGTATCCGTTGATGGGGAAAATGAATACAATCTATTATGTAGCCACTTTGTTTAAATGTAGAATGTAATGCAAGTTTTATGGTCTAATTCTTTAAAACTATAATCCTGAAAAGATCCTCAATGTGTAATCTTATAATAACTCAATATTAAGTAAGGATTAAGGATGGGGCCTTATAGTTGGTATCAGAGGTCGGTTTAGATAACTTTAGAGGTTAGGGTATTCTCTAAGCATAAGTGACATTACCATAATGGTTAGGATTTCAGAAAGATTCCAAGTTTTAGATAAAGTGAATGAGTAAGTATATCTCAGTGTAAACCTTTTTCATTAGTACATGATGGTTTTGTTGATATACTCACACTTACATTTCTATTTTTAGTGAATGGATGGATCTAGATGGAACCAAAGAGACAACATGTTTGAAGGAAACTGTGGTGGTTCTTTGATTAAGATACTAGATAAAATGGGGGATTCAATGAGGAAACTCATGGTTCTTCTAAACAAACTATCAAGGATTCATTATCAACCACTTGACCCTTGGTATGTTCTTTAATGCATCATGTTCGATATGACCAATCGATGTGGAAGTTCTGGTAGTAATTATAAAGGTAACCATTAGATTTTATATGATCCTTACTTTTGATGTAATTATGGGTTATTATATGTTATGATGGAAAATGAAAGGCATGAGATAAACATGAAGTTAAAATATGTTATGATCATTTTTGATGATTTTATCTCGTTTTGGGGAATGTTTTATGAATTATATAGTTTTGTAAAAAGGACAACACGTAGACCATTTGACAACCCGTCGCGTCGGACAAAGCTGCGGGAATAGAACCACAACCAAAGTGCGACTGGTATTTATCGCCTACCGCTGTACTACATGAAGTCCCTGGTTATTTTGACTAATTCGTTTTAGTTAGATGATTTTAGGAATCAAGAGTATGTTTATTTTTGGTTATCTATGGAAATTATTAAACTATCATCGAGGATATGTGATTAGGTTAATTACTTTTCAATATGAGAATTTAAGAGCAACTGATGTTATTTAGAGATAAAAGTTAATTTGTACCTTGGAAGACTATTTGACTAAATCCTTCAAATATTATGGTTTCAATCTTAGTTTGGTTTACCTTGAAGAATTTTATTGAAAAATTGTTTATCAAATGGTCCTCTTTGAACTTTGGGTTTTGTTGGACAAATTTTGGAGATTAAGAATAGATTTTCTTTTTATAAAGGGTTATCCTTTTCTTGATTATCTGATCTTGTACTAACCTTTTTGGTTTTGGTTTTGTTTAATGTCTAAAGTCATGGGAAGTATATAGCTCTCTTTTTTGTATTAGGTTATTCTCTAGAAGTTGATTATAGTACTCTTAATGTGAACAAGTCTTCCTAAATACTCGTCTTTTGGAGAAAATATGAGTTTGTGTAAGAAATCTAATAAAAGTTGAAAGTCAACATGATAAGTAATTATGTTTTCTAATGAATAAATTCCTCAATAAAGAGTAACTTAAAACAAAAATTATGTCTATTAAAATTTCCTACTAGGAAATCGAATACCGTTTAACCCATCACAGGTTTGTGATTTTCTTATGGTTAACTTTCTCCTAAACATGTTTTCTATCACTCTCCATCAGAACATGACCTTATTTTTCTCCTCCATGTCCATGTTTTCTTACATGGAATCCTATTATGGGTTAACTTAGGTGACCTCTGTACTTCTCTTTCTTTATTTTAATGTGATTGTTTTACTGACTCTTGTTCTCATGTGGGACTTTCAAGGATGTTTCTGAGCCCAATTTTAAAATTGTGAGGATGTAATTCCCAAAAGGGGGGAAGGATGTAACACTCCAGGTAAATAAAGAATATGAAATTTATATATTTATCACTTTTGTGAATAAAATGTTAATATTAATTTAATGGGAACGCTATGCTTGATGGCTTACCCAATATGCAACAATGAGTTACTTTTAAATCTTACATTGCACTATAACAATAAAATAATATTATTTTAAATGGTAGTTAACGCCTAGACATTGTAATGGAGGGAATGAACATAACTAACTACAAAATGATTATATATGTTTGTCAAATATTTTTACTTTTTACAATAAATGTTAGAGGATTAAAAATGTGAATGAATTCAATTTTAAGCGTAAACATTCTAATATTATTTAGAAGGTCGATTAACCTCCTTTTGATGGAAAACCTATTTTAAATCCACTTTTGACAATTTTATGTGTTATATTTGACAAAATAAAATTCTTTTTTAAAATAGATACATCAAAATTTACTTTGTGTAAATTTTTGGTATCTTTCTGATAAAGTTCACTTTTTAATGAATGGTGAAAAGTGTTTTATTTTAATTCAAAACCTATTTTTAATCTAATTTATTTATATGATTAGATTATCTTTTGAATTGTTTTTAAAGTAAAATTAGAATATATTTTTACCATTTAACCCATTAGTGGTCATTGGAATTAATTTCACTTTGAAATTGGACTCAAAACTAGTGTCAATATTTTAATAGATATTGTTTCTTAAAAACACGCTATTTGTTTTGACAGAGGGAATTAATTATTAAATTAATTAATGAAAATTATATTTTTTGAATTTTTTTTAAATAGACATAATTATTTAGTTCGGAATATCAAATATAGCTTAGGGTGAATTTTTGTTATTTTTTTGAAAAACTTCAATTTTTGATAAATAGTGAAACCACTAATTGGTAGTTTAAGAAACTGATTTTTCGTTTAAATTAAACATTCCCACCAATGTTTTTAATTTAAAAAATCCAACATACATGGTTGTAATTATGAAGTAAAATGTGGTTCAATGGGATTAAAATAATTTTTTGGTGAATAGTAACTTTTATGTTCTTAATCGCGATTAGAGGTAATTAGTGTAATTTAACGTAAAAATCATGTTTTAATAATAAGAAATGACCTAGAAACATGTCCTACCATCATTTTATGTGTCATGGAAACAAAGACAATCCATGGGTCAACTTCAGGACCCCATGGAGCCACTTTGGATGGAAAATGACATAAATAACTTTTTATTTAAAGCTAAAATTAAAATTTCACAAGCATGAGATGTTTCACTAAAACAATTTTTAAATGGGATTATACAAGTCATATTTTTGACTATAAATATTCATAATAAATCTAAAAATATTTCTTACATCCTTATTTTTTTTATAATTTTTAGGCATTAAATAAATTAAATTATTTATGACATCATGATGATGCAGCAATTACCTCATTAATAAAGGATTTAAATAAAATGAAAATATAATGTTAAAAATATAACTTACACTTGTCAAAGTCCTATTGGATGAGTATATTTATAACCCTTAGCACCTTATCCTCTAAATACATCAATTTGGGACCTTTAAAATCTGAAACTCATTTGAAAATAAAGTAACATTTTGTAACTTTCCATGAGTGCCCCTCCTCTCCTATAATAAAAGGCCCCCACCTATACCACCTTACCCACACCTCTCAAGCCTTTGGATCAGACAAACCCTACTCAGTTGGCCTCTACACATCCCTCTATTACTCCTAGAATCCTCACCTTGGGCACATGTCTTCCTAAGGAAGCCTTTGAGCTCAAATCAAAGAGAGTTACCCGATTTTAAGGTAATGTCTTCACTTGTGTTCTTTTGTATTATTTTTCTTCTCCAACCCCCTAATTTTTTTTATTAATTTCTTTTGTAACAACTATAGTATCTTCAATAAACTAGTATGCTTTTATAAGAATCATTATAGATACAATTACACACACCTACATCTAATGGTTAAAGAACATACTTTTTCTGTGGATGGTGAATTTCTGCCTCACAAAACAATGATTGTTCAACACTCATATAACACCTTCAAAGGTGTCCATTAAGATGAAAATATATTTATATATGATATATAATATTATTATGTTTTACTTAATATTATGTATTTTTTTGTGGCATACCTTTATAGTTTCCATTTTGGGTAAACATGATAATTTCATTTTAGGAAGTGCGGACCACCGCCCCCTCAAAGTGATTTGATTCATTAATGCCAAATGTGGGATGTATAAAGGATTGATTTAAAGTTATTATATATGATTTATGTTACATAATAATTATTAATATAAATATGGAATTAAAATATACATATCTCATTTAGTTTTAATTCCATTAATATGACATAGAAATGAAAGTAGCGTTCATGCGTACGTACGGCTTACCGTCTCCATGAACAGTGTATTTCATTTCTTACCTATAAATGATTATGTAATATTTTAAATAAGTGTATATTCTGGATATATATGATATATATGATATCCAAATCATGAATATAATTCTGGATATAATGAACCTTTGACCACACGAACAACATGTAATTGTAAGAAGTCCACTTACGACTTAAGAACCAAATATCGAAAAAAGAAACATTATTTTCTTAAATGATTACATAATGTTTATAACATGGAAATAAGTGATATAAAAGGAATAATTAAATTCAAAAATGTTTCTTAAGCAAGTTGAAATTAACTCAAGTATATTATTCAGAACGTTAACTAACGATCGAGTACAGTCGGACCCGAGGTAAGGGATCCTTCATCTCTCTTCCTTTTTAAGTACTCTCTTTTATGTCATTTATTTTAAGATCATCTTTATTATGTTTTGGGATGTTATTTTATATTCATAATTCTGTACTTTTTATGTTCATATTATTAGATAACCTATTTTATCTCATCAATTCATTTTTGGAAGTTTTAATTGGCATCGTTAGGCTGCCGAAATTTCATAAGGGGCTTTTTATCTCACTTTGTGTTTTCGTGAGATTCATGCTACATTTTCCAATATTTACTTTTGAGTGGTGTATGTATTGTCCATTATTATACTATTTTTGTAACATACTTATTTATATGATTATTTACATCAATGTTGTATAGTCCTTCTTTCATGGGGTGTACGTTTCGAATGTTACCCAAATCAGTATGGGAACCTTTCACCCTCCTCTTTTTAGAAGACTTATTTTGTTATGTCTTTTAATTTTCATCTTATTATGTGGGGATATGTTCTTATATATCCTTATTTCCGTAAATTGTATGTCCAAGTGATAATATACCCTTTATCTCTCTCATCAATTATTGTTCTAAAATTTGATTTGACGCCGTTAGGCCATCAAGGGAACTTCTTAACCTAATTTCGTTTTCTTTGGGTTCAACATGTAGTTATTGAATATTTCATCCTTTGAATATGTGTGACTGACCTTTTATTATTTTCCATGTAATATCCACTTATATTTGGTGTATTTATATTTGTCTCACATAATTATGAGATTGATTTATCCTTAATTTAAGGATACCATCATTATAATGGATTTCATCTCAATTTACATTTCCATTGAGACTTCATTGTTGTTATGCACAAATTCACTCTTATATGGTGTATATACTATCATTTGGAATATTATATCTTGAATCTATTTATTCTCATGATATTATAATGTTTTTATTAAATGTTATTCCTCAATTATTGAATTCAAGTGTCTCTCATTTTGTTAAAAACCCTTTAACTAAAATATCATTTTAAATGTTGTAATGATTTAATATTATAAATATTTCTCATTAATATCCATGTTTTGAAAATGGTTTTAAGGATTTATTTATATGGATATTAATGGTTTAAATTGTTAAAATCTTCAAAGTTGCATCAGACACATTGATTCAAAAATCTATTTATTAAATGTTTTAAATGGTTTTGAAATGGTTTCTAGAATGGATTCATTATTTCAATATATTAAAATGTTATATTGTTATTGAAATGTGGGAATGTAATATTTCTTTTATGCTTAAGTTATGTGCTATGATTATGTTATGGTTCTTGGGCATTATTATGAAGATGGGTGGTTCCGTGATAAACTTAGGGCGGGTGAGCCCGATATAGCTCTCCAATGCATTGGGTAAAGCGATGGAGTTAAGCGTTAAGGCTTCTCCGAAGAGACTTAGGGAATATATTGTGATGGGTATTCCAAACGTAACCAAGAGGGTTACTCCCTACGTAAGAATGTTATGTATGCCTCAAGTTACCTTTATGTCTTATGATTTCTATGATTTATTCATGCTTTTATGAGGTATCTTAAAGTGATTATGTTTTATGGGTAAAGTATGATTTCATTCTTATGTATATATGTACTCATGTTTCCTTTCGATACGTTTTATAACCCTTACTGAGTTTTTTATGCTCATCCCATGTTTTTGAAATGTTTTTCACAGGTCAAGGGAATGGTACATGATATGATGATAGTGTCAAGGAAGTGTCAATAAAGGATCCATGTTTCATTTTAAATATGTTTCTGTTGATGGGGAAAATAAATACTATCTTTTATGTAGCCACTTTTTTTAAATGTGGAATGTAATGCATGTTTTATGATCTAATTCTCTAAAACTATAAACCTAAAAAGATCATCAATGTGTAATCTTGTAATAACTCAATATTAAGTAAGGTTTAAGGCTGGGGCCTTATAGTTGGTATGAGAGGTCGGTTTAGATAACTTTAGAGGTTAGGGTATTCTCTAATCATAAGTGACATTACCATAATGGTTAGGATTTCAGAAGGAGTCCTTGTTTTAGATTAAGTGAATGAGTAAGTATATCTTAGTGTTTACCTTCCTCATTAGTACATGATGGTTTTGTTGATATACTCACACTGACATTTTTGTTTTTAGTAAATGGATGGATCTAGTACGGACCAAAGATACAACAGGTTTGAAGGAAACAGTGGTGGTTCTCTGATTAAGATACTAGATAAAATGGGGGATTCAATGAGGAAACTCATGGTTGTTCTAAACCAACTATCAAGGAGTCATGATCAACCACATTAACCTTGGTATGTTCTGTAATGCATCATGTACGATATGACCAATCGATGTGGATTTTCAGGTAATAATTATAAAAGTAACCATTAGAGTTTATATGATCCTTACTTTTGAGGTAATTATGGGTTATTATATGTTATGATGGAAAATGAAAGGCATGAGATAAACTTGAAGTTAAAATATGTTATTCTTATTTTTGAAGATTTTATCTCGTGTTGGGGAATTTATTAAGAATTATATATATTTGGAAAAAGGAAAACACGTAGACCGTGTGACAACCCGTCACGTCGGACAAAGCTGCGGGAATAGAACCCACAACCAAATTGTGACTGGTATTTATCACCTACCACTGGACTATGTGAAGTCCCTGGTTAGTTTGACTAATTATTTTTCATTAGATGATTTTAGGAATCAAGAGTAAGTTTATTTTGTTTTATCTATGGAAATGATTAACCTATCATCGAGGATATGTGATTAGGTTAATTACTTTTCAATATGAGAATTTAAGAGCAACTGATGTTATTTGGAGATAAAAGTTAATTTGTACCTTGGAAGACTATGTGACTAAATCCTTCAAATATTTTGGTTTCAATCTTATTTTGGTTTACATTGAATAATTTTATGGACAAATTTTTTATAAAATGGTCCTCGTTGAACTTTGGGTTTTGTTGGAAAAATTTTGTAGATTAAGAATAGATTTTCTTTTTATAAAGGGTTATCCTTTTCTGGATAATCTGATCTTGTACTAACCTTTTTGGTTTTGGTTTTGGTTAAAGTCTCAAGACATGGGAAGTATATAGTTCTCTTTTGTGGATTAGGTGATTCTCTAGAAGTTGATTATAGTAATCTTAATGTGAACAAGTCTTCCTAAATAGTCGTCTTTTGGAGAAAATATGAGTTTGTGTAAGAAATATAATAAAATTTGAAAGTCAACATGATAAGTAATTATGTTTCCTTATGAATAAATTTTTCAATAAAAAGTAACATAAAACAAAAATGATGTCTATTAACATTTCCTACTGGGAAATCGAATACCGTTTAACCCATCACATGTTTGTGATTTTTTTGTGGTTAACTTTCTCCTAAACATGTTTTCTATAACTCTCCATCAGAACATGAAACTATGTTTTCTCCTCCATGTCCATGTTTTCTTACATGGAATCCTAGTATGGGTTAACTCGGGTGACCTCTGTACTTCTCTTTCTTCATTTTAAAGTGATTGTTTTACTGACTCTTATTCTGATGTTGGACTTTCAAGGATGTTTCTGAGCCCAATTTTAAAATTGTGAGGATGCAATTCCCAAAAGGGGGGAAGGATGTAACACTCCAGGTAAATAAAGAATATGAAATTTTTATATTTATCACTTTTTGTGAATAAAATGTTAATATTAATTTAAATGGAACGCTATTCTTGATGGATTACCCAATATGCAACAACAAGTTCCTTTTAGATTTACGTTGCACTATAACAATAAAATAATAATATTTTAAATGGTAGTTAACGCCTAGAAATTGTAATAGAGGGAATGAACAGAACTAACTGAAAAATGATTATATATGTTTGTCAAATATTTTTACTTTTTTCAATAAATGTTAGAGGATTAAAAATGTGAATGAATTCAATTTTAAGCATAAACATTCTAATATTGTTTAGAAGGTCGATTAACCGCCTTTTGATGGTGAACCCCATTTAAATCCACTTTTTGACAATTTTATGTGTTATATTTGACAAAATAAAATTATTATTTAGAATAGAGACATCAAAATTTACTTTGTGTAAAAATTTTGGTATCTTTCTGATAAAGTTCATTTTTTAATGAATACTGAAAAATGTTTTATTTTAATTCAAAACATATTTCTAATCTAATTTATTTATATTATTAGATTATCTTTTGAATTGTTTTTAAAGTAAAATTAGAATATATTTTTACCATTTAATCTAATAGTGGTCATTGAAATTAATTTCACTTTGAAATTGGACTTAAACTAGTGTCACTCTTTTAATAGATATTGTTTCTTAAAAACACACTATTTGTTTTGACAGCAGGAATCAATTATTAAATTAATTAATGAAACTTATATGTTTTGAATTTTTTAAAATAGAAATCATTTTTGAGTTCGGAATATCAAATATAGCTTAGGGTGAATTTTTGGTATTTTTCTGAAAAACTTCAATTTTTGATGAATAGTGAAACCACTAAGTGGTAGTTAAAGAAACTGATTTTTCGTTTAAATGAAACTTTGCCACCTATGTTTTGAATTTCAAAAATCCAACATACTTGGTTATCGTTATGAAGTAAAATGTGGTTCAATGGGATTAAAATAATTTTATGGTGAATAGTAACTTTTATGTTCTTAATCGCGATTAGAGATAATTAGTGTAATTTAAGGTACAAATAATGTTTTAATAATATTAAATGACATAGACACATGTCCTAACCTCATTATATGTGTCATGGCCGACCAAAACAATCCATGGGTCAACTTCGGGACCCCAAGGAGCCACTTTGGTTGGAAAATGACATAAATAACTTTTTATTTAAAGTTAAAATAAAAATGTCACAAGCATGAGATGTTTCACTAAAACAAATTTTAAATGGGGTTATACAAGTAATATTTTTGACTATAAATATTAATTATAAATATAAGAAGTTTTCTTAAATCATGATATTTTTTTATAATTTTTAGACATTAAATAAACTAAATTATTTATGACATCATGATGATGCAGCGATTACCTCATTAATAAAGGATTTAAATAAAATGAAAAGATAATGTTAAAACTATAACTTAAACTTGTCAAAGACCTATTGGATGAGTATATTTAAAACCCTTACCACCTTATCCTATAAATACATAAATTTGGGACATTTAGAATCTGAATCTCATTTGAAAATAAAGTAACATTTTGTAACTTTCCAAGAGTGCCCCTCCTCTCCTCTAATAAAAGTCCCCCACCTATACCACCTTACCCACACATCTCAAGCCTTTGGCTCGGACACACCCTGCTCATGTTGCCTCTCCACATCCCTATATTACTCCTAGAAGCCTAACTTTGGGCAGAAGACTTTCCAAGGAAGCCATTGAGCTCAAATCAAAGAGAGTTACCCGATTTTAAGGTAATGTCTTCACTTGTGTTCTTTTTTTTATTTTGCTTCTCCAACCCCATAAACTCTTTTTATTCATTTATCTTGTAAAAAATACAGTATCTTCAATATACTAGGATGTTTTTATATGAATCATTCGAGATACACTTACACACACCTACTTATAATTGTTAAAGAACATACTGTTTCTGTGGATGGTGAATTTCTGCCTCACGAAACGATGATTGTTCAACACTCATACAACACCTTCAAAGGTTTCCATTAAGATGTAAATATATTTATATATGGTATATAATATTTTTATGTATTACATAAGATTATGTATTTTTCTTTTGTGTCCTACCTTTATGGTTTCCATTGTGGGTAAACACGATAATTTCATTTTAGGAAGTGCGGACTACCCCCCCCCCCCCTCAAAGTGATTTGATTAATTAATGCCATATGTGGGATTTATAAAGTATGTATTTAAAGATATTATATATGATGTATGCTACATATAAATGATTAATATAATTATGGAATTAAAATATACATACCTCTCATTTAGTTTTAATTCCATTAAAATGACATAGAAATGAAAGTAGTGTTAATGGGTATGTACGGCTTGCCGTCTCCCTGAACAGTGCATTTCATTTCATACTTATAAATGATTATGTAATATTATAAATACATGTATATTATGGATATATTATATATATTATATCCAAATCATGAATATCATTCTGGATATAATGAACCTTTGACCACACAAACAACATGTAATTGTAAGAAGTCCACTTTCGACTTAAGAACCAAATATCGAAAAAACAAACATTATTTACTTAAATGATTACATAATGTTTATAACATGGAAATAAGTGATATAAAAGGAATAATGAACATGAAAAAGGTTCTTAAGAAAGTAGAAATTGACTCAAGTTTATTATTTGGGACGTTAAATAATGATCGAGTCAAATCAGACCCGAGGTAAGGGATCCTACCTCTCTCTTCTTTTTTAAGTACTCTCTTTTATTTCATTTATTTTAAGATCATATTTCTTATGTTTGGAGATGTTATTTTATATTCATAATTCTGTACTTTTTATGTTCATATTATGAGATACCCTATTTTATCTCATCAATCCATTTTTGGAATTTTTAATTGGCACCGTTAGGCTGCCGAAATTTCATAAGGGGATTTTTATCTCACTTTGTGTTTTCGTGAGATTCATGCTACATTTTCCAATATTTCCTTTTAAGTGGTGTATGTACTGTCCATTGTTCAACTCTTTTAGTAACATACTTTCGTACATGAGTATTGTCATCATTGTTGTATAGTCCTTCTTTCATGGGGTGTACGTTTCAAAAGTTACCCAAATCGGTAAGGGAACCTTTCACCCTCCTCTATTTAAAAGATTTCTTTTGTTATGTCTTTTAATTTTCATCTTATTATGTGTGGATATGTTCTTATATATCCTTATTTACTTAAATTTTATTTCCATGTTATGAGATAACCTTTATCTCTCTCATCAAATATTTTTCTAAAATTTGATGTCACGCTGTTAGGCTGTCAAGGGAACTTCTTAACCCAATTTCGATTTCTTTGGGTTCAACATGTAGTTATTGAATATGTCATCCTTTGAATATGTGTAAATGACCTTTGATTATTTTACACGTAATATCCACTTATATTGGATGTATCTATATTTGTCACACATAATTATGAGATTGATTTATCCTTAATTTAAGGATACCATCTTTATAATGGATTTCATCTCAATTTACATATCCATTGAGACTTCATTGTTGTTATGCACCAATTTACTCTTATATGGTGTATATACTATCATTTAGAATATTATATCTTGAATCCCTTTATTCTAATGATATTATAATGTTTTTATTAAATGTCATTCCTTAATTATTGAATTCAAGTTTCTCTCATTTTGTTAAAAACCCTTTAACTAAAATATCATTTTAAATGTTTTAATGATTTAATATTATAAATATTTATCCTTAATATACATGTTTTCAAAATGGTTTTAAGGATTTATTTATATTGATATTAATGGTTTAAAATGATAAAATCTTCAAAGTGGCATGGGACACTTTGATTCAAAAATCTCTTTATTATATGTTTTAAAAGGTTTTGAAAATGGTTTTTAGAATGGATTCATTATTTCAATAGCTTAAAATGTTATATTGTTATTGCAATGTGGGAATGTTATCTTTTCATTATGCTTAAGTTATGTTCTATGATTATGTTATGGCTCTTGGACATTGTTATGAAGACGGGTGGTTCCGTGATAAGCTACGGGTGGGTGACCCCGATATAGCTCTCCAATGCATTGGGTAACGCGAAGGAGTTAAGTGTTATGGTTTCTCCGAATAGATTTAGGGAATATACTGTGATGGGTATTCCAAACATAACCAAGAGGGTTACTCCCTACGTAAGAATGTTATGTATGCCTCTAGTTACCTTTATGTCTTATGATTTCTATCATTTATTGATGATTTTATGAGGTATGTTAAAGTGCTTATGTTTTATGGGTAAAGTATGATTTCATTCTTATGTATATATGTACTCATGTTTCCTTTCAATACTTTGTATAACCCTTACAAAGCTTTTTATGCTCATCCCAAGTTTTTGAAATGTTTTTCACAGGTCTAGGGAATGGTACATGATATGATGATAGTGTCAAGGAAGTGTCAAGAAAGAATCCATGTTTTATTTTTAATATGTTTCCGTTGATGGGGAAAATGAATACTATCTTTTATGTAACCACTTTGTTTAAATGTGTAATGTAATGCAAGTTTTATGATCTAATTCTCTAAAACTCTAAACCTGAAAAGATCATCAATGTGTAATCTTGTAATAACTAATGATTAAGTAAGGTTTAAGGCTGGGGCCTTATAGAAAATAATTATAGTTTAAAGAGGGTGACAGGGTGTTTCTATGAATATCTACCTAGAAGAGAGTAATGATTTTTTTAATGAAGGTAAAGATAAGACCAATGTATATAATTGTTTTTAATTATTGATCATGTAGGGAAGATATCTTATCGATTTAAAATTCCACCTAACTTCTCTCAAGTTCATGATTTGTACTATGTATTTATCATAAGAATGTACATACCAGATTCTTCACATGTCCTTAACATAGAATTTGTACCAATGTATCAAGACATTTCTTATGAAGAAGAACAGATAGAGACTATGGATCGTAGGGAAAAAGTTCTACAAAACAATACCACTCACTTGGTTAATGTTTTATGCAAGAACCACCAATTTGAGGAAGCTACATCAAAACATAGGGATGTGAGGTGGTAGAGGTATCCTCATCTATTTAAATTTATTTGATTAATTTAGAGATTGATATACAATTTATGGGTGTTAGAATGTAATACCCATGTGTTTTTATGAAATATTTTCATTAAGTAATTTTCAATTATTCAATAGTATGCATTACATGCAATAATTTGTTTAAACAAACCATGATACATCCTTGGTATAAAATTACCACTGCAACCTAGGTGTTATGATAGAGAGAATAAGTTTAACTAACTGAGAAAATATATAGTTAATTCATTGGCTTCTAACTATTTTTGAAAAATATAATCCATCTAAATTTAATGAAAATATTATTTTTTTTATTAAAAATTTAATTGAATTGAAATCAGTAAATTAAATTAACTATATATATATGTTATATATTTAATACTATATTTTTTACATTAATCTAATAGATAATTTAGTCATTGGTTATAAAAAACCATATTTTATGTATAAAAACCTATATTTTTTTAAATCATAATTTTATCATCTCTTAATGGAGAACATTATTGAAATTTATTATTTTGACAAATTAATAATAGTTATAGGAAAAATTAAAACTCTTCTTTGGAATTAGGATATAAAAATTTTCTTGGTATGAACTGTTGATATTTTCAGTAATAGTAAAAATAAACTAAATTTTATTTAAAAACATAATTTAAATTAAAATAATTTATAGTGACTAATTATATTATTTAATGGGTTTAAAGTATAAAAGAATATATTTTCATAATTTCATATAATTTAGTTCATTGGAATTAATTTAGATTGATCTTTTTTGTAAAAAAAATTCAATCGTTTATAATGTTTAAGCATTTAAAATCTTTTTTCTCATTCCGACAACGTGATTAATAATAAATTAATAATTTAAACTTATATGATTTTAAATTTTAAAAATGGAATCTATATTTGGAATTAGTAAATCTGAATTATGAAAATATGTTATTTATTTATTTTTTCCCATTATGAATAGTAATTTCTGTAATGTTTATTAATATGGTAAAAGGGTAAATCAGGTAATTAAGGGTAGAAATAATAACATAAAATTTACCTAACACTTTTCCTAATATCATTTTATGAGTTTTTTTTTTGACTTAAATCATCATTGGGTCAATGTGGTATATTTTTGAAGCCACATTGATGATATTAAGACAGTTAATTGATTTTTTAAATAAATGTTAATTGTGTCCCACGTAAATTTTAATAACTATTTCATTTTTAATGTAAAGTTATATATAAAGTGAATTTGATTATAAATACTCATTTTAAAGGTATTGTTTTCTTTATAATGGTTATTTATATGAAATATTTTGGAAATAAATAATTACATTAAAGGCTTATATATTGATGATGCATAAATTATTTAATTGATGAGAAATCAATAAAATAATTTCATTAAATTGATAATAACCATTAGAATACCCAAACACTTGAAAAATATTATTGGTAGAGTATATATTGACCATTATCGTACATGGGTCTAGTAATTGACCATACACATCCATATAGAATGATTTAGTCACTTATTATATTTTTTTAATTTCATGTTAACGTTTTCAATTTCAGTTTTTAATAAATATATCATTTTTTAATATAGGATTTTCCAAATGATATCTTCAAAAATAATTAATATTTTGAAATATAGAGTATTTATCTCCTTTCTATTATTTTATTTATCAAATAAGTATATTATATAATTACACAAAATTTATGTAGTAATTATTTTTTAATGGTGATAATAAATATATGTAAATATATTATTAAAATTAATATCATTTTGAATAATTAATATATAAAAACAAATTATCGATGAACTTGACCACATTGGAATATAATAAAATAATTTTTTCGAGGTTAACTTTTTTGTCATTATATTTTTCAAAATAATTTAATTGAATAGTGTCAAAATATACACTATTGATTATTTATTGAAATAATTTATTTTTTATTTGTTTAGAAATCATAATTTTTTTTAAAAAAATATACATAATAATTATTATATATTCAAAAATGTTTTAAATTATTCATTTATGGTATAACTGACATAATATAAGTTAATATTACACACTTTTTATATTGAAATATTTGTCACTATAGTTAAAAATTAAATCGAATATCTAAGTGTTAATTAAATCGATTAGGTTTAAAATGATAGGTAAAATTCTATAAAATTTATTAGTCAATTATATTTCAAAATTATCTCATCTCATATTATAATTAGGACATTTTTTAGTATTTTTTTATGTGGTTTTATTTTATTATAAATTAATATATTTTTTTGTTTCTAAAAGTGCCCCTTAGCTCAGTTATAAATGGAAACATCCTCCCTCACATCTTCACTAAAAAATGAGTCTTCAATGTCAGCCACCCCTGACCATTTCCCTTCTCAATATCACACTATATATGTTATTTTATTCTTCAATGAAAAACTGTAGTGCACTACTATGTGATCCAGGGATAGCTGGTCAAAGAAGATGTAATCTCCTCTATTGATTCATTCAAACTTATTTCATATTCTACTTCCTATTCGTGTTTTTTCCATTATAAAGTAATATATATAGTGTCACATATATACTGATATATTATTATGATTATGGAACACTCATATTCCACATTCTATCCATCCTATAAAAAACGATATCACCACACGTACGTACGTACGTCTTACCGTCTCCACACCATCATACAATCTATTTTTCACCATAGCTTTACTTAGATGGGTATAATGATGGAAATAATACATAAATATGATTATTATAACATAATATGTAACCTGGTAAAATATATATATCATCCGCTTCCATACCATTTCACTATTATGGGAATGATATCGTCACTCATTCATATGTACAGCCCAACGTCTTCAAAATGTGATGTGACTCATTCTACATGATAACCATTAATGAAAGATTATATAAATGTATATAATGAATAAATATTATATATTATGTTAATATAATTTTTTAATGATATAATTATTACCTAATAAAGAGAACCATAAATTATTCAACAAACCATGCATAAGGAAATGAAGCAGTTACTACCCGAATAAGGGTAATAATGAAATGTTATTAATTAAAAGATGATTATATTATTGTATATGACATTATAAAAATTACTATGATTCAATAATAATCTAATAAAATTATTTAAATCATTACACAAATGGATTTGTTACATAAAAAGGATATCAGACCTAAGGTTAGAATTTTTTTTGCAATGTCATTATTATCCAAGATGGTCTATCCATATGTATTTATTAGGGTATATTTTTCTTTAAATTCAATATTTCCTACATATATATTAAAATATATTTTTTATATTATTATTAAATTGATTAATTTCAGTTTTAACCACTGGTAAATTTTTATTAAACTCTCTGAATGTAATTGTTTTTATACAAGGTACTTTCTGACTTTCTGAAAGAAGAATCTGAAAAATGTTTTACTTTAACTTATATGAAAAGAATAGATTTTTAAATTTTTATAATGCATTATTTACCAGAATATTCATTTAAAATATTTCATGTTATTTTTCAATGAATTTTTTCCATTAAAATTATTTTACATTTTTTAAAAAAGAATACATTTTTTAAAAAGAATGGATATTTTCTTCTAGAATTTATTTCATGTGTTCTATGAAAAATATTTTACATTTAATTTGTAACTCCATGATAGGGTTATGTTTCATGTATAATTTCACTATTATTAATAGGGTTTTAAAGTGTTTATTATGGAAATATATTTGTTAAATCTATTTTTTACATAGATTATGTTATGATGGAATACATTTTAAGAAACCCATTTCATTTTTTGGGTTATACTATGAGGAATGTTTTTTGTTTTCATGGAACACATAATAATGGTTTAATTATGAGATTTTTTGGAGATATATCTCACTCAAATTAATTGGGTAATTATTTATATGACATCATATATATTGTATTCAAATCAGTGGTGATCTTGGTTCAGAAATATAAGACATGAACTAGAAGTGAACTCGATTCAGAAATGTACTTTCTCTACAGTGATGGTCGTGAAAATTTTCATGGAATAATATAAAATGATTTTATATAATTATGTGTATGTCACAAAATTTCTTGTCTTATTTTATGAATTTTGGGATTATGTTCATTTATTATTATGTACTTTTATAATTTATCCCATGACATGATATGGCGATCCATTATATGTAGGATTATATTATCAAATTTTATGTTATTATGTCTTATAATTATGATATGATTGATATATTCCTTGTTTACAATTACAAATAATATTAGCTCAACCTTTATTTTTTTTCTCTTCGCAGTTCGTGAAGAAATTTGTTAAGTAAGATATGTCAAAAATTGGTCAATTTATCAAGAAATAAACAGGAGACAGTGTGGATGTCTTATGAGCTGGTTGCTTATGTCACCCAGTTTATAAAGACACTAATCCTATATGATCCTAGTATAGTTTTTTTATGTTTTGTAATGAATAGTTATCTATTTTTTGAAATATTTATGTACGTAATGTATTGGCCGTTATAGGCAGTCTGAAATTTTAATCAAATATATTAAACAAATTTTGTAGGAGCTGGTGTCAAAATCTAGAACTGTTTTGTCAATTAAATTAGATGAATATTTTTGGTCTTAAATAAATTTTTCTAAGGCTACCATAGGGATTTATCCTTAAATTATTATCTTTTTATACACAAGTATTTTTCCAATGGAGTTTCATCAAAATTATTTTCTCCTAGTAAAGGTGATGCATTATGAATTTATGTATTTAAAAAAAATATGGTTATTGTATTTGAGTGATATATAGAAAATGAGGAGATAATATTATAAGAATACCCCTATTTATAAGAAATAAACAAAATCATTTCTTTAATATATCATCCATAATAATGTATTCATTATTGAAAATGTATTTTGGGGCCAATTTGAGACTAACCCTTTTTTATGAGAAATAAATAACCAAGTTGAATATCCTATTCACTATTATGTGAGTCATTTTTAATTAGGATACTAAACTGGTTTGGAGGACAACATACCATTTTTTTTAATGGATCAGTGCGTAATGCATTTTATTTTGGGTGAATATGATGGTCATGTCTTCCATCTCATTGTTTTATGTGTGAGAAATTACAAAGGTGTAATTAAATTGTATAAAATCAGTGTTTCATGGGAATAAACCCATGTTTCATTTTAATTTATTATTTTTAAATCATTAAATTTAAAAAATTTGAGACATATTAGTGTTTTAAAAATTAAAAAATAGTTATAACTAGTGTTTAGAGATGATAAACCATCTATAAAACCCAGTATAGAAAAATTTTAACTAATATAAATGTCTCATTGAAATTGCATCCAAGATTATATAGACTAAGCCTACAAAACTCAAAATCTTGTTTTAATAATAATAAATCCGTTTTTTTTAATATAATGTTGATTAGTATTAATTTTTTAGGATTTGGAACAAGATACTATACAAATTTTTTATATATGGAATAGATTAAAGTCTTACACATAAGTGATAAAAGCTTATTCATCAAGGGAGTACTTATTTCATTTCTTATTTATTTTAATTATTATTATATATTAATTCATCCTATTGTGATTAAAGAGTAGAGAAATATCTTTTCATGTTTTAAAATTTATGAATATGTTTTCCTTGTTGGCCGTTTAGCTCACTGATTACTAGGTTGTTGAAAATTAAATTGAGTATAATTCCAAACCTGACTAGCACCTTTTAAAATCACATAAACTCTAATGATACATAATTATCATCATGTAAAATTATGATCTGAATTTTATATTTGTGTGTCATATCTTAGAAAAAAATAATGAATTTTTAATTGTGTTGGGTATTTTCTAGTTAATGATGAAAAACGTTTTGAACATTCATGTACCACTTCAAATTAACTCTATAAACGAAACTATTATCCTATTTTTAAAAACATGTTACCAACTATAGGATTCCACATTATTAATTATGTTTGGAATTATGTATGGAGGAGACGAGTTTTAAAATTTATTATAGGTTTGTTATGATATACACATCATATTAAATATCTTTTTATCATGATCTCATAACTCTCTTAATTTATAAGAAGTAACATGGACTGTGTTACGATTTTCAATACATGAAGTGGTGAGAAACATTACACAAAATATTTAATGAACTAATACACACGCTCATTTTGTGGGTATTCTGATCTAATAAATTCCACGAAATGGATCAATAAGACCAAAAAGTGATTTTCTATTCTTCACTGCACAGACCAGGGGAATATTGTAATAGTAGTCTATTTCATAGTAGTTGAAGCTTATAAATGGATTATAATTATCAATATTACGATCCTAGAAGAAGATATAAAATCCATAGAATATGAGGTGTTCAAGAGTATATTTATAAATATGTAAATTCCATGAAATTCTCATTCTGAAATGGAGAGGTTTTTTAGGGTTGAAGTAGAAGGATGAATAATCCATTATTATTTATGAATAATGAAATAAAATACATTTGACATATGATTTTTGTTTTACCATTAATCGAGAAATAAATATTAATCAATTAATTAGTGGACTAAAAACAACCATTTGAAATTAATTAGCCACAATTTGATTTATAAGATATAAATTGATTGCTTGATGTGAACTAAAAGTGTAAATGGAAGTGGAAAACCCTCATCTTAAGGGTTATAGTGACATAAAAAATGAAGCAGATTTATGGAAGCTCTAGTGGTATGTTACGTGGAGGGATGATTATGTTTCAACCTCCTAGAATAAATTTTTTTTGACGACATACTCAGGTGATTTCCTATAAGGAAAAAAATAAATTTAATATGTGGGATGCCTATCTATCAAGAAATATAATGCCCAAGTGATTTTAAGAGGCCAGTTAATGAGATGCATGTAGATAAATCAAAACTGATTACATTGGTTCTCTAGATGCCAGAAGTTTTTGTATTATGGGATTAAATGGGATAATCTAAGTTATAATGAGGAAAATAAGCCTCACCAACTATAAAGGTTAAAGGAAAAAAGGAAAATCCTATGAAATAAAAAATGAAGTTTTGGGTTGGGTTAAAGAAATTGTGAAAGGTACAATTATCCTCCATAATGATATAATAACTGTTTCATTTCATTCAGGTTCTACATACTATATTATATTTGAAAAACATTATAAGGGTATAAGATCACAAAATCAAAAATTTGATGTCGAGTTAGTAGTGATAACTCTTATTTGTTGGATGATAACACCACTTGTTTATAAATCCTCTTCAATATATTTTTGTGGGAATATTTTTCCTACAAATCTTATTATTCTTCCATTATTTAAATTTCATGATATATTGGGCATGGATTGGCTCTCTTAGTATAGATTTTATATCAATTATTTGGTAAGGTATATTACATTAGTCATTATGATTAAACCTATAATAATTTATCATTATCACATTAAACTATAATTTTAACACCCTAATATTTTTTTTAATGAAATTTACAATTTTTGATACCATATACAACATGCTACGCTGAGCCTAAATAAACAATGAAATATTACAATTTAAATACGATAGTTATAATATTGTTACTAACAAGGTATTTGTGAAAAATGATAACTAAATTATTAAAATTATTCGATGTATACGTATATAAAATAAATTAAATGGTTGTTAATTAATTGGAAATTTAAATAAAAATAATTTGAAAATAATGCATGTTTTTGAGGAAAAATTATCCTTTTGAATGAAAAGTGTTTTTATCTTAGTAAACATAATTAATCACTATTGGTGAATTATTTTAAAACAATTTATCTACTCCTTATTCAATCAAATGTTTTATCATTCATCTAATATGTTTTCTATGCTTTGTATAAGAATAAATCCATTTTTATGTTTCAAGAGTATATATTTCTAAAAATAGATTTCGTCATGTTTTGAGAATTTTTTAAACATTTTTTTTCCTATATTAAAAAGTTTATTTTAAAAAAATGATAATAATTTTTTATATTTTCATGTAAAATTTATCATTGAGTTAATTTTTGAGAATATTTTGAAATGTATATTTCTCTACAAAATGTGTAAATATTGATTTCTAATAAAAAATATTTTTTACATAAGGAATTTACCAAGTTCCATTTTATTTTTATATGTTTTTAAAAGAAAAATTATCCAAATTTTATTATTATTAATATAAATTTTTTCATGGGAATAATTTAATGTTGAATTTTTATGGAAAACCATTTTATAATAATGAAGACGATTTTTTTTTTTAAACTCTTATTCAAAATTTTTTATGGTTTACTTTAAAATTAATCCCTTCAAATTAAATGAATTTAATTTTATAATATTCATTCAATATTTTGAATCATGAAAATTAATTTTTGGTAATAATTAAAACATAATATTTAGAAATTATTAACAGTAACAATAGTAAATATTTATTACCATGGTATGTGTAAATTGCGAAATTATGGAGAAAATTATTAATATAAGCAATAAAAATTGACACTAACACCTACCTTTATCCAATCAGATGATTTTATCTACAATATGTTAATAAAAATATAAACTATCTGGCCACATGGTTCCATATTATTTAATTATAATATTTATAATATTTAGGTTAAAGATAAATACATTAATATCACTTTCTTTTATTTAAGTAACTATAATATTTTTTGATATGGAAAAAAATTATACAAAGATCTAAATTATAATTTCAATGATAAATTATTTTTAAATCATATTGATTTATTTATAATTTCTTATAATGAAATAATTAACTTAAATGATTAAGAAATGTGGACACAATATTTAAAAAATTAATGGAAAAATAAAATAAATAATTTTTTAAATATTAAAAGTAATATAAATTTACTAAATTATTTTACACTAGGAATTTTTTTGTTAACTATGACATTTCAGTGATATTTTATAAGATTAAATTATAATTTTATTATTTACATGTTTTTTCTAAATAAAATTAAATAAACAGTTCCAGAAATGATATTAATGATATTTTATAATAAACATTATATTCTAATGATTTCAAAATCTTTAAAATACTATCATAGAAAAGATAATTGAGATATTGTTGAAAATATAATCAATGTTTAATTTATTTAATAATTATCCATTTAGATTAGTTATCTTGAACCATATTGTGTAAAAACATTGTTATCATGTTATTTTACAAATTGGGTTAAAGCATGTGAAGATAAAGGAGAAAGGGTAAAAACCTAATATAAATTTTATGAATATTATTTGATTAAATTTTTTGAACACATACTCTCCCTATATAATAATAATATCTTTTTTATCATATTTTCCTAAAAATATAATTTATATTAATTTAATCTTATTAATAATTCCAAAATTTTCTCCTTCCTAGCCTGTCAGAGATAACCCCTTCTCCTATTTTATTAAAACTTCAAAAACAATTGGTTTTTAAAAAAGACATAAAAAATACAAACCATAATTCAATTACCATAACCTAACTATATTTTTTTATTATTAATCCTTCTAAGGAAGGATTTTTTTGTAAACCTAGAGAGGTTATCCAAATAATATGTGTTGTATATAATCGAGAATTTTTTTATTATTCATCCAAACACATCATTGAATTATTAATAAAACATTATTTTATATTAAAAATATTATATATTATATAATTATACGTTATTATTTTAATATAATATTCGACATTCATCTCTTGTTCCATCAAATGGGAAATGAAACCATCGTTTATGTGTACAGTGGACTACCTCCTTGCAAATAGATGTAATTATTTTTCCATCATTGCTTATCACAACATTTGATGATGGTGGAGTTCTTGTATATATATATATGTGTGATATTAATGATATATTGACTATTCTTAAAAATTACTCTATCATATATGTTCTCATATATCCATTCATTAAAATATGATATTGTTGTTCTTGCGTACCTATGAATTACAACCTCAATGAAGCGATGTATATTGCTTTTATTATAGTATCACATGGATGATATATATATATATATCTGTGTGTGTGTGTGTAAAAAAATGCTATGATATTTTTTATTTAATTATCATCATATAAAGATAAAATAACACTTAAAAACTTGTCATCGTGATTATTGAAAAATAGAAACATTACACATGTGTATGTACACCCTACCATATCTATAATTACAACATTGTACATTTTTCTTATTCATATTTCATGGAAGGAATTAAAATGTAATGTTAATATAATTTTTTTTATTTATTTCATATTATTATTTTTCTATAAACTATTAAACAATTACTATAATCTTAATAGTCAACTCACTAGAGGCATTTTGGACTTATGAGTCAAATATCATTAAGATATCTGATGTGAACATAAGTTATTAATTAATTGGGTATAAAAAGATAATAAATGAAATATAATTGATAATAAATTTTAAAAAAATTTCTTATGTAAGTAAATAATTAACATAATTTTATTATTCATGAAGATAAAAATCATACATGATATGTTGGACTCAATGTAAGGGACTTTGTTTTAAAAAAACTATTTACATTTCCCTTGAATTTCTTTTTCACAAATATCCATGTTATTATAAATTTTACATGTAAATTTATATTTGTGATTAAATGGATGATTAGGGTAATTTTTATGCTATATGTATTCTCGTTTATAATTTATATAAATATAATCTTTTTAAGGGTTTACATAAAAGAAACTTTACTTTAAAAACATAATTTTAAATTTTTTAAATATATTTTTTTCAAATCATTCTGTTCTATGTCCATATTCTAAAAAAATTTACTAGTTTATTCATATGGAAATAAATGAAATATAAGTTAAATTTTATGACTATTTTTACTTTTATACATGTTTTTCAAAATAAATATTTTATATATTTTATACTAAATGTTTTGATATTCTTTCTGAAACAAAAAAGGAACGTTCTATTTGAACGTATATTGTGTTAAAATATTTTTCTATTATCACAAAAATTATTTTACAGTTTAATTTATTTATAATCATCAATGTATTATTAAAGGAACAATAAAATTTACCATTTCTTAAGTGTTTTTAAAATGGGATTTAAATTAATTTGATATTTTGATACATAGAAAGTATTTCTTTATGGGTCTAAGGGACCTCTCAAATTACATTCTAATAAAATATCCATTAATTTTTTTATTTGGAAACATTATAGAACCCATTTTTTATATGGGTAACTCTTATATTTATTCCTTGTTATTTAATTACATGTGTGGAAAAAATACTCGTAAACATTTTATGATGGTTGATCCATGATATCACACTAATTTATTAGGTATTTAGTTCTCCCGAGATTTTATTTATATGATTAGGGAGTAAATGTGGTCCACTATGGGACTCAATCTAACCTGTGACGTTTTCCTTGATGTTATCCTTGTTCTATGCTTATGTCATGCTCTGAAATTTTGTAACAATTCTAATATTTACAATATTGTATGATATCATGGTCATTATGATTTTCTCTAATATTATTAATCATGATCTTTTATTTAACAAAAATAATATGTTAATTTATAAGGATAAAATTTAAAAAATATAAAAAAATATTTTTTTTTTCATGATTATAGAAGAACCTTTATGAGTTTTATTTTCTCCATTGAAATTTATTATGCGGATTTTAATGAAATAGTTTGTGAATAAAATTTTATTTATTAGGTAATAGTTTTTTTATTTTTATCCCAATGTTTAATTTTCAAGGAGATAAACATTTTATAACTATAAATGAATTGATAGATTTTTTTTCTTTCTTTTTATATGTTCCTTAATGATACTTTAGTGCTAATATAATTTTTTAAAATGTTTTTCATATGGTTTTATTGATGACTAAGAAAAAAGATGTGGTCAAGATAATTTTTTTTTTTAGAATTTCATGAAAATAATCCTTGTTATATCATAACAGTTATGTTGTGTGGAAAAAATGGATACTGAGTGGATGTTTCCACATTGTGATGGATGGTTGATGGACTAATTCTATAATACTATAATCCATAATGATCCTAAATTTTTAACAATTAATTCTTGATATAATACAAAATATTATGTAATGATTAAGGTTGGGTCTTTATAGTTGGTGTCAAATAAAATGTCTAGAAAATTTAATATATTATGATGTTTTCATTTGAAGTTATATTAAGTTTTTTTTATAGCATTAAATGTTTATGAGTTTAAGTTTGACTATATGTTCAAAGCCTTATTAACACTTTTTTTGGTTTTAAATGATTGTATTTTAATGAGATTAATGAAAATCTGGGATATGTTTCATTGGGCGTAGTATATGTAACCCTTAGGTTAAACATGAAGTATTATTTGAGGATGAATAGTCTTTTCATAAGTTTAATGGTATTAATAACCTTTATGGATTATATGATATTTTCTGATAAGTGTCATTTTTATGGAAATTAACTGTATTTATTGGGATGTTATAGAATGTATATTAATATAGCTTTAGTAAAAAAGAAAACATAACAGTTTAAACTAGGTCACATTGAATAAAACCAAAATCTAATAGAGAAGAGGGTTGAACTACATCCACTGGCCGATATGATATAATGGGATATTATGAAAAAAAAATTCAAATTGATGTGAAATTTATTTTTAAATTGATTCAAGGAATCTATGTTTTATTATAGACATAACTATGGGATTGAAAATAGATATAAATATTAATGTTATTTTGAGAGAAATCTCTATTTTTGGATCTATATATGATTATGGTAAACTTAATAATACGGGTTTTTATTTTTGGAATAAAGGATGAGTTATATTTTAAAAAATATATATTATTTTATTTTTTCTTTATGATGATTTGGGTTATTTATGGATATTATTTCCATATCTGGGAGATTCTTTGATTTGGGTATATACATTTTTTATGATATATTAAAAGTGATTGATGTAATTTTGAGAGAAATATTAAATTTATATTGGAAGGTTATGTTATAATGTCATTAAAATATTTCAAATTCAATTTTAGTATGAAATATATTGATGAAATTTATGGTTAGTTATTTATCAAATGATAAAAGTATAAAATTGTGTGTTATTTTTGAAGCATTGGATATTAATGTTGTACTTCTTCATAAAATGATGTATTATTCTGATAAATATCATATGATAATATTTTTAATTTCAATAATTTATAAATATAGGAACCATATATTTTTATCCTTTTATATAATATGTTATTATTTATAAGGTTATTTTAGTGCTTTAGGTAGAAAAAATTCATATTCAATACTCATTATCTAGATAAAATGATGAGATGGTTTTGGAAATTGATTAATGGATAGAATTAAACTTAACAAGTAAGTTTATTTTCTTATTTTACACATAAATATGGTAAAATAATTCCAAAAATCATTGAATGGGATCATAAAACAATAATTACATCCTATTACCTTAATTTTAGAATAATTAATTGTATTTTTCACACCACATCCATTTATGGTTTTATGGTTGTTGTCCTTATCTTAATCATTTACTTTCTCATGATCAATGATCTTTATCACTCTCCATAATTATTTTGACAGAAATTTTTTTATCCAAGTCTATATTTTTACTTCCCTCTAATGTTCTTCTATTTGTAAATCTAGTGACATGATAAACTTAATATTTATTTTTCCCTCATTTCTAGATAAAGTTTTATTAGTATTTTTGTATGATGTGGAATTTAAAAAATGGTATTTTTATAAATAGAAACATTTTTTAAAAAAGACCAAGTTAAAATTTCATGGATACAATTTATTAAATGGTCACCCATATATTTTTTTCCAAAAACATTAAACTATATTTGATAGCTTATATAAGAGGAAACAGAGAGCCTAAATAAACTATGAAATATTAGTATATAAATATATTGATTATAACCTACTTTCTAAATTTGGGGTTATGAATAAAACAAAAAATTATGGAAATTATATTTCATTCAGTTGTAAAAAAAATTAATTGGTTATCAATTAATAGGAAATGAAAATAAGTAGCATTTGAAATAAACTGATATATTTTTCTGAAAACTCATATTTTTGTAGGAAATGAATTTTAAACTAAATAAAATAATTTATTCAGTATAGTTCAACTATTTTAATAAAATTTTTATACTTAATATTAATTTTTTTATCATTTTACAATATTTTGTCTAGGAATGGGATAGGAAAAAAAAGTAGTTTTAAGCATAAAAACAATATTATTATAAGAAGTTGTTTAATTCGGTTTTGTGAACACATATTAAAACTAATTTTTCCCTATTTTGGTAAATATATTTAAAAATGAACATCATATTTTAAATAAAAATGTCAAAATTATCTATGAAATCATTTTTTTTAATTTTCTAAAAAGTGAAATTTTTCAACAAACGGTGAAAAATAATTATTTTTATTAAAAATTGTTTATTCATTTAAAACAATTAAAATTTTCTACATTTTTTCAAATTATTTTAAAATTAAAATTATTTAAATTATATTAATATTAATACAATATTTTTCCTTGGAATCAATATTATGTTGAATTTTTATAAAATAACATTTTAGATAAAAGGAAATATTTTCTTTAGAAACCAATTTTTCACCACATATGCATGTTTAATTTGAAATTAGATTATTCCTCTTATTTGAATTGAATTTGATAAAATTTATTTAGTATTTAGAATCATCATAAGTAATATTAACTAATAAGTTGAACATATTTTTCTATTCATTTTGAATATTATGTTTAGAAAATATGTATTACAACAATAAAGGAAAATTAGGTAATTAACATTACTAATAATATGATAAAGACTAAAAATTTAACCATATAATTTCTTTTATCATGTTTTATGAGTGTATTTTTTCAATTTAAATCCATTTTATAATTATATGGCTACATAGTCCCATGTTTCTTTGAATTTTCCTTTTATAATATTTAAGTAAAACAAAAGGTCAAAAATTTCACATTATTACTTTTAAATATATTTAATATCTTTTTAATAGGGATAAAGAAAAATTATGAATGGTTATAAATGTTTATTTTAATGATATTTTTTTTCATGGTAATTTACTTATTATATTTTTAGTGAAATAATTAACACAAATTTTTATGAAACTATAATACATTATTTATTCAATTAATAGAAGAATAAAATAAATTTTTTTGAAAATATTTTTAGAAAATGATGAATGAGTTATTTTGATACTTTGATTTTTTAAATATATATACAATAATATTTATGTATTAAATTATTATATTATATATTCATTGTTCTAATGTTGTTTTCATATTCAATTTAAATAAATAGTTCAAAAATGAGATTAACGATATATTTTTTTAAATAATATTGCATTACATGATTTAAAATTCATAAAAATACACCTTGAAGCCATGTGATTAGGATATAGTTTAAAATATCAACCACTATCCTTTTATTTTTAAATTATACTATTAGAGTAATGATATTGAACTCTTAAGTGTAAACATATTAATATCAGCGTAATTTTCAAAAGGGTTAACACATATTAAAATGACGAGAATGATGTAAAAACCTAGTGTAAACCTATAAAAATATTATTTGTCGATAATATTTTTCACCATACAAATAATTTATTCTAATTATATCAGTTTGGATCCATTTTATAATTCAAATCAATTTGTTATAATATAATATTTTAGGAAACTCAAAATGTGACCCTCCACTCACTTATAAAAGGGAACATCCTCTCACATTGTATTCGCACTTCAAAAATCACTAGGTTCACCCAATCCATACCCAAATATATTTAATACTTTAATTTACATTTATAATTTTACATTGATTATTATAAAATCCACCTAGGTAGTATTTTAGTTTAGACCTAAAGAGGTTGTCAAAAGAATAAATATCATTCTTAACCATGTTTTTTTTAATTTATTTCTTCTGAAACACCCTTCATAATTTTTCTAAAAATAATTATATAATAATATAAATATTTACCCTATAATTATATGTTATTTTTCTAATTTCATAACCCTCATTTATCTCCTCTTTCATCAAAAACGAATTTATGTAATCATTTGTGTGTATGGCGGACTACTCTCTCACAAACCAATGTCATCTGTTTTACACCATCAACTCTCACAACTATTTATGATTATATATTTTATGTATATATATGATAGTAAAAAAATAACCATTATTTAAAAGTAATATTTCATATATATTTTCTTTGTTCCATACATTAATAGATGATAATGACGCATGTGTATATTTGGGGATTACCACCTCTACAAAGCATTATGACATGTTTTTCATTACTGTGTCACATGGATGGTATGTATAATTGCATTTAAATAGATAATATGATATTTATTATATAATTATAATTTTTGAAAGATTATATGACACATGCCTTCTTTATGATCATTGAGAAATGTTAATGTTACTCATGTGTACGTACGACCTACTATTTCCATGATTGTAAAGTAGTTCAGTAAAGTGATAATGATGTTTAAAAAGGTTTTTAATTAAGTAAATAATAATAATTAGTTTGTTATTCATGATGATATATAACTTATGTCAAATATTTCACTCAAGGTAAAGGATATCATTTTTAAAAAAATATCTTTTAAATTTTCCCTCTACTTTCTTTTCTTCATATTAATGTTCTTCTAAATGTTTCAAGAAAAATATTATATGTGATTGAATGGAATATACCATTATTTATTTACCATTCCTGAATTTCCTTAACATTTACTTCAAAAGGAATATATTTATGGTTTTACACAAGGGGATATATACTTAAAAACCTCATTTTAAAAAATTTCATATTTTTTTAATCATTATCATCCATGTTAATATTATTAAAATTATTTTATTATGGTTCAAATATGGTCAAAATTGAATAAAATAGTATATTTTTTATAACATTTATAGATTATTTTAAAAAAATAAATGGAATATTTTTACATTTTTTATATGACATTTTTTTCATTCTTTAAAAAAATAAAAAAGAATGTTTCATTTTAATATATACAAGGTCAATGAATTTTTCTACCAAAAAAGCAATTATTTCATATTTGGACTTATTTATATGAATCGGTTTTTTATTTAATTAAATAATCAATTTTACTTCACTCTATTTATTTTCAATAATGATTTTCAATGGAATGAATATCTTTATATCTTGAAATTTTTTGCAAATGGGTGTAACGGATATCTATAAACCACCGTTTGTTTGGGTTACCAGATTTTTTAATTTAACTTCATTTATCTATATATTTACAGTTATGGTGTTATTTTTAATTCTATATATACTACTCTCACATATACAAATTTAATTTAAAATTCCTATTATGGGTAATACATGCCTTATGTTTATTTATCAAATACCATTACTATGAAGTTTCCTTTTATTGAGATACGAGGAAAGATTATATAACCCATTTCATTCCATGGGTTATTCCAATTATAATTCCTTATAATAGATTTCCTTTTGTGGAATACATAATCATGAACACAATATGATAGGTTCACATAGATAGCCCTCCAATGCATTGGCTGATTTTTTTTTGATTCATAGTATTTTTGTAATTGGGGAGTAAACATAATTCAGAATTTATACATTTACTTGAAAAAAAACATTTGTTTTTTCATGATTGAAAATGAACCTTTCTGAGTGGTCTTTATTTTTTATGATTTCTTATTAAAAGTTTTATAAAATTATTTAGGTATAAAACTTTATTTCAAGGGTAATTAAATTTCTATTTTCATCCCTTAGTTAAATTTTCAAAGGGGAAATTTTTTTATAATTTTTCATGAACTAACGGTTTTATTTATTTCTTCTTATACGTCCATTACTAATACCATTTTTCTAATCCCATTTTTTACAATGATTTTCACCGTGTCTTAAGGATTGGTGGCGACATTTATGATACAATGATGAAAATTTTTATGATATTTAATGAAAATAAAACATAATATTTTATAATAGTTTTTACTTGTGTAAAAAATGCATACTAAGTGGAGGTTTCCACTTTTTGATGAAATTTATTTTTATGTTAGGGTGAAAGAAAACTTTTTCTGAAACAATAAACAAGAAAGACACTAAAAATTATGTAAATGAATTACTGAAGTAAAAAAATAAAGATTATGTAATTTTTATATATGGGTCATTATATAAACTCAAAATTAAAATTAATTACATATTATGGGATTTAATAAAAATTCATTATGTATATTTATCTTAAATAGTTTGGGAGAAAATCAACATTATATATAATCCTATTTTTCATGAATATGATAAAATATGTTATAGGGACTTACCTAATCTTCCCCTAAATTCATGGGTCGTGTTTTATATAGAACACATTCTTGTTGTCGAACGTATTTCAAGGACTCCATATAGAATGTCCTCGATCGAGTTTCAAAACATAAATAAGAAACAACAGGATAATCTAGAGAAGGGATTCATTTAGCCTTTTACTTCTCCATGGGGTGTACTAGAAATTTTTTTAAGCATGAAGCTGAGTTATTCAAACCTTTTATTTATTATTAGAAACATGAATCTATCAATATTAAGAACAAGAATCATATTCTATGTATTGATGATCTATTTTATTAATTATGAGGAACTCAATATTTATCTAACATTTATATTTGATCTAGGTATCATTATATAATGGACTATAAGTAGGATACACCTAAGGAAACCTTTTATATGATCTATGTTCATTATGAATATATAGTAATTTAATTTGAACTTACCATGGATTGTTCCATATTTTTGGATTTAATGAATAATGTCCTTAGATATTACATTGATCATTTTTGGGTAATATATATAAAATATATTATTATATATTTAAAGGGAAAGGAAGGGTAGGAATAACCTTTAAGAACTGTACTAAATACCTTGTATAATGATCATTTATATTCAATATTTATCAAGTGTGTGTCTTTTGATATAGAAAGTTGCTATTCATGGGTCAAACAATCTCAAGTGGGGGTATATTAGTGGAACCTTGAAAGATGGATGTTATTAAATAATGACTATGACCAACCATGGTGAATTATATCCATAGTTTTGAAGGGTTTTAAAGATTCAACTAAATATTTGTGATAAATTTATAATAGTAATCAATCCACAAACAAAATTGAAACAGAAGTGATCCAATTTCTAATAGGCAGATGAATGGGAGGAGAATTTTCAAGGAACATAATGGAAGGTTGGTCAGTGAACCTATATTCATACAACCCTATGGAGAACAATGGTTTTAATCTATAATGATATATCAAATAATAAATTTTTATATGTTTTGATATAATAATATGGTGATAGAATATCATTTATGTATTTATCATTATAGTAAAAATTTGATATATATTTATATATATTAAAAAATGTATTGATGTATGTATTCACTAAAAAAGAGTTAAATAATAATAAAATGATAGCATTATAGTTGATTAGAATTTTATATTCTCTATACATTACCACCATGTGATGGTAAACAAGGTTCTGGATTATATATGTCAGAAAAAAATGATATTTTGTCCACAATGAGGACAGAAAGAGATAGAATAATTATGTATTTAAAGAATGTAAGGCATGAAATCATGATTAATGGTGATTGATCTTATCTTTATCATATTAATGTTAAACCATCAATATATTATAAGATAAAGAAGTAATAGAATAATTATGTTGAACAACATAAGAATGATAAAAATGTACATACGTTCAACTATGATCTCTAAATAATGACTTTTTTTAAGTAAAAATATTCTCCCTATAAATTCTAGACTATAATAATGATAATTTGAATGAATCTCATTGTTTATCAGTCTCTATTCATTCATAAGGTATTAATAGGTTTTGATATATTAATGAGAATTTATTATGGGATTACATGAAAATGGATATTTTATTGTACATATCTCATTATTTGGTTCTCTATAATGTTTAGGATGAGAGATATATTTATAATGGGATGTAATAACCATTACCCATACCATAATGGAAATCAAAAAACATTACAATGTATTTCATCATCGAACTCCCCAAAACATATAAAGGGAATAATGATATTTCTATTTTAGTTGATCACCATTCAAAGTCATCACATTTAATTATAATATTAGAATATTTATCTTGTGATTTGATTTATGGGATTTTAATAATATTCGTGGTAATGTTTTATGGATTACTAAATTCTATAGTATCCTAACATGATTCTATGTTTACATCAATGTTCTGGGGAAGTGTTCAGTAATATTTGACTGTGGAGTTGAAAATTATCATTGAATATTATCCATGATAAAAGGATATTTCTAATAAGACCATTCAAACACTCAATGATATATTTATATAATTTTTTATATATTTCAAATGTGGTTGCGGTAAATAACATTAACTGACCTTGTTATCTTAAATTAATAGTTTTCATTAAAAAAATTAGAAGGATCATAATGAATCTCCCCATAGTATAATGGGAAAAACTATAATATATTAAAATAAATTTAGAGAGTGTAAGATATTATGAACTCATGTTACTGTGGAAGATGAAGAAAATGATATCTTTATTTAGCAGCACATTCATGAAATTCACAGTTAAAAGGAATTTTATGTTCAATATCATTAGTGAGAAATAGATTTCATAGTTGGTTAAAATATATTCCTATAAATATATTCTTACAAGAAGGTTATGATATTAATAAGGAAGGGAAATGTGAGTAAAATATATAATATCCCCTTCTAAATTCTTGATTGTATGGGGATAGTTCCATATTTATTTTTTCTTCCACCGTATCACTCTCATGTTCATTATATGCTCCCTATATCTCTCCTGAGGAAGTACATACCTAATCTCTCACACCTAAAAATCTTATATGTGACACCAATTTATAAATATCTATCTAATGTGGAAACAACAATGTATATTTTTCATAAACGAGATACTATTTTGTGAAAAAATTACCCATATGTAGTAAAATATTTGTGACAAAACCATACATTGGGAGATTTCATTTGGGAACTTGAGGATGTTTCGAGGAAAGAATTATATGTATTTATTTGTATCAAAGTGATGTAATTTTGGGGGAAATATTTTTCCACTATTCAGAATATAACACCATGATATTTTATGATATATTTATATCTAAATAAAATTCATTTATAAGTTTTCTTTCTTTATGAACAACAATAAGTTTTAACCCACCACATTACACAATTGAATTTTTATTATTTAATGTCAAATATATTTCATAGTTTATGTTTTTGGATTAAAAATATTATTAAAAAATTATGAAATATACTTTTCATAAAATTTATAGAATGAATTCATTGGTTTAAAAATAGTTTGAAATTAAAATAGAATAATTTGAAGATAAAAAATGGATGTTGTTCGATTTTTTATAATCACAATATGTTTTTATGATAATAAATTAAAATAATCTCTATTGATAAATGAAATTAATTAAATGTCTCAAAAATATATTTTAAAAAATATTTTATCATTTATCTATTGTATTTTACATTCTTATTAATAATGGTAATCTTAGTTGCAGGCTTAAAAATCATTTTTGAATAAAATGGTTTTATTGTATTTTGTGCAATTATTTTAAAATGATATTACTCCACATATATAAATTGAAAATTTTAAAATAGATTCCTTATTTTTAATTATTTTAATTAAAATTATATATCATGTTCAACATAAATTTTCGACATTAGAAATAGAAACTGAGCTAAAAATCATTTATATGGTAAAGGATAAAAGGGTTTAATGAGAGGTTAATCTAAGTAGAAAATGGTCAAAATTATATAAAACATGTCTAAAATGTGTTTAATGATAATATTTATATTCCATTTCATATAATATTCAAACATGAGCTAATTTATAGTCATTTACTATGAAATTATCATTATTATATTTTCATATTATCAATAATTATAAGTGTTCCACTCCCCATCACATACAAAAGTAAACCTCTTTTCTAAAATTTTCACTCCACTTTAGACATTTAGCATGAAAAAATAAAACCCAATTATCCTTTAAAATTCCTTATAAATATCTTATATATAATTATATTTTTAATAGGAAAATACAAGGGTCCTTAAGATTATATTCAATGGGTGTTTCTCATAGATAAGGATGTTTGAATGTATATTATGTAGGACAAGACTTGAGGCATGGGTTTAAGATACAATCTAAATTATATTTAGACCCATATATGTTAAATTTTTATAGAGGAAAATTATATTTTTCTTATCCTTTAGAACTAATATATATTTTTATGCTTTAGCTATTTATGGAATTTTAGGGAAATATTACCAATTTTCTCTCTTTGGTACATAATATAACCCTGATTTATTTATGAAAAGTTAGCCTTATTTTTCCTTAGGTAAATGAAATTTTTTCTTCCATATCTATATTTTCATTAGATTTTTCCAATTTTATTTTTGAATATTATCCAATGATTTATTAAATACTTTTTACCCATATTTTACATTCTATATGAGTGTAAAAAATAGTCATCTTGTTGTTCTTCGAATGAAGTACTTTTGGCCAAAGGTATAAGGTCCTTACCTTAAAACATTACATAATATTTAATTAAATGTAAAATTATCATTATGGATATTTTCAGGTTTATAGTTTAATAGAATTAGGTCATTTACATAACAACATGAATATTACATGTAGACAATTCTACTCAGTATCCATTTTTTCATAAAATAAAAACTCTTGAAAAAAGGATTCATATATAGTTCCATGTTTTAGATATCAAGACTTTTTCTTTGATCCCATCCTTGACCCTATTCACCTTTATGTTTTGTGAAAAAACTTTTAAAAACATGGAATGGGCATAAAAAATCTCAATAAGGGTTATAAAATAAGAAAAAAATCATTATCCCATCAATACATACAAAACATAAACTCTTTTACTTACCTCAGGAAAACATAATATTTATGAATGACACATAGTAATAACATATCCTAAAGGTACTTATGGAATCCATATCATACTTACATTGTAGCTATCACAGCTACATAGGGAGTTACGTTGGAATACCCATCACTGTATATTCTCTAAATCTCTTAGTTGAAACATTCACGTTTACCTCCATCATATTACCAAATTCATTGGAGATCAATCTTGGGATAACCCACCCTAGGTTTATCACAAAACCACCTGTATTCGTAAATAATTCCCAAGAATCATAACATATTTATAACACATTAAACAAACATAAAGGAAAGATGACATTTCCAAATTTCAATCAAAATATTTCATCGAAATATATTAACATAAAAAATAAGCTATCAAAACCATTTTCAATATCAAAGTACGTAAAAAGTATATGGTATTTTTTAAACACTACGGTTTGTAAAGGAAGCGAAGGATCAAACAATACTCGCATTGGTGGAAAAATGACGTTGTCACATCTTATTTTAAAAAAAAACTCCTTTTTTCGTTTAGTAAAACGCTTCATATAAAAATATTCCCTTTGAATAAAATGAATGTTCAAAGGGTTTTATACACTATATAAAAGAAAGTATTGTATAAGACAAAATATTCCTCAATGAAAAGAGATTGAGACGAAGTCCCTTACCTCGGGTCTGACTTGGCCCGTTCGTTATTTAATCTCTTATATAATAAAATAAAGTTAAATTCTACACCATTAAGAACCTTTTATAAGTTTATTATTCCTTTTATATCACTTATTACCATGTTATAAACATTATGTAATCATTTAAGTTAATAATGGTCGTTTTGTCGATATTTGGTACTTGAGTCACAAATGAACACCATATAATTACAGGTTTTCCATGTGGTCAATATTCCATTATCTATAAAATGATATTCATTATTTTTATATCATATACATCATATATATAGTAAATATATGTATTTATAACAGTACATAAAATTTTGGAGATAAGAAATGAAATGCACCGTTCTTGGAGACGGTAAGTTGTACGTACGCATGAACGCTACTTTCTTTTCAATTTCATACTTCAATGAAATTAAATCATAATTATACATAGATTTGTTATAATTCCAGTACAATATCATACATAAAATTTCTAACAATATAATTTATATGTCCCACATATGGAATTAACGAGTCATATCACTTTGAGGGGGCAGTAGTCCGCACTTCCTAAAATGAAATTATCATGTTTACCTATTATGGAAACCATAAAGGTAGGATATAAATGTAAAACACAGAAGAATAAAGAAAACATAAACATAATATATGTCATATATAAATATATTTCCATATTAATGGCCACCATGAGAGGCGGTAGAAGATAATCGAACAATCATCGTTGTGTGATGCATTAGTTTTCAAGCCATAGAAACAGTATGTTCTTCACCAATTTGATAGAGGTGTGTTTAAGTGTAGTTCATGTCCTTCTCATAAAAACATCCTAGTATATTTAGGATACTTTTTTGGTTATAAAAAAATTAATAAAAAGTGTTTAGTTGTTGGAGAAGTAAAATAAAAGAAAAAAAGTTAAGAGGAATCGTTACCTTTATTTTGGGAAACTCCCTTCGGTTTGAACCAAAAAGTCTTCTTGAAGTGCCTTTTTACTAAGGTAATTTCTTTAGGTGGAGAAGGGGGAACATGAAAGATTATCCGGTCAGTGGTTGGATGAGCCAAGGGGATTTAGAAGTGTGAGGACTGAGTAAGAAGTGAGGGCTTTTTATAAAGGGGGAAAGGGGCTCTTTAGGAAAGTGTCATTATTTTATTTTATTATATAATGATATTCGGTTTCTAAAGGTAAAAAACTAATTAAAGTCAAAGATAAGATAAATCATGGTCAAAATAAAATCATCCAATAATAATTGTACATGTTATTGATATTGGTTTAATATTTATAATCTTATTTATTAAAATCATTTATTAATGAGGTAAATACTGCATCATTAATGTGCCATAAATAATTTAATTTATTTGATGTCTAAAAATTATAAAAAAAAATATATGATGATTTATTAAATATTTTTAGATTTCAAATTAATATTTATAGTAGAAAATATATCTTATATAACCCCATGTAAAAATTTATTTACTAAAAGATATTTGTTTGTGTCATTTTTATCATTACTTTAAGTTAATTAATCTAAAGTGTCATTATCACTACAATGTGGCTCTATGGGTCCCAAAACCGACCCAAAGATGAAAAAGATCGTAAATGACTCAACCAATAAGGTTAAGACAAGTGTTAAGGTAATTTTGTATTTTTATGGTATTTGTTTCCATGAATTACCCTATTTACCTTTAATAGCAGTAAAAAATGTCAAAAGTTACTATTCATAAAAAATTATTTTTATCTTGTTGATAACATTTTACTTAATAATAACAACCATGTATGTTGGATTTTATAAATTTAATTCACAGAAGTAGTAAAATTTTATTTAAATGAAAAAGTTGGTTTTTAAACTACTACTATGTGGTTTCACTATTCATCAAAAATTGAAGTTTTTCAAAAAAAATACTAAACATTTAGTATAAGATATATTTGATATCCAAAATTAAAAAATGATGCCTATTTAACCAAATTAAAAACATAGAAGATTCATTAATTAATTTAAAATTAATTTCTGCTATCAAAACAAATAGCGTGTTTTTAAGAAACAATAACTATCAGAAGATCAGCACTTGTTTATATCTAATTTAAAAGTGAAATTAATTCCAATGACCAACATTGGATTAATTGGTAAAAATATAATTTAATTTAAATTTAAAAACAAATAATAATAATAATATAATTATATAAATAAACTAGATTGAAAGGAACTTTTGAATAAAAATACAGTATTTTTGCACTATTCATTAAAAAATGAACTTTACCAGAAAAATACCAAAAATTTTCCCAAAGTAAATTTTGATGCCCCAAATATTAATAAGAATTTTATTTTTTCAAATATAACATATAAAAAGGACCAAACCTCTATTTAAATATGGTTCACCATCAAACAGCGGTAAAGCAACCTTTTAGTGAATATTAGAGTATTTATGCTTAAAATTAGATTCATTCTTATTTTAAGCCCCTAAATTTTATTGGATAAATGTAAAAACATTTAACAAACATATATAATCATATTATAGTTAGTTTTTTTCATTCCTGAAAATACAACAACTAGACGTTAACTGCAATTTAAAATAATAAGATTATATAATAAGTCTGCAATGTACGATTTCCAAGAAATCCATTATTGCGTATCAGGTACACTATCGAACGCAGCGAACCCTTTAAAGTAAAAATAATATTTAATTCAGAAATATTAACAAATATGAAAGATTTTTTATTCTTTATTTACCCAGGATGTTACATCCTTCCCCCCTTTTCGAAATTACGTCCTCACAATTGTATTCACTTATCAAATAAATGGGGGTATTTATCCCTCATAAAATTTTCAGATTCCCATGTTGCCTCTTCAACTATATGGTTTTTCCACAAAACCTTTAAATAAAAAATTTCATTATTCTATAAAACTTTCTCTCTATGGTCAAGAATCTTGACAGGTAGTTCTTCATAAGAGAGATTCTCTTCCAACTGAACTACCTCTACACTTAAAACATGAGATGGATTTGGCATATACTTTCTCAGCAATGAAACATGAAAAATATAGTGTACCTGAGATAAACATGGAGGTAAAGACACTCTGTAAGCAACCGATCCAACTTTCTCCAAAATTTCATAAGGTCGAATGAAGCTCAAACACAACTTTCCGTTCTTACCAACATGCATCACACTTTTCCATGGATAAATTTTGAGAAAGACATGATCACCTACCTCAAAAGATAGATCCTTCATCTGGTTATCTGCATAAATTTTCTACCTGCTCTAAGAAGTTCTCATGTGCCTCTGAATTGATTGAACTTTTTCTACAACCTCTTCTACCAATTCTGGTCCCATCAACTTCATTTCAGTTACTTCATCCCAAAATGCTGGAGTTCAACACCGCTTCCCATATAATGCCTCAAATGGTGCCATATGTATACTGTAATGAAAATTATTATTATATAAAATTTAAACCAGAGAATGATGTTGGTCCCAACTTCCCGGGTAATCTTGTGATCAAGCACGTAGAATATCCTCCAAGGCCGGAATTTTCCATTCTGACATTCCATCTGATTGTGGGTAAAATGTTGTACTAAAATTTAATTTAGTACCCAATGACTTCTGAAGTCCTTTCCAACAGATTGAAGTAAACATGGGATCACGATAAGATAAATTTAGGAGTAGAACACCATGCCACCTGACTATCTCTTTAACAGACATCTGATAATGTTGATCTATAGGGAAACTATCTTGAATAGGAAGGAAATGAGAAGATTTAGTCAACCGATCGACAATATCCCGGATTTCATTATTACCTCGAGATGTCTTTAGTAATCACGCAATGTAGTCCATGGGTATATTTTCCCATTTCCACTCTCACAATAGTAAAGACTGAAACATCCATTTCGGTAACTATCGCTCTACTTTAACCTACTGACAAGTCAAACACTTCAAAGTAAAACTAGAAATATCTCCTTTTCTTCCATCCCACAAGTAATACTTTCGAAGATCTTTGTACATCATAGTACTGTCAGGATGAACTGAAAATGTGGAACTCTGAGCTTCACATAACTACTCATTCTTCAACTATTAATCAAAAGGAGCACATAATCTTTTTTCAACCCTAAAAAAACAATATTATAAATGTTAAATTCAGGCAACGTACCATTCTGAACTAACTCTACCTTTTTCTGTGAATCAGTGTCTTTCTTCTATGATTTCTTTATTCTTTCTGATATAAATGATTTCAATGACTCCTAGAACAAAACAGAATAATTTCCTACACCATAAACTTCTATGCCAAATATCAAAAAATAAAAAACCTGAGGTTCTCATTCCAAACGTAGCATGATTAATGAAGCATTACTATTTTGACTCAAAGCATTTGCCACATTATTTTGATTTCCTAGAATCTAATAAATCATGAAACCATAATCCTTGATTAATTCCAACCATCTCCTCTATCTCATGTTCAATTATTTTTGATTGAATATATACTTTATACTTCTGTAGACAGTATATATTTCCCATTTTACACCATACAAATGATTCCTCCAAATTTTTAAAGAAAAAAATTAGAAGCTAATTCCAAATCATGTGTAGGGTAATTTTACTCATGAGATTTCAACTAACATGAAGCATAGTTAATTATCTGATCATTATACATAAGTACATAACCAATTACTTTCATCAAAGCATCACTACAAATTAGAAACTCACTATTTCGGGAAGGCAATGCCAAAACTAGAGAATTCACCAATCTTCTTTTCAATTCCAAAAAATAATCATCACATTTTTTGTCCAAATGAACATAACAAATTTTCGAGTTAACATAGTCATTGGACTAGATAACCATGAAAGATTCTTAATAAAACTCCAGTAATAACCCTCCAAACCAAGAAAACTATGAATCTCAGTTATATTTTTGGGTCGTGTCTATTCTTAAACAACATTTGTTTTAACAAGATCAATAGTTATGCCATTTTTTGAAACAATCTGACCAAGGAATGAAATTTGATGTTACCAAAAATCACATTCTAAAAATCCAAAATAGTTTTTTTTCTTTTAATGTTTTTAAGAAAACCCTTAAATGACTTCCATGTTCCTCTTTACTTTTAGAATAAAAAAATATCATCACTGAACACAACAACAATCTTATCCAAGAACTCATGAAAAATTCTATTCATAATGTCCATGAATAAAGTAGGTGCATGGGTTAAACCAAAAGGAATACATAAAAATTCAAAATGGCTATATCTAGTACAAAATGCATTCTTCGAAATTTCTGCTTCCTTTACATTCAACTGATGGTACCCTGACCTCATATCAATCTTTGAAAAATACTGAGTTCCCTAGAGTTGATCAAAAAAATCATCGATATGTGGCAAAGGATACATGTTATTAACAGTGATGGTATTAAATGCTCTATAATCAATTCAAAGTCTCATTGAACCATATTTATATTTAATAAATATATCAGGAGCACCCCATGGTGATGTTCTATGTCAGATTAGACCTTTATCTAATAACTCATTAAATTTATTCTTTAAATCTTAAAGTTCAATTTGAACCATTCAATACGGAGGTTTTGAAATTGGCTTAGTATCAGAAACTAATACAACAATAAATTCAACTTCCCGATCAGGTATAATACCAGGAAACTCATCATGAAAAACATCAAGGTACTCATTTAACAATAGAACATAATTAATCTCAACACTTCCTTCATTTTCAACAATATGATCTAGGTAAAATTCATTTCTATATTTTACTAGTTTCTCAGCTTCCTGATATGTTTACAAAATCAATGGTTCATTCTTGTACATAAAATAATAATATTTCTGAAAAGAAACCTCTATAGCTCAGCAGTAAATGTTAGCATGATAAACAGAAAGCCAATCTATACCCAAAATATCATCAAACTCTACTAGAGGCAAAACAATAAGGTGTTCCAGTAGATTCATCCCGCACACAAGGATAGGATGGTTCTTATAATTTCTTTTTGTCTCAACATTTCCCTCCAATGTTTTTACCATAAGTTTAGGATTAATATCTTGAGATGGAATATAAAATTTACTAGAAAACTTCTCAGAAAGGAAAGAGTATGTAAACCCTGAATCAAACAACACATTGGCGTAATCTAAACAAACAAACAATGTGCCTGATACTACTTCATTTGATGTCCCATCATCTGCTGAAGTAGTTGAAAAAAATTTCAATACCCCTTTCTGCTTGTATTCTGGCTTCTTTCCCTCAGTTGAGTTCTTCGTTGGATACTCATTTGCATAATGACCCATTTAATTGCACTTAAATCATTTTACTGACTATAAATAATATTTTTTATTACCATTACCTTAATCTTTTTTAGTGAAATTAAGAACCTTAGGTCCCATTTTACCTCATCAGTAGCACTTACCAGAATTCAAAATACATTCTCCAGCATGCTTTTTACGACAATTTTCACAAACTGTAAACTTAAGTTTCTTACCATCAGACTTTTTTGAAGAGTTCTTCCCTTTCGCCTGCCACCTCGACCTCTAATTCTTTTGTTTGTCAAATAACACCTGATTATTGTCAAACTCCATTTCCACCTTCTTTGGACAAAAAATAAGTTTTTCATAACTTTTGAACTCACGAGATGCTAAAGCCCTTTGATACTTTGGTTTTAATTCTGAGTAATAACGTTTGAATTTTCTATCAATATCTCGTATGAAATTTGGAGCATACCTTTCCAATCATGTGAATTTTTCTTCATAAGCATCCACTAAGTCATCCTCCTGGCCCAATTCCAGGAATTGTTTTTCCATTCTAAGTTGAATGAACATAAGAAAATATTTCTCCAGAAACATACCTTTGAATTCATCCCAATCAAGAGCATCAATCTCATCACTATCCCTGATATTTTTCATCATTGACCACCACTGATCAGCTTCACCTTTAAAATGGTAAACTACAAGACTATCTTTTTGATGTTATAAACACCCATTAACTCAAAAAATTTATCCAGTGCTTTAATCCACCCATCTTCTAGAACAAGGTTAGATGATCCTCTAAATGTTGGGGGATGTTGCCTCATAAAATGATCCACTACTAACATGTTTTTATATAGTTGATCTGGATGATCTCGTGCATGGATACCACCACCATTTATAGCCTGAGTCAATTATTCCATCACTACAGCAAACTATTCAGTTCAGATTCTGACCATCTCAAATTGCTAATTTGGATGGTTTTCTTCCTCTTGATTTTATCCCAACATAGCTTCCATGTTTCCTCTATGGAAAATCATTCTAAACACAGAAATATATTAGGTGAAGAAACATGGTAATCTGTAAATTCTATATCATTTAAATCATAAGTTAATATAAAATAATTTATGGATATTATGTTAACTATATTCTATCTCCTAATGTTGTCAAACCCATCCTCTGATACCAACTATAAGTCCCCAACCATAAAATATTACATAATCTGTAATTAAATGGATAATTCACCGATAGGATCTTTTCAGGTTTAGAGTATTAGATAATTAGGTCATTTACATAACCACATGAATATTACATGGAGACAATTCTACTCAGTATCCATTTTTTTATAAAATAAAAACTCTTGAAAAAAAGATTCATATCTAGATCCTTGTTTTAGATAGCAATACTTTTCCTTGATCCCATATTTTACCATATTAACTTTTAAGTCCTGTGAAAAACATTTCAAAACTTGGGATTAGCATAAAAAAGATCAGTAAGAGTTATAAAATAAGAAAGAAATCATTAGTCCATCAATACATACAAAACATAAACTATTTTACTCACTACAAGAAAACATAAGATTTATGAATCACACGTAGTAATCAGAAATCATAAAGGTACTTATGGAATTCATATAATATTTACATTGCAGTTATCACAATAATATAGGGAGTTACGTTGGGCTACCCATCCAAGTATAATCCCTAAATCTCTTAGAAAAAATATTCATTTTTACCTCTGTCACATTATCCAATGCATTGGAGAGCTATCTTGGGCTCACCATCCCTAGGTTTTTCATGGAACCACCTGTATACGTAAATAATTCCCAAGAACCATAACATATTCATAACACATTAAATAAACATAAAGTAAAGATGGAATTTCCACATTTCAATCACAATATTTCATTAAAATATATTAACTTTAACAAATCCATTATCAAAACCATTTTCAAAAAAAAAATACATAAAAATTATATGGTATTTATTTTCCATTAAAAAAACTACTTCTTGTTAAGGAATACAAAGATCAAATAATAAACGCGGCGGCAAAAAAAGCTCTATGTCACCTCTTAAGATAAAAAAAACATTCCTTTTTGTTGTTTAGTAAAATGGTTCATATAAAAATATTCTCCTTGAATGAAATGAAAATTATATAGGTTTTTTATAACAAATAAAAGAAAATGGTCTATAAAGAAAAGTATGCCTCAATGAAAGGAGATTTAGACGAAGTCCCTTGCCTCGTGTCCGACTTGACCGGTTCATTCATTAATCTCCTGAATAATAAACTAAAGATAATTTATACTTTCTTAAGAACATTTATTAAATTTTATTATTCCTTTTATATCTCTTATTACCATTTTATAAACATTATGTACTAATTTACATTAATAATGGATGTTTTGTCAATATTTGATACTTGAGTCACAAATGAACACCATATAATTACAAGTTGTCCATGTGGTCAATTTTCCATTATCTCCAGAATGATATTCATGATTTATATATCATATAACTCATATATATCCAGTGTATATACTTATTTATAATAGTACATAACATTTTGGAGATAAGAAATGAAATACACCATTCATGGAGACGGTAAGTCTTACGTACACATGAAAGCTACTTTTATTTCTATTTCATGCTTTAATAGAGTTAAAACATAAGGATAAATAGGTATATTAAAATTAAGGTATAATATCATATATAATATATTTAACATCATGATTTATACATCCCACATATGGAATTAACAAGTCATATCCCTTTGAGGGGGCGATAGTCCGCACTTCCTCAAATGAAATTTTTTTGTTTACCAAATATGAAAACCATAAAGATAGGATATAAATGTAAAATACAGAACCATAAAGAAAACATAAACATAATATATGTCATATATAAATACAGTTCCATCTTAATGGTCACCATGAAAGGTGGTAAGATATAATCAAACAATCATTGTTTCGTGAGGCGTTAGTTCGCCATCCACAGAAACAGTATGTTCTTCACCCATTAGATGGATGTGTGTGTTAATGTAGTTAAAATAAGTCTCATATAATCATTATAGTATATTGAGGATACTATTTTGTTATACAATATTGACATAAAAAGTGTTTAGTGGTTGGAGAAGTAATATAAAAGAAAAGAAGTTAAGAGGAATCGTTACCTTTAATTTGGGTAACTCCCCGTGGATTAAACCAAAAGGACATATTGAAATGTTTTATGCCTAAGGTAACTCTTATAATAGAAGGAGGGGGATCGTGAGAGATTTGTTTTAGGTTTTGGATGAGCCACGTGGCTTGGGAGGTGTGAGGAATGAGTAATAAGTGAGGGCTTTTTATAAGGGGGGGAAGGGCTCTCTAGGAAAGTGTGAAAATATTATTTTAGTATATAATGAAATTCGGTTTTTAAAGGTCAAAAACTATTTAAAGATGACAATAAGTTGTCTCATGGTCGTTATATAATCATCCAATAAGAGTTGGACATGTTTTTTATGTTGTTTTAATATTTATAATCTTATTTATTTAAATATTTTATTAATGAAGTAAATACTGCATCATTATTGTTTCATATATAATTTAATTTATTTGATGAGAAAAAACAAAAAAAAATTCCATGATGTAGGAAATATAATTATCTTTATAATTAATATTTATAGTCGAAAATATAGCTCATATAACTCCATTTTAAAATTTAATTAATAAAAGATATTTGTTTGTGTCATTTTTATCATTACATTAAGTTAATTAATCTAAAGTTTCATTATCACTCCCATGTTGGTTAATGGGGTGCCAAAATTTACCCAAAGATGCCCATGGTCATAAATGACTCAACCAATAAGGTTCCGAAAATTTGTAAGGCAATTTTGTGTTATTATGATATTCTTTTTAACATGAATAACCATATTTACCTTTAACATTGGTAAATAAAAGTCAAAAGTTACTATTCACCAAAATTATTTTAATCTTATTGAACCACATTTTAATTACTAATAATAACTGTGTATGCTTTATTTTCAAAATTCAATTCAAAAAATGTGTAAAATTTCATTTAAATGAAAAAGACAGTTTTTTAACTACTACTATGTGGTTTCACTATTCATCAAAAATTGAAGTTTTTTCATAAAAATACAGAAAATTCAGCCAAAGATATATTTGATATTAAAAATTAAAAAATGATGTCTATTTTACCAAATTCAAAACAAAAGGGTTGCATTAATTAATTTAAAATTAATTCTGGCTGTCAAAACAAATCGCATGTTTTTAATAAATAATAACTATCAAAAGATCGACACTTGTTTACGTCCAATTTCAAAGTGAAATTAATTATAATTACAAAACATGGATTAATTGGTAAAAATATAATCTTATTACACATTAAAACAAATTAATATGATAATATAACCATATAATTTAATTATATTAAAAGGACCTTTTGAATAAAAATACAGTATTTTTCACTATTCATTAGAAAATAAACTTTACCAGACAAATACCAAAAATTTACCTCAAGTAAATTTTGATGTCGCAAATCTAAAGAATAATATTATTTTTTTTCAAATAGAACATATAAAAATTACCAAAGCTAGATTTAAATATGATTTACCATCAAAAGGTGGTAAATCGACCTTTTAGTAAATATTAGAGTATTTATGCTTAAAATTAAATTCATTCATATTTTAAGACCCTAAATTTTATTGGATAAATGTAAAAACATTTAAAAAACATGTATAATCATATTTTAGTTATTTCTATTCATTCCCACCAATACAACAGCTAGGCTTTAACTACCACTTAAAATAATAATATTATAATATTAATGTGGTACATAAGATTTCAAAGAAACTCGTTGTTTCGTATCGGGTATGCTATCAAACGTAGAAACCCCTTTAAAGTAAAATTAATATTTAATTCAAAAATATTCATAAATATAAAATATTTATTATTCTATATTTAATTGTGATGTTACAAAAGGTTTCAGTGATGTCGTTATTTAAATGTATATTTCACAAAAATATTTTACCACTACCAAGACTATAATATTCTTTGAGGATTAATTTACATGTATTCATTATAATTTTCAATGAAAATTAATTTCCATATATTATTGGAAAATATAGATTTGTAAATAAATGATTTGAAAATGAAAATTCTATTTTCCTCGATAAATATTCAATTGAAATTTTAAAGAAATTTTTTATCCATGATAATATACTTTAATGTAATTATGATTCATGGGGTATATAATCATATGATATAATCCTAATTTTTTATAATTAAGTTCTATTATTATAATGATGAAATATTGATGAAATGTGTTTTCTTTTCCATGTGTTAAGATATAAAGAAATGACAAATGTTTTCATAATATTGTGGAATACATATAAATAGATTATTATTATGATATGGTTGGGTCCCTTATATCCCTAAAATACATTGGGTAAATAAGGGTAACAAATGGGATAATTATTTTATGTGTGAAACTGATTTCATGTTCAAAATATTATATATAAATCATGTAAAACTTCCATATGGTTATGTGTGGACCTTGTTTCGCATCTTTAATTTTATGCAATGAAAGAAGTTCATGTATGTAACATAATGTTTGAATGTTTTAATATTAATAAATTTTACCAACTTTTTAATACAATTATTTTTCCACATTCATATGTTTTTTTTATAATGCCAGGAATCATGATTTATTATTTAGGATTGTACACTCTTATGAATTTTTTATTTTATTATGAAAAATCCTTTTACCATAACTCATGATTAAATAGATTTTATTGATTATTAATGTATTCATTATGTTATTATTATATTCTTGTTCCCTTATTTTATTGTATGATCATTGTATACAATCTATTTTGTTTACAAATACTAAGAATTTGATATCACCCTTTCTTATGTCTATATTCCATAGGTTTTGATGGATAGTTCTAAGTCTGATATGTCTTGAAGGGTATTAATATGAAACATATTTTGGGAGATGTTAAAGTTCATTTATAAAATAAGATAATTTTATATATAATCTACATATAAACTAAACCATTATGGTTCTAAACCATGTAAAATTATGGTATACATTAATATTAATATAAAATATTGTAATGTATGTTTTTGTTATTATTGTTTCAGTCATGAGATACAATGAACATATTTTATAGTCCCATAGAAGAAACATACAATGTATGAAAAAAAAATTAAAAAGTAAATTTAAAATAAAAATATGAAATGAAATCTTTATAATATAAGAAAACTAGTTTAGAATAAATTCCAAAGGTATTGTTGGTGTAACGGTTACCTGTATGGAATTTAAATACAAGTGGACTAATTAACATGATACATTTCATTAATTAATGTAGAGTAAATTTAATATTATATTAAGAATATTAAAACTATATATGAAGGTAGATCAAGGTCAACTGATCTTGATGATAACTCTCTAAAAATGTTGTGTCATGAGTACAATGTTAAACTGATAAATATAGAATCAAAACATGATGAGACATTCCAAACAAAATATAAAGGGAATGTTTCCACAATAATTTATTGTAATTTTTTTTATTCTAGTAGACTCACTCAATTGAAATAAAATTGTGTGATGTCATTCAAAAATCCATATACCGTAAGATCATGGAAGATGGTATCCCATGATCTAGTTAATTTAGTTTGTATTAATGTTGTTTTGCATGGAAGTATACATTTCAAATTAAATTCTAGGAAAATTAGGTAAAAAAGTTTTAATAAACACACCTCTACATAAATACTAGTTTTGATAATTTTCAAGAACAGAAAATCCCCATGAGGAGACCCAAAGTTCTGGGTTTCTTTTCAAAAATAACTGATATATATTTATTTCCAAAATATTTTTGAAGTGAATAGAATAAAATTTAGTTTGAATTGTAATATATTTAGATGTTTTGGAAAAAGTTTAAATAAATTTTGGAATTTTTCATAAATAAATAGATATTATATAAGGATATAAATAATGGGGATCAATTCTAAAATCAAGACATGAACTATTGTGAAATTAAAATGATCAGCGATGTAGATGAATATGTATTTTAGGAATAGATTTAAATGAATTGATAATTTATATTCTAATTGATATATATGTGGTTAGGATGATAATGAGTTATGTTATTATAAAATAAATAATAATTTAAGTATATAAGTGATGAGAATACCACAACAAATGAAGAAAACAATTAGTTGAATCTACCATGGGCTATAAAAAATGAAGAGGATTAATAATATTAAAACCTAATTAAAAAAACAAAAAATTATCTCACTCCAAATAAGATATTATGATTATAATGTTTCAGAATAATCCAAATATTGTATTATTTCAAGGAAACCAATAGTATAAATGGTGAAGGAAGAAATATAGGATAAATAGGGGAATCAATCAATTAAATGTACAAGTAGATAGGGGTATTTAAATATATTCTTAAATAATAAAGTAAATTGTTTCCAAATAAAGGTTTCCTAATGTCCTTTAGATATGTGTGTTGTAGGTGTGACCAAGCTATTTATACTCCAAAAATCCATATGACACATATTCTTGTGAAAAATTTTTTTTTTGAAAAAAATAAGGAACCAATGTTTCTATATTCCAAGAATGAAGATACTAAATGGGAGACAACATAAGATATTAAATCTAATAGTATACCTAAATATTTATTTATCATATTCCTAGAAGTATTTGAATTGTATAACACGATATAAAATTTATAATTAAATTAAATTTTCTCTTAAATAATGTAAAAAATCTTGTAACATCTAATAAGGAAGATAAATAATGGGTGCTTTTAAAGGAAGTCCATATAACATCATGAGATGTTATGTTATTTTCTCTTTAAAACCCTAATTTGTTTAATAGCTTAATTAACACACAGACCCAAACAAAAAAAACCATGTAATATTATAAAACAATTAAAACACAGCTGTAGAAATAGTGGGTAAAGTGAGATGTAAGTAAAATGTTAAATATATGTTTAAATTAAAATAATGGTCATTATTAAAACTATGAAATTGGTGAATTTAAATTTTTGTAGCTAAGTAACTGACAAATATCATTTATTCTTTAAAATGACAATTTCAATCAACTTATTTATTTATTTTTGAAGAAAATAAATTCATTATGGATTCAATATATTATTGATTTGAATAATATGTTAACACCAAATTTAATTTGATATTCCTAGGAAATAATAGTTATAATAGTTATATTTTAATGTATTATTTTCCTATGAATGTAATTTTGATTATATTTATATATTTTTATTTAAAAGTTATATTCTCAAATTTAATAAGTTGAATTTGAAAAAAATTATTTCATTTTTGGAATTAGAATAAAAATATTATATTATGATGAAATTTTAGTTTTTTAAAAAAAATTGGTTTTAATAGCATACTAAAAATGTAATTACATTCCTAAACCATTCACTTTTATGACATTATCTTAGTAAAATAGTGACTTAAATGATACAGGAAATGTTTTTTGTTTCAAATATATATATATATATATAACTAAATCATTCACAAATTCTATTTTATATTCATAAAACCCATTTATATGGTTTTGGAAGCATAAGTAATAATTTACCATAAAAACCAATTTATTTTATAAAATTAAAAAATTACTTCATGTAACTTAATAAAATTAAATACCGAATAATTGATTTTTTTTATAGAAAAGTGATCATATTATATAGTAAAATAAATTTTATTTTTTGGAGTAAAATAGAAATACTGAGATAAATGTCAATGATCTTGATAATGGTTAAACTATGATTTAATATGATTTGTATTATTGATATTTTTATCTTTTATATAACACATGAAGTAAAAATATTCTAAAATATTACTTTTATATAATATTTAAACCAATATATAAATATATAATAACTCATTCAATTTTTAATCAATTCTAAATGATATTAATTACACTTAATGGTAAAAAGTATATTTTTTCTACAAATTTTTTTTCCTATATATTGAAAATATATATATAAATTAAATTTATCTCATTTAGAAATTATATATTAATAAATAGTGGTTAAATTTTGGTTCATCTCTCCTATATATGTAATTAATGATTATTTGATATTGTTATTAAAACATTTATAACATAGTTTAGAACTTGTTACGAAATTAAATACCAAAATATTAAAACATAAAAATATTGTTGTAAAGGTATTGATAAATGTTTAAAACTTGTCAAAAAATGGGTTTTAGAGGATATAATGGCCTTATCCCACTCAATAATCCATTGTTTCTTTCTTTTTTTTAACATTTACCCTTGAATAGTTTCAGTTTATTATTAAAAAATAATGGGTGTTCAAAAAGTAAACATTTCATTTCTTATAAAAATCGACACATCCACCCCTACATGAAACACACATTACTTTTAGATTTATTTGTAACCCTTTAAATTTATTATACTCGTTTAATGAAATATAATTTTCATAAGATTTTTATCTCATTTTGTTAGCCAATTTCCATCATTTCTAAGGTGACTTTCAAGAGATTGTTAAAATTCTCAAAGTGAGAATAACTTAGTTGATATTTTTTCTTCATATTTTTTTCATTACAACCCTATCAAGATCATATCTATATAATGACCAAATTATCATTAGTATTCTTATGTTTTATTACATTTTTGGAACAATTTTTATTTAATCCATCACAACCACATAAACAATAACCTTGATGGCATGTTGTGTAGAATGCCATCTCTACAAGTAAACATCATATATTTTTAACCAATGCTTCTATTTTATAGTTAAAATTGTGGAATAAAATTATAAATTTGAAATATATATTATATTTATGAATATTAAGAAATAAACTATATTCCACATTCATTCTATTTCATTCATCAATAAGTGAAAATGATAACCTTTCATTGGTTAGACTACTATCTCAATGAAGTAACATTATTTATTTTCCATAATAATTTTATATATTTACCAAAAAAAACATAAAATATAATAAAAACCACAAAAAACGTAATATCATCATTTTTATTTTATGATGATATTATTTCAATAAAAATTATTCCTCACTATACACACCCATAAAATTATGGTATGTTAATGTTTGGGTATGTCTAACCACATACATCCACAATGATATAAAAACTATTCCATGGATAACTATGGAATGTAAAATAACGATACAATTATAATATAATAAAAAAATAGTGAATTTATAGTAAAAAGAAGTCATATTACCTATCAAACTTTTAACAAAAATATCATATTTAACCCTAAAAATTACAAAAAATATGCTGACTCTGACCCACTTTTCACAAAACATAACGTAAACACTAATATAATTTTATATTAGAATTATATGTAAATATTTGATATATATTATAGTACATTAAATTATTAGGGAATGATGAGCTTTTGGGTAAGAATATATATCTAAACTATTATTCTAAAACTAGTTCAAAACAATTATGCTTACTCACACATGATAGTGAATTTAGATAACAACTAATTAATGAATATATAGATAATAATTATAAATAATGTTTAAAAAACATCCTATATTTGAATGATTATATTAAATATATGAATAAATTAGTTCTTTTTGTTTTTTATGAAATTCAAGTGCTTTAGTAGAATTCTATAATTATGTTAAGGGTTTCATTACCTTATTTTAAAATTCATGAAACATTCATGATAATGTGAAAAATAATTTACTATATATGGTTTGATCACTAAATATTGATTTATATTTTATAAAATTTGTTAAATTAATGGTTTCTGATGATCCATATCATTTTCGTTGATTCAATATAAACCCTTACACCATTGGTATATTTTGATTCAAAATATAACAATGCTGTAAGGGTTTATATTGACTCAACTCCCTTCATTGAGTTGTATCATGTTTGTTAGACCATATTTTTCCCAATATTTTTTTTCATATACACTAATATTTTATATAGTGGTAATTTTTATGTTTTAAGTAGTGAGAATGAAACATTTAAAGAAAATTATACTCATCAATGAATTTCATCCCCATAAAAGGTATATTATTTCATAGAATAATTATCATATTCTTTAATAATAGTATCCCCATCATATCTATATTTTATATTCCAACCAATGTTATCCCTTACATTTGGAAATCCCATTTATTTTTTATCTCATATGACCTTCCTTTTTTCTATTATCACTTTTCAAAGCAATATTTTACCACATATTTCTATGATGCAGTCTTTCCACAAATGTATTTATAAATAATAATGAGGTTTTACATCCATTAAAAATAACACGTCTTATATCCCAGCACAAATTTCTTTTTATTAATGTTATGTATTTTCAAGGATATATTAATGGATTTTTTTTCGAATAAAAAATTTATTAAAGTTATCAATTTACCTCATTGAATTTTTTTTAAAGTAACCTATAATGGATAGTTTTTTATGGTAATGTTAAAAATTATTTCTATTGTATATTAATAATTTTTTCTTCAATTGGAGAAAATTTCTAGATGATATTTTCTTTTTATATGAAACATCCTCACTTCAAATTCATTTTTTCACAAAAAAAATTATTACTCTAAAATTTTATCAGATAAATTTGTCCAAAATATCAATTATATTTCTTATTTGAAAAGTAATTTTTATTAAACAAAAGAAAATAGTTTTTCATCTAATACATTTTCCTTTTAAATATAGTATTATTGGATGAGGAAATACATTAAATGATACCAATGACCTAATTTTATATAATTTATTTGTTTATATTATTTTCTATAAATGAAATGATATATAACAGCCTTCTTCTTGGACATGAGTATCATCCCAGTTGGTGAGGTATCCATAAGTGAATCCACAAGACCCAGGTTCAAAACTAGGTAGACGCATGTTTCTGGGTATTATAACAGTGTTGTAGAAGACATTCTAGCAGTACTGCAGCAGAACTGTACACTGTACAGGTACTCTAGCAGAGCTATACACTGTGTAGGTATTGTAGCAGACACTGTAGCAGTTACTGTAGTAGGTATTGTTCAGTAGTATAGTAGCTGGAACTTTTCATCATGGGCCACTGGTTTGGGCTTGTAGTCCATATGTATTTTGGTCCACCCAGGCCTTCAGGTCAGTATGGCTTTTGGGCCACTATTAAGGCCTTCGGTTCACCTCAAGGCCTTCGTGCCACATTTTTTTTCCATAAACACACTACAAAAAATGAGCATCCCCAGAAGAGGATTCAGAGCAGGTGAATTCACCATAGGAGAGTCAAATGGATTTGTTAGGATGAGAGGGTATGGATTAGCCATCGGGACCAGCCTAAGCTTGCACGGGAAGTCTATCCAAACGACCTTGTGAAGCTAGAGAGCTACTATCATGATCCAGATGCTGGGGAGGGGTAGTTCCTTGTAGATAGTCAGGTTGAATTCTCAAAGTCCATCGGGTCATGTAATCTCCTAACCCTACGGACCATTTATTTTCTTATCCTATGGGCCTTGTAAGGATTCCCCCTCATCTCTTAAAAGGGAGGTTATCAAAAATAAATAAAAATTAAGGCCTTCAGGCCATTCAGGCACAACCTTCTTCTTGAAAAGAATCTTCTGTTATAATAATGATTTCATTTCCAATTCATTTTCACATTGAAAAATATATATTTACCTAATTTAACAAATGTTTTTTCACATAAATGTTTTTTATAGATTCATTTGGAATTTTTTTGACATAATTATATACCCCTTAGTCAATACATTGTTCGTTTTAAAGATTATTACATAAAAAATTTCCATTTATTGATTGAGAAAATATTGAAAATACATAAATTTTTTATTCAAATTCACATTTTTCTTGATTACTCATGAAATTAAATAATATATTGTTTATTCATCCTTTTTTTCTCTATATTGGTTATTATTATGTTATCCCTCTAATTTAAATGTATAAAAGTATTAAGATTTTTCATATTTTATCTCAATAATGATGTTTATTCATTATAATAGAATGTTTATTATGAATTGTATTTATATAAATATCATTCACATGGTGAATTAAATATACTTAATGAAGTGATCTGTGGGCCAAATATTATATATCCTTTCTATTCCATGGATAGTCTATTGAGAAAAAAACAGTTGCATGTTTTTTATGCCCACCCCATGAAATAATTATTTCTTGGTTGTGAACCTGAAGGGAGAAATTTTGTATTAGTTACAGCTTTGATGATAAGAAATATGTTTTGGTTAAGGTCTTGAATATAAAATATATCTTCCTTTTTGTACTATATCACAGTGAATTTTGTTATTTTTGTTTTAGTGTAAATTTATATTGTAAAATGTGGATTTTTTTCAAGATAATTTGATCATTTATATGAAATTATTTTGATAATATATTCCTTACATATTATTTATTCTCTTATTATTCATACATATGGTCTTTTATTTTTATTGATTATATTTTACCTTACTGGGTATTTGAGCTCACCCCTTATTATATTTATATTTACACACATAATAAATAAATACAATAAAATTATATAACTAGAAGAGTAGAATTTTTGGAGTGATTTATGGGATATGTTGAAGACTTAAAATTAATTAATTAGATTCTCATTAGAATAATATAATATCAACTTTATGATAAATAACCGGGCTCTATTTGATAAAAAAATTCTAAAATCTGTAAAACTATAAATGAAAAAGATCCATTAAATATATATGAATCCATGTTTTTTTATTGATATTATAATTGGTGATGATTAGAATTTTTCATTTTGGTTTATTTTAGAGATGTTACATAAAGAATTAGTTTATTCTCATTGGATTCTATGATTTTGGGTTAAGAACGTCACATTTGGTATCAAATGGAGGTTTAGAAAACTTCATAGGTTGAGTTGTTAGTTGGGGATAATTTAAGGAACTATATGAATAGTTTGATAATAATATCAAATTTATAGATAACATTTTAGGTTATTGGAGTTAATATTGAATATTTTAAGGATTAGGATCAGGGAAATTTATTCAAAACCATAGGGATATGTTTAAGGGTTAATATTATATATAGAATATCATCATTAGATTTTGTTAGAGTAGATATTGTGTGGTTATCCTTGTAAATAAATCTATATATAGATTCTATATGTGGATGAAGGAACTAGAAAAAATGTACCAAGGGGTAATAACCCAAAAAATATTTGATTGAGTATTAACACAATAATCTTATGTTGCATAAAAACGTATACTAACATCACACGTAGTTTAATAGTCCAGATATATATGAATTAGTTAATCACGTTTTGAATACAAGATATAACGAATGATTTATTTTGTTTAATAATTTTGTTATGGAATATGAGGTTACCAATCCTAAAATAACCATGACTGAAATAAGAATAATTTTGGTTCAAGTGATATAAAATGCATCAATTTTGATGAGTAAGAAATTTTAAAGTTGAAGTATTTTATATAGTTGTCTTCTAATAATCCTATTACGATTTTAAATATTCAACCCTAAAAATTAAATTCTTTATGTTATAGTAATGGTCAAATCCCAAAGGTTTTATGTTAAAAAATTATTTTGTGGGAAATTCCCTGATTTCCCAACAAGAAGCATATCAATAAAAAATATGGAGTGAGAGATTTTGTGATTTTTGATACATTATTATTAAACATTATTATTAATCTCAAAACGTGTGTTTATTTTTTGAAAAAACACTTGCAGGAATAGGTCATGAGATTTATGTAGTGTTGTTATATTTTATGACTATTTTTTAGTTAATTTCTAATTTTTAATTCATAACTATTTAATTAATTTTTATTATCTCACTATGATAATAAGAATTTTTTTAAAATCAATGATTATAATTTTTAAACTATATATATATATGATATCTTTTTATTCAAACTCGTTTTTATCTATCAGCAGTGTATTTGTAAGAGTTTTTTTAGATGGAAATATGACCCTTTTCATGTTTTAACTTAAAGTTTCATGTTATATAATATATATGCAAATTTTTGTGGTTTTTGAGATCTAATTTTTTCTTAAAATTATTTTTAGTAATTAAAGAACTTCAATTAGGATTCTATAAATTTGAGTGATATTATTATACTTCCAAAAGTATTATTTTGAAAATGATGTTTGAAATGTATTTTTATATATATTTATACATATCATGGAATAATTAATGTCGCGTCTTCCAATGAATTTCACTCTAACAAAATTATTTTAATGTCACATGAATATTAATTAGGCCCATATTAGTGCAAGGGATGTTTTTGAACATTCAGATTAATGTTTTCCAAACAAGTGGATGTACAATATATATATATTTGTAAATATATATATATATATCTATATTATTTCACATGAAAATTTTTAATAAATACATGAATATATATATTATATTCAATGTTTAATTATGTAAATATATAAACGATTTTGTATATGTAATTTTTTGTAAAAGTGTAATTTTTAGTCCATATATATTAATGCATGAGTATAAAATCATGGTTTATTAAGATATCAATATTTATGTAATAAATATATACATATGTATCTTTTATTAAAAACTATTACATATATATATATATGAATGTATATGTATTTGTTTTAATCATGATACACGTATAATCATGAAAGATATTTTTACTATATGATTCTCAATGATCATAATTTAAAAGAAAATATCATGTTCCTCATGAGAAAAATATATGTTATAATATTTTTTATTCCAAAGAGTCGCATCTGGAAATTATACGAATGAAGGCAGGGTGTGGTGAATGAACCAAAAACTCCTTTGGAACTTTTTTCCAGACAAATGAAGGGTGAGCCCTGATAGCACTCCAATGCATTGGGTGATATTTTAATCTCATAAGATTTTATTTATGGTGCATGAATGGTTTATCCTTATCACATTAGGGTGTGTGGGAGGTTTATCCTAACCAAATTATAGTGAATGGTAATTTATCCTAATAAAACTATGATATTAGGGAGCGAACATAATCTATCATGGGAATATGTCCACCATGTCTTGAGAGTGAACTGAGAATCCATGATAAGATTCAAGATTCTTTTAGAAGTAATTATGAATTCTTATGAGAATTTCAAGTTAAATTAAAATTAGTTTTTGAATGATTTAAGTGGATTTTCTAAATGTTATATGTATAAATTTGAAATCCTCTTCCACTAAAATGTTTATTCATGAAAACTATACATGTTTTCCTAAGATTGTATTAACGAACATTCTAACATGTTTGACATTTTCTTGTAAAACTCTATTTTTTCCATTTTTATTTTAAAAATATCTTACTGGATTTTTTTTCGCTCACCCTATTTCTTCAATATCATTTTTCATAGGTCCTAACAATGCGTAAAAGCATGATAGTGGTCGAGGACCCACTATAATGGTTTACCCTTTTAAAGAATAGTTTTCTTCTTTTCTTTTATAGGTTGTGTAATCATAATTTATCTAATTTATCCAGTCTCTCTAAAAATCTATACCTTTAGGATCTCTAGTTATTTTTGATAAATAAATGAAATATTTTTGAAATAAGGGTTTTTTTTTGGGTTGTTATAATTTTATCATTCCAAAAGAATAGAAAATATATTATTATTGATCTTTGAAAATTATAGTGTTAAAATATGTCGATTAAATTTATTTTATAAAATTTTTAGGTCATTATATCTCATATAATTTATGTTTATCACCCAATAAAACCCGTTTTTACCTTAACCATGATAAATAATTTTTACTGCTTTCATTCTTCATTTTGGTAAAAATAAAATTAGATCGTATTAGTTAATATAAATTATTATTATTCTAGATATTGGATCCATTTTTCACATTCTAATCACATAATAGGAAAAAATTATTTTAAAATTAATCCCTCATACATGATCTGAAAGAGAGGTTTCAAAAAGAAAATATTCAAAAGTATACAATCTTTTTATATAACAATTCAATATATAAAATTATTTTAATAACCTAAATTGTTTTTCTAGATATATGATAGAAATAATTAAAATATAAAAATATTTAAATATAAATAATTTGAAAAAATGAGGTGTTCAATTAATGTACAGTTTTTCTTCAATATTTATCAAAATATTAATTATTTCATAATATTATAAAAAAATCACCATCAGATATTTTTATATTTATGATTAAAAAATGAACTTCATTTTTTCAAATTAATTTTTAACATATCAAAAAAATTGAAACTACTGTGAAAAAAGGGGACAAAACATTTTTTAGAAAAATACTAATTTTAAGCGTAAAATTGGATTTCTTCATAAACAATTTCTAAAAAGAAAATAAAATAAATTCTGAATACTTTATTGAATATATACTACCTAAAATTAATTTAAATATTTGAAAAAAGTAATTATTTAATTTATTAATATAAAACGTGTTTATTTCCATAAAAATCGTTTTTCAGAGAAAGTTTCACATTGTTTTTAGATAGTTTATTATTTACATTTTTAATTAATAGGTAATGAAGAATTAAATTTCAATAACTTTTTATTACAAATATATTCTAAATATAGTTAATCATAATAATTCCATTCATTCCAATGGATAAATTATACCTATTAAATAATAAAATTTTAAAAATATGACATGTTTCTCTTAAACTCCTGGTTCCGTGAAACGAAAAATATTGAAAAGATAAAATTAATTTGAAAAAATATTTTTATAAAATATTAACTTGTTACATTATAACCCCATTAAAGTGAAAGATTCACTCAAAATTATTCTCAAACAAAAAAGTTTTAATATTTCAAAATTCTTTCATAGAAACCCACATCGTAAAAACGATTAATAAAATGTGCTCTTGAAAACAGGAAAGGGATGTTTGAATGTAAAATGGAATAACACATAAATTTTTTTTGAGTAGTAAAACATAGGTGGGATATTAAAACATGGACATATAAAAAAATAACACCAAAATACTAAGGGTGAGTAATAGAGTACATGGTAAAGAGAGAGATAGCAACCAAAAATTCATAGACCAAAGTGGCATGAAAAGGGCATTGATATCCTAAAAAAATGATGACATGATAAAATTTTATCTCATAATCCTTTTCATAATATTGTGTAATTAATATTCCATATTGACAGTGAACTTATGAAAATGTACTTACTTGATATATTTTTATTTCATATTAACAATTTCATCATTTGGTTGTTTATTGATCAATTTTCACTTAATCACTTACTCGAAGAGATAAAATATTCATGTCTAGAGAACAAAATAATATCCATAATTAAGTAACCAATCAATCACTATACCATTAGTAAAATTATGTAAAACTGGTTATCTAATATAGATAAATCATTATATGGTGAATTAATATGTTAGTACATCAAATCTCATCTGATGTTCAATTTAATAAATCCTATAAATAGTTAACCTTATAACCCTTCCAAAATATTAATACCAGAAACGTTAGAAAAATGTCCTCTAACTTTCCAAAATCAACTTATCATTAAAACCCCAAACGAAATGAAGTATCTCTTAATTGTCTCATACATAACATGTGAATACCATTATCATGTATTATCTTGAAACATCGTAAAAACATGAATTACCATAAAATATTAATAAGTACATACGTGATTACTTATTACTTACATAAAACATATATTACTAGATATATTCCCTAAATCCAATAATATTTTTTAAAATCTATCAATGATTACATTAACAAATTTTTCAACAAATAAATATTCAGTTCCAAGGTAATCAGTACTATCCAATTTACTTATTCATATCCAACATCTCTTTATCCAAATAACATTATCCCAATATCGAGAATATATTTAGTGTTTTAATACCTTAATAAAAATATCACCTTTCTATTAAATCTTTTTTCAAGTCTATCTGTACCATTTAACATACTTTTTTTAATCCACGATAAAAAAACATACACTCAATAATCCTTATCTATTTCATGATTCATATAATATATTCCTCTAATTCAAATATATAAATACGTAAATAATCTCACTAATTTATAAAACCAATAACTAAACTTCATCATTCAATTCTATAATTCATATTTTAAAAAACATAAAAAATGAAAAATTTATTAATATTAATCATCAACAATTTAATCATTAAACTTATGTTAAACATAAAAAAACTGTCTGAAGAGAGCATATCATCCATATTTTATTTGTGGTGTCTTCATCATCAGTATTATATCCATTAATCCAACAACCTTGATGATTCTATTCATGATATTTTTCCTTAGGACATATTTTTTCATAATTTCCATACTTTCAACATTTAAAATATTCAACAGTCGATGATCTCTTACAAATACCAATATTCACATCTAATTTATTAATCTAAATTTTTATTTTCCTCAATAATTACATTATTTGCACTATTATTTTCTATACTCAGAACATTTTCTTGATCCTTTTATACATTCCTTGGATTAATTATTCCCACATTCCAAACAATTACAAAATTACTATTATTTTTCTCTATGATCTCCTCCAACTAAACTTTCAGTAATTATATCCTTCACTTCATTGATGAGGCTGAGGGTTTTTTATGGTTCATGTTTTTAATCTTATATCAAGATAACTGATTAAGTGTAACAACAACTTAATTTAATACATTAATCAACCCCTTTGGATACTAATCATCAAAATTTCATTCACATTCTATGTTATCTAAGTTTTTTTGTTTTATTCCATTAACTATAACAAAAAATTGTAGTATGGGAAATGTAAATCATAATGGGAAACCTAATAATCTATAGAACACTTATAATTTGTATAATTAATGGAAATTTGTTTTTAATATATGAAACCTTAGGGTTATAATTGGAAATTCATAGTCATTACCTATTCAAAACATTAATAATTGTTTATAAAATTTTTCAGAATTTCCAAATCATATCCTTTGAGGTGGAAGAATTTGAGTCTAATTCAGAGGTTCTTTTGAGGTCTATACAAGGAATTCATGATGTTCCCTAGAGCATGGGGTATAATATTCAATGTTTTTCTTTGGGGACCATCCTTGGGCACAAAAGTCACCAAATATAGAGAGAGGCCAACTTTACTGTGGACTCGCTTGCTCGGATGGGAAGCGTGTCCGATCAGCTGATCATATTTGATAGCTTAGGATCTCTCCCTCAGGAATGTAATATTGTGATACAAGGGTATTACATTGGTTTTACTCACTTCCACCCACCTTGAGGACTTCCTCATTCTATTCCCTTGGTTACATCATATTTTATAAAAGGAATTTTCATTCATGCACCAAGTGACGATCGATTACAAATCACTATTCCCTTTTCAGAGTTATTAACCTTAGGTAGCTCTACGTCAGATCCACATCTAATAGAAGTATATTGATAGGAATGTAATTTCTAGGAAATCACTTTCAATATCCTTTATCAAAATTATTGGACATTTTTTTATACTTGACACATCCTTATACTTATCCATAGAGACATCACAAGATATAACCATAGAAATATCCCAAGGTGTCTGAATAAAATTTTCTAATCCTAGCCCTAAATTATAAATAAACCTTTCCCTGATAATCAATATAGTGAAAAAATATTTTCATACATTCTTATTACATCACATTAGATAAATATTCAATACATTAAACTAACACATGTCTTCGAACTATAATAGTCTTTTGTATATGGGGACTAGGTAAACAATCATCTAATTTGGTGAAATATCATAAACATATCATTTAATTATATTCTCTTTTAGTACTATTAAAAAACACATCATAGTTAAAACTATTCATCATAACATGTGGAATATAAACACTATAAAGGGTGAGCGTAGATGATTAATAAGGGTGGAATGGGAGATATTTAAGAATAACATGAACATATGAGTATAAGGATATAAGAATAACATATAAAAACCATAGACTTTAGATATATGATCATAATATTGAGTAATAGAATAATGATTTTTAGCTCACTGATCATGAATCAAATGGAAATCAGAGAACATTAGGCATAATATAATAACATGTTAATAAGATTTAATAATGTGGCATACATATAATAATAGAAAATCATTTCAATATTAGTCAAGTTTAACTTCCAAGGTTATCATAGTGGAATGAATTCACTAACCAAATCATGGTAGTTGTCATGGTTCACTCTTAAGACCATTAGAGTAAACAGAGTCCCTTACTACTCTTTTTTGACTCTCTATTTCAATACTCTCTATATTATTAGATATAAATCATTACCCAGTCATTTGGAGGGAGAAATATATCCCCCCAATCACATAATGAAAATAATACTTAGGTGTTCTATGATATCATAAATCATTCATCATATCATAAACAATGAAATGAAAAGGGTTTCATAAACATTTTATCATATCATAGTATATGGAAAATAGACAGGATTCAAAATCATTTCATCATTTCATCATATCTTAACCCTTTAGAAAAATAAGCATGTACTATAAGAATCTTTTCAATGTATAACATTTTGAAGAGAATTAGGTTTCATAAACATCATTCCATCATAAACATAATCCATTTTGAGAAATAATGATATTGGTATCTATGGATTATATCCCTACAAAATAATAATTATCTCCAAATGAGGTTATTTTATATAAATAATGATTTTAAAATATCAGATGGAGCATTTCATGAGGAAAATAATGTTTCTATGAAAATAAAATTCTAAAACAAGAAATATAATAAAAATACTTTTTTTGAAATTAAAATTTTAAAAACTATAAAAGAATCTATAAAAATCAACTAAAACATCTCTTGGGTAAAATATCATTTCCACATAGATAAAACTTTTAACGAAATTTTGATAATATTTTTCATTTAAAATAACCCTAAAAAACATATAGATAAATATCTAAATATAATTTAATATCCTTAATGAGTAAAATATCCTTTCTTCTTGGAAAAAACGTTTTAAAACATAAAACATTATCAATTTTCTCTTCTATGAGAATAACCTTGAAAATCATACAAAAATCTATAAAAAAATTTAAAAAATTTATTATGGAATATAACCGTTTAGAATTTAATAAGTCATTTGGAAACATAAATAATTATAAATATAATTTTCAGTTACAATAACCATGAAGAATTATAAATGAATCTTCAAAGAAGATAACAGTCATAATGACAATAAATTATGTTCAGGTTGTTCAAGTTAAATCAAAGATTACTTTCACATATTCTATAAAATACAAATGATCATTTTTTAAGAAATTACCTGAATATTCATGTAAAAAAATTAAAAATTAAAAATATCTGAATTTTTATAATAATTCATTTTATTAATGGTAAAAAAAATTTATGATTTGTTTTTTGGAAAACATGGTTTTCAATGAAAAATGGGTTTTCATCAGAAAATATAGATTTTCATATGAAGATTATCTTTGAACACATGCCTACAATAAGAGTGTGAATTTAATGGATAAAATTTATTCCCATTAAATAATGATAGTAAAAAAATTATTCAATATTTTCCTGATATATTGAACAAAAAATGATCATCAGGAACATAGTCATAAATAATTGAGAAAAATAATGATATTTTAACACAATATATTTACCCCTTTGGTAACATTAAAATGTATGCTTAATGAAGTAATATCATTATAAATACATAAAATATAATGATTCTAATTAAATTTAAGTTATTAAATGTAAAATGGGTAGTTTATACACCCCATAAAATAATATAGGTTCATAACATAACCATAAATCTCGAAGATGTAAAATTACGACAAAAATATCATACCCCTTTTGCGACATTGTAAACATAAACCCCACGTAAGAGAGTTCTTAAATAAATATTTAAATCCCCACAATTTTGTAATAATAATCAGAAAATACATTAATGGGTAGTATATACTCTACATTAAATAAATAGGTGGTGAATATGACAAGTTTCTCACAAATGTATATAGTGAGACAAAAATCCCTTACCAATTTAGTCATATTTTGTTTTGTTATCCCAAATAAAGAAAAAAATTAAATTAAAATTTAAAAATATGTATAGGATGATATTAATGATATAATATGTCAAATATTCAGTATATTAATTTTTTAAAATAGGATAAATTTATAACATGACCATATATCTCAAAAAAGGAAAGTTGAGAAACAAATCCCTTGCCACTTTGGAAACATTAGAACCTTAAACCCCATAAAACATAGATTATAAAAAGGATATGTAAATCCAAATAATTTTATGTATTATAATAATAATATATATTCATGGTTAGTTCCATATGGAATAAATAGGTTGTGAAAATGGAATGTGTCTCACATATGTAAAAAAGAGTGAGTTGGAAATCTGTTACTTTATTAGTAATATTTTGAATCGTAACCACAGTAAATCATAACATGAAATGAAAATTTTTATATAATTAATATTTGTATAATCATGACATAAAAATTCAAATGGTAAGTATATATACCACAAAAAATAAATGATTGGTGAATTTTCAAATGATTTTAAGAAATAAATGAGAGACTAGAAATCCCTTAGCATAGGTATAGACATTCATTATACACGTTTAAATATACTATATAGTAAATATAATTTTATTATATATATTATAGAACTATAATTTTATATATCATTCCATAGGTGATTTAAATATGTCCCTATATTTTCTTTTAAATAACAATTCCACATTTATGTCACGTTTTGGGTAATGACCACATTTATTTTGGTAAATGTTTTGATTTTGTGGTTTTGAACCTCATAAATTTATCATGATTACATCACATATTGAATAATAATCATGAAATGATTATAATATTTCTTCATCAATTAATATTTTAATACCAATCATGAAGTATGGTTTTGAGAGATGAAGTATGGTAGGATCAGGGAGACGGTAGGTTGTATGTACACATTAGTAACATTTCCAAGTGTCAAAGAACATTATGGGAAAGTGTTAAGTAAAAATTTCTCTTTAAAGAATTATGATAATATCATAAATAAATTTTTATTTCTATAAATATAAATATCATCCATGTGGCATGGTGAACAAAAGAGAGAGTCACATCACATTATGATGGTCGTAGTCTACACATATTTAAATGATGTTATCATCATTTTGTTGGTGAAAAAAAAATATATAAAAAGATATTGTATTTTTTAATAAATATAATTATTTCAGGAAGATAATAATAATTTTTGTACATCACGTATATTCATTAAATTTATACATATTTTAATCCATGTAAAGTGTTAGTGAAAATGAATCTAATCTCTACGTGGGGTGGTAGTCTACCAGAAACACGAGTGACGTTATCGTATCTACTACAGAATTGAAATTCAAAAAATATAAATATGATATAATGAATATTTAGATATTATAATGTAATAAATATCATATATACACTTTATATCCCTTATCATAGACAATCATGGGAGGTGGTAATAGAAAGATGTATGATATTTGTTCATGAGGCTATAGTCCGCCGTACACATGAATGATGATTTCATAACCCATTTTATAGAAGTGAAGATGGTTTTAGGTAATACTAATAATATAAATAATCTAATTATATGTAATATAATATGGTTAATTTATCATCTTATTTTAATAATAATTGATGGAGGTGGAGGAAGCAATAAAATAAAAATATCATTGAAGAACCTTGTCACTTCTTCAGGTGACCTCATAAGTTTTTTAACAAAATCCATTCTATATTGGCAATTAAAGAAATGATTATAGGACGATATTATTTGAGTTTTCAAGTGTTTTGGGTAGGTATTATCCCAAAAAATAATTAAGTAATAAAAAATATTGGAGAGGTGTTTCCATTTATAAGTGAGACGACTGGCACAACTGTAATATTTTGGAAAGAAAAAGGTGTACCGACAATTGTTTCAAGGAAAAAAGATCCAAAATGGAGTATCCTAGAGAATGAAAAATTATAAGGTGTAAATATGGATATATAATATATTTCAGAAAAGGCCTTCAGTCATTATATCCCTTGTCATTTTAGTTTAACCCTCAGTAAATAGATTTTTACCTTAACTATAGTGAACTTTTTTTTACTATTTTCACTATTCATTTGGGTATTATTTAATATTAACTAATTGTATTATATAAATTATTATTAATTAAAATAATGAATCAATTTTTTATAATTCTATACCCATAATTTTAAAATATTAATTGAAAATTAATCCCATATAAGTGTTGAGAAAGCAAGGTTTCAAAGAGAAAATGTTCAAATGTTTACCAAGTTTATGTGTCAAAATTAAACATGAAAATTGCTAATATTAAATAAATTGGGTTAATATAATTACCAATGAAATAATTTTATTTTAAAAACAATTTAAAATATAATTTAGATTTTTGAATATTTTAAAAAAAAATAGATTTTTCAATTAAATTTTATTATTTTATCCCTACTCAAGAAAAATTAATATATTAAAATAATTATCAAATATTTCCCAAATTTTTTTTGAAATATTGTTTAAAAAAATTATCATTATACTTAAAAAAAATTTCAAAAAATTTCAAATATTATTTTTGATATAATTATGAAAAAAAAATTAGAACAATTATTTTTAAATTATTACATCTTTAACCATAATGTTGTATTCGTTGTTAGTTTTTGTCTAGAAAACACATAGTATAAATGATAAATAGTTTATCTAATATCTAATATATAACTATCATTTAGTAATATATAATATATAAATTTCATAATTTATTAATTCCTATTTATACTCTCCATTCACATGGCAAGGTGATAACTATCATATAATAATATTTTAATAATATGACATGATTTGTTGAAACTTAAGGTTGCTTGTAACGAAAAATATCGAACAAATTAACTTAATTTGAAAATATATATCACAAAATCTGATGGTTTTCCCCTATAAATTTATATATATTATGTGCCTACTCATTTCATATTTTCATTTATCCTCTCCTAAATAAATTAGTTATCTGTTCATGTGATTTAGAGTGAATCATGCACTTTCATGTTTCTCTAATTAGTGCTTGGATCTCTAGATTGATTGGTTTCTCCCCTATTTTTAAGTATAATTTTTGTATCATATTTTCCTTATTAATAACATTTATTTCTTGTGTTTATGGTCTACGTTTTTGTAGTTATTAAATAGGATGTGACCCTCTCGATCCTTTATAGATACCACTTACTGATTTCATGCTCGAGTTTGTCTCTTGTGTTGATTATGGTGTGGAACATCTTGTGGTGTGTGTTGATCTATATTCTTCAATTAACCCTTTGACTTATAGAATTTGATATAAAAATGTGATAATCCATGTTAGTTCCACTTTATTATTATCTTTATTTCTCTTCCAGGTTCGATATGTGTGGATCTCATCACATTTGGTGTGTGAACTATGATTTAGGTAAGTGGTTCCACCTCTAGCCTATGATAGATTGTCCAATAAACATATTTATTTGAGAAATTTTTTTAAAAATTTATTGGCTTGGTTATTTAATATATATTTTACTATGTAAATCTTTTTTTGAGAAAAATGGGTTTTCCTTGCATTTTTGTGAAATAAAATGTATTTTTAGACCATTTTGAAATGGATAATGAAATTATTTTGAAGGTGATTAAAATATTTTTTGGAATGATTTTTGAATTTTGATTACCCATTTTAATTTTTTTCAATATATGTTTTATGTGGTATCCTTGTGAACCTAGGTGGAGGGTTTACTATTAGTCATTTTCCACATATCAATAAAGGTTGTTTACTTATATTCATAGAACATAAATTTATGGACACTAAGAATTGATTAATATTTTTGGAGGCTATCTTTTTTGGGTGTTCATATTTCCATATACTTTGATTCATGCATTCTAATGATTTTAGTTTGAACATGTTTCTACTTTTTTATTGATGTATGGGAGGAATTTATATCCAAAACATTGATGTCATAGAGTTTTTACCATTATGATTTAAATTTTGTGGTTTCTCTTTATATGATGTAATAAATTCATTGAAAAATGTAATTGGTTATTTTAAATATTCATTGAAACTACTTTTTATGTCTCTGTTTTATATCTTTGGAAAAAATGTGTACTATTTTTCCATGATTTTGATATAGAACTATTTAAATGATTAGTATTCATTGTTATCCTTCAATATGAGAATAATGGGGTTACTATACATGGGCTTGATGTGGAATAATTTCGTGGGATCCCACTAATTCTATTTATCTCACACCAAACATACTCCCTTGGGGTGTCTTGACCGTGTATTATCTTTTGATACAGAAAAGGGAAAGTCTACAGAATGAGTAAATTAGTTTTCTATTAGTTAGATTGTGTTGTATGTTGTGATATAGTGGGAAATGGCATACACATATTAAATGGAGTAGTTTTTTGTAGTTATGGTTAACCTTTTATTATTATTGGATATGTACTTTGATTTTGATCGGGCTTCATTTGTGGTTTCCTACTACCATTGGAACTCAATGGTTTATAGAACATAAAATTTCTATTTTTCATTACATATATGAAATTTATATTATTTTAGGTTGGGTGAAATCAATAACTCTATATGTTGTTTGATTCTAAAGAGTTGCACACCATCATGTGGGGATCAAGAACACCCTACATGAATTTACAAAGTCATTCTCATAACCTAACTGTCTGGTTATCTATGGAAGGATATGAAAATATAGATGCAAACTCAGGATCAAGAGTTTGATATTCATATTCATGTATTTTCAATTTTCATAATTCATTATAAATAAATCTATCATTTTTCATAATTATACAACCTAGTCATTACTTCGATGCATCACCATATACATCAAATCCATCCTTTACCTATGTTAATCTCAATATCGGTGAATTAAAAAATATCATATTTTGTTCTTTAAAATTTTCTTCACATTACCTTGACCATATAAATTGAACCCCCTTTATGTGTCAACATGGTTAAGGGGTTGGCCAATTTAACAAACATTTAAAAAAATCACCAATAATACTATATTATACCAAGGAAACTACATATCTTAACTATATTCATTGTGGTTGGTCATTCATTGACTACCATTGCCTCTAAATAATTAGTGGATATCCCATCCATTGTTAAAATATGGATAAGAAAATAATATTCATGGAACTAAAATTCACACTATCATTATTTAACATATAATTCCTTCCCACTGAGAGACTAATGAATTATATTCAAATGATTCTCAAACACGTCATGGATTTAAGTGTGTATTAATATATCTTCAATGAATACCACCATGAAATTATCATTGTTATCCTTGAATAACGAAAAGTTAGGGCAGATCCCTTTTTATTAAGAGCAAAATAAAAACAAAGAGAGGATGGATTGGGTTATACAGGCAACATTCCCTCTTTCCAAGAAAAATAAAAAAATCAATAATCATAGCCACAGTAGGAATAAATAATCATCATCCCAATCAGACACATAATGAAAAGAACCATGGTACTGAGTAACCATAGTTGGCTTCAGATGTGAGTAGTCTTTCCTAGGTCTTTCTTTCTTAGGAGGAACAGGTTGGTCCACAACCATTTTTTCCATTGGATAAAGTTTGACTATAAGTTAACATTATTGGGGAATCATCTTCAATATCATCCCACCTTCTATGGAAGCCCTGAGTTTCCATTAATTTGGTAATTTCCTCCTAAAATTTTGAAATTCGGCTTGTATTTTGTTTCTCCTCGGATGTAGGACCAAAATCTTGCCGCTCCATTTCTGAGATCATGTCGCCCTCAACACCCTGCTCAGGAACCAAAACCAGGGCCAGACCTAGCTTAGATCTAGTCAAGTGAGTCCTACCTTCCCCTACATGCATATGAATGCTTGATTCAGCCTCTTGAGCCACCTAAGGCCCTTGTGCTAATTCATAGGGAATATCTTCCACATCTTGAGGAACACCAACATCGGTAAAACCTTTGTCATTGTTAACACAACTGGTTTGCATTGTATGTTTCATCAACTTCTTCTTACAAGAGGCCTCATGGTGCCCTTTTCACGAGAAAAAAGATTATATGATGTTCCTGCAACACTTATCTTTGACATGACCAATCACTTTACAGTCTATGAAAAAATTTGGTAATCTCTCATAATCAATTTAAGGGATATTTCGTCATCCAATGCAGACAAAACAATATTATGAATCATACAAGAACATAGATCGACTTCAACCAGGACCCTAACATAATGACCAAACTTCACATTATCCTTGAATAAATAACTCATCATATCTATCAAAATTAAATGTGCATTATTCAATCTGAAATTAATTTCCATAAACTCATAATGGATACACCACATATGAAATTTTATCGTCATCATATCATCCAAAGTCACCCATATTTGATGATAACTCAATAATAGATTGTTTTAAGGAAAATATTGAAGGTATAAAATGTCGTAAAATAAATTACTAATTAATTTAAAATGATACTAATTTGCTATATTAATGGAATTGATCTCCCTTTAATTCATACACAACCTCATAGACTAATATTTCTTTTTCACAGATAGGACGGGGGATCCCCAATGTGAATCACTAGGGAATATAAATCCCTAATCACAAACCTCCTAAAATTTTTTCTTCAACTATTTCAATTCTACTAGTTCTTTTCTTTATGGAGTCTTGAATACTATTTTTTCCTCAACGATGAGTTCAATATAAAACACAAAATCTCAATCATGTGGTTTTCCCGGTAATTATTCTTGAAATATATAAATTTATTCTTTAATAACATGTATATACTCTATTTTTAGGATGCATATCTCATCCATAGATATGGTTTTCACATCCTCTTCTCTTATAATTTCATTAAGCATATCCACTAATAGTGGATCCATAAAATATTCAGATAATTATGTTTCTCCCTCAACAATGATATTTTTCCATACCGCCTTTGAAAATTGTAATCTCATTATATCAGTAATAAATTCTTTCATTATACTTTCAAATCCAATCAAAATATATGATTTTTCAAATTAAATCATATATAGGATAATTAGGTCTTATACTGGGTAATATAAATGTATTTAAGTATAGAATACTCAATATATCATTGTTGTTATATGATTCTCACAAGGTGTCTTTTAAAAAAACTCATTCCTCAATGTTTTGGGGGATGACTTAATTTTTTCATCTAACATAAAATATATAAGAGAATGTGTAGATAAATAATCTAATAAAGTTTTATCTTTAAATGAATATATAATCAATATACTTGTAATTACTTCACATGTGACTTAAATCTCAGCTGTAGTGATTTCATAAGCTTGGCCTTGATCCCTTGGCCTTTTCTGTTGTAAATTCCCTTGACTCTTGTGGTATTCATTCGAATAGTGACACATCTCATTACAGTTGAAGCACTAAACATCTAATTTTTTCAATCATTTGCATTAACAAGCCTAATTTCCATTCTTTACATACTTTAATATAACACATAATCCATTTAATCATGTTACACATATTTTATTTCAACAAATATAACATTTTATAAATTATACCCTTCCCTTATTCCTTTTTTAATATTTATATTTACATAGTTATTATCCACCCAATTCATTTCAGTATTCCCCAAAAAAACATAAATCTTGATTAATCATTTCTATCAATTGATAAAACAAGATATTATATCCTAATATAATAAAAAATTGAGAGTAACAATCCCTTTGAAATATAGGATTTAGGCAGTCAAAAAATTGAAATATCATAGAACACGGATTATCTACATAATCTCAAGAAAGTTATGTTAACCATGTAAAGTTATATTCAAATTCAACAATAAATTTCTCAAATTTATTTATTATATTGAGTAATAATCCTTAAATAATAGCTCCTTGATCAAGAGGAATGATTTTTTAAATAATATTCCCTTAATGTTTATCCATTTACTGAACATTCTCTCCTCTAACTCCATAGTATTCTTGAAAAATTACCACCATTAATGAGTATCTCCCTTCAGATGGTACAATATCATGATAAATTATTCCCTTTAACTACATATAGTAGTAAAAAATATATTCTCCAGTGACTTCACCAATACAAACCACATAAATAAATTCTTCTTCGAATTTACCTTCCATGGTTGGTAAAGAAGAAACTTGAAACAACTCTGGCCACTATGATCATATGTCATCCTCCCTCTCTCATGTCTTGTCATGTACTTTCATGTGGTTCCATAACACCCATACCAATGGAACAGACAAGCCATGTAGAACCATCATGATACGATCCACTATCCTAATAGGGTGCTCCTCGAAGGATGCATCCACCTCCAACTCAACATCCTCCTATTGAAGAACATGATAAGGGTATGAGATGTAACACCATAGATGACAAATGTGGAAGAAGTCATGAATAGCCCGGTACCACTAGGGTAACTGCAACTAATAGATAACTGGATCAACTCCCTCCGAAACCTCAAATGGCCTCATGTATCTCAATGAAAGATTTTCATATCTCCTAATCCTCCTCTGTCTCAAAATCAGTGTGAAACATAAGAAAACCTGATCTCTGACCTCGAACTCTAGAGGTCATCTCTGTCAATTAGCATAATACATATATTGTGACTGTGTAGTATCCATCATATTCTAAATAAACTCTACCTACTCTATGGACTCTTGAAACAGATGAGGTCCCAGCATGGATGCCTCTCCGGCCTTCAGCCAACATAGGGTTGATCGGCATGGACTACAGTACAAAGCCACATAAGGTTCCATATAAGTTATCAACTGAAATTGTAATTGTAGGAAAACACCACTAGAGGTTTTTGATATAGAGACCCATAAATTTCAATGGAAATTTTTTCTAAATTTTCTTTAGGATTTTACGAGTACGCTGTTTCTGAAGGCACGTGATTCTGCGTCCCGGTGTGCCCGGAATGAATTTCCGAATTTTAGCTCGGGTACGTTCAATGACCGAACAAACAAGTTTTCCCCCCGTGCACCGACGACATACAGAGCCTCTTTCCGCGACGCCGTCTTTCGCGACATCGTTTCTCCACGACGATCCTCATTCGAAGACTTCTTCCAGGTAGGGGTTTTCGTATAAAGTGTATATGTGAATTATCCCCCCGTGCATGCATATTTTAATTTCATGGTGTTTGAATAATTTACCATGAATAAATTATACCCTCTTCTAAAGCATGTCTTTAAAAGATTGCCATTTGAAAAACACCTAACGCAGAGGGTGCGGGCCGAACAAACACGGCCCGACAACCCTCCGCAGTTTGTTTATTGGTGTGTGGATCGACGGGCGATGAAGAAGCGGGCTGAAAAGGTGTTTTGAACCCTTCGCAGTGAAGATCAGGTCCCAGGAGGACAGCTGGCTAAGATGGCAGGCGAAACGGACCTCCGGAGCGCATCTGGTGGTCTGCAGAAGGCAGCGGCAGTGGCGCGCCGCCGGAGAAAACCGCCGCGGCTGAGCCGCAGCAGTGGAGGGAGAACCGAAACGGCCAATTCCGTTCCATATTGGGCGGCGCAGCTTATGTCGTGCCAATTTCGTTCAACTGGGGGGTTGTAACCACCCGCTCCTCGCTGGCCACGCGGGCCACGCCGGGTCGGACCAGCCGGGCCGGGCCGGGCCGCCCGCGGTGGGCCGGACCCCCACACTGGTTTGGGCCATTCCGGTTGGGCCGGGCCACATCTCTTGGGCCGGGCCATGCCAGCCGGGTCGGGCCGACCCGGTTCGGGCCGACCCAGGGGGGCCGGGTCGTGCCCGAACCCCCTATTCTCAGGCAGTTTTGTTCAAACGCCCATAACATGGGCTACGGACCTCTGATTGACGAACCGTCACTTGCTATGCGATCCTTGGATCGACACAGTTATTTTGGTTTATTACACTCAATGTTTCGGAGAAGTTTGGGTATGGACGGGTTGGTTCGAACACAAAACCAATAGGGCCCTCGGAGCGGAAACGATTATAACTCAAGCTCCAGCCGTCCGATTGATGTGTCGTCGACTTTTTTAGATTCCTCTTGGAGAGATGAACCTTTTGGATTACTCCGCTCGAGGTTTGGATGCAGTTGGAGTGTGATCGGGTTGTATTTGACTTAAAAACCAACCGGGCCCCTGGGACGGAAAATCAAATAACTCTCAGATCGGGCGTCTAATTGACGTGTCGTCTGTCGCGTTGTGTTCCTATTGAAATAAAAAAACATTGCAATACATCATCTCTAGTCTACGTGACAGTTGATGTATCGACCTCTTGGCTCTTGGAGCGGACCCTCCCGGAATGAGAATGTTGTGTGCGGAAACCCTAGAGCGGGCTGAGACTTGACGACTGCTGATCGATCAACTCGGAGTGTTTCGATAGACCAGTGGGGAGCGCTTGGTTATAGCAGAAGACCCATGGCGGAGGAGCGCTTTGTTGTAGTGGCAGATTTACGGTACTCAACAGAAGGAGTACCTTTGTAGGATATGAGGGGAAGAACTTGGTTGTAGCGGCAGACCCATAGTGGGTAGCGCTTGGTTGTACCAGTAGGCCCACAGTACTCGACAGGTGGAGTACTACAGAAGTCCAAGGTTAGTGGGAAGCGCTTGGTTGTAGTGGCAGGCACACTATACTCGATAGAGGAGGAGTTCTCCAGCAGCTATGGGTTCAACTGTAATGACTTTTGTATTGGAATCCTCTATGGGTTCGACGGTAAAGACTATCATATTGGAATCCTCCGTGGGTTCAACGGAAAAGAATTTCGTACTGGAATCCTCCTTGGGTTCGACAGTGAAGACTATCGTACTGGAATCCTCTGTAGGTTCGACGACGACGACGACCATACAGAAATCCTATGTGGGTTCGGCGGTGACGACTATAGTACTAGTATCCTACGTGGGTCCCAGCTAGATGAATCAGTAACTATATCTGATCATCTCCTTTTCCATTACAAATGATGTATACCTGTTTGAGCTGAGTCTTGATCTTCAATCATTATCTTCGATATTATTGACTTCCTTTCCTGTGTGGATTGGGTTGTACTATCATGTGTGGTCGTGATCGAACTTGGTCTCGAATTTTGTAGCCGATCTGGAATTGATGACTTAAGTATATGTATGGGAATATACCTAAGTAGTGTTGGATGTTACTTCGTGATTGTTTTATCCATTGTGGATTCTGGGTGACCGTCGGGGGTCTCGGGGTCCCTTCTGAGTAGCATATACTCACCCCTGCATTGGCTATGCCCGCACTACGTTGTGTTGGATACAGACGACAGACATCGCTGATTGTGGTTGAGGCTTGTGGAGCAAGTCGATACCTGGAGGTTGACCACTGGGCGGGACATACACGAAGCAAACGGCTGAGCTCGTGGGGCTGTGGAGATTTTCTGTACCCACCCTTCAGGTGGGACTTCCAGAGGACGGCTCGACATTGCTGCTTTACTTTTCAATTGTTGTAATTTCTTTCCATTTGTACTTTACTTTCAGTTTGGGTTTGTATTCTGGCCCACTTACTTTTCCGTACTTACTATTGTACACAGTGTTACTTAGTGTTTACTTCTGTTGCTTACTCTGTGGTGTTTTTTAACTTATAAAGGCAATGCCTTCCCCTTTTGTCAGGATTAAAGCCTTGGTTCTAGTCGCTAGCCACTGGCCTATGGAAGGCGGGCATGGGGTAGTCACGGCACGGGTCCCGAGGATAGTATGTGACAAATTTGTATCAGAGGAGTTCAGTTCTACCGTAGAACTCAGGACTCTAACCTTTCTTCTGTGCGAAGCAATAATGTTAAGGGTATTGAGTGTGGTTATTAGTTCAGGGAGTCCATTGTTGTTGCGGTATCCAACGTATCCGTACACCAGGACCCTGACTTCTGATTTCCGACTCAATGTACGAAAACATTGATTGCATGTGTGTTTCAAAAGTTTTCATTGTGATTACTTTGTGTAAGATCATCAGGTATACTTTTTGACCGTGGCACACCTGTCTCTTTCTAGGATGGCCCCACGACGGTAGCCATCTAGGGTTCTGAGCTTTGTGAGAGACGACATCCCACTAAGCGACGAGTCCTCGGTGCATGGCCCTTTTTCAGCGGAGGAACCAGCGGTACCTCTACCCACCGAGCCACCGATGCCTCCAGCCCCAGCCGTTGAGAGTGCACGTCGCCATAGTGAACTTCACAAGTTTTAGCGTCAGAGTCCGCCCAGGTTCCGTGGGTAGACAGACACTTAGGCAGCCGAGGATTGGCTAGAGGCTGTAGTTCGAGTTTTTAGGTTAGTAGGGACACCAGCTAACCTCATGGTGATCCTTGTAGCGAGCCTCCTGCAAGCGGCAGCAGGAAGATGGAGGATCTTGATGCTCCAGGTGCACAACGAGGCATCTCTCCTCTGGATGAACATTGAGAGCCTCTTCCACTCGAAGTTCGTCCCAGCCACCCTCCATGCGGTGCACATCCAGGAGCTACTATAGCTACGACAGGGCAGCATGACGGTCGCCCAGTACTCGGCGAGATTTACCGATCTCTCACGTTATTCTAGGGACATGGTACGAGACCCGTTCTTCAGGGCCCGAACCTTCGAGCAGGGGCTCAGGCGATATATTAGAGCTTCATCTGTTTCTCATAGCATCCCGACGCAGAAAGGGGTGTTGGAGCGAGCCATCATATTGGAGAGTTTCCTTACTGAGCAGTCTCCAGCAGCATGACCCACCTCTAGCTGACATGCGGCCGAGTCTTCTGCAGCGTGAAGTAGATAGATGACGCAGAGGTCCAAGAGGACCATACTTACAATTGATCGACCGCATGACACAAGATCATATGTGTGAGGAACCCGGGTTGGGGAATGAATTACCAGGATCGGATAGTGTTACTCCTGAGGCGGGGTTGGTCACCTGGATCGTGACTATCCGACCCACCATACTGATGTCCAGCAGATAAATGAAGGACCCCCCAGAAAGAGGTAGAGGTTTAATCGAGGCGGATTACAAGGTGTAGGATACCGAGGTAGGGGATCTGGTCATGCAGTTGGAGGTGGATGATGCTTCATGTTGCCGCCACCACCACCACCAAGAGGTCCACCTCGACCGTAGGGAATAGGTGGACATGGGAGAGATCAGCATCAGGCAGCTGAGTCATTTGACTATGGAGCACCAGAAGCTAGCAGACAGGAGTGAAACTAGTTCCAGGCATGAAGGAATTGTTTTTGGTAATTCTAGGTTTCTTTTTTTGATGTTGTGGTTGTATGTGTCTTTATACTTTGACATTCAGTAATAAAAGACACCTTTCTTGTGGCGTTTTGTTCCCTATCCTTTCTATGTAGTTGATACTAAGAGGTTCCAGTTTAAAACTATTGACTTGACCCTAACTTTTGAGATACCTACTAGATGAGACCCAGTTATCACACATTTATGCCAACAGTGTGACTCAACCCTTGGAGGCGAGAGTAATGGTTGGATCTCCTGGTAGTAGCGTCGAGGCCTTACGACGTCATCTTTGGTATGGATTAATATCATCCATGTCGGGATTGACTGTATTAGGAAAAGAATGTGGTTCATTCAGGGGATGAGACCAGATTTCTCTTATCGGAAATGAAATATATTAGCAGCTCTTGTAGGACAAGAGAAGGTCCAAGTCATCCAGGAGTGGATGAGGACAGCTTAGAGTTGGCAGGAGTCTTTTGCTGATAGGAGGCGGAGACCACTAGAGTTCGAGGAAGGCGACCACGTCTTCTTACGGGTCTCACCTCGACGTTGATTACGGAGTTTTGGCCAGGGCCGCAAGTTATCTCTGCGCTTCATCGGACCCTTCTAGGTCCTCAATGGGGTAGGTGAGGTCGTTTACTGCTTGACCCATCCACCTCAGTTGCACCAGGTGCACGACGACTTCCACGTATCTCAGCTGAGGAGATACGTGAATGACCCGACGCATATCATTGACCATGGGGAGCTGGACTTTGACAATGGGGTGACTAATGTGGAGGTTCTGTGATGATCGAGGATCAACAGTAGTGGGTCCTACCTGGGCGGTCGATTTCTCTAGTGCGCATTAGATGGCAGCACGGGAACCACCAAGAGAGCACTTGGGATCGGGAGCCTCAGATGCGTGCTTAATACCCTCATTTGTTCCCCTATTTTGTGTTGTATCTTTACGGGGACATAAATACCTAAGGTGGGAGTAATGTAAAGACCCGAAAATTTAAAGGGAAATTTTTTCTTAATTTTCTTTGGGAATTTATGAGTACGCATTTTCTGACGACACCTGATTCTGAGGCCTGATGTGCCCGAAATCAATTTCCAAAGTTTAGCTCGGGTACGTTTATTGAACAAATGAGCAGGTTTTCCTAACTTTTGAACCGGTGCTCGGAATCGAAATCCAAGGTCACCGATGAAACCGCAGTGCCGTTAATTGCTTTGGGATACCTTTCATAGAGTTTCATTTTCTCGGGTGAGGTTATTAAATAAATGGGTTGACTGAAAAACGAAATAAAAATTTGTTCAACAATTTTTTATTTCTTTTCAAAGTAGCTATAACCTATAAATGGAAGTTGGAGTGGGACCCACTACATCCTAAATCCACTTGGTAGGATATTAGTGAAGTGGGTCCCACACGAGCTCCACCCCTTCAATTCCCTTAAACCACCCTCTTGTAATTTATTTCATAACTCACCCGCTCCACCATTTTAATGTCATGTCAACTCAAGCAGTTTTCCTTCCACATTAAATAAATTCCAATAAAACGCCTAATTAATTAGAAAAAACGCGTTAATTAATTCGGTGAATTAATTTTGAATTTAAAACTGATGTTGGCATGTATTTGTGTGAATAAAATAAGACAATGTCTTATTTTATTGGGGTGGATTCGTTGTGCGGAATCAAGGAGAGAACTCTTGCGGTCTTGACGAACTCTGTCTTCCACGAAAATAACGTCGAAGCATCGACGAAGAATGCCATAACATCTTTGCACCTTCTTCCTGCGTCTAAGAAAGAGAGATGTCGCATCTTTCACTGAGCGTGCACCGACGATATACAGATCCTCTTTCTGTGACGTTGTCTTCCACGACGCTGTTTCTTTGCGATGATTCTCATTCGACGACTTCTTCTAGGTAGGGGGTTTCCATATAAAGTGTATATGTGAATTATCCCCTCATGCATGCATATTTTAATTTCAAAGTGTTTGAATAATTTACCTTTAATAAATTATAACCCCTTCTAAATCATTTCTTTAAATTATTTCCATTTGAAAAACAACTAACGCGGAGGGTGCGGGCCGAACAAACATGGCTCGAAAACCCTCTGCAGTTTGTTTATTAGTGTGCGGATCAACAGGAGATGACGAAGCGGGCCGCAAAGGCGTTTTGAACACTTCTCAGTGAAGATCGGGTCCTATGAGGACCGCTGGCGAAGAGGGCAGGCGAAACAGAGCACCAGAAGGCGTCCGGTGGTCCGCAGAAGGCGGCGGTGGATGGGGAACCGGAATGGCCGAAGCCGTTCCGGATTGTTCGGCGCGACTTATGTCATGCAGGTATCAATCAACCAGGGGGTTGTAACCCACCGCTCCTCACTGGCCCCGCGGGCCACGCCAGCTGGGCCAGACCTGGACCCGGGTCAGGTCGACCCGGTTCGGGACGACCCAGGGGGGTCGGGCCGGGCCCGAACCCCCTATTCTCATGCAGTTTCGTTCAAACGCCCATAACATGGGCTACGATCCTCCGATCTATGCACCATAAGTTTCAATGGGATCCTTTGATAGAGACGTTCATTTCGATATATTAAACTCAAGGTTTTGGAGAACCTTGGGTACATCCGGGTTGGTTCGAACATGAAACCAATTATGCCCTCGGAGCAGAAACGCTTATAACTCGAGCTCCGGACGTCCGATTGACGTGCCGTTGACATTGTTGGATTCCTCTGGCAGAGACGGACCTTTTTGATTACTTTGGTAGAGGTTTGGAAAAATTTGGATTACGGTCGGGTTGGTTTTGACTTAAAAATCAACCGAGCCCCTGGGACGAAAAAGCCAATAACTCAGAGATCGGGCATCCGATTGACGCGCCGTCTGTCGCGTTGTGTTCCTATTGACATGATAGAACATTGCGATACATCAACTCTGTTCTACGTGACAGTTGATGTATCGACCACATGGCCCATGGAGCGAACCCTCCCGGAACGAGCATTCTGTGTGCGGAAACCCTAGAGCTGGCTGAGACTTGACGACTGCTGATCGATTGACTCGGAGTGTTTTGATAGACTAGTGGGGAGTGCTTGGTTCTAGAGGCATACCCACAGAGTAGGAGCTCTTGGTTGTAGTGACAGACCCACAATACTCAACAGAAGGAGTACCTCTATAGGCTATGATGTGGAGCGCTTGGTTGTAGCGGCAGACCCATGGTGGGAAGTGCTTGGTTGTAGCTGAAGGCTCACAGTACTCGACAGGTGGAGTACTACAGTAGTCCAAGAATAGTGGGAAGTTCTTTGTTTTAGTGGCAGGACCACTATACTCGATAGAGGAAGAGTTCCCCAGCAGCTATGGGTTCGACGATAAAGGCTTCCATACTGGAATCCTCCGTGGGTTCAACGATAAAGACTAACGTGTTGTAATCCTATGTGGGTTCGACGGTAAAGACTTTCAAACTGGAATCCTTGATGGGTTCGACGGTGAAGACTATTATACTGGAATCCTCTGTGGGTTAGACAAAAACGACAACCGTACAGGAATCCTCCGTGGGTTCGACGCTGATGACTACAGTACTAGTATCCTACGTGGGTCCCAGCTAGATGAATCAGTAACTACATCTGGTCATCTCTTTTTCATTTCAAATGATGTATACCTGTTTGAACTGAGTCTTGACCTTCAATCATTATCTTCGATATTATTGACTTACTTTCCTATGTGGATTGGGTTGCACAATCCTATTTGGAGGTGACCTAACGTGGACTCGGATGTTGGAGCCGATATGGAATTGATTACTTAGGTATATGTATGGGCATATACCTAAGTAGTGTTGGATGTTACTTCGTGATTGTTTATCCATTGTGGATTCGGGGAGACCATCAGTGGTCTCGGGGTCCCTATTGAGTAGCGTATACTCACCCCTGCACGGGCTATGCCCACACTAAGTTGTGTTGGATGCAGACGATGGAAAGCAATGATCGTGGTTGAGGCTTGTAGATCAAGTCGGTACCGAGAGGTGGACCACTGGGCGAGACGTACACAGAGTGGACGGATGGACCCGTGGAGTTGTGGAGACTGTATGTACCCACCCTTCATGTGGGACTTCTAGTGGAAAGCTCGACATTTCTGCTTTACTTTTCAGTTGATGTACTTTCTTTCCAGTTGTACTTTACTTTGAGTTTGGGTTTCTATTCTGGCTCACTTAATTTTTCGCACTTACTATTGTACACAGTGTTACTTAGTGTTTACTTCTGTTTCTTACTCTGTGGTTTTTGTTTATATATAAAGGCAATTCCTTCCCCTTTTGTCGAGATTTACGCCTTGGTGCTAGTCGCCAGCCCCTGGCCTATGGAAGGCGGGCTTGGGGTAGTCACGACATGGGTCCCGAGAACGGGTCGTGACATGTGATTCTCCAAAGAACCTCCAAAATAAATAATACATTCTCGAAGCATGTCCTCCATCACATGAATCATGCAGTCAAATAGGAAATTATTCAAGGGATGGTAAGTTGTAACCAACAGTACATGTGTCCCCAAATCCCTCTGTTTTCCCTACCAGACATGAGAATTAAGGTGGTCATCCCTATCAGAAACGATAAAGCATGGAACCCCATGAAACCGTACAATATTTCGGATGTAAAACCTTCCAAAATCATCAACATTGAAGTTCTCCTATATCGATAAATTTTTTAAAGCATTTCTGAGTATTTTTATGACAACCCAAAAAACATCATTCCATCAAGGCGATCTCAGTAACCCTGTCACGAAATCCATCGCAACATCATTACAATTCCACTCGGTAATGGGTAACTGATAAAAAATACATCCCAGTCGTAGATGTTGTGCCTTAAACTACTAATAGGTTGGACAACTCATAACGAAACCAACAACATCCATCTTTATACCTGGAAACCAATACTGATGGTGTAGATCTTAATATATATTGGTGACATCGGGACGAACTACCCAAAGTGATGAATGAAAATCCTACATCCTCTCCTCACGTATGTCTTCTGAAACCAATATGTATCCATGAAAACTTATGATCTCATCCTCGATAATCGTCTATCATAGAGTAGGGTCCTCTCCTAACACACTCTCTAATAGGACTAGGCCTTCGAATTCAGATTGTTGCCATAATTTCACATGATCCAGAAAAATATATGTAATAGCTACAGAAGAAACAAATGTATTCCCCTGTCTATCATGCACCGCTAAATGCATCTTAGAGAACAAATCCATAAGCTACCACTCACTATGGGCATCAGGAACTTTATGTATCTCAGTCCTCCTTCTCAACTCATCATCCACATCACTTTTTTTCCCATGAATATTGGCAAGCTCAATTTGAAAATACTGAAGGTACTCAACCAACCATTGTTATCTCAAATTCAGATCACACTAAGTAAAAATACACTTGAGAATTTTGTGGTCAGTTAAAACCACAAAATACTCTCCCAATAGATAATCTCTCCAACAGTGTAGAGCATGAAAAAATACAGCTAACTCGAGATTGTGTGTTGGGTAATTCCTCTCATGTGGTCTCAAATAATGATACCCGTAAGAAACGAATCCTTCCTCCTATATAATTACTTCACCCAACCAAATACCTGATGCATCACATTAAATAGTATAACTATATTAAAGCTCTGGTAAGATCAGTATTACTGCTAAAGTCAACCTCCCATTGAGCTTCTGAAAGGCTTAAATGCATGAATCTATCCACAATAACATCACACCCTTCTTCGTCAGGCCCGTCAGCGGCGCTGTTAGGCATGAAAATTCCTGTATAAAGTGTGTGTAGTAACCAGTCAACCCTAGAAAAATCCTTTGCTAAAAAATTTTCTTTAGCTTCTAACAAGAATATATTGGTCACAATTTCTCTTGGTCTACTGATAGACATATCTCTAATATAACATTCCCCAAAAAGTGAATCTGGTACATCCAAAAGTGACATTTTGGGATCTTAGCATATAACTGATGATCTCTCCGAGTACTTAAAACAATCTCAAGATGGATAGCATGTTTGTGTCGAGTGTGAGAGAACACCAAGTTATCATCCCCAAAAACCACTACAAAAGGGTCCAATTAAGGATTGAACACTCAATTCATTAGTTCCATGAAAACTTTTAGCGCATTCGTGAGACCGAACAACATAACCACATACTCATATAGACCATACATGCTTTGAAATGATTTTAGAGGTATATCTAATGTTCTAATGCACAAATGATGATAACTGAATATCAAGTCAATCTTTGAGAACACCTTGGAACCTCAAAGATGATCAAAGAGATCAAAAATCCATGGAAAAGGATATCATTTATTTACTGTCAACTGGTTCAGCTTCTGATAATACACTCAAAGTATGAGGGTATCATCCACCTTCTTTACAAACAGGATAGGAAAACCCCAAGGAGAAGTACTGGGTCATATGAAACCCTATGCCTAAAACTACTCTAACTACTTCTTGAGCTTATATTACTCTGGTGTAGCCATCTTATAATGAGAAATTGACACCGATGATTCCCCTTGAACAAGATCAGTATAAATGTCTCTCACTCTCTCTGGAGGAAAACATGAAATGTTTTTTGGAAAAATATCTCAAACACGATATTACAATAGAGGAAAATCCTTATGGGAAGTCACATAGTCATCAAGAAACATACTATAAATATAGGCTATAACACCTCTCAACCCATGATGTTTAGGTCCAACTTATCTTTCCTAGATATCCCATTCACCCTTATGTTCAAACAATCCACCCACTGGTGACATCAAACCCACCCTATAAAAATATAAATAGACAACATCCTAGTAGGTAACTAACCAATCCATTCTGAGAATGGCACCATAGCCTATTGTCTCTAAGACATAAAGGTCCCATAAGAAGTGACACTAACCAACCTCAAGAGGGAACTCCATAAAATTATCTACACTAGTCAGTCTAATCCCCAACATAATTTTCAGTGTCATGATATCATCATCAGTGAGGATATAGAGCCCAAGGCTCTACACAACAGGAAAAAATATAATGCTACGGGAAGCCCCTATATCAAAATGAGAAGAAGCTAAAATTGAGACAACTAAAATCAAACATCTAACTGTAGAGGGTCGAGAATCCTTCTCTTTCTTGGTCTTCCCTAGTGTAAAATCCTTAACCGATCTGTAACCCTAGGAAGCTATCTGGGATCCCTGAACTAATCCACAATGTGATTGTTGAAAACCTTGTGTCTAACCACTACGGAAATGACCACCACCTCTGCCTGAATGGTCTAAAGAACTCCAAACCCTAGTCAAATTTAGAACTAGTGGTTCTACTTCAGTACGAGGAGTCGAGATAGATCCTCACAAGATGCTGGAAATAGTGTGTTACATATATTTTGATGATAACCCATCTTTCTATAAGATCAACACTAAAATGGGTCTCTCATGAATAGTGGTTTCTTATTTTCTCCCTTCACTGGTAGAACACCACCTGGCTACCTGATGGAAAATCCCGCAAACTCAAATATCCACGCATAGACTCCATGCGGAACATCATGATATCAATATAAAGAGTACTAAATCTAGATGTTGAATCGCCCTAGCCCATAGCTCTAGAATCTCTCAGGATGTTCTCGGTGATCAGCACCTGGTTGAGGATAGAAGATACCGATTTCAACCTGAATATGTTCCCCAGAGATCATATTTCATGCCTGAGACCATCCTCAAACTTCATCACCAGAAAAAACTCAATAGCCCCCATGATGGGTGCGATGTGCTATAGCTCTGTGAAGCGAGAAGAATACTCCATGACTGAGAGATTACCCTTCTCCAAACTCATGAACACTCAATATAAGTCTATCCTCATGGTATCCAGGTAAAAGTAGTCATTGAAGGTATACTAAAACCTATCCTAAGCCATAACTCACTAGTGTCCCACATGTAATGTTACATCCCACCATCTCTTGGTTGAATCATGTAGCGTGTGCATTGCGAACTTCACCCTCTTCGTTGTAATTGTCTCCAAATTCTCAAAGACAGACATCATGGATTCTAACCATGACTCTATAGTCTAAGGTCCTCCATCCCCTAAAAAAGAGGGAGGATGTTGCTGCTGAAAGAACCACATCAATTCTGCCATAGACGGGGAAGGATGCGGTGATCCCTGGAAGGTCTGCACAAACCTCATGAAACCTTCATGGAACTTTTCATCGACACATGTGTCAGTTATAAAAGATGGTTCCAAGATAGGCATGATGGGAGGATCTGTTGGTTTTCCCTAATCTACCATTTCTAGTGTCTAATCATTGCCTTATATCTGGCATACAGTCAGAGGGTGTCTCAGGGGCATGACACTACAAGGTCAAGCGCACACCTTAGTTCTAGCTTATCAAGGACTAAAACATAGAAGAACAAGAATGCATCTAGTGAAGAAGACAATCATGTTGTACAAAACATGGCTAAATTATGTGTATAACCCCTACACGGCGTGTTTCCTTTGGCCTTTATCATCGCATGTACAAAGGCCTAACCTAGTTTTGTAACACCCACACAGACGACGTGTTTTCCTTGAGACACGACATGTACTTGAATCGTTTCCCCCTGCCTGAATTCCTCTACACATCTAAACAAATGGTTCTTTCCTAGGTAACACAACACGACATGTTCACTTTAGACATGGCTTGTACCCCTTATGTTCTAACCACCCATTTTATTAGACAAATGTCTAGATACATGGTCTCGACAACACTGTGTGTGCTCATAGTGCATGGCATGATCCACCAAATATATCCGGACCCCATGTATCTTATAAAAAAGACAGTCACATAGTCATAGACTATAGGACGTATACATAAAATACATAGTGAGTACTTAATAAATTCATTGGTATCCCGAGATGAAGGATACATGGTCTGTCATTATCATCACATGCTGTGTATTCAGGGTTTTTTCAAACAGTATGCATAAAAAACTACTCTAGAACCCCCTAAAATACTAAAACAAGAATTAAAGTTCCAAATTCTGATCATTGGGGGTTCATACTCCCCGGGAATTAAAGCTTGGCATCATATTCATGTCATATCATAATATAATTCAGTTAAAGTTCAATGTAATCCCCCAAATTCGGATCCAACAGGGCCCATAACACCTCATGGATCAAATTTCATCTCTCATTCAAATAAAAAATTATATTTTCCAACATATTATTGAGAAATCAGGAATTATATTATGGGTTCTATCACAACAACATGCATATCTAGAACAACATCTATCACAATAGTATGAAATTAATAATTCACCTTAAGTGGAATGATAGGAATGCATGAAATGTGATCTCTATCAATTTCCTATATGAATCATGAGATGGTATACCCTCATCTCATTAGGATGCAAAAGAAATAGAACCTCAATGATAAAAATCATAACCACACAACACATGTGTATCACCCAACGGTGAAATCAAATCAACTGTAAAAATTTCAAAACAAGTTGAGGTAAATTGGCTTTTCCCTATACAAGGGTTAGCTACTCCCTGGCACTACTTATTAACAACTACATATTCTATTATATCCCTATCTATAGGGTCAAAATGTTAAGAAAAATAAAAAAGGAATCCCTCTGTACCTCTTTGTAACATCCTGGTTCTAGGGGCTACCCATAGGGGCCCCATAACAAGTTAGTAACATAGCCTCATGAACATTTCCCCAAAGGTCAAAGGCTGCCGAATAAAAGTGAGCGCCTTTGGTGTGATAGTGGGGAAACTATGACCTCATTGGAAGAGTATGTAGAGAATAAAAATAAATAATAAATAGTATCAGAAGCAACAATACCAAATGACAAGTAAATAGTGGAAGACTGAATGTGAATAAACAACTTAAGGACATATATAAATGATTCATGTACCATAGTTTTAGGAAAATTTCCAAACAAGATGCAATATTGGAATTACAGTACTAAACAAAATTAAAAAAGAAAAAAAATAAACTCCACCTACATCGCAAGTCTCATCTTGGTCTGATGCTCTCTAACTCCATAGAAATCAAGTATCTGATGAGGAAGGGAACTTTCCCTTATCTATATTTGCAAACATATAATATTATTGGGTCCAATAGAAAAACCCAAACAGGTAGTGAGATGAATCCTAGTAGGAAACCAACACAAGATCTGTTCTTAACTGTTTGTGAGTATATATATATTGAAGGTAACAATGGTAATGTAGAAAAGAATCTAGGAATACACAAAAGTAAACAATTTGAAAGTTTCCATTTGCATTTATTAGAATTTATTGTTCATAATTTAATCAAGTGAGGATCAAAAACATGTATCTCAGAATACTACCTACCAAGACTGAATCCAATCTTGTGCTTTGGATTGGAATATGCATCACAAACATTAAATATTTACATTAACCCTACTGGTAGCTCACAGAGTTTTACCCCTCTGGACCAATAATGCAATAAATAGGAAAAGGCACTCTGAGGAAGCACTCACCGTAAATTCCATCTATATTATTTCCACAATATCTACAGACTCTCTGGAGAAGCACTCAACATCAATTCTCCATGTGGTCTCGTAACGTAAACTATATAATCTCTGAGGGAGCACTCACCGTCAATCACACATGTGGTCTCATAGCATGAAATATAAAAGTCACTCTGAGGAAGCACTCAACATAAATTCCCCCAGTGGTTTAACTACACCGTGTTATCACAGCCCAGTGTAATTCATTCATGCCTAAAAAATATTAAAATATGCAAAGTAATATCAACTACTACATGGCTACCAATTCTATTTCATATCACAAGAATTTGACAAGTCGTAAAAAGGAAATCAGTTCCATCCTATCACGAAAGGCATGGAAACAAGGTCTTCCTTATAGAAAACCAATACCAAATGGCTCTAAACTTTTAAACAAGGAAACACACCCATGGGGTGTTCCTTAAACATGAAATTTCAAAAAAATATCACACCATAGAACCGTTAATTCAAAAACTAATCTTTGGAATATAAAATAAGGTTCGATTTCATTAACTCGAAATAAACAAAACATGATTAATCATCACATTGGAAAATACAACTCAAATTCAAATAATGAATGAAAACAAACCACCTACCTTGACGTTGTATGACGAAAACTCTTAAATGTAGGCCCTTGAATTGGCCTAGAATGTCATAGATCTGTGAAATGTAAAAAAAGATCAACCTTGAATAACTCAACATAGAGAAGAAACTAGGAGGAGAGGCTTTATAAAAAAAAAGAAGAACTAATTGAGGCAACTCAAATGCAACCTGCAGTGTTTGATGATAAGAATGGATGATAGATCAGTGGATCAGAGAATAATTTTTTGCACATCGCTCTCCTGTTTGAGCCATGGGTAGAAGAAGATGATTTGGGGCATTTGATGTAACATTGTTCTGATTTAACAAATAAAAGAGAAGGTACACAAAGTGTTCTTTTAATGTACACGCCATGTATATGCCTGAACCATCCTTTGTTTTAGGCAGTCTACATTTCACCTCACACGGTCATGTCTCAGCCTTTACATGGAAGGTACACGGCTACCCGCAACAACCTGGTACACGACACGTACTCCAAAGAACCCGGTGTGTACTTCTAAAATTTCCAAAAAATTCCCCTTTTTCTCAAAAACACCAGAAATCAATATCCATACATAAAAAGAAGATCCAGTTTCTTACAATACCCATTTGATTATGAAGTATTTTTTTTCTCATGAATAGATCCAACATTATAGAAACCATTTTGTGGTTCAATATGTTTCTCAATATAAGAAAGGTTATTAGTCCAAACATGAGTCAACTAACCAAATATAGTTATAATCAACTCATCTGCATCATAAAATTCTTTGACTTAGTCATCCTTAATATTAAATAAATATCAATATTAGTCATGTTTTTTGATATGGTTTTAAATACTTCTTCTATGAGACATTTATATTGGATTAGATCATAAAATAATATATATTTAATCATAAAATAGTATTCCTTTGTGAATAAAATATTCTAGAAGATTTTTTTAAATATCATATTTATTATAATAATGTTCCTATAGTGCACTACATTTTCCTTTTAGATCTAGATCCCAGGGTTTCTACAAAAAATATTATGAAACCAAATGTAACATCCCTAAATCTAGTAACCCAAAGTTTTTGTTTACTATATTACATTGGAAAACGATATAGAAGATCACATTCCATAGGATCTAATAGGTTATTAGTCTCTAGAGACTATATATATACATGAATCTGAAATTACATAAAAAAACATTAAATTAAACTTAAATTCTAGTGAGATTTAATTATTTATTCTAGTATATCCCTAAAAATAATAAATGTTATCTTCTTAGAAACCTGTTGATCAGAAATAAATAAAAGTGGGAGATCCGATTCTCATTAAGGGAATGAATATATTGGAAGAAATAATTGAATAAATAAAAAGTGGATAATATGGTTGAGTTAAAAAATTAAAACATTTCATATAAATAATATTTTGAATGATAAATATATCCATGGATGAAAAATACAGATAAATATTCACATGGATATAAATTACTAGTTTAGTGATGATGGAATTCATAATTTTGAACATCATAATCTTACTATTCAAGCAATGTTCCTATACATCACACACAAATAGGTAAGACACATAGTAAATACCCAAGTTAGTTTTTCCCATGATACCCATTGATGATCAATAGGATATCAATTAAAATTTCCCAATCATCAATTAAATATTCCAATGTAATCATAATATTAATAGAGATAATAAGCTATATAACACAAAATCAAAATGCCGTAGTGATAAACATCTATATTTGAAAATTGGCATACAAACTGCCAATATTTTACCTAGTCAATAAATAAAATAGCATGATCATAATGAATATAAAAAAATAATTCATATGTTATCATTATAAAATGTCCCAAGTGATGTTTAATTATATTTAAATTTTGTTGGAATATATACAAAAAAACATTATAATGATATTAGATAACCTCTTTGAGAACCAGAAGAAATATACTTTTCTTGTGAAAACATTTTTGGTATAGAAATTCCCAAAATAATAGGAATAGGAATTTCATTGATAAAACATTGATAATTTTAGATAAATATTTATAAATTTTAATTCATATTATGCAGGAAAAGGAATACATGCGGTAAATGTTAAAAATAATCTTCAATAACTTTTATAAAATGTCAAAAATATCTTTTATTGAAAAAGTTGAAAACATTTCCTCAAAAATAGTAAATTAAATTCAAATTTATATTAAATTTAATATATAAAATTATTAAATTATAGTAAATAACATTATTAAAATAATATATATAATATGTATATGGAATAGAAATATTCAGCGCTTAAAATGAGAAATAAGGTTAACTTTTCATAAATGATTTAATTCAGTGCTTTTAAGTTCTAAAAAGATGTAAAGTGGAGATATAACTATAAAAATACCAAAATAAATAGTTTATAAAGAAATATATTGGGTATAGGATAGAAAAAATATAAATTTTCCACATAATTTAAATTAAAACATAAAAAAATCTGATAAGAAGTGAGATTTTATCAAAAAACCCTTACCTTGGATTCTACCCTGATAGAACACATTCCAAAATCCGGTAAAAATATTTAATTTTATTATAAATATATTTAATACCCATAAATATATCTATCTATCTATATGTTATTTATTAATAACTTATTATTACCCATTTACAGATAATTCTTTGTTAAAACAAATTATTATGTTGTTAGTTGTTTTGTTACTTATGCATATTTTAATTTGCTGGTTCTGTTCTTAGAATTATGTTCATGGTATAACAAATTTCATAATGTTAATAATCCTATATATATATCATAAACTATTACAACAATCCATTTCAATAGGTTATGAAAAATGAATTACATCCCCTCACATAGGTGGTCGTTCGAACTTGCTCAAGAGTGATGTTTTAATTTATCAATGGATGAAAAAAAGGGTTGAAAAATTATAATTTATCATTAAAAAATAAAAAATATATCACAATTATCATATATATTTATTACATATATCCGCATAACAAGTCATGTGAGGTGAATATTAAAAGTTAAATGTGTTTCTATATGAAGATGGTAGTTTGTATCTACACATGGAAAACACTTTCATTTTACATTGGATTGAAAGGAGAAATAAAGTTTCTTTAAAATTAACATAAAAAATATTTATAGTTTTGATATGTGTATTATTATATTAATATTGTAAAAGAATATTTTTAAGAGTTGGAAAAAAATGAACTAGAAATAACTCGATTATCAAAATTACCACTTCTTTGAGTATCTTCCTTTGTCTTACACCATATGCCTTTATAAGATGGTATTTTGTGAGAAAATGACCTCCATGCTTTTTTCAAGATATTTTGGGAGGAATTTGGGTAGATATTGGTCAAGATATAGTAGTCATTGTTTTTGTAAAAGTGAGAAGATGAGAAACTTCTTTTATAAGTGAGAGGAGTGGCACTCTTGTAAATATAATTTCTTAATAAAAATGGATTTAATTAATATGGAAAGTGGTAAGTAAATTGATAATTGATGTGTCAAATATTATTTTTGGTTTTTAAATTCTTTATATACCCATTTAATGGTGATATTTCATAATATTTAGTGACATATCTCTTGATTAAACAGTTTTACCTCAATTTAACCTTTATTATGGTGACTAATTTTTACCTTGGTAAAATTTTTTTATAAACAAAAAAAAATTGAACAAATAAATATATAAATATGTTTATTAAAGGTTTGGAATAAATTTTTTATGTTCTATTTATATAATGGGATAAAAATTAATTCTAATATAGGCACACAAAACTCATCAAAATGATTTTTAGAAACCAAAAAGTACTTTTCTGTGAAAAATAATAAATTTATGCCAATTTAGGGAAGAGAATCTTGGGTAGTCACGATTCTCACATATTTATTATCTGATTATTAATAAATTGAGTTTATTTGACTTTATAAAAATTCCAAAACAAAATGCCTCCTTCTAACTACACTATTAAATGATAAGATCCAAAAATATGTTTTTATAATAAATTATAATTTCAGTTCCAAATGGTCAAAAATGGGTTTCCAAATTAAGAAAAATAATTTAAAATAATTTATTTTATTCAATTAAAACATATTTCAATACTATAATATTTTCATATATTTTTAATTCATTATTGTATCATAATGATTTTTTGAAATTTACATTGTTTTTAAATTTGATATTTTTTAGCATTAAGTGAAAATTTAATAATTTAAGAAAATCCAAAAAAATTACTCGAAGATAAAATTGGGATTCAAATCTAAAAATTCAATGCATTTAAAAATTATATATTTAAAAATTTTACTCTTAAATATAACGACAACTTATTTTTATGATAATGATAAAATAATTGAACGTATAGTGGTCAATATTTTGTAAATGTAGTTTACTTTTACCAAATGGATCTGAGTTATTACATATAATCTCTTAGGGGTCCACTTATATAACAAAACTATATTATAATTTTTCCCTCTTTTATCAATGGTCAACACATAAAGGAAATTTCCAAAGTTCCATTCTAGCCCATGGGACCTTGTAATTACATGGTGGTTTATCCAAATATTACATTTCATTTTAAAAAAAACAATTAACTCAATGCTAAATTGTGAAAAAGTAGTGAGAACACCTATTATATTCCATTAACAAAATAAATTTACTAAATTGGGTAGGTTTTATGGACCACCAACCACATTTACAGATTCATTCCCCATATAAGTAAAGTGTGACCAAAATCAACAAAGCACATCATAGTCCAAATGATTGTCTTCCATCAAGACGAGGTTATAATATCATTTACAACATGTTAATTAATTATAAAATAATTTCATCAGTTATATAATATTTAATTTAAAAAGTTCATAAAACTAAATAAATATTAAATTATTCTCCACAAATGAACCATTTTATACAATAAAATAACTCCCCTACAAAAGTATAAGAATATTCTTTTTTCAAAAAAATAAAAAAATATATACATACGTATGGGGTAACTACATAAGGGTAACATCAGTGTCCCTTACGATACTACCCCTATGTAAGGGTGATTCGTCACTTACCATTACGTAGATACCACTACGTAATGGTAAGCCGGTTATTATGATTACATTCGTCCCCCTATGTAATGATAAGTGGGGTCTTCTGTTAAACATTTAGCTGCATAAGGTTTAGTACAAATTTACCCTTACACAATCTATCTTACAAGGCTAAAAAAATTCCCTTACATAGGCCACTACATAAGGGTAACCTGTAACTAATATATATATATACATTATATTTATTTTTCTTCACTTAACACAAAAAACACCAAAAAATATGAATTTTTTCATTTTTCAAAATGATGAAAAAATCAAAAAAATAGAGGATTCAAACCCAAATCAATCACCTCAGCTCCCTCCCAACCCGTAGTAACTCATAACACAAAAAATAACTTTTAAATTAATATAAAAAGTTCAAAAATAGGGAGAATTTAATATTGATACCCACCTTAATGTAAATATCTAATGTATCGAGCTCAAACTTATTCACATAGATTGTTACACAGTGATCCAGCTGAAATCAAGCTCTCTAGAGACGTTCTCATCTCCATGTCCCCCTTTACTCGGTCATATTAAGAAATGATTCAATGTGATGGTTTTTACTTTTCCCCTTACCGTTCATGTGAGTGAGGGATAAAAGAGGTTATTAGTAGAATAAATTTGATTAAATTAATTTCTAATTTAATTATATTCAAATAATTATAAAAATAGCCTAACTTGGATCCCAAATCCCAGACAAATTTTATACCTCATTGAGGTAAAACCCTATTTCTAAACACATCTATAGATTCAAAATTCTAATCAAAGACTCTATTTAAATGTTATCTACATTCTCAAATATGATAAAAATTAATATTTATTTTTTAAATTGTAATATATTTCCAAAAATAAACCAAACAAAAATCAATACTTATAGAAAAAACATCCCATTTTTAGACAAACAAATCATCAAAAAAATATATAGAATTTGATACTCAGTTAAATTTCCATTTTACCCCTCATAAATCTCCTGGACCATAATTTTTAATTTCTATTGAATATCACAACTCATATAGGCATGGGGTTTTGTGATCTCTAGACCACATAACTTCTCATCCACATGAAGTCTCAATGGTCATCAAACTATAAATCTAAATCAATCATTATAATCAATTTCATCTCAATTATCTACATTTACCCCTAAAAATAAAAATGATAATCTAATGTGAAACTCCCAATACAAGGCTCACTCTTCATAAAAACCCATGAAACAACTGATAATCATTTCTGAAATACATAGACTACTCTCTATGGTATATACCTATATCGAGACACTATGATGCGCTAATTAATTTACCACCATTAATATCATTCACCCTAATATAAATCTAAACCCATATGAGAACATTTTATTTTCATGGTGCCCCCACTATCAGAATCACCAACCGATAACCATTTATAATGGTTTGGAGACCTTCTTTGTGTGGTTTCCATCTCAACCAACCCTATTATACATTAAAACATAGGTCTGTCATTCATTTTTTTGCCATTCTCAAGGACACATAGATACACTCTCTAACATGCTACCTCATCTCATAATCCCAATGCCTTAATATATAGAGTCCTCATGAGAATTTCCAACACCCACACTAAATTCAGAGACTAAATTTGGTGTAATGAATATTGATACATCCTCAACCAACCAAACCCTCTATCATCAAAAAATCATGAGTACCAACACATATTTGATCTGAAAAACCCCAATTTACATAAAAACCGTCCAGAACTCAGTGAAAACATCCAAATTCCATTCAATACCATGTCTGAATGACACATATGGTATTCACTAAAAAATATGATAAGGAAAAATCCATCTACACACCGATATCCAAGACACTTAAATAATCAAATAACTTATCTCATCACATCACCCATGACCCAATATCATTCCATTACTAAACTAAATAACTGGATATAATTTCCTCTCTTATACTTTAGAATTGACATAAAACTAACCATCTCTAATCCTTGACTACTAAGAAAATCATCTCCACATCAATTAAAATATAACCATATATGATGGTCACACCCACCGTATGAAAATAGTGAACTCCCCACCATATGACTTTCTGTATCCCCCCCTGAGTGAATCCACAACAAGTTCCGTCAACTTGCCTTCTAGAGAATCCATTTCAAGGAAAAAACTTGGGAAAATTGTACCACAATACCTAATCTATCTTCTGTTAAACTTATTCACATAGAACATAACATTTCACCCTTATCAAAACATCATGAAATCATTCTTCCACTAGAACATACCAAAATAATCATCTCCAAGAATTATTTCATGTGAAACCAACATATAAATGCATTTTATGATCTCATATATTCTAAAACAATAAATCCTTAACATACCTAAAAATTTATCCATTTGACCATTTCTCTCTCATATAAATTATACCAATCTATAATTACTCATGATACTCCTCTTAAAAGTTAGTAATTCTCCATATTCCCTAGTATACTAAAAAACCAATCACCAATTGGAATTGTATCAATGTACAAAGTATCTACCCACACTCTTTCCTTCCTAAATATGGTTTTTAAGGATCAAAATTAGTTATCCCATCAGGGGGAACAACCAAAAACACTAGATTCAGGTTTCCTAACAATTCTACCCTATAATTTTAACTTGGATACAAAATTTACCTCAATATATTTTTATCATGAAAACTTAAGGAATTCACATGCCTATACCATATACCTGGGAGCAACATACATTCATCAATCCCATAATGAAAAGCATCTGTGGACGATCCCATTATCTATGTCACTCATATCCTAGTTTAAACCATCTCCTTAACTACCCTAGAAAATCATATCTTATTTTGAATATAGCACTCGATGCTCTATCATCCTTAGAAACATCTCTATGAAATTGGTTACCCCACCTATCTCATAAACCACATCTCACATAGTTTAAAATATAGAGGAAACACCTCCCCATGCCCATTTCCAATATCAAATGGAAACTCCTATAATAACACCCACTCTATGATCTTAAATATATGTAACATGCATCATACTCCAAGTCATTAGACTACATGGTAACCAATCCTAACTTGTAATATTTAAAAAATACTACACCCTTGGGGATAATTATCTCATCCATATATATGTGTATATAATAGCATCATCCTATAATTGTGTGTGTTGAGAATGTTATAGTCCTATGTTTCAGTTACCTATAATACCACTAGAGTGCTATATGAGAAATTTAAATATCAGTTATTGTTTAAATTTAAAATAACCAAATCCATTTTACCTTTGAAAAAGTATCCAAACTACCCCTAGTGGTCGAGTACTATGACATTAAATGACTATTTTTATATAAAAAGGGTCATTGTGAATATATTACACTAGGTACTACATAGTTAACATGAAGGTGCATCTCGCCAGAAGATCTACATGACTTATCATTAGAATAAAATAAATAGAGGTATAACTGAGCAGAATTCCTCTATGAATTTATATAGTAAAATTTCATATAAGATATTAATAAAACATTGAATATTTTAACTCTTGTTGTTAGTGATATCAATCACAAATAAAATAAAGCATATGTCTTGTTAGGTTTATATGCAATGTGTGATGCATGAACATTGTCCTATTATGAATAGAACATGATCTAAGACCGGATAATTATAAATTAATATCTATATGTGTGTCACATTAGATTAAATCATTTAATTAATTAATTAATACAATATTCATGGTAATATGGACTTTACTCTGTGAAAGGTTTTTATGATGCACTTGACCAAGGTCCATCAAAAGCTATGACACATTCTTATATAACTTGTCTACCTTATCGTATAATACTAATAAATAATAAAAACACTCTGGTCCACATTTTGATATTATTCAAATATGATTTGATACAACTTTTTAAGATCATTATTTTATCTACAGCTACTAAAATTTTATTCAACTGAAGAATTTGCTACAAGACCTTAGGTGTTCATCCTTATATGCTCGGGGATGTCCACTAATAGTAATAGTAGTGTTTCCATAGGGAGTTTATACCCCATATTAAAGTGCATAATAATAGGAAAATGACCAAACATCACAGAAAAAAATAATTTAGATTACGTTGAAAAAATAACCTAGAATCAAAAATAATAAATAAATAGTGACACATTAAGTCATGAAAATTCATGGTCATGTTATCATATATCAATCAATATACCACTAGGATAATCATAAATAAATAATATAAATAAAAAATGTAGAAGAGGAATTACAACCACCCCTATGATGCTTCTTGATCTTAGACTTCGGATTCCATCTGAGCTAACTTTCTGAATCAATTAACACCATGAAACCACTAAAATATAACTTGGAATGGTGAATATTACAAGGGTACCCAAGTTTTATTAATGACTAAGTAGTGTGTGACTAAAACTCAATAGGGCACTACCAATAGGGTCTTTTACATGACTAATTAAAAAAAATTTGTAATGGGATATTCTCAAAATGAATAAATAATTGGGTAAGTGTAAATAAATAAAACACCATCGATATTTGGGTTCAAATGTGACATAAATGATTCACTATACTTGATTTATCCTATGTTAGAGTTTTTATGAGAATATACCCTCATCATGAACCCAAGTCAAGGTTATCCCCACCCATGAAAACATTTCTTCAAAAATACCTATAGTGTATCCACACCCTAGAGGGGAATCAAGTCAACAAAAAACATTGGGATATATCTGTGCCTTACTAGGGAAACTATTCATATAGAAAAAATAAGTCCATATATTCACCCTACAGGTGAAATAAGTGATCTAGAAAAATATGTGCATATTTTAGAATATCAAGGAAATCAAGTCATCTAAAAGTTCATGTGATTATTTTCACCCTGCAATGGAAGAAGGTCACATAGTATCAAGCATGGATATCTAATCTAACTAGAACATCAGAAGAATCACATATATTTAAATAATTTTCAGTGGATGGTGCACCTACATGAAACATATCATATAATGCATCTGAATTGGGTCGACCATCTACATATACATATCCCATATTGTAGTGGCTGGTCTCTCACGGGAATGAACAATCATTTTTATAGCCAATAAATACATATCATTGATTCATGCTCTAGGGTGACACCTATAATTATCACTACGCATTCCCAAACATACAATTTCAGGGCTAAACACAAAATTTTGGAACCAACAATATTCCCCAAGGTTACATCGTAGCTCATAAACCCTATATAAGCTTCTTCTACACAATTTCAACCTCATTGTCAACACCTAATACAAAGATGAATTTTATCCATTGGTATCCTTTGAATCATCTTGAGGCTTCACTAGAGTCCTAGAAAAAATAAATACTAGAGTCATTCCTGAAAGTAGGTGTAAGAAATATCAAACTTACTAAGGTAATCTTTGGTTAGTCCACTCTCCCAACCTATCATAATATACATAGTTTATGCCCACCTAGTAACTAAAAAACTCATAGAGAGGGGACACTTATCTCATTCTCTAATATGTTATCTCAATGTATCTAAGAAATTACATCTTTCCCATATGTAATAATTGGGTAGATACTTACAATTTATTACTTATCGATTAATGGATTCTATGAGAACTTATATTAGATGTTTATTTTCACATAATTCATTAGATTTATACCCATAATGGGTCCTTGTATATCAACGAAAAAAATCATAATTTATCCTTACACCATTGATAGTAGAGGAATCAATCCATTTTCCAAGGTTCTATAGTGTCCCACATCATATTTTCATTCTATGGTGGTTTCAAAAAATATTCCATTTATTTTATAAAAAATTAAATTAATATAAGGTGTGGTCCCACATAGGTCATGAGACTATAATTCAAATTCAATATATAAAATGAAATTACTAAAAGGGGTCTATTTGTGGGACAACCAACCTTTTTTATAGAATCATTATTTCTATATGTGATGTTTAACCATTGTTGTCAAAGATTATCCAGGTCTGAATAGTTGTTATCCAACAATTCATGGTCTTAATAACATTTATAATATTGTAATTAAAGAAAAAAACATCCCAATGTATTTTATAATTAATTCCAAAAATAAATCACTAAAAATAAATAATAAACTATTGATAAAGAAACCCCATTTTAAACAAAAAAATAACTTATTTACCAATGTGTAAGAATGTCATATTTTATAATTCTTTATTTCAATAATCTACCCTAATGCAACGGGATGGGTTAAAATATGTCTGGGTATTAATTTTAAACCATAATTATGTTTCTCTATGTATGGGTATACATATCTTTACCCTTACATGGAACCCCATGTGTAATTGTGTGAGGCCCTTACCCTTTTGTATGGCCCATGGCATAAGGGTAAGTAGAGCCTTACCCATATGTTGTTCCCCCTACATAATGGAATGTTGAACCATACCATTATCATGGTCCATATATATAATTTTAATAATGGAATTAACCATTCAATGCACTCCACATAAGGATAATCATTACATTACCCTTACAAAGAATACTATATAAGGATAATCATATTCTTATCCTTATGCAGCCTAATGTGTAAGGGTGAATAAAATTTTACCCTTACACAACCCACTACATTAGGTAAACACTTTATCCATAGATAAAATTCTCTTTATATATATATATATATATATTCTTATTCATAAAACACAAAATCCCCTAAAAACCACCACTATCAAAATTCTTCAAACTCAAACAAATATTAAAAAATCACAATATCTTTAACACCCTATGTTTTTATGAATTATTTTTATTTATAATATAATAAATTTATATGATATATTATAATGAAATCAAAATAAAAACAAATATCACACTATATGAAAAATAGGCTTAGCTTTCTTTACACGAAACGTTGAGTTTAACAAAAAAACTGTAAATTGTTAATATAGTTTTTTAAATGTGACTGTTATATCCTAGTCAATAAATTTAGTTATATGAATAACAAATAAATATTTATAAATAATTAAAATAATAATTTTATATAATAAAACATATTTATAGTAAAATACATTATTTTTTATAATTCCCTTATATCACTAGAAAATACCATTTTCTCAAAAAGTGGTTTTCTTTTATTTTGTTAACAATAGAAAAAATTAATTTTTAGACACTTTTAGAACGTTAATTTTTTGAAATAAACAGAATTTTTTTTAAATCATAATGTCTAAATTATTTAGAGAGAATTTTTTGTATTTTTCTAAAAATTATTATTTTTTGATGAATCGTTAAAAATACTATACTTCAATTGAAAACTGCTTTTCTGTTTAATTTATTTAAAAAGTAAAATTATATTTTAAATTTTATTAAAGGTATAATAAGTTAAATAATTCATAAATTAAACCAATTTATGTCATTTTAATCAGTTTAATATTTAAATGTTATATAAAAACATTGTATACATCAGATCTTTTTCACTTTAAAACCTCACTTTCTTGTCACGTCCGTGGGTTAAATATAAAATTAATTTTTATAAATTATATAAATTGAATTTTAAAAATTTTATTTCATATTTTAAATCATAATAGTTTATTTTTTCTAATATATTCAACATAATGTTTTACCAAAATGAACAATGAATGCAGTAAAAATGAGTTTCCACAATTACGGTAGAAATGGTTTTATCGGGGGTAAACTAAAAAGATAAGGTAATATTTACCTATAAAATAATCCATAAAATATTGGTTGAACATATTTAGAACTTATAATTTCTAAGGTTTGAATTTCATTCGTTTTTTATACTTTTTCTATATATAAAACATAGGTTTAATTCTCTTTTTCCAAAATTTACATGTTTGCCACTCACCTCACATATAAAAGTCCACCAACTAACCTCTCTTATTCACACCTTCAAACCTAATTGTATCAGAAAATATATTCCCAAATCATATCCCAAAATCCATACCATTATCCTAGAAGGATTATTTCAGACAAAAGACCCACCAAGGATAGATTTTAGTGAAAAATAAAAGAGCATACATGAAGAATATATAATGTTAATCAATGATTGTTTTTGTTTTATTTCTTCCTCCACCCCATTAAATTATTAGTATATAATTATTATATAATAAAAATAGTATATCCCATTTACATATCTATTTTTATGTCAACAGAATAGCCTATAACCACACACAATTACCTTAAATGAGTCATGTAATCATTGTTTATTTATTCGACAAACTACCGCCTCATGAATCGATACGACTATTTTTTCATATCCACTTTTTAATGAGGGTTTTAATGATGGATTTATAGTTTATATATGATATTTATTATTTTTAATATATTATTATTATTGTTTTATTTTTATATAAAACATACCTTTATACTATCCATTCTGTGGGAATTGGTTTACGTTATTTGTTTGTAAGGTGGACTACCACCTCGTGAAGCGATGTAATTTTTTCATGCTTTAAATGGGTTGTATTAAGGATAGGTTTTATAAAGAAAATTATAGGTATGATATAAAAATTATTTTGGAATGATAATATAAATCATTTTATTTCATTTCATTCATCCTAATAAGATAATTAAAGAAAAGATTCATGCATATGTACGACCTACTGTCTCTATGAACAGTGTATTTCATTTCCTATAACTATATTTTATGAAAAAATATAAATACATATATACTAAATATTTATCATATTTATATAATTTTTATCATTCTAGAAATTCTTTAACTATGATCAATGTTAGAGGATTAAAAATATAACAAATAAAAATATATATGAAATACAATACGGTTATCACACAAAACATATCTTAAACATGGAATTGTTAATAAAAAAGTAATGAAAGGAAATAATAATAATAATACTGTATGATATATATTAATATTTAGTATTAAAAACTTTATAAAAAACATATATTTATTATACAATAGTTTTGAATGGGTAATACATAAGTAAATACATATGGTATGATTTTGTTTGTCTCAATTATCCATCTTTTAGACGTATGTCATATTATGCACTTATATTATTTTTATAGGTGTATATAAAACTAAGTTAACATGAAATATCATGAATATAATCATCCTCATGATATTTTGTATTTTATTTTATGTTATTTCTTCATGGGTCTTAAGAATTATTGTTACTAAAGTGGTATGGATTTCATGTTTGAATCTGAATATTTATCAGGATTGTTTATGATTTTTTTTGTAAATGATAAAATATTATCAACCATAGATGATGATTCATCATGAATTTTCTTCTATTCTAGTTATTCATGATATCATTAAGCAATGGTTCCATGTTCCTACTATTTGGGACATACTACTATTGGGATAATGTTTTTATGAAAATATAAATTTATTTCCGTATTCATTCAAAAATCTATTTTTTTAATGCCATGTTTTCTCAAAATGTTTTAAAACAACAATTATCACAGCCTTATTATTTTCAAACGAAAATATTTCCCATGTTATAATTTTTACAAAAAAAATTAAACCAATCTTCACTTCATTTTCAAAAAATGATCTCTATCCTTTTACCAAAAATGTAAAAGGACAATTCATTTTAAAATGTATAAAATGAATATATTTTTCCAACATCATAAACAATAATTTTTTTGATGTTCCATTATATTTATTCAAGATTATATTCAAAGGAAAATTTTGTAAAAAAATTTAGGTTTTAAAATTATTTTTCAAAGAGGAAAATATATTCCCTTCAAGAAATGTTTTGAAAAGATTTTTAAAAATCATTTTCAATGTAATATTACATCAATTGGTGTGACGTATTCATTATTGGGGATATGATCCAAGGATATAATTCATATTATTTCTCTAAATGGTTTATATTTCGATGGTATGAGGTTTATGAAACATATTTATTTACCATGGGTTATACCATGATAAAATGCTTATGAAATGAGCCTCCTTTGACAAGTTATGATATAATGAAATGCTTTCAAATATAGTTTATTTTCTAAAGGATATTATTTGATTAAATTTTTATGATACCCATTTCATTTAATGGTTTACGATATGATAAATATTAATAATCTTTTGGAAAACAAGAAATGTGGTTTCCATTATTTTATGTGTGGGAGCTATATCTCCCTCCAATTCATAGGGTAAATATTTATATCTAATGTGATAGAAAGGACCTAAATGGGGGTGAAATCTGTTCAGTAAGATGGTATTGGAACAGAATGTGAACCAAGTCTTGTAAGAAATGATTGTAATAGAGCTTGAACCCATTTCAGTAAAGGAATTTATCTTCTATGATGGTCTTGGGAGTGAGCCTTGATTAATATGGAAATGATTTTCTATAATTATGTGTGTAGGCCAACATCTTTATGTATTATATACGTTTTATGCTCTCATGGATAGTGTTCTTTGATTCCATTATGATCCATGCCTTATGATAAGTCAATATTTATTCTATTACCAAATATCATGTTATTTAATATACAGGGTACAATTTTCAAATGTAACGATTATGTTTTTATAACTTTACATTCATGCTATGGTTATATATCTCCCTTGTTTACCCTTACTAAGCATTTGATCATGTCATTTTTTTGTTTCATTTCCCTACATTATCAAGATATTTAATATATATGATATGCATAAGAATGGTGGTCTATTAAGAATGTAGTGGGATGTGATGTACCTCACCTATGAATAAGTGTTTATGTTTCATTATTTTTGAAGGCACTAAACTATTAAGGTCCTTAGGTGTGTATTTTTGTAGTGTAGTTAATATTTATAAAAAATAATTTCATATATATTTATTTCAATCCTAGGTATTTATAGTTATTATTAGAGGAAATTACTAGTTTACAATTAGAAACTAGTGTGATAAAAACCTAGTGACATACCTAAAGACATGTCTGAGGATAAGTATCAGAACTATTTAAATTATTGGAAAATATCATAAAATTTTGTAAAGGATAAAGCAATTATTATTCTTGAAATACATCTTTATATGGGTAATAAAAGTGTATATGGCTCTGGAGGAGATTTACATATGGGTAATAAACCTGAAAACACTGTATTAAGATAGAACCGATTGGGAACTAGTGCATGACATTGGGTCTTTCTACACACCTAATTTGAAACCCCTTGTAGATATGCTATGAAAATCCACTCTCCCATTAAGGACCCCCATGATGTATTTAAATATAATATGACTATTAATGGACTAGTATAAACAAAAACTTTCAAGGTTTAAAGAAACTTTTTTCATGATGTATTCCTTATATAACTACTTCTTCAAGAGTATGTGGTTCACCTTTATGATTATTATTTCTTACTCTATTATTTAAGTCTTTAGATCATGGATGGAACTTGAATGAACCATGTTAATTATTAGTGTGATGAATTATGAAATGATTTTCTTCTTGAGAAACCAAATTTTATGGGAGCTGGAATTCATAATATTGTTTCTATGAACACACATCATTTTCAAGATATTATTCATGTTGTATTTCAAAATAAAAAAATTAGAGAAAAACATTTTGTTCAGGCCTTGATGAGTCAATATCTACCTTAATTTAGTGGATGCTTTATTCCACTAGTTTCTATGTAATGGATCAGTACCATTTAAAATATTTTTTCTATTCTCTAGTGTTATGAATAAGAAAATCTCATTATGTTTCTATAACATTTGGATGTTAAAGTGTATCAATGTTTCACTGTTATCATAAATCCAAGGAAACGGTAATAAATTTACTCCATGGATTGGTATGATTTCAAGAACATATTTTTTTCAATAAGTAATATCCTCGTATTTTCTGTATGTAGATGCATAATGTGTCCCATGAGATGAGGAAAAATGATTATGAATTCATTGTTTCCTATGAGTAATATTTTAAAATACATGTGAGGTATGCTGGTCTTATTATCATCCGACTTGAATGTAAGGTTGATAGATTCCTCGATTTCCTAAATATAACTCTATGAAAAGAATGATCTATAATATAATTCAATGTCTATTAATTGAATGTTCGATTATCATTAAATGTGTAAATGGACCTTGGAGTTATGTTTTAATAATATTTTTTGACAAAAAAAGTAAGGTGTAGATCAAAAGAAAATCTAAGAACCATATATAGAAGAATATGATATTTACATTATGCTCAAAGTGTGGGAAGAACAATGGAATAAATTGACATAGGGGGACTATTAAATATTTTTATTTTTTAATGTATGATCATTGGGAAATGGATTTCTGAGGTAATGGAAAGATTTTATCTAATTCTTAATATAGAGATAAATCTATTTATAATGTACCTCTCTCACTACAGTGCTTCAAGTGTTTGGAAAATCATAAATATTCCAACCTGTAACCTCACCCGAGGGTTAATTATGACGATTGGTGTCAATAACCTCTTATGTTAAAGGAAGAGGGAAAATATCATGTAATTATTACTCCTAAACAGGTGTGTGATAATAATGCAGTGAAAGTTATATTTACTATCCACTATATAACTCATAATGTCTTATTTTATTTTGGATCTACCAATTAATTCATATCTATAGAATTTTCTAAGGGTATCAAGATGCCACCCAAATGATTCAATGTTTAATTAGGATTTAAAACCACTAATGAAATGATGATCGGATCAGAATTATATTATTCCTCTCAGGTTGAAGTTGGTGGGAAGTTTATTTTTGAAAATATTGTCATTTTCCATCTCATTGAATTTGATGTCATCCTAAGCATGTAATAGATTTTTCTATATAAATCCCACATTAATTTTCAAGGAAGGGAAGTTATGTTTTATATTCCAAACCAATATATGATCATAAATCAATGTGATGATAATTATGAACCTATTAAAGAGGTTGCATACATAATATAGATCCTAATTCCCACCAATAAAGGGTTATTATCTAAAATGGTTGGGGAGAAACTTGGTATTGATGATAATCATATTATTAAAGAATTTTTTGATTTATTTATAGATTATTTTAATATATTTTTACCAAAAAGAGTTTTTGGGTAATATATATAACTCGTACCTCATTCCACACTATTTCAATGACTCCCTATAGAATGGCCTCGATTGGGTTGCATGAATTAAAGAAGAAACTCAAGGAAAACCCTAGGAAGGGATTGAATTGGACATGTTTATCACAATGGGTTTCACCTATTAATTGTTTTGAAAAATATAGATGGACCAATGATACTCTGTATTTATTATCATGACATGAAAAATATCGGAATTTAAAATGGTATCTTTTCCCCCGTATTAATGACTTGTTTGATCAACTATGTGGAGATCAATACTTTTTCAAGATTGACCTTCATTAGTGATAACATAAATTGAGGTTAAATAAAGATGATATACCCAATACTAGATTTTGAACAAGGTATGGATACTACAAATATATATTGATTCTATTCAGAATTACATATTCTTTTACTATCTTCGGGGATTTAATGAATAATGTCTTTAGAGATTACCTTAATCAGTTTGTGGTAGTATTTATAGATGATCTTATTATGTGCACAAATAGCAAGGAAGACCATGAAGACCACTAGATAATTATACTAAAGACCATATTATAAGTGAATATATATTCAAAACATAAAAAGTGTGAACTTTGGATATAATAGATTTCATTTTTGGGTCACATAATCTCAAGAGAGGGTACATCAGTAGATCCATACACTACTAGAATTTGGGCTACATTAAATTGGTTATTTTTGATGGGATCCCATCAAAAAAGATATTTTTTCGATGGGGTCCCATCGCAAATAGCCTGTTGTAGAAAATGGTGTCGCAACTAGTATTTTTTGTGATGGGCCCGTCATAAAAAAAATACTATTTTCCACAGGAATTCGCCACGTCGAAAATAGATCACTGATTAAATACAATATATATATATATACCTATTATGATGGGCCCACACAAAAAGTATTTTCGATGGTCCCATCATCCCATCACAAATATATGTCTGTTTATATATGTTATATATACCTAACCCTTCAGTGACAGTCACGTCGCAAAAAACTTATTTGTGATGGGTCATTTTACCATCGCAAATAATTTTTAAAAATATATATATATATATATAATCTATTTTCAACAAGGTCATGTCGCAAAAGGCCCCGTCAAAAATACGAAATAAAAAATATATTTAATAAATTTATGATTAACAACAAAATAGTATTAATAGTATTAATATATATATATTAAAATTCTCAATATTCACAAATATAATATAAAAAAACCATAAAAGATTATTATTATTATTAGTCGTAAAATAAATAACAATTAAATTAATATAATACTAATAATAAATATTAAAATAAAAAAATTGATAAAAAAATAAAAAAAAATTAAATATGTAATATTCGCTCCAATATAAATAACAAAAACTATAAATAGTTCATATTATAACAAATGTTCAATTAAAATGTATTGAACATAACCAAAAATAACTAGGGTAGTCTTCAATAGAAGGTGGAGGAGCTCGAGGAGCTCGAGGATATAATGGAGGAAACTTAATCCCTAAACTATGAGTCAAACAGCGCATGTACTCTATCTACTTGTGCTGCATCTGCTACAATCAATGCATCTTCTCCTCACGTTTTTACTGGTGCTGCTACTTCCATCGACATATATTCACCTTCTACTGTTGTTTTTGTTGTTGTTGTTGTTGTTGTTTCTTCTTATGTTGACACATCTCTTCTCTACTGCTGATGTATCTCTTCCTACTACTATTGACGCATCTCTTCCAGCTGCTTCTACAAACTCATTATAAGCTCAGTCTAAGATCGCACCTGCTCCTGATACTATGAGCCAGAAGATGATGACTCTCCACTAGCTCCTCTCAAACTGGATTCTGGCATTGAAACAATATAATAATAATTTTTAAGAGTCAAATGAGAGTCGATACCAACTACTTGGCCCTACTCATGGCATACATAGTTGCACGTATCCATGTCACCTCATCGAAGTGGTGGGAAGTAGTCTGATCAGCCGTCTCGGCCTGACTCTCAGCCTATTTCTGAGAGGTCATGGCCTCATATGACTCCTTCATTTCCAATTTCAAATTAAAATAGTGAAGATATTATATTCAAATAACATTCAAATTGATAAATAAATAATACTGATCACAATCTGATGTTGGCGATCAACTTTAATCTTTCCAGTGGATGGATGATTGTACTTCTGCTGATAAACCTCGTACTATGTAATATCAGGATGCTCTAATTACTATATAAATATAAAATAAAAATTTAATATTTAATTTTATATAAAATATTAAAAAAAAAGTTACCAGATGATGTCTATGCATACTGAATGTATTTCTACCAGCTTGATGTGTCACCTCGTACCTCCCACAGTTCTATCAGACCAATTAAGATCTCCTCTAAAAGCCACCACTAAACTAGTCTTAATATAATACATCCAAAATGTGAGATTAATTTTACTTTGGTTTGTGGGATCTACATGACTAATCAAATACTGTCACTCTAGCTTTCTTAATGGTCATCCTTCTCAAATTGTACACAAAATGACAGAAACGCTCACACATGGACACCTCCCATGCCGCGTGGATAACATCATGCATTCTATCATCGATGGGATACCATAAAGCCTAAATATTATTTATAATATCATGTTATTATTGAAATAAATTTCAAAATTAATATTATTTATTTACATACCAGCCAATGATTGAACATTCTAAGCTACACATCAATGGGAATCTATTCCCATGTGATCCATCAATGAGAAAAAAATTTGTGCAAGATAGCATTCTCCTGATCAACAGTTACACATAAAAAAATATGAAAAATGTATAAGTAATAAAACAATTAGTTTATAAATAAATTAATAAATGCTAACTATTATACATAGGTTAAAATGCCTATGTGTGCATGGATCGAAGTCAAGATGTGGACGTCGCTCGGGGATAGGGTCAAGAATCATCAGTTTGGCAAGACCGCTCCCCCTTCGTGTACTCCCTGAACCGTCAGTAGGATAAGGGTCAAATTATCCCAAATCCTCCTCAACCAAAGGTAGATCAACCTATAGCAACTCACGAAGTAGATCAGGGTCCATCTGAAACAAAAAATTATTATTTTTAGCAGATAGATTAAAATAACTATTACATATAGATATATATTAGTTATGATTATAAATAGTATTTAATTTTGTCAATGTTTACCTTCATCATCATATTCATATCTATGGATTTCAATGTCTTTATATTCATTATCTACATCATCAATATCTATATGAGTTTCAGTTTTCTCATCTCTAGCCATATCAAATTCATTTGTAACATCATTAACATCATCCTCACTGTCAACCCTTAATTGTGGGTGGTCATCATAGATATTTATGTATCTTAGTGAAAAAGATTGATTTTGATCAGTATCTTGAAAAATTTGAATTCCTTTTACTTCATCGGAACCAAATTTAGTTAGAGTGAAATTATTTTCCCAAGAATTCATTTTTATTATGCTCCACCAATCACTCAGGTCTCTTGAAGTAGCACAGTACTTTGCATAATATATTTGATGTTTATGTTGAGCCAGTAAAAATGGTTCATTTAAATCTAGAAGACTTATATATTTAATATCAATGGTTCCAATAATCAGATAAACTCACAAGCCTCTCTCAGTATCGAACCACTGATATTTAAACATCATTATGTAATTTTTCCCTAGATAACACAGTTTATTAATTTCTTCCAGCATGCCATAAATTCAACCTTAGTTTCTCTATGATGTGATCTTATCAAGAAAAATCCTATTTTCATTGTTTTTTTAGTCCCCATATGCATTTGTATGAAATATAAAACCATTTACCACATATGAATTACAAGATATAACCATTTTGGATGGTGGGTTACTCAATATACGAAGACTCTTATCAATTTTATCAGCATGTTGAGACACCTAAAAATTTTTAAAACAATTATCAATATAATAAATAATAAACTGAATTGATATGTTAAACCATCAATAATTTATGTTACTTTTTTTCAATCCATTGAGAAAAAATTATATGTTGATGTTCTTTAAGAGAAACTACTATTATTTTTTGAAGCTGTTTATGATATGATTATCAAATAACCTACAAATAAAATAATATTACTTACTATATCATAAATTATAAAATAATCTAGCGATGCAATCACTCTAAAAATTAAGTAATTTCTTCATATTTGAGCAGAAATTATGTATGAGCTCTATGGTGTTCATCATATGAATGTCATCATTAATGAACTCCACCAAATCCAAGCTCTAGATGATTAAAAGATGATAATTTATTGTCCATTTAATCATCAACAATAGCCTCATTTCATCCCAAGTGGTTGTGTTTTTAGGGATATTTATATTCAAAATAATTTGACCTGAAAAAATAAATTTCCTCTTGAAAATAAGCTTCAATAATTGAGCATTCAACTGATGCTTTATTACATACTTTTTTCTTTAATTTCTTCACACATCTCTCGAATGGGTACATCCATCGAAACTGTAATGGACCACCAAATTTATCTTCATGTAGAAAATGTAATATTAGATGTTCTATTGAGTAAAATAAAGTCAATGGGATTAATTTTTCCAGTTTACATATAATTACATCAACATCTTCTTCCGGTTTTCTTAGTACATCGTAGTCTGTTATCGCCCCACAAATGTCTTGAAAAAACTATGATATGTCTATTATCGTATCCCAAATCATATAATTCAACAAACCCTTGAATCAAATAGGTATAATTATTTCCATTATAACATGACAATCATGACTTTTTAATCAGGTAATGTTACCATTTTTAACCCAACTTCCCAAATTGGAAGCATAGCCATCTGGAAGTCTCAAATCCTAAATCCACCGAAAAAATAATAAGAGACTCACTTTGGTTAGTGTATAAGCTGATTTAGTCATCATTAACCTCTGTGATTTGACATTTTGAAAGAGTTCATGTTTTTTTCATCTATAAATTTAGGAAAGATCTAATTGTGCCTTTAAATTATCTTTGGTCTTAACTGGTGTATCCAAAACTATATGAAATAAATTATTAAAATAGTTCTTCTCAATATGCATGACATCCAACATGTGGAGGACCAACAAATCAGACCAATATGGAAGATCCCAAAAAATGTATCTATTTATCCAATTATGTTATTTCCCAAATCCCTGAATTTTCTGTTGGTTTACTATTGGCCCAAATGCGATAGGAGGTAATAAAAATAAAACTAATTTTAACTTTGTACTAGAGATCATTATGGGAGGTTCATCCCTTTCAATTGTTCCTTTTCTGAAATGAGATTCCATCTACTAAAAAACATGATCGGTTGGAAAAAATCTACAATGACAGTCAAAAGAGAAAGGTTTTTTCCATTAACAAGCATAAAGGCTTTGTACTCATTCATATAGTAAGAAAATGATTTCAGACCATGTGTACTTCAGCCAAATAACATGCCATATTCCAAGAAGTCACTAATCATCTACATCAATGCAGCTTTTAATATGAAATTTTGTTTCGCACCAACATCATATGTACTAATTATTTCTAATTATTACAATGTATTTGTATTTATTACTAATTATTACTTTTTATAAGCATTTATAAATAATTTTTAGAACTTATTACTGATTATTAGTATTTATTACTAATTATTAATATTTATTACTAATTATTACTAATTAATACTAATTGTTACTAATTATAACAAATTAATATTATTTATTACTATTTATTTCTATTTATTACTAATTATTACTATTTATTACTATTTATTACTATTTATTACTATTTATTATTATTTATTGATATTTATTAAATTTTGTTACTATTTATTAGTATTTATTACAAATTTTTAATATTTATTACTATTTATTACTACTTATTACTATTTATTATTAATTATTACTAATTATTATTCTCTATTACTAATTATTATAATTTGTTACTAATTATTATTATTTAATACTAATTTAAAATATTTATTAAAATTTTTTCCTAATTATTACTATTTTTTTCTAGTTATTATTAATTATCATTAATTAGTATTAATTACTACAAAATATAACTACTAATTTCTAATTACCGCTAATTATTTATATACATTACTAATTATCATTATTAATTATTAATTATTAATATTTATTAAAAATTAGTACTAATAATTTCTATTATTATTACAAATAAATACTAATGACAAAACAATTAAAATCTAACTTAATTACAAGTAATCAACAACAATTAAAATTAATGTAAAAAAGTGAAATAAATACTAAATTAAATAAATCATAAATACCATTAAACATAATCTATTATTATTGTAGATGTCTTCACAACTGCTTCGTAAAAAAGAAAACTCTGAAAAATTTCACTCTAAAATTAGAGTTTAGAGAAGTATAGAAAGTAGGAATTGAGCGGGATGATGGAAAACGGATGGGGGTATATATAGGTTATATTAGTTGCGACAGAAATATTTGTGAAGGGAATCCCATCGCAAATAGTACTTTTTGTGATGGGCCCCACCTCAAATACCTTCAGCCACATTAATTACTATCGGTGGGTAAAAGGTTATTTGTGATGGGTCCCATCACAAAAATTGACCGGTCGACAGACTATTTGCGACAGGACAACATCCCATCGCTAATAGTTTTTATCACCGCAGGGTATTTGCGATGAGTCCCATCAAATATACCATTTGGTGGATGCCATAGCTGCAACGGGAAATTCCCCATCAAAAATAGTATTTACCTTCTCAATGTTTTTGTGACGAGAGGTGCCTACCCATTGAAAATAATTCGATATTTGTGATGGGTGGATTCTCCCATCACAAAAAAACTGTTTTTTCCGTATTGATAAAGAACAAAGGCTATTGAAAATTGGACCAAACCAACCATGGTGACCAAGGTCCATTTTTTTCTTGGATTAGTTGGATATTATCGATGTTGTGTGGAAAATTTCACTTGGATATATAATCCTATGATAAATTTAACTTATAAAGGATAATAGATTCATAGGAATGATTATCACGACCCATCCACGGGGGTCGTGTCGTGACTACCCCATGCCTGCCTTCCATAGGACAGGGGTTGGCGACTAGCACCAAAGGCGTAATTTCCGATAAAAAGGGAAGGCATTTCCTTTAGAAAGTAAACAAAAAATAGAGTATGCAACTGAAAGTAAACACTAAGTAAAACTATATACAAAAGAAAGTGCTGAAAGGATAGGGTCTGGAAATACAAACCCAATAGTAAAGTACAGTACAACTGAAAAGATAGTACTACTGTAGTAAAGTAAAATAGAAACTACAAAGTCTTCCTCTGAGAATCCCACATGAAGGGTGGGTACAGATGGCTTCTATAGCACCCCAAGTCCATTTTTATGCTCCATGTACGTCTCACCAAGTGGTACATCTCCGGGTACCGTCTAGCTCCACAAGTCTCTACCTCGATCACTATTTTCTTTCATCTGCAACCAACACAATGAAGTGCAGGCATAGCTCGTGCATGGGTGAGTATAACGATTCTCAGTAGGGACCGTGAGACCCCCAAAGGTCTCCCAGAATCTACAAAGGATAAAACACAGAAGAAATATACAATCAATAAGTGTCAACCAACTCTACTAAGGTATATGCTCATACATATACTTAAGTTATCAATCTCAGTTTGGCTCCAACTCTCGAGCCAAAGCACAACTCAGTCCACACAGGAAGTAAAGACAATCGCATCGATGATAATGATTTAAATTCAATACTTATCTCACACAGGTATACATCTTTCTTATAGAGATAGAGATGATCAGATGTAGTCACTAATTCATCTAAGTAGTTGGACCCAAACCGGATACTAGACCAGCTATGCTTTCGGACCCACACAAGATACAAGACCAGCTACTCTTTCGGACACACACATGATACAAATACATAAGTCAAAACTGTTGGACCCACACAGGATACAAGAAAAATAGTCATCACTGTCAAACCTATGGAGGATTCCGTTACAATAACCATCACCGTCAAACCCACGGAGGATCCTAGTACAGTAGTCGTCGTTGCGGAACCCACGTAGGATTCCAGTACAGTCGTCGTTGCAGTCGCAGCCAGCTCTAGGGTTCTTGCAGATAACACACTCGATTTTGGGAGGGTCCACTCTCGACCCAAGTATTGATATATCAACTATCATGAAGTCTGGAGTTGATGTATCTCATAGTTTTGTCTCATCATAAGTTAGCCAACGCGACAGACGGCGCGTCAATCGGATGCCTGGTCTGAGAGTTATTAGCATTTCTGTTCAAGGGGACCGGTTGGGATTATGCCCGTTCCAAAGCTGGAAGTTTTTCAAATTTTTCCAAAACTCACTTAGAGTATCACAAAAGTACCTCATTATTGTGAGGATCTCAGTGCCGTAGACGGCGCGTCAAGAGATTTCGCGGTCTAGAAGATATTCGCGTTTAAGAGAAACAGGTCCAGCCCGTCAATCCCAGTGGGCTGGCGCGTCGGCCTAGCCCGGTGGAGCGCTGCCCACCCACAGACCCAGCCCGGAGGGTCTAACCCATTTTGGGTGTCGGCCCGGACTGGCGGGGCGCGGACTACCCGCAGACCCGGCCCACGGTTGCGGGCCGGTTCGGTTCACTCGGCAGCGCCGAGCGGCGCCGCCCCTCCTTGCTGCCCGATAGGCCGAAGCCAACCAGTTATTTCAAGCATGAGAGGGCCGCAGTTGTGGGCCGCGGTTCTGCCGCACATGGCGCCATGCAGTGCCATGGTTATCCTCAGCACGGACGGCAGGCGGTAGGCCGGTTCATCTGCCGAGTGGCCCGCAGAAGCAGGCCGCATCTCCTCCGCAGCATGACACCAAGAGGGCGCCATGGTTATCCAACCCATCCGGCTATGGCTGGACGGTTCGGTTTGTCCGAGCGGCCCGGGATTGTGGTCCGCACCTTACTCCATGAAGCCCTAGCCGACCTTTGTTCGCCGCCACCTCAAGACCATGGCCTCCTTCGTCCGGTGCAGTGCAATGACATCATGCCCTTCCGGCTTCGTTTCCATTTTTAAAACAATCAAGATTCAATGGTGGGGCATCGGGCCGTGTTAGTTCATCCTGTGCCCTTCGCATTATATGATAAAAAATGGGAAAAGTCAAACTAGAAAATTTATCTAAGAACAAGGTATAAACATTATTCATTTAAAAAGATAAATGAATTTCTCCTACCTCGATTCAAATAATGTTGTCAAAGACGCGGAAGACGGCGTCGCGTAAGAAAGATATCGTTCTGTCAACGTCGGAGGAAAAAATGTTGTCATTGGTGACAGAGGCGTCTTCTACCTTGATGCGGAGGAAGAGTAAGGTAGATGGTATTCTTTGTGGCGCCACCTTCTTTCTTGCACCGGTTGAAGAAGCAGAGTAAGACGATCGAGTTCCTCGTGTTCTTCACTAGAGAGGGTGAAATCCTCCCAAGTTCTACCAAAGAATTTTTATGCCAACCAAATGAAAAGAATAAAGTCCCTTATTTTAATGTTGGAAAAAAAATTCAAATGAATTAAAAAATATTAATGAAATGTGGAATTTAATTAATCCTAGGTGTTGGCATTTAATTAAACGTTGGTGTTGGCGCATTCATGGGAGGAGGTGAAAAGTTTAAAATTCAAAAGAAGGAAAGTAAAAGGTTTCAGGAGTAAAAGGGGGTTTCAAGGGGAGTTCAGATGTTTGTGTTCTTGTGGGCCCCACTACACAAAATCCTCTCATGGGAGGTTATGTGGGGTGTGGGCTCCACCTCCGACTCCTCTTTGGAGAAAATAACCACCCCTTAAAAAATATTATGTAACACATAATTTTTATTAAATTTATAAAGAATCCCCAAAATTAACTTTCAACTTGTACAAAACACAATTATGGTAAAGGTCCCCTTAAGAGAATATCAGCACTACAAGTTCATCGATGTCCTCAGATTTCAATTCCGAGCATCGGTTCAAAATATAGAAAAACCAGCACGTACGTTTACAAAACGTACCCGAACAAAACTTCAAAAAATTATTCCGAACACACTGGGCCTCAGAATCAGGTGTCGTCAGAAACTGAAAACTTATAAAATTCCAAAGAATTTAAGAAAAAAATTTCCTGAAAATTTATGGGTCATTACATTACCCCCACCTCGGGGCTTTACTTCCCCGTAAAGCTACAACACACACTATGGAATCAAATGAGGGTACTGAGCACGCATTTGAGCCTCCAGCTCCCATGTGCTCTCTTGGAGGTTCTCATGCTGCCATAAAATGAGAAGTAGAGGAATTGTCTATCCACGTAGGACCCGCTTCTGTCGATCCTCGATCTCAACTAGGACCTCCATTAAAGTCTCCCTATCATCGATGTCCAGCACCCTCTGGTCGATGATGTGGGATGGGTCGTGCATGTATCTCCTTAGCTGAGATACATGGAAGACGTCGTGTACCCAGTGCAACTGAGGTAAAAGGTCCAGGTATTAAGCCACCTCACCTACCCTACTCAGGACCTGAAAAGGTCCGATGAATCGTGGAGACAACTTTCCTCCTCGGCCAAATCTTCGTAGACCTCATCGAGGTGAGACCTGTAGAAAGACGTGGTCGTCATCCTCAAACTCTAGTAGTCTTCGTCTCCTATCAGCATAGGACTTCTGTCTACTCTGTGTAGTCTTCATCTTCTCTTGGATGATCTGAACCTTCTCCGTCGTAGCCTGCATCATCTCTGGTCCTACAAGTGCTGACTCCCCTAGGTCAGTTCAGCACAGAGGTGATCTACAAGGTCGGTCGTACAGTGCCTCATAAGGGGTCATACCAATGGTGGAGTGGTAGTTGTTTTTGTACAAAAACTCCACCAAGGGTATGTGATCCTCCCAACTGCGACCAATGTCGAGGACACATGCATAGAGCATGTCCTCAAGATTCTAAATGGTCTTCTCAGTATGACCATCCGTCTGAGGATGAAAGGTGGTGATCATGCGAAGCTGTGTCCCAAAAGCCTCCTGTAACCGCTTCCATAGCCGGGAAGTGAAACGAACATCTCGATCGGAGAAGATAGTTGATGGAACACCATGAATCTGTTCGATCTCTTGAACATAGTGCCATCCCATGCTCCCTACTAAGCCCTACTCTCTGATACGTAGGAAGTAGGCCGACAGGGTGAGTCGATCTATGATCACCAAGATAGAGTCGTTCCCTCTGGATGTACGTGGACGTCCCATCAAGAAATACACGGATATCCCATCCCACTTCCACTCTGGGACCTCTACGGGCTAAACTAATCCCACTGGAACCTGGTGCCCCACCTTCACTTTCTGAAAAGTGAGGAATCGTGAAGCAAACTATGCTACTACCTTCTTCATACCCGGCCACCAATGCTGTCGTCTGAGGTCCTAATACATCTTCTCCACTCCAAGATGTACCACTAGAGGGGAAGTGTATAACTCCCTCAATGCCTTCTTCTACAGTTCAACTGGTACCATAGTATGTCCTCTGAATAGGATGATGTGTTCCCCAAAATTAGAAAACTCATCAGGTGCATGCCCTGAGGATATATAAGCACGTCGCATCTCACAGTCAATGTCCCCTATCCGCACCTCCCTGACTCATTGAAGAATTGGAGGAGTGACTATGAGAGACTGAAGAAAGGATTCTCCATCCCTATCCACAAAGGATATCTGCAATGTGGCTAGCTGCTCTGTCGCCTCTCCTAGTAGCTGAATGCCTGATCTCAAATTGATAGCATCTACTACAATGTTACCCTTCCCAAAAGTATAGACAATCTCAAAGTCATTGTCCTGGAAGAAATCGAGCCCTCGCCGCTTTCTGAGGTTCAGGTCCTTCTACGAGAAGATGTACCTGAGACTCTGGTGGTTAGAGTAGACTGTAAAACGCTCGCCCATAAGATAATGTCGCCACATCTTCAAGGAAAAAACCACTACTGATAACTCTAGGTCATGGGTTGCGTAGTTCTGCTGGTGCAGTCTCAATTTTCATGAACCATAGGCGATAACTACTCACTCCTACATCAGGACACACCCAAGTCCGGTCCCTGATGCGTCGTAGTAAACTACTTACCCAACGCCCTCCTCCGGTAGCCTCAAGATGGGAACACTATTCAATATCTACCTCAACTCCTCAAAGCTCTGATGGAATCTCTCTGACAACACGGAGGGTTTCCCCTTCTTCGTCAATGCTGAAAGTGGTGTTGAAACTCTAGAGAGATCTGGCAGAAATCTATGATAGTACCCAACTAGACCTAGAAAACTCTGAACCTCTGTCACACTCTTGGGTGGCTCCAAAGCAAGTACTGCCTTGATCTTCACCAGATCCACTGCTACCATAGCCTCCGAGATGACGTGTCTCAAAAATTGAACCTCTCGAATCCATAACTAGCACTTTGAGGGTTTACCATAAAGCGATTTCTCTCATCGTGTGTCCAGTACTACCTGAAAATGGTAAGCATGATCCTCCTCAGTAGTCGAGTAAATCAGTATGTCGTCGATGAAGACTATGAAAAATCAATCGATGTAAGGCTGGAAGATCCTGTTCATGAGACTCATGAACACTTTTGGAGTGTTGGTTATGCCGAAAGGAATAACCAAGAACTTGTAGTAGCCATACCAACACCTGAAAGCTGTCTTCTACACATCCTTGTCTCAAAATCTGAGCTAGTGATAGCCTGACCTGAGGTCTATCTTTGAGAACCATCGTGCTACCTTAAGCTGATCAAATAAGTCTTCAATCCTCGGGAGTGGATACTTGTTCTTCACGGTCACCTGATTCAGTTGACGGTAGTCGACACACAGTCGCAAGATCCCATCATCCTTCTTGGTGAACAAAATCAAGGATGCCCAGGATGAAACATTGGGTCAGATAAATCTATTTCCCTGCAAGTCCTCCAGCTGTACTCGCATCTCACGAAGCTCGGTAGGGGATATATGATTTGATTTAGTAGGTATCGGTGATTTCTTGAGGTACAGGTAAATGTAGAAGTCTACCACTCTACGAGGAGGTAATCCTGGAACGTTGTTAGGGAAAAACTCTGCATACTGATCCACCATAACAGGAAAACTCGGACTCCGCACATCATCCTCTTTGAGGATGAGACTAGCCAAAAGATGTGTGATTGGTTGCCCCCTCCTCTGCATAAGTCCATCCTGCGGTTCTAAGGCTCCCTTCTCGCCGATGAAGGTCAACCTGGTCCTATCTGTGCGGATACACAACACTTTGCGCCTAATACGGTCAATCTTAGCATGAACTGTGGATAACCAGTCTATACCAAAGATGACATCGTAAGGCCTCGACGACACTATAGGAAGATCCCATCCAAATCTCTCGCCTCCAAGAGTAAGCTCACAATGTCGGCACCAGTGCGTAATCGTCGAGTCTACTCCCATAAGAGTCTCTAGCTGTAAGGATCGAGCCAACAGCTTCGTTGAAATCTCCGAGCTCCGAACAACGGTAGTGTTAATATAAGAATGACTCAAACCTGTGTCTATAAGTACTGTAGCAAGGGTGGAGAAGACACAAATAATACCTCGAATCATCTCAGGTGTGCCATGGTCGTAGGCCTCAACTTCCAGGAGCTGAGCCTGCCTCTATCTGCCTACTCCCTTTGGTTAGGGTGGACCTCTTGGTGGTGGTGGTGGTGGTAGAGCCTCGAAACCTCTCCCACAACCCACTACTCATCCAGCTCCTCTACCATGTCTACCTGCTCCCGGCGGACCACCACGGTCAAACCTATGCCTCTCCCTGCGAGGTGCGTCTACTATCTGCTGCTCATCTACATGGCGGGTGGGGCAGTCTCGAGCCATGTGACCCTGCCGCCGTATGCATAGCATTGTCTACCCCTCATATGGCTAGCTCTGTTTTTTGTGCCATTCACAATAGAACCTATATCCTGAGGTCTCCCACTTGATTTCCTGGTCACCTTGGACCTCTGTGTCAACTGTCTACTGACGGCTGCAGAAGACTCCGCTATATGTCAACCTGTGGAGGGTCTCGTTTCCCGTGACTACTCAGTGAGGAAAATCTCCAATAGAATGTCTCTCTCCAGCACCCCCTCCTATGTCGGGATACTAAGTGGAACTATTGAAGCTGTGATCTTATGCGTGAGTCCCTACTCGAAGGTTCGGGCCCTGAAGAACAGGTCTCGTACTATATCCATGGAGTAGTGTGAGAGGTCTGTGAACCTCACTGAGTACTGAGCTACTGTCATGCTTCCCTACTACAGATGAAATAAATCATGTATCAGCCCCGCGTGAAGGGTGGCTGGAAGAAACTCTTAGAAAAAGAGACTCTCGAAGTCTATCCAGAGTAAAGATGCCTCTTCATGCACCTGAAGCATCAGGCTCCACCATCTACTTGTTTTTGCGTGCAGGAGATTCCCAGAAAGGACCACCATAAGGTCGGATGGTGTCCCTACCAATCTGAAAACTCTCATGATAGCCTCCAGCCAATCCTCAATTGCCTGTGGGTCTGTATCTCCCCGGAACCTTAGTGGCCTCTGTCACTGGAACTCGTGAAATGCACTCAGGCAGCGTGCACTCTCTGCTACTGCGGCTAGTGGTATCGGTGGTTCAGATGGTAGAGTAGTCACTGGTACCTCCACTATGATAGGGCCCTGCACCGAGGCCTCTTCGCTCAGTGGGCTACCATCTCGTATGAAACTCGGAACCCTGGATGGCTTCCTTCGGGGGCCATCTTAAAAAGAAACAGGTGCACCACAATTAATATAGTATACCTGATGATCGGACACAAAGTAATCACAAAGAAAAATCTTTCAATGGAAACACACACACAATTAGTGTTTTCATGCACTGAGTCAAAAATAAGAGGTCAGGGTCCGGGTGTATGGATACGTCGGCCGTCACACTAACACCGGTTTCCCTAAATGGATAACCACACCCAAAACACTAAACACTATTTCCGTTTAATGAATAAGTGTCTATGTTCTCTGGTAGAACCAACTCCTATGATCCCAATTTTTCATGACCCATCCTCAAGGCCCGTGCCGTGACTACCCCAAGCCCACCTTCCATAGGCCAGGAGTTGGAAACTAGCACCAAAGGTGTAATTCCAGATAAAAAGGGAAGGCATTGCCTTTATAATGTAAACAAAAACAACCGAGTAGGAAACTAAAAGTAAACCCTATGTAAAAACGGTATACAAAAGAGAGTGCTGAAAGGAATGGGGCCATAAATACAAGCCCTATAGTAAAGTCCAGTAAAACCGAAAAGCTAGTACAACTACAGTAATGTAAAATAGAAAAAACTGAATCATCCTCTGGGAGTCCCACCTGAAGGGTGGGTACAGATGGCCTCCCCAGCACCACAGGTCCGTCCGTCCGCTTCGTATACGTCTCACCAAGTAGTCCATCTCTGGGTACCATCCATCTTCACAAGTCTCTACCGAGATTAGTTTTGTCTGTCGTCTACAACCAACAAAAACGAAGTGCGGGCATAGCCAATGCAGGGGTGAGTATAACGATACTCAGTAGGGACCCTGATACCCCCCGAAGGTCTCCTAGAATCTACAAAGGTTAAACCACAAAATAAAGATACAATCATGAAGTGTAAAACAACTCTACTTAAGTATATTCGCATACATATACCTATGTTATCAATCTTAATTTGGCTCTAACTCTCGAGCCCAAGCACAACCCAGTCTACACAGAAAGTAAAGTCAATCACAATGATGATAATGATTGGAAGTCAAGACTCATCTCACACATGTATACATCTTTTGTATAGTGATAGAGATGATCAGATATAGTCACTGATTCATATAAGCTGTCAGACCCACACAGGATACTAGATTAGCTAAGGTGTCAGACGCATACAGGATACAAGACCAGCTACTCTGTCGGACCCACACAAAATACAAGGACAGATATAAAAACAATCAGACCCACACAGGATACAAGAACAGTAGTCATCATTGTCGAACCCCCAGAGGATTCCGGCACAATATCCATCATCGTCGAACCCATGGAGGATCCTAGTATAGTATTCATCGCTACTGAAGCCACGTAGGATTCCAGTACAGTAGTCGTCGCAGTCGCAGCCAGCTCTAGGGTTCCCGCATACAATACGCTCGATTCCGGGAGGGTCCGCTCCTTGAGCCAAGTGTCGATACATAAAATATCACTAAGACCAGATTTGATGTATCCTATAGTTTTTTCTCATCATAAGAAACCCAATGCGATAGACGACACGTTAATCGGATGCTCGGTTTGAGAGTTATCAGCATTTCCGTTCCAGGGGCCCGGATGAAATTACTCTCGTTTCAAAGCCGGTCATTTTCCAAATTTGTCTAAAACACACTTAGTGTATCACAAACATACCACCTCGTCGTGAGGATACCAGTGCCATAGACGGTGCGTCAATCTGACGCGCGGTATAGAAGATATTCACGTTTAAGTGAAATGGGCCCGGCCCGTCAAGCCCAATGGGATGGCTGGTCTGCCCAACCCAGTTTGGCAGGTCTGACCTGGCTGGGGGTTGGGCCAACCTGGTGGAGAATGTCCCACCTACGGACACGGCCCTACGGGTCTGACCCATTTGGGGGTCGGCCCGACCCGGTGGGGCGCGGCCCACCCATGGACCCAGCCCGCAGTTGCGGGCCAGTTCGGTTCGCCCAGTGGCGCGGAACGGCGCCGCCCCTCCTTGCTGCCCGACTGACCAAAGCCGGCCTGTTTTGTCCGGCACGAGCGGCCCGTAGTTGCGGGCCCCGGTTCCTCCGCACGCGGCGTCGCGGTTCCCCTTAGCCTGGCCCGCAGGCGGTCGGCCGGTCCGTCCGCCGAGTGGCCCATAGAAGTGGGTTGCGTGTCCTCCGCAGCGCGGTTCCAAGAGGTCACTACAGTTCTCCAGCCTGGTCATCTACGTCCGGCTGGTACATTTTGTCCGAATGTCCCGCGGTTGTGGTCCGCGCCATCCTCCATGCGGTCGGCGCGACGGCGTCGGTCCTACACCGCCGCGGCCCGGCCCGGCCTTCGGTCGCCACCACCTCAAGACTGTGGCCTCCTTTCTTCGGCACGGTGGGAAGGAACCGCGCTCTTCTAGATCTATTTCCATTTTTAAAACAATCACGATTCAACGAAGGGGAATCAGGCTGTGTTAGTTCGCCCCACGCCCTCTTCATTAGATCATAACAAATGGCCAAAGTTGATCTAGAACAGTTTCGAAGAATAAGGTATAAAATTTATTCATTTAAAAAGTTAAATGAATTTCCCCTACCTCGATTCAAAGAACATTTTTGAAGAAGCGAAAGACAGCGTCGCGTAAGAAGAATATCGTTCCATCAATGTCGGAGGGAAAAACATTGTCGTTCAGAATGGAGGCTTCTTCTCCATTGACGCGGAGGAAGAGGAAGGTAGATGGAATTATTTGTGGCATCGCATTCTTTCATTCCACGGTTGAAGAAGTGAAGGAAGATGATCGATTTCCTCGTGTTATTCACTGGATAGGGTGATATCCTCCGAATCCTCCCAGGATCCACCAAAGCAAGTTTATGCCAACCAAATAAAAATAATGAAATCCCTTCTTTTAATGATGGAAAAACAATTTAAAATGAATTTAAAAAGATTAATTAAATGTGGAATTTATTTAATCCTAGGTGTTGGAATTTAATTAATCTTAGGTGTTCGCACATTCATGAGAGGAGGTGAAAAGTTTAAAATTCAAAATAAGAAAGGTGAAATGTTTCAAGAGTTAAAGGGGGGTTTCAAGGGGAGTTGAGAGGTTTCTGTTCGTGTCATCCCCACCACACAGTATACACTAATGAGGGTTTATGTGGGGTGTGGGCTCCACCTCCAACTCCTCTTTTGAGAAAACAACCACCCCATAAAAAAATTATGTAACACATAATTATTATTAAATTTATGAAGAATCCCAAAAATTAACTTTCAACCTGTACAAAACGCAACTGCGGTAAAGGTCCCCTTAAGAGAATATCGGCGCTGTGAGTTTATCGGTGTCCTAGGATATAAATTCTGAGCATCAGTTCAAAAAATAGAAAAACCCGCATGTACGTTTACTGAACGTACCCGAACAGAACATCAAAAAATTATTCTGGGCACACCGGGCCTCAGAATCTGGTGCCGTCAAAAATTACGGACTCGTAAAATTCCAAAGAATTTAAGAAAAAAAATTCCTTGAAATTTCCGGGTGTTTACAATGATGAATGTGGGGAAACATTCATGGAACTAAATATAAAATCATTCAGTTCACTTTTCCTTATATTAACTTGTAGAGTAGAATGTCTTTTATAATGACTCATGGATTTCTGACGTTGATTTTACACCATTTTTTGGAATATTTTATAAATGACACCAACACCCACCCAAAGCCTGTATTATTTTAGTGCCTTTGGAAACATATAACAGAAACATATAGTCTAGTGAATGATCTTCAATGATTTCCAGTAATATATTCCCCTTTAGTACCCCTACCTGAAACCTTTCTTTATAAACTGGGTAAAATAAAACATAACAAAATTGATCTTGGATGCTCAGTAAGGGTAAGAGAGGGAGTTACATAAGAATAATCATGAACATAAGGGTATGATAACATGAGTATAACATTATAATATAAAAAAATGTATATCGAAAATTGTATACATGAGTCATGGATAAATATTGGTTTTTCAAAAGACATGAATCATAATATTATAAAATCTCACGATAAATGATAGTATAACAATGTCATAGGACATGGAATTTATTGCATACATGTAAGATTATAAAATATTATGTCAATGATTCCTACCAAGATATTCATAGTATGTTGGGATTGGGAAAATATTTCATCTTCATACTTTATTCTTTGGATGAAATCCTATATACCTTCTAATTTTAGGCTTAGTAATACATACTTTTTTCCCTCTTGTTGTAGGCATAGTATTACCTCCTATTTAACCCTTATTGTGGGATGAGGATGACCTCCCATGGGCCCTCTTGTTATGGGCATGGGATGACCTAAAATGTACCCTTTATGATAAAAGAACATTTACCACTACCCACTTAATTGGATGTAAATATAGGTCTCACCCTAATATAATTAAAATAATAAATACATCTTCCACAGGATTATAATTCATTCATTTAATCATAATCCATATAAATAAATGAGTTTCTTAAATATTTCATCATAACATAACTTAAGGGAAAGAAATAGGTTCCAAAAATATAATGCCATCCTAAAAAACCCATTCATAGAAAGATTAAAAATGGTATCCTTAGGTTATATCCCCATTAAAATATAAGTAACATCAAATAAATTTGTGTTATGGGGAAAATGATTATAAAATATCACTTGAAATAATTATCGAGGAAAATATCCTTTTGATTTTTTAAAAAATTTAAATAATATAATTTTTAGAAAAAAAAATTTAATTTTAAAATATCCCTGAAAAAATACAAAATAATATTTTTAAACTATATTAAAAAACTTTGGAATCATTTTTCTATAAAATTTTATAAATGATCATTTAAAACACTTTTAAAACTTCTTCAAACAACATTGTTTTGAATGAACTCACATTTTTTTCCAAAGAGAGGAGAACATCACATGATGTTTAAAATATTATTTCAATAAGTATATTAATGATACAATATGTCAAAGAATATTATATACACCTCAAAAAAATAATGTAGGTGCATAACATAACATGTGTCTCAATGAACGCAAATTGAGTCAAAATTACCTTACCGATTTGGAACTTTTTGAACTATAAACCACATGAAAAAAACATTATCAAGTGGATATGTAAATACTAATAAATTTAAGTATAATGATGTTATAATATTTTCTTTTGAATTATATTTACCACACAGAATAAATAGGTGGGTAATATGGCTTATATCTCATGGAAAATAATAGTGAGAAGGAAATCCATTACCTTATATCTTGACTCTCATCATACTCATGAAAACCTCATGATACCAAATATAATGTTATTATAATTATATTAAATAATTACATTAATTTATATAACACATTATAATTTAATTTTGATTTTATAGTTCAATCTTATTAATAATTCCATGTTTAAGTTATGTTTTGGGTAATAACTGCTTTGTTTCTTGTACATGTTTTGACATGTTATTTTTGGTCCTCACACATAGACCATGATTTAATTATATCCGGAATGATAACCATGATATAAATATAATATATATTTATTATAAATGTATTTATTGTTATCTAATGAATATATAGATATTAAATTAAATACACCATTTCGGGAGACGGTATGTCATACGTACGCATGAACAGTGATTCAATTTCATTTCATATTGAAAAATGAATTTAAATGATATAAATATATATAATATTATTAAATTAGAATTATTATTTCATATATGTCATATAATTTCACTAATCCCATCCTTAATACATTCCATGTAAAGTGTGCATGATTCCTATCGCTTAGAGGAGTAGGTAGTCCACACGTCTACAACCGATGTTATTTTATTTCCAAAAAATTGAAATCATGCATGTATGGGTTATATGGAGATTAAATAAAAATAAATAAATAATATATATCATATATGTCATATAAAAACATAAATTCCATCATTATGGCCAACCTTGAATTGTGAAAATAGAAGAATGAGAAACATCGGTTCGCGAGACGATGGTCTTCCACACACAAGAATGATAATTGTGTATCCCATTTGATGGAAGTGTATGTGAGTTCAGTTCAAAAATATTATATAAAAAATAATCAGTATATTTATGATACATTGGTTATTATATAATCCTGAAATAAAAAAAATAGATTTTCATAAGAAAGAAAACCAAAACGTTCATTGATGACCATTACCTCCTCTTTGGGTATCTCATTGTGAATTTCCCAAAGAAAACTTCATCAGTTAGATTTATTCCTAAATTAAGGATTCTAGGATAATGTTAGAGTTTTTTTAAGAGGTTTTGAAAAAAAAAATTCAATGAAAAAGGTATTGATAGTTGTGTAGAAAAGAGAATAAAGATTCCCATTTATAAGAAAGGGGCCCTTCAGGAATTTCGCAAAAGATTAATTTATAATAAATTCATTATTAATAAAATTACTTAGAAAAGACAATTTATTTGAAGATAAGTTATTATAAGGCTATAATATCATCATAAAAAATATATTAGGGACTTTTTGGTGTTATTTTAAACCTTTATCATTTTTATTAACCCAAAGTTAATCCATTTTAATTTTATATATGTTAACAACTATTTCAATAAGATGATGATGCAATTTTTAAATATAAATTGTAAAATAGACCATAAATAGAAAATTTATAATATTTTAGACTATATATCATACAATTTTTCATTATTTAGTATTTTTTTGATTTTTAAAAAACTTAAAAAAAGATTATTTTCATAAAATATTATAAGATTCAATTTTGACACGATTTATTATGTTCACATTAAAAAATCAATAATGCAAGATAACATCGAAAAAATTACTATAATATACCCATAAAATGTCATATTAACCTGTAAAATTTTCGTATCCCCTAAATTAAGTCAAATTATAATTTTTAAATTTTTATAATATCATTTACATGATTATTTCATTAATTGAATAATCACTAAATCATTATTTTATATTTATTTATGATAATTATTTCTTCACCAAAAATTAAAAATTAATTTATTTTTTGTACATAATGATATTATATTTTATAATAATATATATAGTCAAGTATATATTATATTTATCCTCTATATTAAAAATAAAACACTTATTAAAAGTAAGTGTTTGAAATTTTGTCACTTTTATTGATTTTAATTATATCCAAGTCATTTTCTTGTAAATTTGTACATTAAATTATTAAATTTTTATTCTTATGTGTTAAGGGTATAATTAAATTCATTCAATAACATTTGGTTAATTTTTGGGGTTGTTTTTTAATATTTATAAAATTATTATTACCCTTAATAACCGGATTTACCTTTAACCACGGTAATAAAATTTATTAAAGTTACTATTTTTATTGTCCCAAAATAAAAGGGAACTATTTAATAAATTTAAATTTTATAATTAAAAATATGGAATAAATTTTTCATAATTCAAAACACATAAATTTCATATATTAATTTAAAATTTACCTCTTTGAAGGAGTGAGAAAACTTGTTTTTAAAGTGAAAACTTTCCAAATATTGAAATGTTTTTATATTGAAATTCAATGTTAATTTGATTAAAATGACCTAAAATTAATTAACTGATAAAAAAATTATATAATTATACTTTAAACTGAATACAATATATAATTTAACAGTACAATTTATTTCAATTAAAAATCAATTTTCAATTAAAAATCAGTTATTTGTTTCATATTCATCAGAACATGAAACTTATCAGAATAATACAAAAAAATTAACCAAGTAATTTTTTTATCCTTTTTTGATATAATAATATTAATTATTCATATAAGAATTATAAATTCAACAAAATTTTTTCTTAAAATGTGTTATCCATTAAAAGGGAGTAAAATTTCCCTTTGAAAAATTTATATTTTCATTCAACAAAATGGATTTACTCATAACTTATGCCTATAAAATCTATTGGATGATTGTTAAAAATATATTAAATATTTAATAAAAATAATTTATTAAAAAATTATCCAAAAGTGGTTTGGTTAATTTATTTAGATAAAATTGTGTTTGTTCATTGAAAAATAGTTTTACAAGAAAAGGAATTTCCTTATTTAAAAATAGTTCTTACATTAATTTATATTTAATTGTTGTATCAAGGATTCATTTCATATGCATGTTAAAAAAATATTTTCATAATTAAATTAACATTAATTATAATTTCCATTCCAATGGATTTGTGGAAACTATAGTAATATTTTAATAACAATATTAGTAATATATTATAGTTCGGTAAAACTCATCATTTAATATAACATAAGTTATAAAAAGAACTCAGCATTGTGTATAACACAAGACGAACATGGGTGTCTGTGTACTTCAAGATAATATATTTTTTTAATGAAACCATGACATAATTTTATATAAAAATAAATAATTATGTGGTTCATTCATATAAAGAGATTTATTTAAAGTTGAGAGAAATGGAAAATATTGCAAATATTTAATTAATTGAAAAAAAAATGTTTCAAAAAATTTCAAGGTATTACATTCTACCCCCATTAAAATGAATCATTACCTTTAAATTATTCTAGGTTATAAAAGGTTTAATACTTGAAAGGTCCTTTCATAGAAACCCACATCATAAAAATGAATACTAAAAATTTATTTTAAAAAGGATTTTGAGAAACATAATAGTTACCCAATGTAGCTCATTTTTGGGTTTCAGTATAAGAGAACATTGGTGTCAAGTGAAACTATGTAAATAGAAGATAAATATTACAATCATGATTTTATATAGGGTGATAAAAAACATGGTTAGGATAAAGTAAATGATCACAAAGTCACAACCAAAACATTCCTGAAAAGGTTTATTGATACTAACAAAAACAATGATAATAGTTAAACAATTTATTTCAAGACCCTTTTCCCTAAAGTTGAATAATTTTTATGAGATGATATACATACATGATTTCATGATAACTTCACCCTTTGTTGTAATTTTTTCACCTTCTAACTAATCATTTATTCCCCTAAATGAAGTTGAATTTTTCATTCCAAAATCATTAGTATATCATGGGATTCCTAAATAGAATTACAGGTCATTACATCTATAATTATCACAATAAAAATTCTAGCACATGTTATCCAATATGCATAAATCCTTATATAGAGGGGTAATACTAGAAACTCTAAAACCCCATCTAATGTTTGACATAAAATTTTTCATAAATTTTTAACCTTATAACCCTTTCAAATATGAAATTAAAAATCACTAGAAATAAGGTCACTAAATTTCTCAAAAATTTATTTGCATTGATCCATAGTATATCATAAAGTATCTCTTGTTTGTCACATACAAAATATGTGAATACCTTCACCATGTATTCTCTTGAAACATAGTAATTACCAAGAAACCTTATTGAAAATATGAATGATTTCTTAATTAAAAGATTATTGAATGTATTATTTATGTTTAAAATGTTATAAAATAAACCCATGATAGAATAAACCAATTTTTAACAAAAACTTCATCATTTAAAAGCTAATCAGTACCATCCAATTTACTTATTCATATAAAACATATCCTTATCCAAACATCATTATCTCACCATTAGGAACATATTTGGGGTTATATTTCCCTAAATATTTAATTTACCATGAATATCAACTTTCCATTTAATCACTTTTCAACTTACACCGAACCATTCAACAAATCCATTTCAATCGTTAATGAAGAACTTAAACTAAAAATAATTATATAGCTCGTGATTCTTATAAAATAATCTTCAATTACAAAAATATACACTACAATCATCCAAACATTACTCAACATTAATCATCATATTAATTCCTATAATATGAAATATGAATCATGTCTTATGGTTCCTCAACCTCTATTTTATCACACATCTTATATTTAATGCAATCAATACAATTAAAACATCCCATAACTTTCACATGACATTTTTGGTCTCTTTATCCTCATCAGTATAATTAATACTCATACCACCTTCCTGATTCCCTTCGTGATGTTTCAAATTAGAGGAATGGTTTTCCTAATGCGCATAATTAACACATATTATACATTCAATGTTAACCATGTTACATCTTATTACTTCTATTTAAGAAGACTAGAAATCATAGTGTTTAAAACACTTATCATAGTTTAAATACACATTTTCATGAAAAATTTATTACAGGATTCCAAAATCAAAACACCCACTTTTAAATCTATGAAACCTTAGGATTATCTTTAGTGAAATCCCTAGGTGAAGCCTTAAAAATATCACAAAGTATCAAACTAAAGGTTTATTAACCATGTTTGCAAAGGTTTACTAAACCTTTAATATGATACCAACTATAATGTCCCATGAATTTCATATATTTATATTAAATAAATTTTTCAGAAAATTTTATACATCACAAAAAAACATGACCTAATACATTATTTGTTTATTTACTTTGTAAACGTATAACAAAAAAGTCTTGTCTCCTGAAATTAATTCAATTTTTTCCATAAAGATATTCAACTTTAGTACCCAAACTTAAAACCATTATTTATAACTTGGGGAAAGAAAAACATAAAATGGGTGAGTAAGGATCCACATTAAGGGTAATAAAGGGATATACCAAGGTAAACCCATGAACCTAAGGGTATGAGAACTTGAGAAAAACATTTGACTATCAAACACTACATATAAAATATCATATACATGATTCATAGTATAAATATTGGAATTTCATAAGACAATAATCATAATATTATCAAATCACCTGATCCATGGTAGTATGATAATGGCATAGGACATGGAATTTGTGGCATACATATAAGATTAGAATATTCTATATCAATGATACTTACCAATAAATTCATAATATTTTGTGATTTAGATAATGACATGTGTACCTACATAATTATTGGGATTACCTACTTTGTAACTTCTATTTTTGGACTTATTATGACCTTACATTTACCCTCTTGTTGAGTTATTAGGATGACCACTCGTGTATCCTCTTGTTAATTGATTAGGATTACATCTCGTGTGCCCTCTTGTTGGGGGATTAAGATAAACTCCCATGTACCCTATGATATCATATAACATTTATCATTAACCAATGAAATTGAGGTTTATATAGGTCCCAATAATCACTTAATGAATCTATACATATTTTTTCTATATGACCATAAATCATTCACCACATCATAACCATTATAAATAAATGAGTTTTATAAACACTCTTTCACAATAAACTCATGGATAATAATTATGTTCCATAAATATCATTCCAAAATAAACATTAAATATTAAAATAAATAATAATAATGGTATCCTTGGGAATATCCCATTTAAAACATAAGTAAAATCATATAACATTTTCTTATATAGAAAATGATTTTTGAAAGATCACTTGAAATAATTCGTAGGGAAAATATCATTTTAGAATAGAAAAAATATTATCATATAATAAAAAATTTAAGACACATTTTTCATTAAAAATAACATTGTAATCTTATCAAATAATCTTTTAAAACTATTTGAAACATTTTTGAAATTATGTTTCCTTAAAATACGTAAATGAAAATTTAAAAGGCTTTTAAAATATTTTTATAAAACATTATTTTTAAAGAATGTGGATTTTCAAATAAAGAGAGAATAAAATTACATGAATATTAATATACAATTAAAATATTGATATTCCTGATAAAAAATTTAAAAATAAAATATATACACCTTATAAAATAATATAGGAGCATACCATGAAATTTATACTAAAGAACGAAAATTCAGGCAAAATTACCATAATGATTTTTTAATTTCTGAACTGTTAACCCCATGATAGAGAGACCATAAAATGGACATGTAAATACACATATATTTAATCATAATTATTATATAAAATATACATGGTCAGTATGTACACCAAATAATATTAATAGGTTTTGTACATGGTTTCTATCTCATGGAAAATATAAGTGAGAAAGAAATCACATGCCTTATATCTTGACTGCCACCGAACTCTTTAAAACCACATGATTAATAAATATAAGATTAATATAAATCTATTAATGATCGATATTCATGCATATAATACCATATATTATTTACTTAGGAATTTATATAACCTTCTTATTAAAAATTCCATGTTTAAGTAATGTTTTGGGTAATGACTGCTTTGTCTCTTGTACATGTTTTTTCTAGTTATTCTTGGTCCTGATACATATAATATTATTTCATTATCTATAGAAATATAAATAATATATAAATATAATATATATTAATTATATATGTATTGATTTTTATCTATAAAATATAGAAATTGAAAATTAAATACACTGTTCTGGGAGATAATGGGTCGTACATACACATAAACACTGTTTTCATTATAGGTCATATTAAAAGAAAGAATGAAAATGAAATATATATATATATAGTATATATAATTAAATTATAATTATTATATAATATAAATCATATAATATAACTAAACTCACCCTTGACACATTCTATGTAATGTATGAATGAATCGTTGCGCTTTGAGGAGGTGATACTCCACACGTCCACAAACAATGTTATCGTATTTTCATAAAATGTAAATAATAAATTTTTGTGTTATATAATAATTAAAAAAATCATAAATAAATATTATATATCATATTTATCATATTAAAAACGTAAATTAAATAATTATTTACAACTTTAAAGGTGAAAATTGAAGAACACACGACAGCAATTTGTGAGGAGATAGTTCCTCATTTACCGGAATGATACTTGTAGACCCAGTTGATGGAGGTGTATGTGATTATAGGTAAAAAAATTATATAAAAACATATAATTATATTTAGGATACATATTTTATTATATAAAAATGAAATAAATAAATATGTGGTTTAAGGACAAATCAAAACAAAATATAAGTTGATGAACAATACCTCTCCTTTGGGTGTCTCATTATGACTTGGACAAAAGGAATTTCAGGGATTGAAATCTACCCAAATAAAGTATTCTAGGGTTAAGGGAGGTAATTTTGGTTTATATTGGGAAATAATTTTTCTGATCCAAACGATTTTAGAGTTGTGTAGAAAAGAGAAGAAGATGTTCCCATTTATAGGAGTGGGGGGGGGGGGTACTTTAAGAATTTATAAAAAGATTAATTTCTAATAACATCAATATCAATCCAAATACCTCCTAAATTACATTTATTAGAATCTAAAAAGTGATATTTTGTAAAATAAAAAACCAATATATCTTAAAAAAGTTTTTCTGTTATTTTAATCCTTATCATTTTGATTTAATCTTAGATGAGGAATTTTAATTTTAAATATGGTAACAAATTCTTCAATATTAAGAGGATGTAATATTTACATATAATGTTTTAATTTTCCCATAAATGACCCATTTTTATTTTCTGACCATATAAATTACAATTTTACCTTGTTGAATATTTTTATGATTTCTGAATAATTTAATAAAATATTTCTTCCTAAAATTTTATAACTATTAATTTGGAAACGATTCATTACATTGACTTTAAAAAAATCAATATAGATAGATAAATTATAAAAAAATATTATAATACACACATAACTTGTAATATTCACCTATAAAATTCATGTCTCACCTCAAATAAGTAAAATTATATTTATTTTATTATTTTTAATAATATTTATTTGATTGTTTCATTAATTAAATAATTATTGCATCATCATTTTTCATTTATTTATGACAAAAATTTATTACCTCATAATTAAAAAAATTTATGTAGATAAATACTTTATATTTCAAAAGAAAATCTATAGTATATTATATCTTATATTTAACCCCTTATTAAAATATTATACTTATTAAAATTAAGAATGTGACATTTTTTCACTCTCATTGATTTTAATAATATGTAAGTCATTTTCACGGACAACTGTCCATTATATTTTTCAGTTTTGAACATTATATGTATATTTTTGAATTAATTTCCTTATATAACATTTATTTAGGTTTTATGGTTGTTTTATAATATTTATAACATTATTTTATCCCTTAATTACCTGATTTACCCTTAACTATGGTAATAAAAATTATTACAGTTAGTATTTATATTATCAAAAAGTAAATAGGGCATATTTAATAAATTTGTACCTTCTGATTTTAAATATGGAATCAAATTTCCATAAATTCAAAACACATAATTTTATAAAATTAATTTAAAATTAATCTCCTTGATGGAATGAGAAAACTGGTTTTTAAAGTGATAAAGTTTAAAATACTAAAATGATTTTATATCCAAATTCAATGTGAAATTTATTTAAAAGACCTAAATTGGATTAGCTGATAAATGTTTTTTCAAATATACTTTTAAAAAATAAAATATATTATTTATGGGTAGAATTTATTTCAATAAAAAATTTATTTTCAATTAAAATTCAGTATTTTTTACTATTCATCAAAACATGAAACATACCATAAAATAGTAAATTTAAATAGCCTTAATTAAATTGAGAAGTTTATTTTCTGATATAAAAATTATAAATGTGTCAAATTTTAGATATAAAATTAGTCTTCCATTAAATGACGGTTAAATTACCCTTATGAAAAATACATCCTTTTATTCATAAAAATATATATATATTCTTATCTTATGCATATAAAATCTATTAGGTGAGTGTTTAAAAAGTTATTGAATATATAATATATATCAATTTTCTTAACAAAATTCAATAATATTGTTTTATTTCATTTATTAACATAAAATGGTGTTTTTACAATGAAAAATATTTTTCTTAAAAAGGAATTTATTTATTTTCAAATTGTTCCTAATTTCATTTGTAACTAATTTATGAACAAAGGAGTGATTTTATATAAATTTTCAAATCTTCTATTAAGTTAGTTATTTTTTAATTTCCATTCCTATGGATTAGTGGTAACGATAATAATTTTTTAGAAACAATATTAATAGTATGTTATAGTTTGATAAGACTTGGTCTTCAGTATAATGCAAGTTATCAAAATAACTCAGTATTGTGTGTAACATAATAGAAATATAGGTTTTCATTTACCACAAGATAATATAATTGTTTTCTGTAGTGCAACATTAACATTTATTTGGGTACAAAGAAAAAATAAAATGGGTATTTCATATAACACATGTTATATTTAGTGTTTCTTGAAAAGAAAAATATCAAAAATATTAAATTAATTTGAAAAACAATTTCACAAAAACTCATAGTGTTAGAGTTTATAAATTATAGTGACGAATCCAATAGGGGATTTTAATTTTTTTCTTATGAAATATTACATGGTTATATCTTATGCCTCTTGACAACGAAGGATTCATAAGCAAAATTACTGAACACATGATTAGGAGTTAGTTGCAATTATTTATTTGTTAATGTTATAGAGGAATTATAATAATGGAGAAAAGTATGATTTTTATAATGACCGAGAAATTTTAAAATATAAATTAACCTAAAGGATTTTAATATTATCCCAATAATATAGATAGATTTGATTTAAAATATTAACGGATCAATACATTACCACACTAGTAAAGGGAACAAGGTGTCTGATGCTTTGAGTCAAAATGATCATGCTAGATTATCCATGATGAGGATTAAAAATATCCAATATTTTAGGATTTCAGAAGGATGGATATATAATTACTAATATAAGGGAAATAATTATTATCTTTCTTAATTGAATTTTTAACCATCAATCCAAGTGATGATTAAAGAGGCATATAAGCAAGGTGTGGAGATACAAAAAAGGATTCAAATATTCTTGATTTTAACCTCGATCATAATGAAATAATAACGTTTAGGAACTGTGTATGTGTTCCTTCCATCAAGGAGTTTAATAAATAGTCTTTAGTTGATGCACGTAGTTTTTCATTTTTGTTTCATCCAATATGTACAAATATTTATAGACATTTTAAGAAATACTTGTGGTGGGACGGAATGAATAAAGATATCATAATGTTTGTATCTATGTTCCTAGTATTTCAACAAGTTAAGGATAAAATAAAAAATTATAATTGGATGTTTCATCCATTACACATATAAAATGTAAATGGCAAAGAATTACCAGAAGTTTTGTTGTTAGAATCCTTAAAACATCAAAAGAAAATAATTTTATATTGGTTATAGTCGATCGTCGTACTAAATCATCACACTTAATAAATATGAACTAAGACATATATATGGATCATATTTTAATGATATACAATAAATAAGTGGTGATGTAATGACCCAAGTATTTTTAGAATAATAATTTTTTAGTTCTATTAATACTTATGAATATGATATTAATTTTACGTTAAAGGGAGCGATTCTTCCGATACTTTACTCAACACGCAAAAACGAGTTTTTCTCAAATCTTACATTTCACACAACATTGAGTTATACCGAAATAAAATAAAATATAATTATTATTATTTTAAATGGTAGTTAGCTCTTGGCCATTTAATTGGTATAAATGAATAGTATCAATTAATTTTGAAATTTGTTTTACATGTGTTTATATAATGATTCACTGGTTACCAACTTTATTTGTAATGTAAAAACCAATTAAATTAAAAAGATTTTTTTATGAAAACCTATTAAAAATAGAAAATTTTGTAATATCTCGATATATATTAAATCAAATGTTTTAAATTCATCTTATATGTTTTCTAGATATGATTTAAGAATAAAATTCAATTTTTCAGATAAAAGTTGATTTTTCTAAAAATGTAGTTTTACCGCCTTTTAATGGAGAAACCTTTTTAAATATAGTTTTTGAAATTTTATATTTTAAATTTTAAAAAATAATCTTCTTCTTAATAATATTAACATCAAAATTTATATTGGATGATATTTTGGTATTATTCTGATAAAATTCATATATTTATGAATAGTGAAAAATACTACATTTTAATTCCAAATGACCTTTTTTTCTAATTAATTTATATAGATATATTAGTCTTTTTATTGGTTGTAAAGTATAAATTGATTATATTTTTATCACTTAATCCAATTATGGTAATTGGATGTCATTTTACATTTTAATTGAACATAAACATAGGTCAATATTAAGATAGTTATTACTTCTTAAAAAATCGCCTTTTGGTTTTGACAATGGGTATTAATTTTAACATAATTTCTACAACATCTTTTTTTTGAATTTTGAAAAATGAATTCCATATTTGTAATCATTAATTCCTAATTGTAAAAATATTTAACTTTTATTTTAATAAAATATGAATAGTAACTTCAGTAAATATTTTATTTTCCGTGGTTAAAGGGTAAATCTAGTGAATAAGGGTAAAACAATAATATTTTTATAATATTAAATTACCCTAACTCATTTCCTACTCCTATTTTATAATATATATCCGACTATGATAATTGTGGGTAGATTTTTGGACCCCATGAGGCCACTTGTATGTGAAAATGACATTTAATTACTTTTAGTTTCAAGTAAAGGAAAATATAACATAAACCTATATATTTTACTAAAAAAGATTATATGGGGAATATAAGAGATATATTCGACTATAAATAGTCATTATAAATATAAAAATATTTCCTACATCATGGGATTTTATTTATAATTTTGAGAGATTAAATAAATAAATTTATTTATGATAAAATTGTGATGTAGTGATTACCTTATTAATGAATGTTTTAAGTTAATGAGATTATAAATATTAAAATAAATTAATTTTGAAATGTTTTATGCCATAAAATAATATTATCAATAATTATGACTTGATATATTTAAATTAAGGATGGTTTTTCATAATAATAAAGTTGTTATGGATTTTTTTAAATTCCATGATATGAATAGAATATAAATAGACATTAACTAATTTTTAAAAAAGTACAATTTTATTAAATTATTTAATAGTCCTAAAAATATATGATTCGTCGAAATAACTTATACAAGATTCAAAAGGACATTAAAGGACAAATTTAGGTTCTATTTTCATGTTATTGTATCTCTATTAACCATATAGTATAAATAAACACGAAGACTTTGTAAGAGTTAACTTAGTTATCCAAGGGTTAAAGATAAATAATAAGGTTAAATATGTAACCAAAGATTGTCTAAAAAGTATTTGTGTATATTATTTAGAATAATAATAATTTTATATTAAAATTATATGAGTTTTTGACATTTTTATAATCTAAATTCAGTTTATAATAAAATAATCTTCAAAGTTTCCTAAAGTAACCCTCCTCCCTCTTGTAAAAGGACATCACCTCTAACCCTTACTCACACCTCTCAATCCCTCTTGGATAATCCAAAATCTACCCAAATAATCTCTTAATATCCCTATATTTCTCCAAGATACCATACCATTGGAATAATATAATTCACGAAATCCTTTTAGTTTAACTTAAAAGGAGTTACCTGATTTGAGTTAATGTCATCTCTCAAGCTTCTTCCATTTATTTTCCTTCTCCTACCCCCTAAACTCTCCTGATTACATTACTTAAAAAAAATCCACTGTATTAAATATAATAGGATTTTTTTATTAGGATTATATGAACTATAATTCCCCACACCTTCATCTAATAGGGACGAACATACTGTTTTTGTGTATGGTGAACTACTGCCTCAAGAAACGATGATTGTTTGATTTTTTCCTACCACCTCTCATGGTGCCCATTATGATGGAATTTTATTTATAAGTGATATATTTTATATTTATATTGTATATATTATAATTTATTTTTTATTTATATCATACTTTTAGGGTTTCCATAATGGGAAAATATGATAATATCATTTAAGGAAGTGCAGTCTACCACCCCCATTAAGTGATATGACTCGTTCATACCAAAAATGAAATGTAGAAAAGATGGTGTTAATGAAATTATGTATCATATATAAAATATTATATTATACAATTATTATAATATACCTATGTATCTTGAGATTTCATTTTTTTTAATATTAAATAGAAATGAAAGTATCATTCATGTGTACGTACGACTTACCATAACCATGAATTGTGAATTAAATTTATTATCTCAAAATGTCATGAAATATTAAAATTACTTATATACTATATATATGTGATATATATGAATTATATTCTATAGAAAATAGGATTTTGATCACATGAGTAAATTGTGATTATAAAAAGATAATTTTCGACTCAAGTACCCTATATCGATGAAACGGCCGATATTAACTTAAATAGTTGTGTAAATTTTATAACATGGTAATAAGTGATATAAAGGGAATAATAAACTTCAAAGGTGTTCTGAAAAAATTTATATTAAATTAATTTTATTATCTAGAAAATTAAATAACAAATGAGTCGTGTTGGACACGAGGTAAGGGAAACTATAACCCTCCTCTTTTTATCAAATACTATTTTTATGTTATCTCTTTTAATTTCCATTTTATTATGTTGGGATATGTTATTATATATCCTTATTGTTGTAAATTTTATTTTAATGTAAATAGATACCCTTTTATCTCTCTACAAATAAATTTCATAATTTTTATGTGACGGCGGTTGGCTGCTTAATTTTTGTAAAGGAACTTCTTAACACAATTTCCATTATTTGGGTTAAACATATACTTCTTGATTATGTCATGCTATGATTATGTGATAAGTAAATTTATTATATCCTCTATTATATTTTTACTTAATATATGTATACTAATAGTTAATATACATAATTGATCTATTTTATTTACAAAATGATCTTTGTAAGGGACTTCTTCATAATCTCATTTCATTAAGGCGTACTTTGATAATATACACCTCCTTCATTTACAAAGTGTTTGACTAACCCCATTTAGTTTTAATTTCATTCAAATGGAATCTTATTTTCTACGAATCATTTTACTAAATGACGAAAGGAATATATTTAACATTTTCGGTGACAATGAACTCTTCGTCGTTGTAATTTTTATTTGGATTCCTTTATAAGTCTTAATGTTATTAAATGTAAAAGAAATACATTATTCCCTTTTTTGGTGTTTTTTTTATTGAAAATGGTTTTTTGAAATCAATTGAGTATTTCAATATTGTAAAAATATTTCTTGTGATTTCAAATGAAATTTTATTAGTGAAATGATGATATTTTAAATATTTTATGTGTTATGATTATATAATGGTACTTGGACACTAGATGGGTGATTAAGTGATAAACCAATGAAAGATGGATATGTGATAAAGCAAATGGAATGTGTTTCTATGAAAACCCATTGACGAGTGGTTACATTATAACCTCTAATGCATTGGGTATGAAAGTCGGTCATCTGGCTATTCCATTTAGTGATATGTGTAGAAGTCGACCATGTCGTTATTTCATTTCATTATTTTTATGTCCCGCGTTAATTTTATTTTTTATATATTTTATTCTAGGGGATTTATGGTAATCTTTAAGTTAAAAAAGGTGAAAATGAGATTATATTCAGTGATGCATATTTACTATTTCTTAAAGGTGGAAAGTGTAATTTATGATAAAGTATCTAAGGTTTTCATGTTATCCCATTACTAACAGTTTTATTTATTTATGCATCCCTTACTGGGATTTTTATTTTCATCCCAAATTTTGAAATGTGTTTCACGTGAAATAAGGATGAATATATTCAAGGATGGGATCAAGTAAAAGTTATTCTCTTAAAACAATAAATAGTGACATGTTTAATTTTAATGATTTTTTGTTTTATGAAAATAAATGGATAGTGAGTAGAAGTGTCTACTTGTAATATTCAAGTTGTTATGTATAAATTATGACTTAATTATCTAATTATCTAAACCTGAGAATATCCTCATTGTTAATTATTATCTTAATTCAAGTTATGTAATTTTTAAGGCTGGGGACTTATAATTGTTGTCATAGGTTGTTTTAGATAACTTTAGAGGTTAGTGTGATATTTAAGCATAAGTGACATAACCATAATGGTTACAATATTTGATTTATTCATAGTTATTTTAGATATATTTAATGTGTTTAAGATAACATGAATAAGTATATCTTAGTGTTTACCTTCCTCATAAGATTGAATATGAATATTTTACTAATATACTCACCCAAACCTTTTTGTTTTTAGTAAATGGTTGGATGTAGCGGGATCCAAAGTAACAAAGGATGTGAATTAATATGTTGTTGTTTTCTGAATAAGAAACTGAGTGTAATTGGAGGTGCAATGAAAACTCTTATGGTTATTCTTAACCAACTATCTGGAGTAATAATTGACCTCTTGAAACTTTTTGATTATTCAATTGCATCATATATTCAATAAATGAATCCCTGTGTAAGTTGAAGTAATAATCAAAAATTGAAGTATATTAAAAGACCTATGTGTCAAGAATGCGGAAATCAATGCCTAGGAAAATGATTCAAAGGGACGGTAAGACATTATATATGTTGTAATGAAGCTCATAAAGAAACAACATGTCATGTAAAAATGAAGCGTTCAGTTGGATCTAAGAAAGGGTAATAAGTTCTTTCTGGTGGATTAATTAAATGTTTTAAATGTGTTGAGCATCATAATTATGAAAATAGATGTCTTTCGAAGAAGGTTCTGGAATGGTATTAGCAAGATCATATAAATATATATTTACCAATTCTTAATGTAATTCCAATAGAAGATGAGGAAAATGAAAATGACCTATGAAATGTATGGAGTATTTATCGTCTAATTTTTTGACATTATTGAATCTTAGGATATGATTTGTGTCTATTTTGTGGGAAAGAAGCGTTAAATAATTGTTGGAAAAAATGGTTAATGGATAATGAAGAACGTTGGATGATTAAAATGTCTACATTTTAGGAATTGAAGAGTTATGTTGGATCTATAGATGATGATATGTTTAAATTTATTAACGATGGAATTACATTGGTATAATTCTATTATTTGTAACCCTTATGTTGTTATATAAAAATTTTAGTTTAGAAGGAATTATCTTTATTTATATAGTTTAAAATAACCATCAAGGTTTATATGATCCTCAAATTTGAGGGAATTATGGGTTTTTAGTTTTTTAGATGAAAAATATGAGTTATGAGATAACCTTTGAGTTTAAAATATGTTATGGTTATTTTTCTAGGAATTTATATAAGTTTGGAATGTTATAAGAATTATATGGTTTTATAAAAAGAATAACCTATAGGATGGGTGACGACAAGTCATGTTCGGCAAGGCCATGAGAATTGAACCCACAGCTGATGGGTGATGAGGGAACATCACCTACCACTACCCTACGTGAAGTCCCTAGTTTGTATAACTTATTATTTTTAGTTAAATGGTTTAATGGATCAAGAATAATTTGACTTTGGAAATTATTTTTTATCAAATGGATATCATTATTATAAGAAACTAATTTTTTGATTATGTGATAATAGTTTTTTTGGAAGATGCTCTCTCTTTTGAAAACACTATATGCTTAAATAAAATAGAATACTATGGGATTTCATTTGAGGATTAATGGTGGAATTTTATTTTAGAAGAATCTATGCTTTTTATTGTGGACTTCCAGAGATAGTGGTTATTTATGAAAATGATTAACCTATATTTGAAAATATGATATTAGGATAATTACTTTTCCATATTTAACTTTAAGATTAGTTGATGTTATTTGGAGATAAATGTTATGATTTTTTGTGGAATATTAGGTGATAAAATTATTTAGTGTTTTGGGTTTCAATATGAGTATGGGTTATTTTGGGTAATTTTAATAACTTTTGGGTATTTAATGTTCTTTGTTGAGCATTGGGTATTTTTTACTATATTTTGGAGACTGAGAGTAGTATTTATTTTTATAAAATATTATCCTTTTGGGGGTTTATTTGATCTGGTACTAACCATTTTGGTTTTTCTAATGTCTAAAGTCAGGGGAAATATATAGTTCATCTTTTTTGGAGCATGTTATTCTCTAGAAGATTATTCCAGTGCTTCAAGTGTGACCAAGTAATCTTGAATACTCATCATTTAGAGAAAATATGTGTTTTTGGTTGAAATTTATGAAAGGATAAACTCTACATGAAAGGTAAGTATATTTCCTTATGTTATTAGTCAATCCCATAAATAAATTCCTCATCTTTTTCAAAAGGATATTAAAAAAATTGTTGTTCGTTTACTTTTACTAATACAAAATCAATTTTCTTGTGGTTAACATTCTCCTGATCTTGTTTTCTATCACTCTCCATCAGAACATGAAACTTTTTTTCTCATACATATCCATGTTTTTATACCTATAATCTGTGTAAGTGTTATCTCGGGTGACCTTTTTTACTTCTCTTTCTTTCTTTTAAAGTGATAGTTTCATTGTCTTTTTTCCAATATAGGACTTCCGAAGATGTTTCTAAGCCCAAATTTAAAATTTCAAGGATAAAAATTCCTAAATGGGGGAAGAATTTAATTACCTAGGTATTTATAGAATAATACATTTTTATTTCTATTAATACTTACGAATAAGATATTAATTTTTATGTTAATTGGGATGATTTTTTCGATAACGTACTCGACACGCAACAACGAGTTTATTTGATCTCCTGTGTTGCACATAACATTGAATTATACCATAATATAATTCAATAAAATTATTATTATTTTAAATGGTTTTCAACACCAATCCATTTAAATGGTAGGAATTAATAGTATGAATTGAATTTTGAAATATGGTTTACACGTGTTTAAATAATGATGCATTAGTTAGGAAATTTATTTGAAATGAAAATACAAACTAATTGAAAATAAAAGATGTGTTTTTAGGAAACCTATTTAGAAGAGAATAATTGTGTTTTAGAATCATCATATATATTCAATGTAATGTTTTAAATTCATATTATATGTTTTCTAGATATTAAATAAGAATAAAATTCATTTTTTCAGAAAAAAACATGTTTTTTTATAAAAAAACAATTTTACCACCTTTTGATGGGGAACCCTTTTCAGATCTAGTTTTTTTCAATATTATTTGTTATATTTAACAAAATAATCTTCTTCTTTATACAAGGAACTTAAAAATTTACTTTTGATGAAATTTTGGGATTTTTTTAAAAAAATCATATTTTTATGAATAATGAAATATATTGTATTTTAATTCAAAACTACTTTTTATCTAATTTATTTATAAATTTATATTATAATTTTTATTTCTTTTAAAGTATAATTGGATTATATTTTTATCATTTAATCTGATTATGGTCATTTCATGTAATTTCACATTTTAATTGGACATAAACAAATGTCAATCTTTTGATAGTTATTACTTCTTAAAACCCCACTTTTTGGTTTTGAAAATGAGATATTTATTTAAATTAATTACTGGAAATTATGTGTTTTTAATTTTTAAAAACAAAGTCCTCATATTCAATAAGTAGTTCTAAATTGTGTAAAAGGAAATCTTTTATTTTTAGACATTATGAATAGTAACTTTAGAAAATATTTTACTTATCATGGTTAAATGGTAAATCTATTAAACAAGGGTAAAAAATTAATATTATAATAATATTAAATTACCCTAACACATGTCCTACTCCTATTGGATAATATATTTCTGACTATGTAATTCGATGGGTCAACTTTGGGACCCCATAAGGCCACTTGTGTGTTAAAATGACATTTAATTACTTTTAATTTAAAGTTAAGGAAAATATAACATAAACATATATCTTTTACTAAAACATTTTTATATGGGTTTATATAAGCTATATCATAGACTATAAATATCTATAGAAATCTAAAATTATTTCACACATCTAGGTATTTTATTTATAATTTTTATATATTATATAAATAAATTTATTTATGACACAATGGTGATGTAGTGATTACCTTATTAATTAATGTTTTAAATAAATGTGATTATAAAGAAATATTTTTATTTAGAAACTTTTTATGCCATCCACGAATTTTAGGGATAATTATAACTTGTTATTTCTTAATTAATGAAGGTTTTTTGACTGAATCAAGTTGTTAACGATTTTTTAAAAGGAATGATATGAATACTATATAAACTGACATAAATGAGTTTTGAAAGAAATAATATTTTAATAAATTATATAATAGTCCTACAGATATTAGATTCATTCAAATGATTTATATAAATTGTAACATTTCCATAATGAATCACTTGAGATTCAATTTTCATTTTATACTAACTATATTTACTATATAGTATGAATATATAAGAAGACATGGTAAGAGTAAAATTAGTTAACTAGGCTTAATGCTAAATGATAAGGTTAAATTTATAACAAAAACTTGTCTAAAAACTATTGGTTGAGATTATTTCAAACAATAACCATCTTATATTCTAATTAAATAAGTTTTTGACCTTTTAAAAATCTATATTTAGTTTATAATAAAATAATATTTCAAACTTTCCAAAAGTACCCCTTCTCCCTCTTCTAAAAAGCTACAATCTCTAACCCTTACTCACACCTCTCAAGCCCCCTTGTATCGTCCAAACTCTTCTAAAATAATCTCCCAATATCCATATAGTTCTCTTAGAATAATTACCATTAGAATAAAGAAATTCAATAACTCAATTTAGTTAAATCAAAAGGAGTTACCCGATTTGAGGTAATGTCTTCTCTCAAGATTCTTTCATTTATTTTCGTTCTCCAACCCCCTAAACTATCATTATTCAATTATTTTACAACAACACAATTATATTAAATATACTAGGATCTTTTTTTGATAATTATTCAAACTACACTTCCACACACCTACATTTAATGGATACGAACATATTGTTTCTGTGTACGGCAAACTACTGCCTCACGAAATAATGATTGTTCAATTTTTTCCTACAACCTCTCATGGTGGCCATTATGATGGAACTGTTTTTATATGTGATATATATTATATTTTTATTGTCTCTATAATTATTTATTCTTCATTTATATCATACCTTTATTTTTTTCCATAATGTGTAAATACGATAATTTCATTTGAGGAAATGCAGACTACCGCCCCCTTGTAGTAATATGATTTGTTCATACCATACATAGAACGTATATAGGATGGATATAATGAACATACTTAACATATATAAAAAATGAAATTATACTGGAATTATAATATACCTATGTATCATTATGTTTTCATTCTGTTAAATATGAAACTGAAATAAATGTTTCGTCCATGTGTACATACGGCTTACCGTCTCCATGAACGATTCATTTAATTTCTTATCTACAAATGATTTGGATTATTATAAATAGATATATACTGGATATATGTTATATATATGACTTATATTCTGGAGATAATGAAATTGAGACCACATGAAATTTTTTTGATTATAATAAGAACATTTTCGACTCATGTACCCAGTATCGATAGAATGATTTATATTAACTTAAATAATTATTTAATTTTTATAACATGGTAATAAGTGATATAAAAGGAATAATAAACATGAAAAAGGTTCTAAAGGAAGTAGAAATTAAATTATGTCTATTATCTAGGAAATTAAAGAACGAACGAGTGAAGCCATACACGAGGAAAATGAACCTTTCACCCTCCTCTTTTAGTCCAAGAGTTCTTTTATGTTATGTATTTTAATTTCCATTTTATTATTTTTGTATATGTAATTATATATCCTTATTATTTTAAATTTTAAGTCTCTTTTATGAGAGATCATTTTCCCTCTCTACATCCAATTTTCTAAATTTTTATGTGACGTTGTTAAGATGCCCGATTTTCATATGGGAACTTATTTACCAATTTTCATTTATTTTGTTAAACTTCTACTTCTTGATTAAGTCATTTTAGGATTATGTGAGAAATAAATTTTTATATCATATATTGTATTTTTATTTGACATATGTGTACTTATAGTGAATACAAATAATCGATCTATTTTATATAGAATATGTTTTTTGTAAGGTTATTTGTCTAAATCTACATTCATTGAGGTATTTTTTTTTATAATATACACCTCCTTCTTTTACACGGTGTATAACAAAACCCTTTGACTTTTAATTTCATTCAAAGGGATTATTTTTTCTACGAATCATTTTACTAAATTTAAAAAGGAATGTTTTAAAATTTTGTAGAGATAATGGCCTCTTTTCTTTCGTAATCGATATTTAGATTTATCTATAAGACTTAATATTTTTAAAATTAAAATAAATACATTATTCCATTTTTGGGTGTTTTCATATTAAAAAAGGTTTTTTGGAATGGATTGTGTATTTCAATATCTTGAAATTATTTTTTGTGAATAAAAAAAATTTGATTATTGAAATATAGATATATTCAATATTTTGTGTGTTATGACTATATAATGGTAATTGGACATTTAGCGGGTGGTTACGTGATAAACCAATGATGGGTGGTTAAATGATAAACCAAATGTCTTGTGGTTCTGTGATAAACCAAGGATGGGTGGTTACTTTATAACCTCAAATGAATTGGGTATGGAATTCAGCCATATGGATATTTCATTTAGTGAAATGTTTAGAAGTCAACCGTATGGTTATTCAATTTCAGTATTTTTATGTCTCAAGATACCTTTATATGTTATATGTTGCGTTCTATGGGGTTTATGGTAATCTTTCAGTTAAAAAAGGGTAAAAATGAGCATATATTCAGTGAACTATATTGACTTCTTATTAAAGTTTAAAAGTATTACTTTTTGATAATATATTCATAGTTTTCATGTCTTCCCAATACTAATAGTTTTTTTTCTTCATGTATCCATTACTGATATTTTTATGCTCATCCCAAGTTTTGAAATGTTTTTCAAAGGAAATAAGGAAGAATAGATTATAGGATGTGATCAACGAAAAGTTATGATGTTAAAACATGAAATAGAGATGTATCTAATTCTAAAGTGTCTTTTTTATGAAAAAATGGATATTGAGTAGAAGTTTATACTTTTAATATTCAAGTCGTTATGTATAAGTTGTCACCTAATTATCTAAATCTCTAAACCTTAAAATATACTCAATGTGATTTATTAACTTAATTAATGATTATGAAATGTTTAAGGATGGGGCCTTATAGGTAAGGATTCATTCAATACCACATTTCATTGTATCTTCTCAAGATATGAGGTTCGCATCAATGTTTTGGAAATGTATTTAACACGATCTTGATATGAAGTTGAGTTTCAGCAATGCATATCATCATAAAAACTATGGTCAATATGATATAAGAATTAAAACCCTAGAGGATATATTGATATCTTATTCTCAATATTTCCAAGGTGTTTGGGTTCAATACCTTCCTTCATTCAAATTTCATTAAAAAAATATTTTTTAATCAAGAATTCAGATGGCTCTTAGTGAATCACTCTATGGAATGTTATGAAGATATCTAACATACTAGATGAAGTTGGAGAAATAAAGCTATTGAGACCTGAAATAGTTGAATAAATGTAATAGAATTTTAGATTCATTCAGTAGCATATCATATAATATTAGAGTCAAAAAAAATTTATATTGATACTCACTAGAATGATCTGGAATTTTAAGATATATATAAGGTGTTCCTAATAATTTCTTTGTCGAAGAATGTTATGATATTTGGGAAGAAGTGGAAACTAAACCCAAGGTATATCTATCCCATTGAAATTCTATATCATATAAGGATGGTATCATATCGCTTGTTTCTTCTACCAAACCTTTCTTAAGAACACAACATGTTCCATGTATATCTCTTAAAGAAGTACATACCTAACCCTTCAAATGTACTAAAATCCGAGGACATACATCTAGAGAAATATATTTATTATGAGGATTAATAGTTTGAGATTCTAGATCATATAGAAATGTTTTACGAAGGAAGACCACTGACATGGTCAATGTTTTTTGGTGAAAACACCGGTTTGGGGAATCTATGTCGGAACTTGATAATATGATGATGCATGATTATCCACATATGTTTGTATTAGAGTAATGAATTTCAAGGGATTAATTCATTTTAGGGGGTTGAATGTATCACCATGAGTTTTAATGAATTAATTTTTTAAAAATAATTAAATTTTTGTTGGTGGATTTTGCAACATGAAACACAATGTTAATTGTTCAATGCACGCAACACTGAATTAGGTTGTGTTACACTTAATGATGAGTTTTAACAAAACAATAATATATTATAAATATAGTTATTTAAACATTTCTATTATAACATATCCAGTACAAATATTGATATCAATATTAATATATTATTTTTAAATAATAATTATAATTTTTTTAATATAAATAGAACATCTTCATAACAAAATACATAATTTTTTTAATGTCCTTTTATTTTTTGAAAATACTAGTTTCTCAAAAAATATGTGTTCTATTTCTTTTTATGAATTGTAATTAAATTAACATTTCAATGCATTTAATAGTTAAGTTTTATAAAATAAACTTTATTTTTTAATTCATAATTTCATGATTTCCTATGTATAATTTTTTATATTTTTTTGAAAAATTTCATTTTTAATGAATATCGACAAATACTATATTTTAATTGAAAACTAACATTTCATTTTTTTATTTATAAAATAAAAAATTAATTAAAAATATTTGTAAGAAATAAATAGTGAAATTATACATATATTAAACCAAATTAATTCATTGGAATAAATTTTATATTGAAATTGGATATAAAAACAATGTAAATGTTTCATCATTATCACATTAAAAACTTGCTTTCTCATTACCTCAGTATGGTTAATATAAATTAATTTTTTTTACTTATGTGAATAGAATTTATAAAAAAAGTATTCTATATTTTTAATTATAATAATCTATAATTTATAATATTCTCAAATTAATTTTCAGCCAAAATGAATAATAAATTTATAAAAAATTAATTATCATGGCTAAGGTAAAAATGGATTTACCTGAGGTTAATCTAAAAATGTCAGTGTCAAATTTTACTATATAATTGTATAAAAAATTTATAAGTATATTTAAACATTATAATGTCTATGTTTTTAATTTTATCGATTTTGGATACATTTTAAAAATGTGAAACGTGGGAGGAATTCACTCTTTCAAAAATTTACATGTTTTCCAACTCACCAAACTTATAAAATTTAACCCCCTTTCCTCTATTTTTTACAACTAAAAATATTGTGTATTATTAATAACCTACCAAAATAACATCAAAAATTATATCCCCTATTTAATTAATCCTTTTTTTGGATAGAAATCCATCCAAGGAATTTTTTTAGTACAAACCAAATGAGGATACCCAGAGAAGTGGTAAGATTCGTCAACGAGCATTCTTGTTTTATTAATTCATCCACCCCTATAAATTATTATTATGTCATGAGTATATAATAAAATAAGTATAAAATATACAATTATATGTTGTTATTGTTAAGGTTAAAACTTATAACCATACACACATCCATCAAATTGGTTATGAAATCATCATTTGTGTGTGTGGAGGACTTCCAGCATGCGAACTGTTGTTGTTTGTCTTCCCATTACAAAATATAAAGGATATTTGTAATGATGGAATTATATTTTATATATAATATTTACACTATTTGTGATTTTATATTGATTATTTAATTTTTATATCACACATACCTTTATACTTCCCATCTCTTGGAAATATGATAATGTCGTTCATGTTTACGGCAGACTGTCGTCTCCCAAAGTGATGTGATTAATTCATACATCATGTGTGATGTATTAAATTTGTGATTAATAAACAAATTTTATATATAATACATAAAATTAATTCTGTAATTATAATATATATCATTTTATTCTCTTTATTTACCCAACAGTAAAAGGAAAACAGCGTCCATGCATACATAAGAATTATTATGTCTATGAACGGTGTATTTCAATTCCTAGAACTAAATATTATGGATTAACATAAATACATATATAATAAACATGTATGATAATTATATCATGTTTATAATTCTAGATATGATTGAACTGTGATCATTGTAATTGGATCAGAATTATAATAAATCAAAACATATACGAAAAGAACATTGGTTATTAACTGAATCATAACTTTATCAATAAATTGATAATAAATTGTTAATAAATAGGTAATAAAAAGTAATAATAAAATAATATATTCAATGATATATATATAAATATTGTTCTATAATATGTTTATAATAAAATTATATTTATTATAAAGAATTTTTGAATTAGTATGATAGAAAACAGGAATTATGGTAAAATATTTTTTTCGAAATTTTTCTTCTTTGATAAGTACATTTTGTTATGCGCCTATATTACTTAATAAGGTTTATATATACCCCCTTTGAAATGTAATATCATTAATTTATTCATGCTCATGATATTTTATGTTTAATTTTTTTATTCTGTCATGGTACATATCAATGAATGCTAACACTGTTGTAAATATTTCATCATACAATTTCATAAGTTATCGGGATTATTTACAATTTTTTTTTTCTGATGATAAAATATTAGGATCCATATATCAATAAATATCATCAATTTTATTACCCTATGGTTATTCATGATATAATAAATTAATGATACAATTTATTCAAACTTTTTTACATTAAATTATTAATAAAATGTTTTTATTAAAATTTTACATTACTTATCTCTTCGGTTTGAATTTTTTTCTTTCAAAATCATGTTTTAAAAAAATATTTTCAGAATGGTTTTATTAAAACCTTTATATTTTTATAATAAATTTTTATCCAAGTTTTCCTTTAAAAAAAATATTTTCAATGGAATATTTATTTCATTTTCTAAATAATTCTCGTCTATAATTTTCCAAAAAAATTAAAAGAATCATTATTTTAACATGTATAGGATGAAATGAATTTTGGGACGTCATAAACAGAAATTTCATTGAAGCATCCATTATATTTTTTATAGGTATTGTTTATTAAAAAATGTCAATATGTGTTAGGTTTTAAACAAAATTTTCAAATAAGAAAGTATATTTTCCTAAAAAAACGTATCAATGATCATTAAAATTTACATTCCATCTAAGATGACATCTGTTGGTGTTACCTATTTATAACTAGGACAATGATACATGGATACAATTCACATTCTATCTTTGAATAGTTAATATTTTGATGGAATGATTTTTATGAAACTAGTTTTTCTTTAATAGGTTATATCATAAAAAATGCTTTTTAAACCCACTTCTTTTTAGGGGTTATGCAATGATGAAATGATTATGAAACATATATCTTTTCTATATGTTATGATATGATGAAATGTTTATGATATAAATTTAATTTCATTGTTTATTATATAATGAATTTATATGATCTTTGAAATACATAAATATGATTTTCATTATGTGACAGGTTGGAACTATATCTCCCTGCAATGAATTCAGTAAATATTTAGATCTTATTATATAGAAAAGAATGGAACAGGGATTGAATTAAGTTCATTATAATAGGGTTGGAATGGGAAGTGAACCTAATTATGTAAGACGGGCGAGAATTGGGATTTAACCCAGTTTAGTAAAGTAATTTTTCTACTACGATAGTCTTAAGAATGAGATTTCACTAATATTGAAATGATTTTATATAATTATGTGTTTTCCAAAAATTACATATCGCATACCAGTGTTATCATCTCATTGATCATGTTCATTGATTCCCAAATGGTTTATGTATTATTAATAATCAATATTTATTCTAGGACTCAATATTATGATACTTCATATATGAGGTTCAGTTTTCAAATGTTATGCTCATAGTCTCATACCCATATATTCTTATTGTGCATACATATCTCTCTTATTTACCTTTACTCATATTTTGATCTCACCCTTTTCTAATGTTTCCTTTATAGAATTTTTTAAGATATGTATTATATATGAAATTTATAAAAATGATTCTAGTGATGAATAACGTATTAAGAGATAAATAGCTCACCTAAGAACCAATATTTATGTTTCCAAGTTCCCAAAAGAACTAAAATATAATGGTCCTAATTATTTTTAATGTGTAATGTATTAAATAATCATAAAAATGGCATAATATCTATTTATTTTAATCATGAGTCACTATAAGGTCTAAACCCATAATAAATAAATAAGAACCTGGGAATTCCCAAATTGCATAACAAATTTTCTATATTTTAATAAAAATTAAAAAATAGTAAAAATAAAAAACATTGGACTCTATAAGATTGAATCTCCATGGTGTTGAGTATAGACTTCCTCACTAAGGACTTTTCATATTGACCAAACTGTGATTGAGCTCTCCAATGAAGAATCCATCTCCCTCTCCCTCTTTCCACTATTGTATCAATAAAAGCTTTTAGAGGATAAATATTCAATTTTTCACCCCCTCCCCCCTTCGTGTTAGTGAGGGAGAAAAGGGGTGAGTATAACAATTAATTATATTTTATTGATTTCATTAATTTAGTTTATCTTAAATACACATTTAAATATCCTGGCCCCAATCCCAAAATGTTACACCCCATTATTTTTCAAATAATTTTAACAATGAATGCATGAATCCCTGAGTCTCTACAAAACACAACTTTTTTATAACCTAGCCAGTAAAAATAATTTTACAACCTCTGTGATTGGAATTTCAAAAAACTAACTTACACGGTTGCATTCAGTATGATATTTATATCCCGGTAAGATGAAATTAAATTTTTATTGAATAGTAACATGACCCTTATGAATAGTATCGTACACCTATGAATAGTAATATAACTCTTATGAATAGTAACCACACCCATGAATGTATTAAAAAATTTATACACGTTATAAATGAAATATAGTATTTTATAAATTAATTATAATTGTTGGTATTTTGTGAGTAATAAATACTTATATACAATTTTAAATTAATAAATTGATTTAAAAGAAAATTATTTTTCATAAAATGTATTCATAAATAAATATTTTATTTTCTATAATTTTAGGATAATTTAATAAGACCGCAGTTAATTTCTAAATGTATTATAATAATAATTTTAATTTTAAATCTATATCTATATTTTTCATGTAAATAATGATTTTATTTCAAAATTAAATTTCTCTTATAGAGAAAATAATTTTGATAAAATGAATTATATTTCTGAATTATACACATCAAAAAATGTTTGTGGGGAATTTTTGGCATTTTTCTAAAATACTTGAAGTTTTGGTGAATAGTGAAGTTTGAAAATTTACAAAAAATGCTAATTAAGTGAATTTCTACATCATGCATGAGTAATGGCTGATGTAAATGTTCATTTTATAGAACTCACGTTCACATATTAATTTTTTTTGTCAAAATAATCAACACTATTTATTGTCTTAAGAAAATTAATAAAATAATGAAAAAAATATATTCAAAAATCACTTCTCTCCTCCACTATAACCCCCCACACACATACACACTTTATCTTCTATTAACTCCTATCAAGCCTTTTTCCTTGTATATATTCTACATAAATCACCTCCCAAGTTCCTACCCCATATCCTTTAGCCCTTGGTCTCATAAAAATACCAACACCTCTACATTAAACAGGCTCTCATGCAAGATAACTTGAAGAGGAAAATTCATCTTCTCATTTCTTTTATTTCGAGTTCCTTTTTTTACATTTTCATTCCTCACATATCCTCATATAGGTGTTATGATAACTCAGGTAACATAAATATATAATATTTTTTTTATGATAATCTAATAATTTATCACCATCACTCTTTTTCCTTTCTTTTATACCATAAATTAAAACACCATACGAGATTTTCTAATTTATCAAATTCAAGGATGACTGGTTTTTAATTTCAATTAATATCTTTAATTTTGGTAATGAAAACATTTTTATGGTTAAAAACATTATTATATAGGTAATATATCCAATTTAATGTTCTGTAATCATTTTCTACAAATTTTGTAAATTTATAGATCAAAATGATTTCGTTGTGATAAAAAAATCACTAAATAACCCAAAAAATTATCATTAATGTTTTATATAATGATTCATATTCACTCTTAATAATAAATTTATTTTTATAAATATTTACTCTTATTTAAATTAACTAATTAAATATTTATTCAATTCTTTACAACAATTATCATTCTACATGTTTATTTTTACATGAAAATAAGTAAACCAATCATGAAACCATGGAAGAAAACGCACCCAAACAACAAAATTGAATCTTTTAACCCATCAAAAGGACATGAATGAACCAAATAAGTTTATAATAAATAAATTAAATGGATATTATGTTATATAATCATTAATTTATGAAGCTTGATTTTATTATTTAGGTCATTAAGATCAAGTGAAGAACACCTTCAGACATAAGGTATAGGTTTCTTATCTGAACCTCCATTTTTTGGGTTACTCTTTGTCTCACTTTATCACAATTAAATTATTAATTATTCTTATGTACTCCTCCTAAATTATTTTTTAATTTTCTATGTATGTGTATAATTTAGTATCCTCATTTTATTTAATATAGTTACATGTTTTAAGAGGAACTTTCTGAATTTTTTTCGAAATACAATCCTGATTCAAAGGAATTTCTCAAATTCAATCCTATTTTCAAGGGAATTATATAATATGTTTTTAGAAACCATTATTTTTATAATGTCACATATTTTAATATGAAATATTATCTTAGGTCACATCTGGTTTTTTGAAAATATTTTTCCAAAATAACTCTTCATTTAAAAGTAAAAGAGTATTTTCCTCAAGAATTATTAGATTATTTTGTAAGAGTGTTTTCATCTATTTAAAAACTATTGTTTATTGTTATTTATTATTGGGACTAATGATTTTTCATATCATATTCTATATTATATTGAATGTTTTATGATCAGTATTACTATGGATTTTCAATTTAATACAATTTATGTTATTACTCAGAATGGTTAGTGATTATGTTACAGATAGGGGAAAGAAATTTAACTATTATGTGTTTTTGTTATTTATGTCTATACCTATTCAACTGTGGAATTAGGTTTACTTATTTAGTGATGGGTGAGGTTACCATTATCCCCTCGATACATTGGTAGGTCTTATGAGACTAATAGATATGTACTTGGTTGAGGGATTTCCCATTATTAGATATGGTTTTAGATGAGGCCTTAAGAATTTTTAGATGTCTTGGACTAGGCTTTGATGGTATGTTTTAGATTTTTCATAATATGAATTTCCCTCATTATGAAGCAATAAATTCATATCTCATTTGGTTAGTCATCTAGTAGAATACCCATGAATACATTTTTACAATGGAAATGTTTACTCAACTCAAATTCCTTCCATAATGTGTTCATCATTATTATTTTTAAAGGAATGTATTTTCAATTATTAACCATGAATAATGATTCTATTTATGATATCTATCGTTTTATTGTTTCCCTTTAGTAAGCATCTTATCTCATCAATTCTTATGTTTCATTTCTCCTAGGACATGAAGAGGTTTATTATGTTTGACTTTTACGGATAATCTTAGAGTGGTGGATTTTCCCAGTGGAAATTTTATGTTCTTTTTTCATTTTAAGTTTTATTATTGAAATTATGTATGTATTTGTCTTTACAAATCTACTCAATTACTCGTTTCTTAGGTATACAACTTTCTTGTAGTAATTTCAATGTAATATAATAAGGACTTGACTCTAGAAAACTAGGGCCAGGTTATTACAGTTGGTATCAGAGGATGTTTAGTAAAAAACATGGAAACTAGATTCATAAAACCTATATTAGAGAAAAAAACATCTACATATTATTTGAAGATAAATATATAAAAATATCCTATAATTTTTTCAAGGAATAAATTATGTCGATATTTCTATAAAATACATCCTCGTCTAGATACTACATGTGGGAATGATTCTGGAACAGAAGTACCTAGGAGGGAAAACACCAGCAAGAAGTTTTGATCTTGACAGGGGTTATCCTGGTACATGAAAATGGGCCTTACTACGCACCTGGGTTGATAATCTTGGGAGATATGCTTAGAAAAAATCACATTTTCATTACAATCCATTATGAAGGATTTAAATGTAAATTTTTCCTCAAATAACCCATGTTATTGATAATGGGATTATCCATGCATAGGATTTCGAATTATCTTAAATATTTTTTCTATGTTGATATCATACATTATGATTCATAAACAAATCTTGTATATTCCATTATTTAGAAATGTTTCCTAGTGGAAGGAATGGAAACATCGTGAATGTGTGTATCCCATGTAGGTATTTCCCTCCCTTTTAAGATAATGATGTTAGTTTGGGATCTGTGACTGATGTGGATCAACTTATAACTATATTATGATAGCTTACTCAGGTTATGAATAATAAACATTATTATATGAAGCATCAGGATCCAAAATGTGGAGGATCTATGTTAGATCTCTTTTTGTGAAAAATGCCTCCATTATTTAATGGTACAAGAAAACACATTCATAGTAGAATAGTGGATATGTTCTTAAAGAAGATATTTATTTCCTTGGGATGTATTGAAATGGATAATGGTTTCCTGGAAGTTTATCTTCTGTAGGGAGATACTAATCTATGGTGGTAACTAACTCAAAATTAAAAGGATAAGGAATATATAGAAAACATGGAATGTAGTGAATACATAGAAATTTTCTTAGAGAAATAAACTTATTCATGAAAAGCGAGCTTATCTGGAAAGTAATTTTATGAATTTGAGGAAAAAGGAAGATGATAATGTTGAAATGTATGAATCTAACATTACAAGGTTATAAAGGCATGTTTTGGATTATATAAATAAACCAAGTAGCATGATTGATTTATTATTTGATGGATTAAACCCATTCCTATAACAGGCATTGGTCTACCATACATTCTCATCATACAAGACATAGTCTCAATTTCTATTGAAACATAAAAGGAGTTATCTAAGTCTTAAAAATTAAATGGAAGGAAATAGAAGAAGTGGATTGTTGAAAACTATGGAATATAAAATTAGGAAATGGGGAATAAGGAATGGGTTGACATTCCACCCTGTGATAATTGTGGAATGAAACACCCAGGTGCCTTCTTTAAAGGAAAAGGGGTGTGCTAAAGTGTGGATAGAAAGGTCATCTAGATGGTGATTGTAAGGGAAATAAAGAATATATTAATTTTTAATTCTATAATTGTAGGGATATGGGACACTATGCTAATGATTGCCCAAATAATTAACGAAATTTTCCATAAAAAGTCCAAGGGAGTAGGTAAAATCTTATGTGGTCACAACCATTGATATTGACGTTCTTAATGACATGGGGGTAGGCCCTTTAATCATTTCCTCAAAATTAGGCAAGGCTTGATTTGATTCTAGATCATAGCATTCTCTTGTATCATCCTAGTTTTCAAAGAATATGAGATATCTCCAATTTGATTTAATAAGGTAGTTTTTAGTCAAAAATATTAAGGTGAGCATCATTGCAATATATATGTGGCAAAAAGTCCCCATTATGGAATATAAACATGATTTGTATGCCGATTTTATTATCATACCCATTACTGACTCTGATAGAATCCTTAGTATGGATTGTCTTTCAAATCATGATGTGAAAAAACTATTTCAAGAAGAATGAGGTTACAATTTTTGAGAACGATATAGAATCCCTTATCATTATAGTATAAACATCATCATCTGTCTCTTATCTAGATCCACCCCTAGTAGCTCTACATAATGAAATTCTTGGTGAGGAAGACATTGAAATATCTACGGGTGTGAAAAGAAATATTCAAATTGAGGATGTAACTACTATGCAAGAATATATTAATGATTTTTTCAGAGGATTTACTAAGATATCCTCTAGAGTGGGACGTTGAATTATATATTTATTTAATTCATGGTTTAAGACCTATATCAAAGAATCCTTATAGAATGGCCACTGTGGAATTAGTAGAACTAAATAAAAAACAATAGGGAGAATACATCCTTTATTTATCCTACAAAGATGAAGGCTTTGCAAGAATTTCCTACTCCAACAAACATAAATGAGGTGCATAGTTTTTTTGGTTTATTATGTTATTATCATTGTTTCATTTAGAACATCACCTGTTTAGCCAAAATGATGACCAAGCTTACACTTAAACTGGTTAAGATCATATGGACAAAAGAATGTGAAAAATGTTTCAAAGAATTGAAGAGGAGATTACTGAACAACTCGAATCTTGAATCTAACATCAGGGAATGGTGGATTTCTAATCTATAGTGATGCATAATATGAAGGACTTGGTTGTGTCCTTTTGAATAATTATATGCATCAAGGCAGTTAAAAATTATTGAACAAAACTATCCTACTCATAATCCTAAGTTACCAGTTGTATTCTTTTCTATGAACATATGGAGACATTATCTATATAGAGAAATATGTGAGATATGTACAGATTTTAAGAGCTAGAAATATATATTCTCATAGAAATAACTCATCATGAGGCAAAGAATATGGATTTAACTACTCATGGATTATAATTTTTCCAACACTACCATATAGGAAAGGAAAATAAAGTAGCATATGCATTGATCATGATGGATTATGGAGTCTTAAAAAAGAGGATTTAAAGGGATCCTATGTTTATGGATATAATAAATATGGATATAGGGATCATCAAAGAAGGTGAAACATCATTACTTTTTCATTTGGTTGCCAAACCATCTCTGTTGGAATGGATTAGAAATTCTTAGTAAAATATTGAGAATCTTTAAAAGAAAATTCAAGGTGTGAATGATGGGAAGTTGGCTTACATCATGTGTGAAGATAAAATTTTGATATTTTGGAAGAGGTTATGTGTTCCCTCTATACCTGATTTGAAAATGGTGTTACTGGATAATGCTCGTAGCTCAAATTTTTATATACACCCTGGTAGCACTAGAATTCATAAAGATTTGAAGGAACATTGTTGGTGGGAAAATATAAAGTGGGAAATTGCTAAATATGTATCAAGATGTATAGTGTGTCAACAAGTAAATATCAAAATAAAACATCCTAAAAGATTCATGAAACCTCTACCAATTCTCTAATGTAAATGGGATGATATCACCAAGGATTTGTTTACTGGATTACCCAAAACTACAAGGAAGAATGATGGGATATGGGTAATTGTTGATAAAAATCTGAAATCTACACATTTATTCTCTTTAAGGGAGGATTTTACACTAGAGAACCTATCACAACTTTATATCAACAATGTTTTGAGACTTCATGGGGAACCTCTATGAATTGTGTTTGATAATGATCTATGATTTATATTTAAATTCTAAAATATTATTTTGAATAATTTGGATACTAAGCAACGATTAATTACTCCATACCACCCTTAAGCTGATGGGATATCATAGAGGATGATCAAGACCTTAGAAGACATGTTGAGATCATGTTCCCATTAGTTTCAAGGTATCTGGGATCAATATTTACCCTTAGTGGATTTTTCCTACAAGAAATAGTTTCCATTAATGTATTCAAATGGCACCATCTGAAGCATTGTATGGGAAGATATGTCGCACACCGACATGTTGGGATGAAGTTGGTGAAAGGAAGCATATGGGCCCCGAGCTTGTGGAGGAAACAATAGAAAAGGTAAAGACTATTGAAACACATATAAAAGCATCTCAAAGTAGAAGAAAGACAAATTATGTTAATCAAAGAATGGATTTAGAATTTCATGTAGGATATCATGTTTTCTTTAAGGTATCTCTATTTAAGGGTGTTATAAGATTTTGGAAGAAAGGGATACTGAGCCCCATATATATTTCCCCATTTGAAATTATAGAGATAATTGGAGTTATGGATAGTCATTTTGAAATTCCACCTATCTTGTCTAATTTTGACAATGTGTTCCATGTATCATTGTTGAGAAAGTACATGTCTGACCAAATGCATATTCTCACTTCTGAAGGTATAAAATTGCAACACGACTTATCTTTCTATGAAGAGATTATTTGGATTTTGGACACAAAATAAATGGTTTTGAGGAATCAGATGGCAATACTTGTAAAGGTATTTTGGAAATATAATAAAATTATAGACTAATTAGGGGAACCTGAGAAGCTTCTGATGAAGACCAACCCAAAATTTTAATGAGGTAAGATTATCAAAATTTTTAGGATGCAATTTTTGTAATGAGGGGAGTATATAACACCCCAAGATTTTGAAAATAATTTTAATATAGAATGCATGAAACACTGAGTCTCTAAAAAAACACCCCATTATTATAAAATAGATATTAAAAATAATTTTACAACCTCTATGATTTTAATTTTAAAAAATGGACATATAATGTTGCATTCATTAATATATTTAAAGTCTGACGAGATCAAATTGCATTTTTTTTCATAGTAACATGACTGTTATGAATAGTAATGTATCCATATGAATAGTAATATGAAACTTAAGAATATTAACCACATCCATGAATGTATAAGTAAATTTTAGACACCTTATAAATGGAATAGTATATTTTATAAATTAATAATTATGTCTTGGTATTTTATTGAGTAATAAATATTTAATTAAAATTTTAAATTAAAAAATTGTTTTAAACAAAATATTTTTTATAAAATGTATTCTTAAATAAATATTTTCTTGTATTATAATTTTAGAATAATTTAATTATACATTTGTTTATTTTTTTAAATTATTATAAAATACTTTTTAAATTTAAATCTTTATTTTCCAAGAAAATAATTATTAAATTTAAAAATTAAATTTCTCTAATTTGGAAAATTATTTTTAAAAAATGGAGTTATTTTTTTAATTATACCTATGAAAAAATGTTTGGGGATAATTGTTGATATTTTTTCAGAAATACTTGAATTTTTTGGTGAATTGAGAAATTTGATAATTTACAAAAAAAATGCTAGTTAAGTAAATTTATGCATCATTCTTGAGTCAGGGATTAGGTAATTGTCCATTGGTTCAAACACACATTCAATTTTTACTATTTTTTTCCTAATAATCAATACTATTTCTTTTATTGAAAAAAATAATAAAATAATGATTAAAATATTTAAAAAGAACTTCTCTCCTCCTCTATAACCCCCCCCCCACCCCACACACACACACACAATTCCTCTTCTCTGCACTCCTCTCAACCATTGTGACTTGTCTAAATTTTACCCAAATCTAGTCCCAATATTGTAACAACCTAGGTAAATAAATAATATGACATTTTCATATTTATCCATATTTTTGAATAATATATTAATATGACTTTAAAGGGGATGCTATGCTCGATGGCCTACCCGACACACAATAACGAGTTTCTTGGGAATCTTACGTTGCACTCTAATAATAAAATAAAATTATTTTAAATGGTAGTTAACATGTAGCCATTGTATTGGAGGGAATGGATAGAAATAAGTAAAATACGATTATATATGTTTTTAAATGTTTTTAAATTTATCCAATAAAAGATAAAGGCTTAAAATACAGAAAGAATTCAATTTTAGTCGTATATGCCCTAGTTTTCACTAAAGGTTCACTTATAACCTTTTGATGGTGAACCATCATTAAATATAGTTTTTTTTCACTCTTATACATTCTATTGGACCAAATAAAACTCTTCTTAAGAATCGGGACATCAAATTTTACTTTGTGTAAATTTTTGGTATCTTTCCGATAAAGTTCATTTTTTTAATGAATAGTGTAAAATGTTGTATTTTAATTCAAACCCTCTTTTTAATCTAATTTATTTATATGATTAGATTATCTTTTGAATTGGTTTTAAAGTGAAATTAGAATAGATTTTAAACATTAAATCCAATAGTGGTTGTTGGAATTAATTTAACTTTGAAATCAGACTTAAACTAGTGTTAATCTTTTGATACTTATAGTATCATAAAAACACGCTATTTGCTCTGACAGCGGGAATTAATTATCAAATTAATTAATGTGACTTATATGTTTTTAATTTTGTAAAATAGAATTTATTTTTGAATTCATAATATCAAATATAGCTTAGGGTGAATTTTTGGGATTTTTCAGAAAAACATCAATTTTTGATGAATAGTGAAACCACTAAGTGGTACTTATAAAAACTGATTTTTCCATTTAAATCAAATTTTTCCATATTTGTGTTTTAAATTTCAAAAATCCGACATACATGGTTGTCATTAATATGTAAAATGTGGTTCAATGGGATAAAAATAATTTTTTGGTGAATAGTAACTTATTAAGTTTTTAATCGCGATTAGAGGTAATTAGTGTAGTTTATGGTAAGAATAATGTTTTAATAAAATAAAATGACCTAGAAACATGTCCTACCCTCATTGGATGTGTCATGGCCGACCAAGAAAATCCATGGGTCAACATGGGGACCCCATGGAGCCACTTTGGTTGGAAAATGACATAAATATCTTTTTATTTAATGTTAAAGTAAAAATGACACAAACATGAAATGTTTTACTAAAACAATTTTTACATGGGGTTATACAAGTCATATTTTTGACTATAAATATTCATTGTAAATCTAAAAAGATTTCCTACATCATAGTATTTTTTTATAATTTTTAGACATTAAATAAATTAAATTATTTATGACATCATGATGATGCAGCGATGACCTCATTATTTAACTATTTAAATAAAATGGAATGATAATGTAATATCTAAGACCTACACATGTCAAAAACCTATTGTATGAGTGGATTTAGAACCCTTATCACCTTATCCTCGAAATAAATCAATTTTGGACCTTTAAAATCCGAAACTCCTTTGAAAACAAAGTAACATTGTTTAACTTTACAAGAGTGCCCCTCCTCTCCTCTTATAAAAGGCCCCCACCTCTACCTCCTTACCCACACTCCCAAAGCCTTTGTCTTGGCCAACCACTGCCAAATTTGTCTCTCCACATCCCTCTCTAACTCCTTGAAGCCTCACTTTTGGTAGACGTCTTCCCAAGGAAGCCTTTGAACTCAAACCAAAGGGAGTTACCCGATTTTAAGGTAATGTATTCACTTGTGTCCTTTTGTTTTATTTTGCATCTAAAACCCCCTAAACTCTTTTTATTCATTTATTTTGTAACAAATACAGTATATTCAATATACTAGGATGTTTTTATAAGAAGTATTCGAGCTACACTTACACACACCTACATCTAATGGTTAAAGAACATACTGTTTCTGTGGATGGCGAATTTCTGCCTCCCGAAACGATGATTGTTCAACATTCTTTTAACACCTTCAGAAGTGGAAATTAATATGTAACTATATTTATATATGATATATAATATGATTATGTTTTCCTTAAGATTCTGTATTTTTCATTTATGACATACCTTTATGGCTTCTATTATGGGTATACCCAATATCTTCATTTAAGGAAGTGCGGACTACCGCCCCCTCAAAGTGATTTGATTCGTTAATACCATATGTGGTTCGTATAAAGGATATATTTAATGATATTATATATGATAAAATACTGGAATTAAAATACTATTATGTATCATTATGTTTTAATTAAATTAAATATGAAATAGAAATGGAAGTAGTGTTCATGCGTTCGTACGGCTTTCCGTCTCCATGAACGGTACATTTCATTTCTTATCTCATAATGTTATCTAATATTATAAGTACATATATATAATGGATATATATGTAATATATTACATCTAAATTATGGATATCATTATGTAATTATAACATATATATATCTCTCTCATTTTGTTTTAATTCCATTAATATGAAAAAAATGAAAGTAGCGTTTATGCGTACGTACGGCCTACCATCTCCATGAACGATGCTTTTCGTTTTTTATCTCCAAATGATATGGAATAGTATAAAATGAATATTTACTGGATATATATGATATTTTAATCATTAATACTATTCTGGAAATTATTTACATATAACTACATGGGAAATCTTTTTTCAAACAAGTTCATTTTTGACTCATTTACCAAACATCGGCAAAAACGTCTAATATGAACTAGCATTATTAAACAACTATTATAACATTATAATATGTGATATGAACTGAATAATAATCTATAAATTAGGTACTTAGGCAATTATTAATTGACCAAAGTTTATTATTCAGGAATATAAAGAAACGAATAAGACAAGTTGAACTTGAGGTAAGGGATCCTACCTCTCTCTTTCTTTTTAAGTACTCTCCTTTATGTCACTTCTTTTATGATCCTATTTGTTATGTTGGGGGATGTTATTTTATATTACTCTTTATATAAACTTTATTTTAATACGATGAGATACCCTATTTGATCTCATCAATCCATTTTTGTAAGTTTTATGTGGCGTCGTTAGGCTGCCGAGTTTTGGTATGAGATTTTTCATCTCACTTTTATTCCCGTGAGATTTATGCTAAATTTTTCACAATTTCCTTTTAGTGGTGTATGTACTTCCCATTATTTTACTCATTTTGTAATATAATTTCTTTTATGAGTATTTACATTAATGTTGTATTGTCCTTCTTTCACGCGGTGTATGTTTCCAAAGATACCCATGTCGGTAAAGGAACCTTTCACCCTCCTCTTTTTAAAAGACTTATTTTGTTGGGTCTTTTAATTTACATATTTTTATGTTGGGATATGTTCTCATATATCCTTATTGATGTAAATTTTATTTCCAAGTGATTAGATACCCTTTTTTATCTCTTATTAACTCTTTTTGATGTGACGACGTTGGGCTGTCAAGGGAACTTCTTAACCCAATTTCGATTTCTTTGGGTTCAACATGTAGCTATTGAATATGTCATCATTTAAATATGTGTGAATGACCTTTGATTATTTTACACGTAATATCCACTTATATTTGGTGTATTCTTTTGTCACACATAATTATGTAATTGATTTATACTTAAACCAAGGATACCGTCTTTGTAAGGGACTTCATCTAAATCTCCATTCATTGAGGCATATTTTGTTTTATACACAAAATTATTTTATATGGTGTATAAACCCCTTTGAATTTTACGTTTATCCAAAAAGGAATTTTTTTATACGAAGCGTTTTACTAAACGACAAAAGGGAATGTTTTTGTCGTATGTATGCGGCGACAACGACTTCTCCATCTCCGTGACCATTATTTGAGTTTCATCTTCTTCTACAAGACATACCTTCTTTTTAAAAGAAAAATAAATACCATGTTTTAATTTTCTTTTATTTTGGTATTGAAAATGGTTTTCATAATGTTTTTATATCAATGTGTTGTATTGATATCTTGTTATTGAAAGGTGGAAATGTTATGTTTCCTTTATTAATGTTTTATGTCATAAAATTATGTTATGGTTCTTGTGTATTGTTATGAAGATGGGTGGTTCCGTGATAAACTAAGGGCGGGTGAGCCCGATATAGCTCTCCAATTCATTGGGTAAAGCGAATGAGTGAAACTTTAAGGTTTTTCCAAAGAGATTTAGGGAATATACTGTGGTGGGTATTTCAAACGTAACCAAGAGGGTGTCTCCCTACGTAAGAATGTTATGACTGCCTCAAGTTACCTTTTATGTCTTATGATTTCTATGATTTATTCATGATTTGATGAGGTATGTTAAAGTGCCTATGTTTTATGGGTAAAGTATGATTTCATTCTTATGTATATATGAAATCATGTTTCTTTTCCATATTTTTATAACCCTTACTGAGCTTTTTATGCTCATCCCATGTTTCTGAAATGTTTTTCACAGGTCAAGGGAAAGGTACATGATGTTATGATAGTGTCAAGGATGTGTCAAGAAAGAATCCATGTTTTATTTTAAATATGATTTCGTTGATGGGAAGAATGAATACTGTCTTTTATGTAACCACTTTGTTTAAATGTGGAATGTAATGAAATTTTCATGATCTAATTCTCTAAAACTCTAAACCTGAAAAGATACTCAATGTGTAATCTTGTAATAACTCAATATTAAGTAAGGTTTAAGGCTGGGTCCGTATAGTTGGTATCAAAGGTCGGTTTAGATAACATTAGAGGTTAGGGTATTCTTTAAGCATAAGTGACATTACCATGTTGGCTAGGATTTTAGAAAGTTTCATAGTTTTTAGATAAAGTAAATGAGTAATTATATATTATTGTTTATCTTACTCATTAGTACATGATGGTTTTGTTGATATACTCACACTGACATTTCTGTTTTTAGTGAATGGATGGATCTAGCAGGCACCAAAGGGACAACAGGTTTGAAGGAAACTGTGGTGGTTCTATGATTAAGATACTAGATAAAATGGGGGATTCAATGAGGAAACTCGTGGTTGTTCTAAACCAACTATCAATGAGTCATGATCAACCACTTGAACCATGGTATGATCTTTAATGCATCATGTACGAGATGACCAATCGATGTGGAAGTTCAGGTAATAATTATAAAGGTAACCTTTAGAGTTTATATGATCCTTACTTTTGAGGTAATTATGGGTTACTATATGTTATGATGGAAGTGAAATGCATGAGATAAAATTGAGGTTAAATTATGTTATGGTTTTTTTGATTATTTTATCTCTTTTTGGGGAATGATTTTAGAATTATATAGTTTTGAAAAAAGGACAACACGCAGACCATGTGACTACCCGTCGCGTCGGACAAAGCTGCGAGAATCGAACCCACAACCAAAGTGTGACTAGTATTTATCACCTACCACTGGACTACGTGAAGTCCCTGGTTAGTTTGACTGATTCTTTTTAGTTATATGATTTTATGAATTAAGAGTAAATTGATTTTGGGTTATTTATGAAAATGATTAACCTATCATGGAGGATATGTGATTAGATTAATTACTTTTCAATACGAGACTTTAAGAGAAACTTATGTTGTTTGGAGATAAATGTTACGATTTATCTTGGAAGACTATGTGACTAAATCCTTCAAATATTTGGGTTTCAATTTTGGATTGGTTTAATTTGATGAATTTTATGGACAAATTGTTTATCGGATGGTCCTCGTTGAACTTTGGGTTTTGTTGGACAAATTTTGGAGATTAAGCATAGATTTTCTTTTTAAAGGGTTATCCTTTTCTGGATTATCTGACCTTGTACTAACATTTTTGGTTTTGGTTTTGGTTGAGGTCTAAAGATATGGGATGTATATAGTTCGCTTTGGTGGATTAGGTGATTCTCTAGAAGTTGATTATAGTACTCTTAATGCGAACAAGTCTCCCTAAATACTCGTCATTTGGAAAAAATATGAGTTTGATTAAGGAATCTAGTAAGATTTGAAAGTAAACATGATAAGTGATTATGTTTCCTTATGAATAAATTCCTCAATATAAAGTAACTTAAAACATAAATGTTGTCTATTAACTTTTCCTACTGGAGAATCAAATACCGTTTAACCCATCACAGGTTTGTGATTTTTTTATGGTTAACTTTCCCCTAGACATGTTTACTATCACCCTCCCTCAAGAACATGACCCTTTGCTTTTTCTTCCATGTCCATGTTTTTCTACATGGAATCCTAGTATGGGGTAACTCGGGTGACCTCTGTACTTATATTCCTTTATTTTAAAGTGATTGTTTTACCGACTCTTGTTCCGATGTGGGACTTTCAAGGATGTTTCCAAGCTCAATTTTAAAAATTGCGAGGAAGCAATTCCCAAAAGGGGGGAAGGATGTAACAACCCAGGTAAATAAATAATATGACATTTTCATATTTATCCATATTTGTGAATAAAATATTAATATTACTTTAAAGGGGACGCTATGCTCGATGGCGTACCCAACACGCAACAACGAGTTTCTTGGGAATCTTAGGATGCACTCTAATAATAAAATAATATTATGTTAAATGGTAGTTAACATGTAGCCGTTTTATTGGCGGGACTGGATAGAAATAACTAAAATATGATTATATATGTTTTTAAATGTTTTTACATTTATCCAATAAATGATAAAGGCTTAAAATATGGAAAGAATTCAATTTTAGGCGTATATGCCCTAAATTTCACTAAAGGTTCACTTATCTCCTTTTGATGGTGAACCGTCATTAAATATAGTTTTGTTTACTCTTATACATTCTATTGGACAAAATAAAAATCTTCTTAAGAATCGGGACATCAAAATTTACATTGTGTAAATTTTTGGTATCTTTCCGATAAAGTTCATTTTTTTAATGAATAGTCTAGAATGTTGTATTTTAATTCAAAACCTCTTTTTAATCTAATTTATTTATAGGATTAGATTATCTTTTTAAATGGTTTTTAAGGTTAAATTAGAATATATTTTCACCATTAAATCCAATAGTGGTCGTTGGAATTAATTTCACTTTGAAATCAGACTTAAACTAGTGTCAATCTTTTGATACTTATTGTTTCATAAAAACACGCTATTTGCTCTGACAGCGGGAATTAATTATTAAATTAATTAATGTGACTTATATGTTTTGAATCTTTTAAAATAGACTTCATTTTTGAATTCTTAATATCAAATATATCTTAGGGTGAATTTTTGGGATTTTTCTGAATAACTTCAATTTTTGATGAATAGTGAAACCACTAAGTAGTAGTTATAAAAACTGATTTTTCCGTTTAAATGAAATTTTGCCATCTTTGTGTTTTGAATTTCAAAAATCCGACATACATGGTTGTCATTAAGAAGTAAAATGTGGTTCAATGGGATAAAAATATTTTTTTTCGTGAATAGTAACGTATTAAATTTTTAATCGCGATTAGAGGTAATTAGTGTAGTTTATGGTAAGAATAATGTTTTAATAAAATAAAATTACCTAGACACATGTCCTAACCTCATTGGATGTGTCTTGGCCGACCAAGACAATCCATGGGTCAACTTCGGGACCCCATGGATCCACTTTGGTTGGAAAATGACATAAATATTTTTTTATTTAATGTTAAAGTAAAAATGACACAAACATGAGATGTTTTACTAAAAAAAATTTAAATGGGGTTATACAAGTCATATTTTTTGAATATAATTATTAATTTTAAATATAAAAAGATTTACTACATCATAGTATTTTTTTATAATTTTTAGACATTAAATAAATTAAATTATTTATAACATCATGATGATGCAGCGATGACCTCATTATTTAACGATTTAAATAAAATGGAAAGATAATGTAATATCTAATAACTACACATGTCCAAAACCAATTGGATGAGTGGATTTCGTACCCTTATCACCATATCCTTTAAATTCATATATGTGGGACCTTTAAAATCCGAAACTCTTTTGAAAATAAAGTAACATTTTGTAACTTTACAAGAGTGCCCCTCCTCTCCTCTTATAAAAGGCCCCCACCTCTACCTCCTTACCCACACTCCCAAAGCCTTTGGCTCGGCCAAACCCTGGCCATTTTTTCTTTAAACATCCCTCTATAACTCCTTGAAGCCTCACTTTGGGCATAAGTTTTCCCAAGGAAGCCTTTGAGCTCAAACCAAAGGGAGTTACCCGATTTTAAGGTAATGTCTTTACTTGTGTCCTTTTGTTTTATTTTTCTTCTCAAACCCCCTAAACTATTTATATTCATTTATTTTGTAACAAATACAGTATATTAAATATACTATGATGTTTTTATAATAAGTATTCGAGCTACACTTACACACACCTACATCTAATGGTTAAAGAAAATACTGTTTCCGTGGATGGCGAATTTCTGCCTCCCGAAACAATGATTGTTCAACATTCTTTTAACACCTTAAAAGGTGGCCATTAAGATGTCACTATATTTATATATGATATATAATATGTTTATGTTTTTTTAAGCATATTTATTTTTCATTTATGGCATACCTTTATGGATTCCATTATGGGTATACGCGATATCTTCATTTAAGGAAATGTGGACTACCGCCCCCTCAAAGTGATTTGATTTGTTAATACCATATGTGGTATGTATAAAGGATATATTTAATGATATTATATATGATAAAATACTTAAATTAAAATAATATTATGTATCATTATGTTTTAATTCCATTAAATATGAAATATAATTGGAAGTAGCGTTCATGCATACGTACGGCTTACCGTCTCCATGAACGGTACATTTCATTTCTTATCTCATAATGTTATCTAATATTATAAGTACATATATATAATGGATATATATGTAATATATTACATCTAAATTATGGATATAATTCAGAAATTATAACATATATATATCTCTCTCATTTTGTTTTAATTCCATTAATATGACAAAAAAATGAAAGTAGCGTTCATGCGTACGTACGGCCTACCGTCTCCATGAACGATGCTTTTCATTTTTTATCTCCAAATAATATGGAATAGTATAAAATGAATATTTACTGGATATATATGTTATTTTAGTCATTAATACTATTTTGGAAGTTATTTACATATAACTACATAGGCAATCTTTTTTCAAACAAGTTCATTTTTGACTCATGTACCAAACATCGGCAAAAACATCTGATATGAACTAACATTATTAAAAAATTATTATAACATTATAATATGTGATATGAACTGAATAATAATAAATAAAGGAGGGACTTAGGAAATTATTAATTGACCAATGTTTATTATTCAGGAATATAAAGAAACGAACAAGACAAGATGGACTTGAGGTAAGGGATCCTACCTCTCTCTTTCTTTTTAAGTACACTCCTTTATGTCACTTCTTTTAAGCTTTTATTTTTTATGTTGGGGGATGTTATTTTATATTCATATTTCTATAAACGTTATGTTAATATGATGAGATAACCTATTTTATCTCATCAATCCATTTTGGTAAGTTTTATGTGGCGTCGTTTGGCTGCCGAGTTTTCGTAAGGGATTTTTCATCTCACTTTTATTCCCGTGAGATTTATGAATCATTTGCCACAATTTCCATTGAGTGGTGTATGTACTTCCCATTATTTTACTCATTTTTTAATATACTTTCTTTTATGAGTATTTAAATCAATGTTGTATTCTCTTTCTTTCATGAGGTGTATGTTTCGAAAGATACCCATGTCGGTAAGGGAACCTTTCACCCTCCTCTTTTTAAAAGACTTCTTTTGTTGTGTCTTTTAATTTACATATTTTTATGTTGGGATATGTTCTCATATATCCTTATTGATGTAAATTTTATGTCCAAGTGATGAGATACCCTTTTTTATCTCTCATTAACTCTTTTTGAGGTGACGCCGTTAGGCTGTCAAGGGAACTTCTTAACCCAATTTTGATTTCTTTGGGTTCAACATGTAGCTATTGAATATGTCATCCTTTGAATATGTGTGAATGACCTTTGATTATTTTACACTTAATATCCACATATATTTGGTGTATTCGTTTGTCACACATAATTATGTAATTGATTTATCCTTAAACCAAGGATACCGTCTTTGTAAGGGACTTCGTCTCAATCTCCATTCATTGAGGCATATTTTGTTTTATACACAACCTTATTTTATACGGTGTATAAACCCCTTTGACTTTTACGTTTATCCAAAATGGAATATTTTTTATACGAAGCATTTTACTAAACAACAAAAGGGAATGTTTTTGTCGTACGTATGTGGCGACAACGACTTCTCCGCCTCCATGGCCATTATTTGAGTTTCGTCTTCTTCTACAAGCCATACCATCTTTTTAAAAGAAAACTAAATACCATTTTTTACTTTTCTTTTATTTTTGTATTGAAAATGATTTTCAAAATGTTTTTATATCAATGTGTTGTATTGATATCTTGTTATTGAAAGGTGTAAATGTTATGTTTCCTTTATGCATGATTTATGTGATAAGATTATGTTATGGTTCTTGGGAATTGTTATGAAGACGGGTGGTTCCGTGATAAACTAAGGGTGGGTGAGCCCGATATAGCTCTCCAATTCATTGGGTAACGCGAAGGAGTGAAACGTTAAGGTTTCTCTGAAGAGATTTAGGGAATATACTGTGGTGGGTATTCCAAACCTAACCAAGAGGGTTACTCCCTACGTAAGAATGTTATGAATGCCTCAAGTTACCTTTTATGTCTTATGATTTCTATGATTTATTCATGATTTGATGAGGTATGTTAAAGTTCCTATGTTTTATGGGTAAAGTATGATTTCATTCTTATTTATATATGAACTCATGTTTACTTTCCATATTTTTATAAACCTTACTGAGCTTTTTATGCTCATCCCATGTTTTTGAAATGTTTTTCACAGGTCAAGGGAAAGGTACATGATGTGATTATAGTGTCAAGGATGTGTCAAGAGAGAATCCATGTTTTATTTTAAATATGTTTCCGTTGATGGAAAGAATGAATACTATCTTTTATGTAACCACTTTGTTTAAATGTGGAATGTAATGAAAGTTTCATGATCTAATTCTCTAAAACTCTAAACCTGAAAAGATTTTCAATGTGTAATCTTGTAATAACTCAAGATTAATTAAGGTTTAGGGCTGGGGCCTTATAAGGATCCTCCCCCAAATCCATCAACCCCTTTTCTCATAAAAATTCCAAAACCTCTACCCTAAAGAGGATCTCAAAAAGATAACTTCAAGAGGTAAATTTATCTTCTCATTTATTTTATTTAAATGATCCTTTATTTTCTTTTTCTTTCCTCACATATTTTAATACAGATGTTATGATTACTCTAGTACCATAAATGTACTAGAATTTTATTATGGTAATGGATTATTTAATCAAAATCACTCTTTTCCCCTTCATTTATTCTAGAAATTAAAACACCATCCGATATATGCTAAATTATAACATTCAAGGAAAAAATGTTTTCTATTTATATTAATATATTCAATTAAGGTAATGAAATGTTTTTTATAGATGAACCAGGTTATTATATAGGTAATATATAATACTAAAGTTTCAATAATATTTTTTATATTTTCTATTAATTTGTAGAATAAAACTAGTTCATTGTGATCAAAAATCGACAAGTAACATAATTAATTATCATTAATGTTTTATATAATGATTCATCTTCACTCAAAATAACCAACATTATTTTATAACTATGTAATCTTAAATATGTTCACTAATAACATATATATTTAATCTTATAAAACCATTCTCATTCTACATGTTTATCAGCACATGAATATAAGTAAACCAACCAAGAAAACCAAGGAAGAAAAAGCTCCCAAACAATGAAATTGAGTCTCTTAGCCCATCAAAACCCCATGAATGAACCTAATAGAGTTATAAAAAATAAATTACATGTTGATGATATTATATAATTATTAATTAATGGAACTATATTTGATTATTCAGTTCATTAAGATCAAATGAGGAACACCTTCAGACATAAGGTAAGGGTTTTATTCCTGAACTTCCTTTTTCTTTCAGATTAATCGCTGTATATCTTTATCCCAATTAAATTGTTAATTATTCTCATGAACTCCTCATAAATTATTTTTTAATGTTCTATGTATTATTACAATCCCTAATATTTCTTTCTTTTATTGGATTTAAATGTTTTAAAATGAACTTTCAAAACTCTTTCAGAAATGTAAGTCTAATTCAAAAGAATTTTTCAAATTCTTACCTATTTTCAATTAAAATAGATATTCTGTTTTTAGAAATAATTATGTTAAAAAATCACTAATTTTAATAGTAAAATAATATCTTACTTCGCTTATGGTTTTATACAAATATTTTTCTAGAATAACTCATCTTTTCAATGTAAAAGAGTATTTACCTCAGGAATTACTCAATGATTTTATAAGAGTATTTTCATCTATTTCAAAACTCTTTTTGATTCATATATATTATTGCGAATAATATTTTACGATATAAAATACCATATTATATTCAATTTATTATGATAAATTTGACTATTTAGGTGTTATTTTGATACCATTCATCTTACTACTCAGAATGGTTTTTGATAATGTTACGGATTGGGGATAGTTATTTACATATCATGTGTATATGTTGTTTATGATTATCTCCATTCATATGGGGAATGAATTATACTTTTTAAGTGATAAGTTGGTCCCAATAAATACCCTCAATTCATTATTATGTCTCATGATACAAATAGATATGGAATTTTTTGGGGCCTTTCCAATTTATAGATATGGTTTTGGCCGAGGCCTTAATCATTTTTAGACGTCTTGTCTGAGGAATTGACAGTATGATTCAGAATGTCCAAAATTTTTATTTTCCTCATTATGAAGCTATAAATTCATAGTTCATGTAGATATTAGGCTAGAAGAATACCCATGATTACTTTCAACTATGTAAATCTTTACTCAGCTCATATTTCTACCCTAATGTGTTCAAGTTTATTATTTTTAAAGTCACGTGTTTTCAATTATTCACAATGACAAATTTTTATGTTTTAATATCTTATGTTTTATTGCTTCCCCTTAATGAGCATGTGATATCACCCCTTCCTATGTTTTATTTTTCCCAAGACACGAAGTGGTTTATTATTTTTATTTTTCAAGGATAATATTAGAGTGTTGGATGTTCCCAATGGAACTTTTCTGTTGTTTTTTATTTAATGTTGAAATGTTGAACTTATGTATGTATCTAGATTTTCAAATATACTAAACTATATGTTCATTAGGGATAATAATTTCTTTAAATCGTGCCAATATAATTTAATAAAGAATAAGGTCTGGGAAACTATGGTTGGGTCTTTACACAAAACCCAAGACAACATTTTCCCTCATATAGTTTATATCCTTATTCCTGACTAAACCACAAATACATAATTCTTATTATAGGATCTATTTAAATGTTTTAAAAATTCCCAAAATTTGGAATAATTAATATTTATTTGATAAATAATAATATATTCCAAAAAAATACACTCATTCTGAATCTCACCAAATAATTTCCCTCAGGTAAACCCATGTTATTATATCAAAAAAATCATCATAAAATATAAATGGCGTTATTTTCTACGGTGAATCCCCATTTTAGTCCCCAAACACCTCTGGTACCAAAATTTTGAATTTCCTCTAAAAAGAACATCTCGTACAGATATTTTCTTTTATATTTTGTATAGGTATTTTTATATTTTAATATAATGTGTTATATTATACATGATTCTATATTTAGTGAGTCATGTTTGTGGTTATCATGGGTATAAAATATTAAAGAAAATGATTGTACACAATGATATATGATCTATTGGTATTTGATTAACTTATATGTTATGTCCTATATGTCATAGATGATAAATAGCATAAAATCATATGTTGACTATGTATATAACTATGTTGATTTTAATAGAGAGAATAATAATACATATAATTATTTTCTAAATTTTATTATTATACAAGAATGTTATTTAAATGGATTTTCATCCTTAGGGGGGAAAATTACCAAGTATATTGGTATAATCAACCCAAAATTAAAATTCAAAATTAATGGATCATGTTGTTGGAGGTATAAGGTGGTTATATATAGTGGAATGAGCTTGATATCAAGAACATTATGTGGGTGGGATATTGTTTAATGTTCATCTAAGGTTTATAGGTTTTTTATGCTTTCATGATTAAAGGGGTTGGGAGTTTTTTTATTTTTGTTAATAAAGTATTGAATTCTGGTTATGTTTTATATAATTAATACATTTTATATTTTTTAAGGTATCATTTGGTAGTGGATACATTATTGATAATATTTTGGTATTTTTAATTCTATTTTATATTCATTCATTTTTCCCTATTGAATAGTGTCTCTTATTTTTTAGATTTATACCCTCAACAATAATAATAAACCACTGGAATATTATATATATGCGGCATGGATCACTTTCAGTTTCATCGTAGACTCAGATTGGGTCCTAAAATAATTTATTCATTACTACATGGAACTAATCTATTGATGGTATGAAACACCGTAAGTGAATTGTCATTATATATAAAACTGTATAAATTTCAATTGTAGATTCATTAGGTTGTTTTTTTATATTTTCAGCTAGGATAATATATTCATTGAGCCTTAAAGGACCATGGTGGTCAAATAATAGTCAAATCCCAAAAACCTAACAAAAATACATAGTTTTTTGGGATTATATTGTAACTATCAATGATTAGTAAAAGATTTCCCAAAAACTAATCTATTAAATTTAATGTCTAAAGTATAAAAATTAACATAGAAAAAAGAATTTTAATTATGTTTTTATGAGTGGAATGGAATATTGATCATTCTTTATTCAACTCACTAAAGGAGATATAAGAAGATTTAATCTTTAATGAGTCATAAATTATGGGGTTTCGTTGTATCCTTAGAAAAAATTATTTCTTTTAACTTATAAATCATGCAATTTAAACCCCATTGATTACTATTATCTAACTCAAAACATAGATATTTTAGATGTAATTTTTTCTAATAATAACGGAATATTATATCTCTATATGTAGCTATATAAATTTAAAAAAATTAAGTATAAATATTTGAGAAAATATATCATCATGATATAAAAGGTATGTTTGGAACTATATATGTTTTATAAACTACTAACCTAGTAAGGAAAACAATGTAATTATTGAATTGTGTAGGAGTTTTCATCATGTTTTATTAATGAAGGTAATATATAATGTTATATTTCTTAATAAAATAGTGAGTATGAACTTAATATTTATGAAGTAAGGTGGAACAGGATACCATTTTCAAGTAATTTCCCAATAATCGTTACTAGAGAAGATAAATAGACACAATATGAAGACACGAATATATAAAATAATATTATGATTATATGTGATAGGAAACTAATTTTATTTAATATTAAAGATGGGTTAATGAGGTTCTGTAATAGATTTATTGTACCATTAATTCCAGAGTTGAAGAAGTAATTTCTAAATTAATCCCATTACTCAAATTTCTCTATATATCTTGCTATAACCAAGATGTATTTCCATTTATAAATAAATTTCTAGATGGAAGTTATTTAATAATTAATTTATTACTCTAAAACTAGATAGATGGGATAAAAAAAATTTAAGGTTGAGAGATAACTTTTTGGATGGTGTTATGAAAATTATCCTTATAATAATGTGAAAATTGCATAACATCCTGAAGAAATTTATCACATGTTTTCCTATGATATTTAAGGGGAATGATACTATACGAGTTATTAAATAATTACTTACTAATTTACCCCATTTAATATAAGTATGTGATTATCTTTCCGAAAAAAATATTATATGGTTTTATATAAGTGAATTAGTGAGGATTCATGATGAAAACTCTTAATAATATATATCTATAATAAATGATTCATGTCAAAATATTACATGGGTCTTAAAAAGTATGCTAGGAACATGGTAAAAAACATTACCAACCATCATCATCAAATATATGGGAAATCTAAAAGAACATTTCAAATGATATTGTTCATATTGAGTTCATGTTAACTTGATTTTAGTGGAAGTAATGACCAATATATAATTCTGATGATATTTATATTAACAACTAGTTTAAATCTATTATAAAAATGTAACCATATGAATATTTTTATATGAAAAAATTTTGTACTCTGACCTACTAGTATTATGTTGGTGAAAGAAACATATTTTGTCACAAATTTGTTGAAACGAAAATACAAAAAGCATGATATTACCTTTCATCACCAAAATCCCTCCCTAGATCAATAATAGAAGTGAGGGTTGTACCCTATTATCGCATTCAATATGTCATAGGTTGATGAATAGAGTGGATGGTTCTAACACTAAAATAGAAGGAATTTATGTCCATATAATATTATAAAATATTGAAAATAAAAATTGAGACTAAATAATATACAAATAAATATCCACATAAAATATTGATTAAAATATATTAACGTATGTCAACCCCTATAAAAATTAAATAAATATCCATTGTAAAAACATTCACTAAATTTATGAAATATAGATTTAAAAAATTTATAATAAACCCTAGTATTATAGTAATTATTCCCTAAACACAAACCTTATATTAAAATTTTTATTATCATGTTCTAAAACCATCCAACAATTCTACTAACACTATCCAAACATATCCAATATTTTATATTCCAATAAAATCATGATTATGTCACAAAATAGGTGACCATGTAGGGGTGGGTATAACACTACCTAAAAAATATTTTATGATCTAAATAAATAATATAATACCATGTATTAAAAATAATAAAAGATAAAAAATGATGACACATAGTCCTAAAACCAATGGTCGTTACCATATATGGGTAATATAGGTCTAACCAAAACTCAAATAACACCTCTATGAATCTTTAATTCATCACTTAGATTCTATAACATATTAGTAACATGCATCAAGGAACACAAATAATCACACACCCATAAAAATTTATGTATTTATAACATATAATCCATGTTAATGATTTATAAAGTCTTAAAATCATCCTACTATAATAACTGTATTACACCCATATAAAATAAAAGTCTTCAATATATAAAATTTATAAAAACTAGTGGGTTGAATTGAATATACCAAACTAACCCTCCAATTAGCCCACTCACTAACTATATCCTAGGTTATATTCAATATAACTTCCTTCACATGGTAGTAATAAAGTGATTTTTACTCCCATTAATAAAATTACATTGAAATAAAACAAGTAAAAACTAATATAATCATATCCTCATAATTGACCCCCAAACATAAATCATGATCATACCATATGTTCCAACATCATTTACCAACACATAACTGACAAAAGAAAAATAAAATCATGATGATAAATCCTCAAAATAATATATGAAGATAGTGATTCCTTATATATTTTGGAACATCACATCATATTACTACCTTCAACCAAGGAATTAACAATAACTGAGAAACCATATATGATTATATATAATGAATATATACTAAGGATACAATTTGAATAATAAAAAACTATATTCCAAAGGAATATAAATAAACCTCTTATAAACCATTAACTTGAAACATGTCATTGATTCATTTTGTTTGATTAAATCATTGATATCATGGTATCATCCTAGAAATTTTACCATGTCATCTGAAAAATTAAAAAACCCATCATATATCATAATTATTGAAAAAATATCAAATATAACATAGATCATTCCATGTTTAAAATATTCATTATGCAATTTATTCTTATTATGAGCCGTAAAGGATATATATAAAATTTTAATCCTAATTACATAAAAAAATAGACAAAAAGATAAACTAAATAATTTTATCAGTATAGACATAACTAATTCAAATAAAAAATTATTTTAAATGAAAACAATTCCTATTTAAGTCTCATTAATTCCTAAAAACTTGTTATAAAAATTATCAACATGAAAAATTTATAAATCAAACTATTTATATTTCAAAAATTGACAATTAAAACGAAATAGGTGGTTTATAAAATATTATACATAAACTGGTATCAATTGGAGATATATTATACTCTATTTATAATGGACCAAAATTCAAGAATGGTAATTTTTGTTAGATAATGGATTGACCATTGTATCTGGAGACCTTTGAGGTGTCGAGGGTGTTAACATAGTTTGAGAATCCAGTCTGGGGAGTTTTTCTATACTTGGGGATAGTATTATAGAGTAGGAAGAATACCACATTGTGACACTAAGGATATTGGCATGGGAAAGTGGGTACATGAGTTTGGGGTGGGTTAAATGGAATTTCTTATATAAGGGGAACCAAGAAATTTTTCTTCTAGTTGAATTTATGGGTTGGTTTTAGGTAAAATCCTAGAAAATGGGAACCAATTCATGGTTGGTGTTTTCAAATATCAAAATAAACTTTTAAGTCCACATGTTTATGGTTTACCGTGTGATGTGTAAAGTTATTTAGGAAAATACATGAGGGTACTCTAGAGGTAATAAAATTTGATAAAATACCTAATTCATTCATTGAGGGATGAGGATTAACTCTATGATACATAGGAAGAATAACATATTGTGACATTGGGAATATCAGAAAGGAGAAGATGACTCTTGAGTTTAGGGTGGGGCGAATGTTCTTCGTTATCCAAGGGACCCTAATACATTATGGTTGTAGGTCAATTGATGGGTTGTTTTTACGTAAAATCATACCAAAGTGGCACTATTTCATGATGGGTGTTTTGAAATATCATAATAAAATTATAATTCCTCATTTCTAAGGGTTACCATGTGACGTGTAAATGTTTGTAGGAAAACATGTATGCGTACTCCAGAGGAAACAAAATTTTATAAACTACATGAGTCATTCAATGAGGCATAAGGGTTAACACTATGATACATAAGTTTAACTATGTATAAAAGGGTTTACAATTATGGGTTACTAGAGTTGTGTTGTAAAATTAGAAATGTGTTGGAAACCACTATGATACATAAGACTTGATATGTAAGGGCTGTTTACAGATAATATATAAGGGTTATTTTTCATTGACACATGATTTCCAGACATTCAAAAAATTTATTTCCGGTTATCTAGACAGGGGGTCATGTTACACGCCAATGGTTATATAATGAAATAACCTTATGTAGTGAATTAATGATTTTTCCTTCCATATATTTGTGTGTTTTAATTCATGATGAGAGATTTCATGTCACGATTTCTAAGAAATTGAAATCACATCATGATCCTATAGTGTCTATTAGTGACCTCCACTGATCATTTTTTTCAATTAATTAAATTAATTGTTAAATTTATTATTCAAGGTTGTTTTTTATATTTCATCCAGAAATACAATGAGTACACCCTAATTCTCCTCTTTCTCTCTCTCATTATTATTCCCATTGGAGTTATATTCATCAAATGTTTTATTTTATATATGTCATTTACAATGCAGACTAGCCACAGATAAGGATAATTTTCCTTAGGTGATTATTTCTAGTTTTTATCACCATTACCTTGTTTTATATTGATTATGAACTAAATAAATGATTTTTTCATATCATATAATTTCTATTTATTAAATCTAAATCATAGATATTTTCTCAATGATTTGAGTCCTTCAAACTCCAAGTTAGTCATTCCAAAAAATTCCCTATATTATCTGTGTGTTAGGAATCATGTGAAAAAATAGATGAGGGTGTGGCCTTATGAAGGACCATGTATAGAACCACTTGCTTTTTTCATAATTAATAATAAATATATGAGGTAGTCCCACATATAAATGATATTTTTTTCCTACCTTGTCTTTGTTTTATTAGTTGGGCAGTTAAAGGTTTTGATGGAAATGATGTTGTATATTATTGATGACATTATCTTGGAATTTGAAAATGGGATGGGTCTAACTTGTGTGACTATTAAAGATATTTATCCCTAAAAATAGATAAATGAGGTTCATTGATGTGATATTTGTGTTTTCAAACATTTACATTAGTAGTGACAATGGTACTCTATGTTTGGATCATATATATAAGGCCCCATCCTGAAACATTACATTATCTTGAATTAAGTTAATAATTCGCGTTGAAGATCTTTTCAGGATTAGTGGTTTATATAATTAGGCCATAAATATTACATTACATCTCATAAATTAAAAATTATACACTTCTACTCAGTATACATTTTTTCATAAAATAAAAAATCATAAAAGAAAAAAATAATTCTTTTCGTGACATTAATCTTATTGAGTTCTTCCTTTATCTTACCCTTCCTTATACCCTATGAAAAAAATTTCAAAAACATGGGATGAGCATAAAAATATCATTAACAGTTATAAAATAAAGAAATAAAACATTAGTTCATCAATACAAACAAAACATATGCTCTTTAGCATACCTCATGAAATCATAAGATTTATGAATAACACATAGAAATCATAAATCATAAAGGTAACTGGTTGAATCGATATCATAGTTATATTGCAGATTTCACAGATACATAGTGAGTTACACTTGGAATAACAATCATAGTATATTCCCTAAATCTCTCAGGAGAAACATTAACATTTACGTCTGCCACGTTACCTAATGCATTAGAGAGTTATCTTGGTCTCACCCGCCCTAGGTTTATCATAGAACCACCCATATACGTAAACAATGCCCAATAACCATAACATATTCATAACACATAAAATAAGCATAAATTAAATATAACATTTCAAAATTGCAATCACAACATATCATTTCAAGATATTGACACAAACTATGCTTTATCAAAACCATTTTCAAAACCATTTAAAACATTTACTAATGATTTTTTTGAATCAATGTTTCTCATAAAAATTTGAATATTTTGAATGAAATTTTAGGTTCAAAAAATTCATTTTCATATAAATTAATCCTTAAAACCATTTTTAAAACATGGACATTAATGACAAATAATTATAAGAATAAATATTTAAGATATTTGAAATGATATTTTAGTTAAATAATTCCAAACGAAATGAGAGACACTTGAATAAAAATAATTGAAGAATAAATTTCTTAAAAGATTATAATAGCATGAGAATAATGATATTTATGATATAATATATCAAACTGATGTATATACACCATATAAAATTGAATTTTTGTATAAAAACAAATAAGTCTCAATGGAATGTAAATTGAGACAAAGTCCCTTTCAAATATTATATCCTTAGATTGAAGACAAATCAATGACATAATTTTGAGTTAACAATAAGAATACACCGAATATAAGTGGATATTATGTGTAAAACAATCATATTACATTCACACATATTAATAGCATGACATAATCAAGAAGTATAAGTTTAACCCAAATAATTGAAATTGGGTTAATAAGTTCTCTTACAGAAATTACAAAGCCTAACGGCGTTGCATTAAAATTCAGAAAATGAGTTGATGAGGTGGAAAGGGGTATCTAATCATAAGTACAGATAATGTAATGCAATAAAAATTTATAATAACATATCCCAACATATTAAAATGGAAATTAAAAGATATGTTATAAAAGAATTCTTTGACTAAAAGTGTGTGGTGAATGGTTCCCTTACCGATTAGGTAACTTACTAAACATACAACCCATGAAAGAATGATCTTACAATGAATATTTAAATACCTATAAATTAAATTATATTACCCAAATAATATAATCATGGTTATTACATTCACCACACAAAAACAATAGAGGTAAATATAGCAAGAATCTCACGCTAATAAAAAGAGAGATGAAACCCCCTTACTATGTTGTAATCAATCGAGTCATAAGAAAAAAAGTTAATAACCACCAAATGAATAACTTAATAAGAAGAATATAAATATAATCATAATAATATATATGAAATGGTAGTGCAAAATACACAACATTCAAAAATAAGTGGTGAACAATGTAAAAATCATGAAATTAAAAGTGAGATAAGAAACTTCTTACCTGGTGTTTGACTTGACTCAAATATTCTGTGTTCTTCCTAAATAATAAACCTAAGTTAATTTTTAATTCCATAAGAAAATTTTTCAAGTTTATTATTCCTTTTATATCAATTATTTCATTTCTATAAAAATAGTTTAATTATTTGAGTTCATATCAGTCATTTTGTCGATGTTCAGAACTTTAGTCAACAATGAACAAGTTATAATTACAAATTGCACATGTTGTCAAAATTAAATTTTCTTCAGAATGATATTAATGATTTAAATATCTTATATATCATTTATGTCCACCTTATATGTATTTATAATTTTCTATATGATTTGGATTTATGAAAGGAAACACACCGTTCATGGAGATGATAAGTCGTACGTACGCATGAACACTACTTCCAGTTCTATTTTATATGTAAAGGAATGTAAAAATAATTATAAATAGGTATATTATAATTCCAGTATAATATCTATGTTATTTAATTTAATTTACACCATACTTTATAAGTTACATGTATCACATGAATGAGTCATTTCACTTTGAGGGGGCGGTAGTCTGCACTTCCTAAAATAAAAGTATCGTATTTAACCATTATGGAAACCATAAAGGTATAATATAAATGAAAAATATAGAAGTATATAGAAAATATAAATATAATATAAATCACATGTAAATATAGTTCCATCTTAATGACACCATAATATGTGGTAGGAGAAGATTGAACAATCATCGTTTTGTGAGGCAGTAGTTCGCCGTTCACAAAAACAGTATGTCCTTCACCCATTAGACGAAAGTGTGTGTATGTTTAGTTCATATACATATCATATAAACAAACTAGTATATTGAGGATTTTTTTTATAAAAAAATGGAATAAAAATAGTTTAAGGGGTTGGATAAGTAAAATAAAATAAAATAACTTAAGAGAAGATGTTGCCTTTAAATCTGGTAACTCTATTTGGTTTGAACCAAACGGATTTCTGGAAGTTCCTTTTGCCTAATGTAAGGATTCTAGGTGGAATATAGGGATCTTGAGAGCTTATTTAGTCCATGTTTGGACGATACAATGGGCCAGAGATGTGTAATTCATGGGTTAGAGGTGATGTCTTTTTATAAGAGGGAGAAGGGGCTCTTTAGTAATGTTTGAAAATATTATTTTATTATATAATGATTTTTGATTTCTAAAGGTCCAAAACATATTAAAGTAAAATATAATATAACTCTTGTTCGAAATAAAATCATCTAGTATGAATTATACTGGTTTTTAATATTGTTATAATCTTTATAATCTTATTTATTTAAATCATTCATTAATGAGGTAAACACAACATCATTATTGTGTCATAAATAATTTTCTTTAATAGATGTCTAAAAATTATACAAAAAATACCATGATGTAGTAAATAATTTTATCATTCAAAAATATATTCATAGTATAATAGATAACATATAAAACCCCATTTATGAATTAATTTACTAAAATATATACGTTTATGTCATTTTTGTCATTGCATTGAATTAATTAATATAATGTGTCCTTATATCTATTAACTGGCTCCATAGGGTCCCAAAATCAACCAAAAGATTCATATGATATTAAATGTATCATCCAATAGTATTATGACACATTTTAGTGAAATTTAATATTATTATAATATTATATTACATTGAATTACCCAATTTACCTTTAACTTCTGTAAATAAAAGTCAAAAGTTACTATTCACCAAAAACTATTTTCATCTTATTGAACCAAACATTATTTATTAATTACAACCATGTTTGCTGGATTTTCTAAATTCAATTCATAGAAGCGATAATGTTTCATTTAAATGAAAAAGTCAGTTTTTTAACTTCTACTTAGTATTTTCACTATTCATGAAAAAATTATGTTTTTCAGAGAAATACCAAAAATTATGCCTAAGATATATTTTATATTCATGATTCAAAAATTATGTCTATTTTTTCAAATTTAAAACATATAAGTTGCATTAATTAATTTAAAATTAATTCCTCTTTTCAAAAAAAGCGTGTTTTTTAAGAAATAATAACTATAAAAAGATTGACACTTGTTTATGTCCAATTTAGAAGATAAATTACATCCAATGTCCAAAATTACATTAAATAGTAAAAATATAATTTAATTACACTTAAAAAACAACTTAAATTATAATCTAACCATACAAATAAATTATATTAAAAGGCAGCTTTGAGTTAAAATACAGTATTTTTCATTATTCAATAAAAAATGAATTTTATCAAAAAATTAATAATAAATTAACCAAAGTAAATTTTGATGCCCTGATTCTAATGAAAATTTTTATTTTTTCAAATAGAACTTATAAAAGTGACAAAAAATAGATTTAAATGGGGTTCTCCATCAAAAGGTGATAAATCAACCTTTTAAAAATTATTAGGGTATTTATGCTTAAAATTCGATTCATTCAAATTTTTAGACTCTAACTATTATTGGATAAATTAAAATACATTTAAGAAGCATGTTTAATCATAATATGGGTAGTTATATTCATTCATTCCAATACAATGGATAGGCATTAACGTCCTTTTATAATATTATTATACTATTATTTTTCAGTATGACCCAACGTTGTGTGCACGTAATATTTCAAAGAAACTTGTTGTTGAGTATTGGGTAAGCCATCAAACATTGCATCCCCTTTAAAGTATAACTAATATTTAATTCACAAATTTTAATAAATATGAAAATGTATTATTCTTTATTTACTTAGGATGTCACATACTCCCACCCCCATTTAGAAATTTTGTCCTAGCAATTTTAAAATTGGGCTTGGAAACTTAATTAAAAGTCCCACATCGGGACAAGAGTCAATAAAACTATCACATTAAATAAAGTACAAAGGTCACCCGAGATAACACATAATAAGATTCCATGAAAACATGGATATGGAGGAGAAACTAAGTTTCATGTTTTGATAGAGAGTGATAGAAAGCATGATTAGAAGAAAGTTAACCACTAAATAATCACAAACTTGTGAAAGGTTAAACAGTTTGAATTTTCCCAATAGTGAAAGTAAACAGGAAAAGTTTTTTGTTTTATGTTTCATTTCCTCAAGTAGGAGAATTATTTTATGATATTGAATAAGGATATAGAGAAATATACTTACTTTTCAAGTAGATTTTCATCCATTAATAAGTTTCTACTAGAAATCATCTTTTCTCCAAATAATGAGTATTCAAGATAAATTGTTCACATTTAAAGTGCTAGAATCAAATTCTAGATAATCCCATAATCCAAAAAATATGAATAATATATTTTCCCTATATTTAGACATTAACCAAAACCAAAATTATTACTACAATATCAGATAATCCTAAAAAAATATAATCCTTTAAAAAAAGAAATATTATTCCTAATCTCTAAAATTCGACAAACAATACCCAATGTTTAACAAAGACCATTCAATAAACAATTGTCCAGAAAATTTTTCAATGTAAACCAAACTATTATTAAAACCCAAAATCTGAAGGATTTAATCACATAGTCTTCCATAGTAAATCTTACCATTTATCACCAAATAACATCTACTACTCTTAATGTCTCATTCTGAAGTGTAATTAACCTAATCACATATTCCATATTATAGGTTAATCATTTCCATAAATATCCCAAATAGCCATAAAACATAGATTCTTCCAAAATAAAATTTCAACCATTATCCCACTAATAAGATCCCATACTACTCTATTTTCCTCTAGCATATTGTGTTTCCTCAAAAGAGAGATTGTCTTGCAAAATAAACTTTTTGACTTAATCACCAAATCATATTCCTATACTAAGGATATTCATTTGATAAAATAAAAGTTCCATATATCAACATATTCTTGATCCATAAATCATTTATCTAATGGATTAACTCATACTAACTAGGGATATAATGTAAGTCAGTGGTAAGCAATACGCCCTTATCACCCTTCGGTTGTGGGTTTGGTTCCCATGGCCTTATCGGACACAACAGGTTGTCACCCATCTTATGGGTTGTCCTTTTTATAAAACTCAAAAATAACCCTTGCATATTTTAACCTCAAAGGTTTAATTATACCAATCATTTTCATCTCAACTCATTAAGACCTCAATATATTAATAAATACATATATATTGAAATTTTTTAATTTCACCTCCATATGATAAAATAAAACTATTCCTAAAAGAAAGAATATCATACCTTGATATTGGTTTCTATATGGTTTCATTGTCTTCTTGTTCACCTAGGTACAAGGTCCATGCATTGAAACAATGATTTAGATATCCTTCAAAATCATTTTATTCCTTCATCCAAATTCAACTTGTACAACATGGATCATATGGGTGTACACCAAAAAATAATTTCGTAAAATAATCATGTATAACAAATAATATTAAAGAATTTAATAAAAATTTATTTTTATATAACAGTCAGACTGAGTTTTCATTGAAACTTTAAATCAATGGTCCTTTTAGAATACTATAAGTATGTGATGAAAGACTATAATTTAAATGAAAATATAAATAGGTTGCGCAAGGGTCTCCTTCTTTGGCACCTATTTCAAAATCATTATATGCTTCAAAATCTTGTGATATGGTAAAATATTTGAAAATTCCTTGATAATATTTACCTTTCATGAAAATATGAGAATATTATGAAAATAAGTTTTCATTAAATACATCCCATGATCTACGATGATTTTTAGGTATAGTGTAGGTGCTTGATATCTCAAACAAATTCTTGCGAGTGAGTTGTATGCAAGAAAGAGTTTAACAATCATCTGAACAAGACTTCGCAATAATTACTGCAAGCATGTCATCAGGAAGAGATAAGAATTTTGTTTGAGATCCCCCTCCTTCAATTTGTAACTAACTTTCCTTGATCAAAAAAGTTATAAAACAATGATTTAACATAAATATCTGACATAGAGACTAACTAGGTGTCTAATAAAAAATCATAATCCCTAAAGTTGTCTATACTGACCTTTGATACCAACTATAAGGCCCCAACCTTAAACATTAAATAATCTTGAATTATGTTAATAATTTAAATTGAGGATATTTTCCGCTTCATATTTTTAGAGACTTAGGACATAACGATTACATTACATCTCAAAAATTAAAAATTAGACACCTGTAGTCTGTATCCATTTTTTTCAAAAAATAAAAATTTTTAAAAGAAAAAAATAATTATTTTCCTCATATAATTATTCATGAGTTCTTTCATTATCTTCCCTACCATATACCATGTGAAATTTAATTCAAAAACATGGGATGAGCATAAAAATCTCAGTAAGGGTTATAAAATAAAGAATGAAAACAGTAGTTCATAAATACATAAAAAACATAAGCTCTTTAAAATACCTCATGAAATCATATGATTTATGAATAACACATATAAATCATAAATCATAAAGGTAAATTATTGAATCCATATCTTAATAAAATTATATCTTTCATAGATATATAGGGAGTTACACTTGGAAAACATATCATAGTATATTCCCTAAATATATTAGGAGAAACATTAACACTTAACTCCGCCACATTACCCAATGCATTAGAGAGCTATCTCGGGCTCACCCGCCATCAGTTTACCACGGAACCTCCTGTATACTTAAACAATGCTCAATAAACATAACATATTCCTAACACATAAAACAAGAATAAATGAAAGATAACAATTCTAAATTGAAAATACAATATATCATTTCAAGGTATTGACATAATCAATGCTTTATCAAAACCATTTTCAAAACCATTTAAAACATTTAATAATGATATTTTTTAATCAAACTTTCTCATACCACTTTGATGATTTTGAATTAATATTTAATTTCAAAATATTCATTTCCATATAAATAAATCCTTAAAATTATTTTTAAAACAAGTCCATTAATGAAAAATATTTATAAGAATAAGTCTTTAAAACATTTTAAATGATATTTTTGTTTAAGAGTTCTTAACCAAATAAGAGATGCTTGAATTCAAATAATTGAGGATTAATATTAATAAAAGCTTATAATATCATTAGAATAATGGGATTAATGATATAATATGTCAAAGGTCAGTACATACACCATATAAAAGTGAATTGGTGTATAACAAAAAATATGTCTCAATGGAATGTAAATTAAGACAAAGTCCCTTGCAAATATCTTGTCCTTAGATTAAGGACAAATCAATGACATAATTATATCTTAACAATAATAAATCATCCAATATAAGTGGATATTATGTGTAAAAAAATCATAGGACATTCAAAAATATTCATATCATAGCATAATCATTATTTATATGTTTAATCGAAAGAATTGAAATTGTGTTAAGAAGTACTATTACAGAAATTTGACAGCCTAACGACATCAATTTAAAATTCAAAAATTTAGTTGATAAGAGAGAAAAGGGTCTCTCATATCATGGACATAAAATTTACAACAATAAGGATATATAAGAACATATCCCAACATATTAAAATGGATGTTAAAAGATATGTCATAAAATAAGTCTTTAACTAAAAGAGTGTGGTGACAGGTTCCCTTACCGATTTGGTAACATGTGAAACATACAACCCATGAAATAATGTTCATACAATGAAGATGTAAATACCAATAAATTAAATTATATTACACAAATAATATAATCATGGGTAGTAAATAATATGCACAAAAGTAAATAGGGGGAAATATAGCATGAATCTCATGGGAATAAAATGCGAGATGAAAACCCCTACCATGTTGTAATCAATAGAGTCGTAAGACCAAAAGTTAAAATCCACCAATTAATCATAGAATACCATGAATATAAATTGAATCATTATAATATATATATATAATTGTATTACACAATACACCACATTAAATAAATAAGTGGTTCACAATTGAAATCTCACGAAATTAAAAGTGAGATAAGTTACTCTTTACCTTGCGTCCGACTTGACTCGTATGTTCAGTTTTCTTCCTGAATAATATAATTTAGTTAATTTATAATTTCTTAAGAATAATTTTCAAGTTTATTATTCCTTTTATACCACTTATTAACTTTCTATAACAATTAGTTAATTATTTTAGTTCAAATCAATCATTTGGTTGTTTCGCAAAACATTAGTCAAAAATGAACTTGTTATAATTGCAAATTGTTCTTGTTGTAAAAAGTCCATTATATCTAGAATGATATTAATTATTTAGATATCCTATAAATAATATATATCAATTTTATATGTGTTCATAATATTCCATATCATTTAGAGTTAAGAAATTAAACACACTATTCATGGAGACGGTAAGTCGTACGTACACATGAATTCTACATTGATTTATATTTATATTTAATAGAATAAAAACTTAATAATACATAGGTATATTATAATTACAGTATAATATATATGTTATTTAATTTAATTAACTCCTTTTTTATACATTCCACATATGTTCTGAACGAGTCATATCACTTTGAGGGGTGGTAGTCCGCACTTTCTCAAATGAAATTATCGTATTTACCCATTATGGAAACGATAATGATGTGATATAAATGAAAAATATAAAAGTTTATATACAATATAAATATAATATAAATCACATGTAAATAAATTTCCATCATAATTTATTCCATAAGAACTGGTAGGATAAGATTGAACAATCATCGTTTTGTGAGTCAGTAGTTCTTCATTCAAAAAAACAGTATGTTCTTTACCAATTAGAAGGAGGTGTCTTTATGTGTAGTTAGAATACATCTCATATAAAAAACCTAGTATATTGAAGATACTGGTTTTCTTATAAAGTAAAAGAAAATAATAGGTTATGGGGGTGGAGAATTAAATTAAAATAAAAGAACATAAGAGAAGATGTTACCTTTAAATCGGGTAACTCTGATTGGTTTTAACCAATAGGATTTCATGAAGTGCCTTCTACTTAAAGTAAGGAATATAGGTGGAATAGAGGGATCTTGAGATATTATTTTGGAAGATTTTGGATAAGACAAGGGGCTTGAGAGGTGTGATTAATGGGTTAGAGGCGAGGCCTTTTTATAAAGGGGAGGAGTGGCTCTTTAAGAATGTTCAAAAATATTATTTTTCTATATAATTATTTTTGGTTTCTAAAGGTCCAAAACTTATTAAAGTCAATTATAAGATGAATTTTGTTAGAAATAAAATAATCCAATAATAATTGGACAGGTTATGTATATTTTTATAATCATTTTAATCTCATTTATTAAAATATTTCATTAAATAGGTAAACACTTCATCATTATATTGTCATAAATAATTTTATTTATTTGATGTCTAAAATTTATAAAAAAATACCATGATGTAGGAAATATTTTTATCTTTTGAAATAATATTTATTGTTGAAGATATAACTTATATAATCTTATATAAGAATTTATTTACAAAGAGATATATGTTTCTGTCATTTTTGTCATTACTTTAAATTAAATAATATAAAGTGTCATTATCACTCTTAAGTGGCTCCATGGGGGTCCCAAAATAAACCCAATGATTCCCATTTTCCAAAATTTATCAACCAATAATATTATGGCACATTTTACGGTACTTTAATATTATTATAATATTATTTTTAACTTAAATTACCCAATTTACCTTTAATCGCGGTAAATAAAAGTCAAAAGTTACTAATCACCAAAAATTATTTTCATCTTATTGAACCAAATTTGAATTAATAATAACCTCCATATTTGTAGAATTTTTTAAATTCAATTCACAGAAATGGTAAAATTTCATTAAAATGAAAAGGTTGGTTTTTTAACTACTATTCATTGTTTTCACTATTCACCAAAAATTGATATTTTTCAGAAAAATAAAAAAAATTCAGCCTAAGATATATTTTTTATTTTGAAATAAAAAATTATGTATATTTTACCAAATTTAAAGAATATAAGTCTCATTAATTAATTTAAAATTAATTCTCGTTGTCAAAATATAAAACGTTTTTTTAGGAAATAATAACTATCAAAAGATTGACACTTGTTTGTGTCCAATTACAAAGTGAAATTACTTCCAATGACCAAAATTGGATTCAATGGTAAAAATTTAATATAATTACACTTTAAAACAAATTAAAAATATAATCTAACAATATAAATAAATTATATTTAAAGGCATGTTTGAATTAAAATACATCATTTTTCATTATTAATTTAAAAATGAATTATCTAAAAAAATACCAAAAAATTACCCAATATAAATTACGATTTCTAGATTCTAAAGAAGAATTTTATTTTTTCAAATATAACATATAAAAGTTATCAAAATGAGATTTAATGATATTTCTCCATCAGAAGGTGAAAAATCGACCTTTTAAAGAATATTAGAGTATTTATGCTTAAAATTAGACTCATTCACATTTTAAGCCTCTGACTTTTATTGGATAAATGTAAAAACATTTAGAAAATGTTTAATCATAATATGGTTAGTTCTTTACATTCATTCTAATACAATGGATAGGTGTTAACTATAATTTAAAATAATATTATATTATTATTTTTTAGTGTGACCCAACATTGTGTGCACACAAAATTTCAAAGAAACACGTTGTTGCATATCGAGTATGCCATCAAACATAGCATATACATTAAATTAAAATTAATATTTAATTCATAAATATTATTAAATATGAAAATGTATTACTCCTTATCTACTTGGGATGTTACATCCTTCCCCTCTTTTAGAAATTGTGTCCATGTAATTTTAAAATTTGACTTGGAAACATCATTAAAAGTCTCACATCAGATAAAGAGTCAATAAAACTATCACTTTAAAAGAAAGAAAGAGATATAAAAAGGTCACTCGGGAAAACCCATGATAGGATTCCTTGAAAACATGGATATGGAGAAACTACATGTCAAGTTCTGCTAGAGAGTGATAGAAAAAATGATTAGAAGAAAGTTAACCACCAGAAAATCACAAACATGTTATAGGATAAACAGTATTTTGATTCCTAGTAAGAAAAGTGAACAAGCAAAATTTTTTGGTTTTAAGTTCCATTTCATAATTTTGGACAATTATTTTGTGAGATTAACTAAGGACATAAGGAAATAAACTTAGTTTTCAATCAGAGTTTCATCCTTGAATTAGTTTCTACCAAAAACTCATCTTTTCTCTAAATGATTATTATTAAAGATGACTTGATCACATATGAAGTGATAGAATAAAATTCTAGAAAATCACATAATCCTACAAATATGAACTATATATTTTCCATTTCATTAGACATTAACCAAAAATAAAATGTATAGTACAAGGTTAGATAATCCCAAAAAAGATAATCCTTCAAAAAAATAAAAAATATAATATCCAAAATTCAACAAACAATACCCAATGTTCAACAAAGACCATTAAATAAACAATTGTCCATAAAATTATTCAATATAAACCAAACTAATATTGAATCCCAAAAATCAGAAGGATTAAATCACATAGTCTTCCATAATAAATCTTAACATTTATCTCCAAATAACATCAACTACTCTTAATGTATCATACTAAAGTGTAATTAACCTAATCACATATTCTATATGATAGGATAATCACTTATATAAATAACCCAAATATCCATAAAATATAGATTCTTCCAAAATATAATTTCAACCATTATTTCACAAATAAAATCTCATAGTATTCAATTTTACTTAGGCATATAGTGCTTCCTCAAAAGAGAGAACGGCTTACAAAATAACCTTTATCACTAAATCACCAAAGCATTTTCATGTACTAAGGGTATCAATTTAGTAAACCCTAATTTCCCAAAATCTAATTATTCTTGATCCATAAAATCGTTTAACTAAACGAATAACTCATAATAACTAGGGACTTGACGTAGGCCAGTAGTAGGCGATGCGCCCTTTTTTCCATTTGGTTGTGGGTACGATTCCCATGGCCTTGGAGGACGAGATGAGTTGTCACCCATATTATGAGTTATCCTTTTATAAAACTCAAAAATAACCATAACATATTTTATCGTCAGAGTTTATCTTATTCCTATCATTTTAATCCCAATGCATTAAGACCTCAACATCTTAAGGATGAATTACATTTATTGTCATTTTTTTATTTCTCCTCTATATGATAAAATAAAACTATTCCCAAAAGAATGATCATCATGCATTGATCATGGTGTCCACATGGTTTCATTGTCATCTTGTTCACATAGGTAGAAGGTCTATGCGTTGCAACAATGATTTATATGTCCTTCAAAATCATTCTATTCCTTCATCCGAATACACCTGGTACAACATGGGTCATATGGGTGTTCACAAAAAAATAGTTTCATAAAATAATCATGTATAACATATAATTTTAAAACATCTGATAAAACTAGCTTTTTATAAAATAGTTAGACTGAGTTTGAGTTGAAACATTCAATAAATGGTCCTTTTAAAATACCATAATTATCTACTGGAAGGATATAATATCACCGAAAATATAAATAGGTTGTGTAACGGTATCCATCTTCAGCACCTTTTTCAAAATCATAATATTCTTCAAAATCATGTGATAAGGTAAAATATATGAAAATGCCCTGATAATATTTACCTTTCTAGAAAATATGAGAATATTATAAAAATATGATTTGATAAAATACAACCCATGATCCACGATGAAATCAAGGTATAGTGGAGGTTTTTGATATCTCAAACAACTTATTGAAAGTGAGTTTTATACTAGAAAAAAGTTTCACAATCATCTGAACTTGACTTTGTAATAATTATTGCAAGCATGTCATCAGGAAGAGATAGGAATGTCGTATGAGATCCACCTCATTCCATTTGTAACTGAATTTCCTTGATCTGAAAAAGTAATAAAATTGGGCTTTATCTTAAGGAGTAGACATAGAGACTAACAATGTGTTTAATAAAACACCTTAATCCCTGAAGTTGTCTAAACCGGCCTTTGATACAAACTATAATGCCCCAACTTTAAACATTGCATAATCTTGAATTAAGTTAATAATTTACATTGAGGATCTATTCAGGTTAATATTTTCATAGAATTAGGCTATAACTATTACATTACATCTAAAAAATTACAAAGTAGACCCTTCGACTCAGAATCCATTTTTTCATATAATAAAAATTATTAAAATAAAACAATAATTATATTCTTGATATAAGTCTTATTGAGTTATTTATTTCTCTAACCCTGCTTTATACACTGTGAAAAACATTTCAAAAACTTGGAATGATCAAAAAAACATCAGTAAGGGTTACGAAATAAAGAAAGAAAACATTTGTTTATCAATACATACAAAACATAATCTCTTTAAAATACCTCATGAAATCAAATATTTATGAATAAAAATAGAAATTATAAATCATAAAGGTAACTAATGGAATCCATATCAAACTTAAATTGTATCTTTCACAGCAACATAGGTTGTTACACATGGAATACCCATAACAGTATATTCTCTTAATATCTGAGGAGAAACATTAACATTTACCTTCGTCATGTTACCCAATGCATTATAGAGATATCTCGGGTTCACCCACCATTGTTTTATCATAGAACCAACCATATACATAAACAACTAGCAATAACCATGAAATTTTAAAAACAAATAAAACAAGCATAAAAGAATGATAACATTTCCACATTGCAATCACAGTATATCATTTCAATATATTGAAATAATCAATGCTTTATCAAAACCATTTTCAAACCCATTTAAAACATTTAATAAAGATATTTTTGAATGAAACTGTCCCCTACAACTTTGAAGCTTTTGAAGGAATTTTTAATTTCAAAATGTTCATGTCCATATAAATAAATCCTTAAATCCATTTTTAAAACATGGTCATTAATGAAAAAGATTTATAATAATAAATCTTTAAATCATTTAAAATGATATTTCAGTAAAATATTTCTTAACCAAATGAAAGACGCTTGAATACAAATTAATGAGGAATAACCTTAATAAAATGTTACTATATCTTTAGAATAAAGATATTTTTAATATAATATGTCAACGGGTAGTAGATACACCATAAAAAGTGAATTGGTGTATAACAATATATAAGTCTCAATGTAATGTAAATTGAGACAAAGTCCCTTGAAAATATCAAATCCTTAAATTAATGACAAATAAATGACATAATTATGTGTGAACAATACAAATAAAACCAATATAAGTTGATATTAATTGTAAAACAATCACAGGACATTCACAAAAATTCATGTCCTGACATAATCAAGAAGTATAAGTTTAACCCTGAGAATTTAAATCGGGTTAAGAAGTTCTCTTATAGTAATTCGATAGTCTAACAGCGTCCCTTTAAAATTAAAAAAACGAGTTGATGAGAGAAAAAATGATATTTCATCACATGGACATAAAATGTACAGAAATAAGTATATAGATGAATATATCCCATCATATGAAAACATAAATTAAAATAAATGTCATAAAAGAATTCTATGACTAAAAGAGTGCGGTGAAAGGTTCCTCTACTGATTTGGTAACATAGGAAACATATAATGTATGAAGGAAAGATCATAGAATAAATATGTAAATACCCATAAATTAAAATATATTACACAAATAATACAATCATGGGAAGTATATACACCACTCAAAAGGAAATAGTGGAAAATATATCATGAATCTCAAGGGAATAAAAAGTTAGATGAAAACCCATTACCACGTTGTAATCAATTGAGTCGAAAGACCAAAAGTTAATAACAACCAAATTAATCATAGAATTCAATAAATATAAATAGAATCATGACAATATATATATCAAATTTTATAACACAATACACTACATTCAATAAATAAGTGGTGAACTATGGAAATATCACGAAATTAAAAGTGAGATAAGAAACTCCTTACCTTGAGTCTGACTAGACTCGTATGTTTTGTGTTCTTATTGTATAATAAAATTCAGTTAATTTCTACTTCCTTAAGAAAAATTATCATTTTTATTATTTCTTTTATATCACTTATTACATATCTATAACAATTGGTTAACTATTTGAGTTCATATCATACATTTTTTTGATGTTCGGAACTTTAGTCAAAAATGAAATTGTTATAATTACAAATTTTCCTTGTGGTCAAAAGTACATTATCTCAATAATTATATTCATAATTTAGATATCATATATATAATATATAACCATTGTATATGTATTTCTAAAATTCCATATCATTTGGAGTTATGAAATGAAATGCACAGCTCATGGAGACGGTTAGTCGTACGTACGTATGAACGCTACTTTCATTTCTATATTATATTTAAAAGAATGAAAAATTAATAATTCATAGGTGTATTATAATTATAGTATAATATCTATGGTATGTAATTTAATTTACTCCATACTTTCTATGTTCCACGTTTGGAATTAACGAGTCGTATCACTTTGAGGGGGCGGTAGTCCACACTTCCTCAAATGAAATTATCATATTTACCCATTATGAAAATCAAAAAAGTATGATATAAATGAAAAATATAGAATCATATAGACAATATAAATATAATATAAATCACATTTAAATATATTTCCATATTAATGGCCACCATAATAGGTGATAATAGAATATTGAACAATCATTGTTTCGTGAGGCAGTAGTTCGCCGACCACAGAAATAATATGTTCTTTACCCATTAGATGGCGGTGTGTGTAAGTGTAGTTCGAATCCATATCATATCAACAACATATTATATTCTGGATACTGGTGTTGTTATAAAAGAAATGAATAAAAATTGTTTAGGTGGATGGAAAAGTAAAATAAAATAAAAGAAGTTAAGAGAAGACATTACCTTTAAATCAGGTAACTTCCTTTGGTTTGGGCCCAAAGGATTTCTTGAAGTGCCTTCTACCTAAGGTTAGGCTTCTAGGTGGAAGAGAGGTATATTGAAAACTTATTTTGGTAGATTTTGGACAAGAAAAAGGGCTTGAGAGGTGTTATTAATTGGTTATAGGTGAGGCATTTTTTAAGGGGGAGGGGCTCTTTAGAAATTTATGAAAATATTATTTTATTATACAATTATTTTCGGTTTCTAAAAGTCCAAAACTTATTAAATTTAATGATAATATGACTCTTGTTAAAAATAAAGGTATCCAATAAAATTTGGACATGTTTTGGATATTTTTTTAATCTTTATAATCTTATTTATTGAAATCATTTATTAATGAGGTAAACACTACATCATTATTGTGTCATAAATACATTTTTTTATTTGATGTATGATTTTATTAATAAAATTACGATCATGTAGGAAATTAATTTATCTTTTAAAATAGTATTTATAGTCTAAGATATAGCATATATAACCCCATTTAATAATTGATTTACTTAAAGATAAATGTTTATTTCATTTTTGTCATTACATCAAATTATTTAATATAAAGTGTCATTATCACTCTTATATGGCTCTATGGGGTCCCAAAATCCACCCAAGGATTCCCATGGTCAGTAATATGTCAACCAATAATAGTAGGACACATGTTAGGGTAATTTATTATTATTATAATATTATTTTTACCATGAATCGTCTTATTTACCATTAACCGCGGTAAATAAAATTCAACAGTAACGATTCACCAAAAAACATTCATCTTATTAAACCACATTTTACTTACTAATAAAAACCATGTCTATCAGATTTTTTAAATTCAATTAACAGAAGTTGTAAAATCTCATTTAAAAGAAAAATTTGGTTTTTTAACCACTACTTAGTGTTTTCACTATTCATCAAAAATTGATGTTTTTTAGATAAATACCAAAAATTAAGCCTAAGAAATATTTGATATACCAAATTCAAAAATTATGTCTATTTTAGCAAAATAAAAACATATAAGTTTCATTAATTAATTTAAAATTAATTCTCCTTATCAAAACAGAAAATGTGTGTATTTAAGTAATAATAAATATCAAAATATCGACACTTGTTTGTGTCCAATTTCAAGGTGAAATTACTTTCAATTACAAACATTAAGTTAAATGGTTAAAATATAATCTAATTAAACTTCAAAAAAAATTTCAAATATAATCTATACATATATTTATATTATATTAAAAGGCTGTTTTGAATCAAAATACTGTATTTTTTACTGTTCATTAAACAATGAATTTTATCATAAAAATACCAATAATTTACCTAAATTAAATTTTGATGCCCCGTTTCTAATGAAGAATTATATTTTTTAAAATTTAACATATAAAAGTGAACAAAACTATATTTAAGTAGGTTTATCCCTCAAAATGTGGTAAATCGACCTTTTAAAAAATATTAGTGTGTTTATACTTAAAATTAGATTCATTCACATTTCAAACCTCTAAATTTTATTGGATAAATATAAAAACAATTAAAAAACATGTTTAATCATAATATGGTTAGTTATGTTCCTTCCCACCAATGACATTTATAGTCATTAACTTCCATTTAAAATAATGTTATATTATTATTTTTCATTATGACCCAATGTTGTGTGCACGTATGATTTCAAAGAAACTCGTTGTTGCGTATTGGGTATACCATCTAACATGAAATCCCCTTTTAAGTAAAATTAATATTTAATTCACGAATAATAATTAATATGAAAATATATTATTCCTTATTTACTTGGGATGTTACAATAGAATTTGGGAGGCTTCTTTCAACTATAGAGGATGAAGATATTAGGGTCATGTGCATAGAGTAATAGGCCAATGATGTGGTTTTGACCATTAATAGTTAGTGTAGTGCTTTATTTTATGATTTTATTTGTGGTGATTGTGCTAAATATGTTTTTTGGAGGTGGTATATAGCATAAATGTCCAAGGGATCTTGGTAGTGATTGAGATCACCACATGAGATTGTGATTATCTCTATGTATGTTGCATATATTGTGGCTGATGTAGAAATATTTGGGAATTATGACTCTCATTGTGCCTTAGGAATCATTGGGTTATTGGGATGATTTTTTTAAGTGGTTTGGATAACCATTAGAAATTTGATATGGTATGTTGAGATGCCTTTGGGGCATCATGGTTGGCTTGGGTTGGTTATATTAGTTATTGTAAATGTGTGACATCATGGAGTAAAAAATTGGTTAGAATATTGAGAATAATTCCTATATGAAAAAATTTTGAGGCATAATTCCACTCCATCATTAGAAAATAATGGTAAAGTCTCATCCATTATCGGCCAAACATCAGTGGGTCAGGTTGAGTGGTATGATTTGGGCAGTGGTTTATTTATCCCTCCAAAAAATCATATATTTTTTAATATTATCTTATAGATCCATTGTTGATGGCCAACTGAGTTTATACTCAAACCCTTCATGGATCCACCAAAAATTTCTAGAATTTATGGTTGATTGTAAAATTAAGGATTTGTTCACATCATTAGGATTGTAGTGGAGATATAGATATAAATGGTGCATTGTAGGGATGTTACGGTTTTATATATAGGTTAGGTGGTTCTTCGATACTAAACTAACTAATAATTTGTGTTATTTTTATGCATGTTTTTATGTGATAATACTATGGGGGATCCAACTATTTTATTATTGGTAGCATGAATCTTTATAAATTTACTTTTCTTATGATTTTTATTATTAGGATTTTTATTTCATGTTATTTAGTATTTCATTTATTATTGTTTTTTTATTATGATTATTTATATTTAGAGGGTATATTCCCCCCCCCCACACACACACACACTATCTCCTCTTAGACCCTTATTTTTAGTCAAAATCCCATGGAATTTATGGATGAATTTCTGAATTTTATTAGTTCTCAAAACTATTTCTTATATTGTGAGATAGTTTGAGATGTTATAAATTTTTATCAGTGTACGATGACATGAAGTGTTAACAATGAGTCTTGTTTGTTATTTAGGTTGAGGTATATGGAGGTTGAGGTAGCTGTTTTAACATGGGATACATTTCTTGTTGTGTTTTAGGATAGAAAAGTTATGGATTAGAGTTAATGTTACTAGAGAAAACTAGATTCTTATTTCGGTTTTCCATGTTAAATTGTGTTATTTTTTTGGATAAATGATTATTTTATGCTATTTATTTTTGTTTTAGATTCTTGTCCATGAGAGGAAATATGTGGTACTCATGAATAATTTTAGGTATGTTGGGCTCACATGACATTCATATGACGAAATGTGATTTCTACCTGGTTCTACAATAGAAATGGGTTTCATTGTTTAATATTCCACCAGATATCTAGGTAGTGTTTTCCCATATTACTTCTTGGAAATATTTTAATCATCTAAACATGGGACGTGAATCTTTATTTTGTTGGATATATTAATCTAGTATGTGTATAGTGAGTTTGGTACCAAAACATGACATTAGTTCGTGGGGAAAAGAGGCCAGATTGTATGGGACATATTTTTAGTTGGGATGTGTAAGGCCCAAAGAGTTGTGCTACCTTTTATAGTTTTTATTATTTCTGATATCCTAACCATTCTATCAATAATGAGCGTGGTATTTGGTTAATAGAATAAAAAAACTAGACTAGCACTATTGGAGTGTCAAGTTGAACGAAATATTTTTCCATTAAATAATGTGAATAATAAGTAACTTGAGTGTGGAGGTGAGTATGACCCATTTTTATAGGATCCAAGGTATTCAAGAAAACCACAAAAACTAAATAATTTTGGGGTGTGATAGGTTTATTAGATCTGGGTGATCCTAGTATATATTATAAAAATAATTGATCAATGAGATCAAGAATATAATCTATCCTTGTCATCTATAACATGGGAGTTCCAATCACAACTTCCTCCTTTATTCTACAGAGTGTGTGGACCCCATTGATTTAAAGTACTAGATTGAGTTTGTTAATATGATTTTTTAACAAATCAATACACCTCTATGGTAAATTGTATAATTTTATACATATCCACTCATAGGAAACGTTAGACATGGGTGGGATATACATAAATATTAAAGTACACATGAGGGGATTATGTAGAAATATTTCTAGGTGGTATTCTTCAAGAACTTATTTTCTATGGATTTTAGTGAACATATATCTCAGGTGTTCTTACACCTTGTTTAGGGAGAGAATTTAGTCTAATATTATGAAAATAGTTTTATATGTTTTCTAAAACATCCACCAATTATAGTATAATATGATATATATAAATAATGGTGATTTAATATCATTTTACATTATGATATCAGAGGGACAATAAATATCATCAAATTGACCTCATTTTTTAGTGGGTGAACCATGAAGTGATAAAGGAACATTTCATAGTCGATAGGATCATACCAATTAAAAAATTTGTGTCTAGAGAGACAATTATTTTAGTTGTGTATAGAAATAGGTGAGGAAATGAGGATACCCCACATGGTAGTTATAGTAGAGGTTATATGACTCCACCATGGAGTGTTTATTTGGTGAGGTGTATCTAGTATAAAAAATCATGGCATGTTCGAGCCTAGTGTTATCAATCACCAAATGGTTTTCTAGTAGGAGGTTATATGGTACATCTTCAGTTTTTTTTCAATAAATTCATATTCAAATAAAGCTTATATTTTGAGTCAGACTTAGACATCTAAGGTTGGACCATGACCAATACCATGACATGGGATTTGGGATTTTTCATATGTATTTTGTGGTCATTGATAGGATAAGAATAAGTTATGGTAGTTCCTGATTATGAAAAAAACTATATAAGAATGATACTTAATAAACAATCAATATTTGATTCCATTACATATGATCAAGATGACATATTTATATGAGGTTGGAGAGTAATTGATAGTAATAGGTACACTTTGAGTGGGTTGATATTTGGTTTGTATATGGGTGCTAGTGCACAGTGTTAATATATGATAAGTGGAATAAATAGATGTTGGTTGAGTAAAAGGCATGAATATAATGTGTGATAACTATGGGGTATACTTTAATTTTTATAAAATTTCATCATTGAATGTAATGTAAGAAAATACAATCATCTGGTATGATGTGACATGAAAATGGGCATCAGGTATGACGTGTGATAGTAGTGGGTATTATTATGATACTAGCTAATGATGTTTAATTATTTGAATTTATTTTTTAATGGATAATAGGTGGTTATGATAATGTCATTGTATCAGATTGTAGGTAATTTTGGATCTAGGTATGAGTTCTTAATGGGGGGAGTTCTCATTGTGTTAATCTGCCTTTTTGAGTTGGATAACTTGGTTATTTCGGAAGTGATAGATTCATTCAAAATCATCTAAGTGATTTGTGACTGAAGAGGGTGGGATGCGTTATTTTCTATAAGGGTTGGTCAGTGTGTGTTATATTATAAACTGATGATGATCTATCAAATGATGTGGATGATGTAATGGATTATTTATTTATGATTAGAAAATTAGGTTGAATCTAATATTGACCATGAGTATCTAGACCATGTTAAGGATTTAGGGGTGTCAAAATAGGTTAGGGATCAAGTCTCAAGATTTTACCTAGTATTTAGGATTGAATTACAAAGTTAGAGGAATAACACATCATGAAATAAGGGGTCACAATATATAAAATAGGATTTTATGAGTTTTTCGTGGGCCATAGTTTACATCGTGATCAAGAGGCACCATCGAACGAAGTCTAGTGGTAAATTTTTGTGTCTGTGATATTTCATTACATAGATAAGGAGAACCATATCATGATTAATGTCTAAAAAAAGGGATAATTCCTCATGTGTAAGGGGTACATTGTGGTGCCTAACAGTATCCAATATTATTCATGTAACACCCCTAAATTATAAAGTAAGAACATTTTATTTGACATCCTGTATCACATGCATCACCAAGCACGTAAGGGAATATAATATGCTGAGAATATGAATCATATTTAATTATTTAAATAAATTAAATCTAAGATATATATTATAATTAATGTGATATTGAGTTAGTGTACGTCGCACGCAACAATGAGTTTTTTCAAATGGCTTGTATTACATACAAGACTGTGGTTTACCGAATAATGATATATTATTAAAATATTATTTAATATAATAAAATATATTTTAACCATTGAATTATTAGTTATGAAAAGGTAAAACTAAATTATGAAAATCTATGGTTTACAAATATAAAATACTATTTCATCAGCTACAAGTTAATTAAAAATGAATACAAAAAGTGATTAAATATAAAGTAAGGTATTATTATTTCTATACTCACAAAGTTGTTTTACCCTAGTAAATTAAATTAATTAAAATTAGTTATTGATAACAATATGATATAAATGTATATATATATATTATTAAATAAATTATTTTTTATATTAATCCAATATATAATAATCATAAGTTAAGAACAAACCAAATTTTATTCAAAAAATACTATATTTTTATTAAGGAATTTTTACCTCCTTTTACTGGAGAAAATATTTAAAATATTGATTTTGGTACTTTAATTAATTTTATATGACAAAAGAAACTTCATATTTCAAATAAAAATAAAAAAATTAGGGTAAATTTTTTGTATTTGTTTAGATGATTCATTTTTAGTGAAAAGTTAAAAATTTGATATTTTAAACAAAAACTTCTTTTTGGTATAAATTATTAATAGAGATAAATTTCATTTGGAGTTGTTTTTAAAGTATAATTACATAAATTATATATAATTTAATACAATTTTGGTAATTTAGATCCATTTCACTTGGAAAATGAATTAAAAAGTAATCTAGCTTTTGGACGTTTGTACTTTAAAAACCTGCATTGTTGTCACGCATGTGCGGTGAATTTTAAATTAATTAATGCCACTTATGAGATTTGAATTTGGTAAAATAGATTCCATATTTTTAATAATAATATTTTACAATTACTAATAACACAAAGTTTGTTTTACCAAAAATATTAGTGAAAGTAATTAAAATTAATTACAATGATTAAGGTTAAATTAAGCACAATAAGGGACAAATCCTTGACCTTAAGGCCCAAATAAGACTATATATTTTTCCAAGAGATATTTTATTGACATATTTAAGACCTAGACTCCATTATAGATAATTGGGTCCATTATTGGATGCACTTTCAACATGAAAAACGTGGGAAAAATTACATTCTCAAAATATTACAAGTGTGACACTCCAACTCCACTATAAAAGGAAACCACTTCTCCCACTTCCTCATACATCTCAAAAAACATATGTTAAGACAATATATACCCAAATATATTCTCAAAATATATCTCATATACCTTTAATCCTATATTTGGGAGGAAATAATTCCAAGGAAGCCTTTTCTTATAAACAAAAAGGAGTTACCAGATTTTTAAGATAACGCTTTCAAACAGTCTATTGTATTTGATTTATTCCTCCACCCCTTCAATTATTTTTAAATCATGCATAGAAAATGAAAAAATTATGATAAATATACTATGAAATTTTTATATTTATGTTTCTTGATACACTTACACACACCTTCATCTAATGGGTGGTGAACATACTATTTATGTGAACGGTGAACTATTGCCTAACAAAACAATGATTGTTTATTCATCTTTTACCGCGTCTCATGGTGATAATTATGATGGAAATCTACTTATATAGAATATATATTTTATTTATAATATATTTATTGTTATTTAATTATTTTCTAACACATAACTCTAAACCTTCCATATTTCTTAAATATGATAACATCTATTGTGGAAGTGTGGACTGACGTCTCCTCAATGTGATGTGATTCGTTCACACTAAACATGGAACAAATTTATGATACATTTAATAAAAATATATGAACTATATTATATAAAAGGAGTAATGGAATTATAATATACATGTATATAAATATCATTTACTTTCATTCTTTTAAAATATGATAAATAAATTGAAGTATCATTAATATGTATGTATGGATTTCCCTCTCCATGAACTATGCATTCCATTTTTTATCTAAGAATTATATGGATTATTATATATAAAGATATACAGAATATATATGACATTCATATTATGGATTAAATTTTTGGGATGGTTTAACCATGTTATTTTAAATAATTATAACAAATAACAATATAAAACATAATTGAAAAACTAGGAAATTAACACCCGAAATATTTGAAATAATGAAAGGCTATTGACAAACGGTAATAAGATAGTATAATAAGAGGATAAATGTTATTATAAACATTATTATGGTTTTTTTAGTTATTAACATATTTTAAACCACTATATATTAGGTTTATTACCAGAAAAAAAAAGGAATGTTATGGAAATGGATTTTGGATCAATTTACATTTCATTGTTACTTATTTGTAGTTATGAACACAGATTATTTTATATAGTGTATATAAAGCCTTTTGACACATAATATCATGAATCCCTTTATTTTAATGATATTATACATTTAATTTAATTTCATACCTTCGCGGTGATTATGATTTAAATGTTTCAATGTGGTATGGGACACTATAGAATGTTTAATGATCATTATCTGCAAGAATGTTCTTATTGAATATTTTGGAAATATCACTTATTTTTAAGATTGTTAATAATATATTAAAACAATAACTTTATTTAAATCATTTTTCTTGTAAATTTAATTTAATCTTTAAATTATCATACAATAAATATTATTATTTCTTAAATAGCGTATCATTTTTATATATGTTGTTCACTTTTACAGTTATTTGACTAACTGGGGAATTATTGATAAAACTATATTCTTTATTAAATATTGATATTTGGTAAGGAATGTTATTTATTTGATTATTTTATATAATGAATGATTTCTAATTGTAATTATGGGTGGTGCTCAAGAATTATATATCCAATCAATGCATTGATAGGTTATCATAAGATAAATAAGTTGGCCAAAGTAAATGGGTTTCAATCAATAATTTTAAACAATCATGTCAAAGGTATTGATGGTATAGTTTTTTATGTGTCTTATACATGAAATAAATTAATAAATAATTTCCTTCATTTAGTTTTAGTTATTATTCATCCATGTGATTGTTGTGTCAATATATCAATGGATACATCTTATTTCACAACATTGATTAAATAAAATGTGTTTCAGTTTCATGCCTTTCCATGTTCATTTTTCCATATCTACTTATTTAAATGGAATGAGTTTTTTGTTATTTACCTTTAAATGTTAAATTAATTTAATTTATTTCTTATTTATTTGGATTTAATTTCACTTTCTGATCATTTGACATATCCCTTACACTATTTCCTTTCCATAGGTTATAAAGAAGAAATATTTGAATAAGCATTCAACGATAAATTTCATTTGATAATATTATGAATAATATCTATATTTTACATTTCCCAACGTATTATGGGTATCATGTCTATAATTTTGGATTTATAATATAGCTAAACTTATTGATCCTTCAATATTTTCATCCTTGTAAACATGAAAATTTCATAAAATAATGCATCAGTTTTGGGATTCCATGGTCATGGAATTACAGTTGGTATTAATGTAAGATTATCCATAACAAGTGAAACTGGATTTAGAAAATATAGATTATAGGGAAACCCCCTAAGATATACATTGATAAAAAATTTACACGAACATACTAAAATTTTGGTAGGGTAGTGATTATGTGGGTATTCTATGAAATATATCTCGGTTTAGATAATACAATTTGGTGTGGTTCTTGAATAGATATACCTAGGAGTAAAAACTCTGAAAAGGTTTCAAGGACCTGACTCAATGTAACCTGGTAAAAAAATGGACCTTCCATTTCACCTCCTTCGACACTACTAGAGGATACACTTTCTATAATTCACATTTTATTTGCAAACCACTTTGAATGATTTGGATGTAAAGATGTCCTCAATGAATCCAGGTTTGTGATTATGAGGTTAACAATGCATAAATTTTACAGTTTATGTTATGTGTTTCACTAGTTTTTGTATTGTACATTATTTTATGGTTAAATATACTATTTATCTTTGTTTTTAAATTGTGCCTAGAAGGAATAATAATATCAATACTCATGAATGATGTAGAGGTTTCCCTACAAAGAAAGTCATTATAGCTGGTATTATATCTAAGAATGGATATATTGGGGAAAATTATTCCAGTTATGAATAATCACCATTCTCGAATGGAGAAACCTATTATATAGATATAATATCCTATTTTGTATGGGTTTATGTGACATAGGCCCCCATAATTTATTGGTACTACTAATCTAATGGAATCTGACCAATGGAGAGTATATTTATGGTCTTGAAATATAGTAAAACAGAAATGGTTACACTTGTGGGGTATTCTCTCCAAGGTGATGGTGATAAGTGGTGATCTATAATCCATAATAGAAGATAGGAATAATAAAATGAACTCATGTAATATAAGACTTTTAAGTATTCATATTTTGATAAATAATTCCCTCATGACCAGAAAATTGAGATGAAGACAAATTTTCATAGCTTAAATCAAAAGGAAGAATATAGTGTTTCAGATTATGAAGCTACCTTTACAAGGTTGTCCAGGTATTCTAGGGATTACATATATAACTTGGAGTTCATGATATTACACATTATTGAAGGTATTAAGCCAAACCATCTAAGGGTGATGGTTTCTCATAATTTCTCATCATGTGAATATGTAGTTTTATGTTCTATCAAGACATGGAATGAATTATCCAAGTCTCATGGCTTCAAGGTAAACCAATATAATATGACGTATTATAAACATCATGAAAAATGGAATGATTAAATGACCATGATGGTAATTAAGTATTTTACAACTTTTGATAACTATGGAATGAATCACCCATGTAAATTCTGGAAATGATTGGTATTTTTTTAAGTGTGGATAAAAAGGTTACTTAAAAAATTTATCTGAAGGAACGAAGGAAAAAACATCTCTTAAATGATAAAACTAATTGGAGATGGTGCACTACACAAAACAATGTCCCATGTGTCAAAGTAATATACCGCCAAATAACCTAAGGGATTAATGTAAAGCATATTTTATTGAAATGACCGATGTGGAATGATTAGTTTACATATTTATTTGGATCTAAGAAATATGTTGTAAGAGTATTTTATTTATGATGATTTCATCATATGATTTATGAAATATTTAATAATATTACTATAGTAATTTTTAAATATATATTTGAGATCATATGTATAATATTACCATGAAATGTTATTTAGTAGAAAGCTAAACATTTCAAAAACACATTTTTGAGGGAATGTCAACCCTTAATATGTTGTTTTTGTTGAGATATTGATGAAGAAATTATTAAATTTTTTAAGTTCATAATACCCTTAAACTGATTAATGACTTTTCGACAACTGTATATTCTATCACTAATGTATTTTTCAAAATATTTGGATTTAAAGAATATATCCAACAACATGAGTCTTACATAAGGAATAAGGATAAATTCATGTTTCTAATAAGGGTTTGTGGTAATTTAAGTTATTAACATATTTCAATTGGATACATGATGAAGTTTTTCACATGTTTGGAATACGGAAATTTAGAGTTTATTCATATTGATTAAATGATAATATTAAGTTGATTTTGGAAATTCAGGGAAACTCTTTCTAATGTGTCAGATCATATTATTTTGGAAATGTTAACCATTTATCAAATGTTTCATCAATGGATGATATTTTCAAAGTTAATGTATTAATTCACTATATGAATCATCTTTTACAATGATACGATGTTGAAATGGTTCAAGGCACAACCAAAGGACAAGATTGTGTTTATAAATTAGAAATGTATATTTACTTATATTTATATAGAGTGAGTGAATTTCTCAACTCTAGGAAAAAGGGTTTAGAAACAAAAATGTTGTACTAGTACCTTTATTTCTAGGGAATAAAATTTCCCCTTAGATCATCATGTATTTATGGCCTTTTGATTATTAACATTATCCTTACAGTGTTCTCTATCACTCTATATCATAACATTATTTTTACAATTTTCATCTATATCTATGTTTCTATTTACCACATATATTCTCTTACTAGAGAACCTAGTTTAATGAACATTGTAATTATTATTCTATATTATTAATAGGATGTTATATTAACCCTTTTTATGATGTGTGTCTTTCAACAATATTTTATTTTCAAATATTAGACCCTCAACAACAATAAAAATAACCTAGTTATTTCAACATTACACAAGCTAGCTATTTCAAATAGATTTAAATTCATTACATTCCCAAATATCTATACATTTCATAGTTTTATAATGTTAGGGCATAAATCATACATATAAACCCACAAGAATAAAAAAATTACCATTAAAAGAATATCCTTTTTTCCAAAACATAAAATTTTTAACATAAAACAACTAGATTTCGTTGGAAAAATATTCATATCATTTAAATTAACTTAATTATCTCTCGTACACATTCTTATAACCTATAAAAAAATTTAAAAAAATGTAATGATCATAAAATTCTCATTAAGGGATATAAAAATAAACAAATAACCCATTAGTCCATGAATACTTTAAAACATATGAAATTATTTTCATGGAGATATACTTCTCACCCATATATAATTACGTTATGAAACTTTATAATTCAATAAAACATTAGATAAAATATATAAAACCATAAACTTATCTTGGGGAATTACTTACATATATTTTAACCACCATAGCTACCTTATGATTTGTAACCCTCACAACTACCTTACAATGTAACCCTCACGGCTACCTTATGGTGGAACCATTGTAGTTACACTTAGATTTTCTATCAATCCGACCTCCAACATACACATACCCAATGCATTGGAGGTATATATTATGTCCCACCATTTGTAAAAAAAATTCCCAATAACATTAACATAATTATAAAACATAAATACTTTCATAAAAAATTGAATTTAAAAAAAAATTAGAATTTTAATAGGAATTTAGTAGGAAACTCCCATACATATATCATATAATTGACGTGAGAAGTAAATATAATGAAATAAATAAGTGTATAAACTTTAAATAAAAATAATAAAACAAAATATAAACATTAATTAATCACAAATATCATCTTAGTAACATATAATTAATGATGTAAAATATTAACCAAAATAATAGAAATTCGGTTATGAATTTCATTACCTCGGGTTTTTCTCACTTAAAACTTGATTAAAATTCGTGTATAATGGTTAAAAGTGTTTTATTAATATTTTAAAGAAACTTATTAATTATTATAACACCTTATATGATCATTTTATAACATCATTCGACCCATTTATTAATAATATTTTGTTATTTCCATTGTTTCGGGTGCGTTCTTTACATGAGTTCCATGGTCATGTCCTAAAGGATATTCTTTTCGAATGGAAAGAAAACACCATAATTGGAATACAATTTTAATAATATATTACCATAATATTAAATTATTCAAAAAATCATTTTGGTAATATGGTATGAGGATGAATCATTAGATAAATCATTAGTGATATTTGTTTAGATCATTTTGGTGGTTCTTTGATAATCACAAACTTATATCAACATATATCATCAATATTATGAAAATAAGTTAATTAAATAACATAATTGAGTTTATTTAATACACATTAAAATATTTTTGAACCATTAAAATTTTTTGTGCCCATATTTTATGTATTTAAATGTAATTGAAGAGACATCATCCAAGATTTCATTAAATCAACACATCCTAGATGGTGTTTTTCTAACAGGGATAGATGAATACATAAGTTTATGAATTTTTTCATAAACATGATAAAACAATATAGTATATATAATAATAGATCTTTAATGCATCTTGGATAAGGGGAGGTGAAGAGTATAAGAATAGAAAAGAATTGAAACGAAAACATAAGAAAAATGAACGAGGGTTTTTACCTCTTGATCTCTTCTCCTTGAGATATTTCTTAAGGAATTGCGTATTGGCCTTTTGGTGATTCAATTAGGTATTTTACATGGGTAAGAGACTTGTTAAGGGTTTTGGGATGAAATAAAACTATTCAAAAACCTTGAGTGGTTTTAAAGGAAGAGGGGTGAGGGTGGTAATTATAGTGTAACAGAGGAGGGGTTTACCATTATTTTAATCTTTAGTTTAATATGATTCCTTAAGACTCATAATATTCTTGATTATTAGGAATAAAAAAAGTAATATGTGAATTTTAGTTCAAAACAATGGGAATTTACATCATCAATGACTCATTAAATGTGAATATATTCATTTATTTATCATTTTTTTATAAATTATTGATTTTAACTATTCACCAAAAAATCATGTAATTTAGAAAAAACACAAAAAATCACCCTTAAATTTTTTTGATGTTTATAGTTAAATAATGAACATAATTTTATAAAAATAATTCTATAAATATGTAAAAAAAATTAAATAGAAATAATATTTTATTCCAAACATAATAATATTAAAACTATGACTGGTTTTAAAATACCCTGAAAAATTAATCAAGGTCTCATAAATTATTAGAAATACATTAATTGGTGATGTTACTTTTCATTTGGTCCTATTAATATTCACAAGGGTAAAATTAATATTCATAAGGGTAGGTTACTATTAACCAAAAATTATTTTTTTCCTAAAAGGATCCAAAGAAACTTTTTGATCGCAACTGTGAAAGTCTATTTTTTGAAATTCAAATCATACAAGTGGAAAAATTATATTTAGAGGCTATTTTACAACTATTTCCTTAAAAGGGTCACTATTTAAAGACTCTAGGTTTTATGAATTTTAATTTATTTTTTAAAAAATGGGGAGTTATAGATCAAGTTTAAATTTTGAGAGTTCTATTTAATTATGGTGGGTAAAATGTAACGCCCCTAAATTTTAAAGTAAGACCATTCTATGTGATATTGTGTATCACATGCATCACCAAATGTATAAGGAAATATAATATGATATGAAACTAAAATATATTTTCCATTTAAAAAAAATAAATCTATTATATATATTACAATGAACATGATACTTAGTTAGCGTATATCACACGCAAAAAACATGTTTCTTCAAATGGCTTGTGATACAAAAAAGACTGAGTTTTACTGAATAACAATATATTATTAATATATTATTTAAAATAATAAGATAAATCATTTATATTAAATTATTTGTTAATAAAAGGGCATACTAAATTCTAAAAATCTATGATTTATATAAATATAAATCTATCAAATTAGTTTCAAATTAATTAGAAATGAATATGAAAACTGATTTAATATAAAAGAAAATATAATTACTTTTATGCTCACATAGAAGTTTCAACATAAAAAATTAATACAATTAAAATTATCAAGTGATATTAATGTGATATATATTTTATATATTCAATTAAATAGTTTTTATATTAATCCAATATATATGATAATCATAAGATAAGAACAAACCCAATTTTATTCATAAAATACAATGATTTTATTAAGATGTATTTACCACATTTTACCAGTGAACCTATTTTAAAAAAAATAGGAGAATATATTTATTTTAATATGTCAAAATATAATTAATATTTAAATTAGAAACATAAAAAATAATTTAGGGTAAATTTTTGGTATTTTTATGAGGAGATTAATTTTTAGTGAATAGTTGAAAATATAGAATTTAATTCAAAATTGCATTTTCCTATAATTTTTTTATATTGTTAAATAAAATTTTGATTTATTTTTAATATAAAATTATATGAAATATATTTCAATTAATCCAATTTATGTAATTGGGATCAATTTCAATTTGAAAATGAATGAAAAACATATCAAAATTTGGGACGTTTTAACTTTAAAAACATGCATTATTGTCCCACCTATGGGATGAATTCTAAATTAATTTCTACCACCTCTATGTTTAGAATTTTTAAAATTAAATTCCATAATTATAATATTTATATTTTATATTTTATAATAATACCAACATTGTTTTTACCAAAAATATTAGTGAATATGATTAATATTAATTACAATGATTAAGGTTAAATTAAGTTTGATATGGGACTAAACAATAAACATAAGGCTCAAAACCACCTATAGAGTTTTCCAAGATCAATTTTATGGCCATATTTAGAAACTAACCCCCCTTATCTATAATTTTATAAATTAATGGATCCACCTTAAACATGAAAAATGTTGTATGAATTCCTTTCTAAAAATATTATAAGAGTTCCACTCATCCTCAATTATAAAAGGCCACCACTTCTCCCACTTCATCACACCTATTAAACCACTTATGGGGAGAAAATATCATCCAAAATAGCTTCCGAAAATCCCTATACACTTCATTAATTCCTCCATTTGGGCATAAATCCTTCCAAAGAACCTTTAAACCAAATGGAGTTACCTGATTTTGAATGTAACACCTTCAAAAGATCTATTTTTTGCATTTACTCCTACACCCCTTAAATTATTTTTAAATCAAGATTATATAAGGAAAATATTATTATAAATATATTTTGAATTTTTTACTATGTTTTATATATAAAATTACACACACCATTATCTAATTGTAGAAAAAATTATTGTTTATGTGAACGGTAAACAACTGCCTCACGAAATAGAGATTGTTCATTCTTCCTTTACCACCTCCCATTATGGTAATTATAATAAAAATCTACATATATATGATGTATATAATATTTATAATATCTTTATTCTTCTCTAATTATTTTTTAATACATAATTATATACATTACATTTTTAGTAAATATGATAATATGGATTGTGGAATTGTGGACTACTGCCCCCTCAATGTGATGTGATTCGTTCACACTAAACATGGAACACAATAATTGTAATTTAAATAAAAATATATAAAATATATTATAATAAAGTGTTCTTTATTTGTAATATACATGTATATACACATTATTTACTTTGAAATCTTTTAAATTGCGATAATGAAATAGAAGTATAATTCATGTGTACGTATGGATTACTATCTCCATGAATGGTGCATTCCATTTCTTATATCCAAATATTATGGATTATTCCAGGTAAAAATATAGTGGATATATTTCATATTAAAATCATTGTTTAAATTTTATAGATGATGATACAATGTTATACTTAATAATAAAAACAAATAACAAGTTAAAACATACTCAAACAACTAGGCAATTAACATGCGAAATAGATAAAATAATGAAAGGTTATTAACAAATCGGTAATAAGATATTATAAGAACATGATATATAATATTTTAAAGATGTTTATGGTTATTTTTTAGACATTAAAATATTTTAAACCACTATACTGGTTGAAAAATACCCCAAAAAATAAGGTTAAGGTAAAGGATTTTGTCTCAATTAACATTTCATTGAGACTAATTTGTAGTTACGCACCAAGTTTCTTATATACGGTGCATGTAACAACCATTTCCACATAATATAATTAATATCTTTATTCTTATTATATACTATTTTTAATATAATTCATACCATCTTGGGATTATGATTTAAATGTTTCAAAGTTGTATGGGACACTTTGGAATGTATAAATATTATTCTCCTCAAGAATGTTCTTAATGATTATCTTTAAAATGTCACTTTCATTTAGGATTAATAAAATTATCTTGAAAAAAATTAATTTATTATTATAATATTTCACTGTAAATTTACTTCAATATTCATATTCTCAGAAAATTGATATTAGTATTTCCAACATTGTATATCAATTTTATATATGGTTTTCACATTGATAGTTATTTTATTTACTGGGGAATTATTGGTAAAATGTTACTATTTATTAAATATATATATTCTATAGGGAATATTATTTATGTTAATTTTTTATATGGGGAATTATTTTTAATGTTAATGACAGGTGGGGCCTGAACTTTATATATCCCATCGATGTATCGATAGGTTCTCATTAGACAAATATGTTGGCCAAATTAAATGGGTTTCTATCTTTAGTTTTAAACCATCTTATGAAAGTACTTGATGGTATAGGTTTTAATGCTCATTATACATGATTTACATTAATAAATCATTTCCCTCATTTATCTTTATTTATTATTCATCCATGAGGTATCTCATCGACATGTCTATGGATGCATTTCATTTCAGTTCATTGATTAAATTGCATGTGTTTTAGTTTCTTTACATTCTAGATTGATTTTACCAAATCTAGTAATTTGAATGAATTTTTTTATCAGTTATTTACCTTGAAATGTTAATTTATAATCATTTATTCATTATTTATTCTACTTTACGTACCCTTACTAATCATTTCATCTCACCCTTACTATGTTTCCTTTACCTAGGTTATGAAGTATAAATCTCTGAATGATAACTCAAGGATGTAGTTTGTTTTATTTTATTATGTATCATGTGTGTATTTTCTCTTTACCAATGTATTGTGAGTATCATGTATGTAATTTTTCATTCAAAGACAACTAAATATATATGTCATTCTGAATTTTATTCCTTCAAATCATGCTAATGTAATAAAATAACATACCGACTCTGGGCTTCTGGGGTTGGGGCTTTATTGCTCAAAAAGGAATTATAGAGGGAAATGATATTTGAAAAATTATTAGATTCACCTTATGATTCATAAGGGTTAACTCAAAAATACATTAGGGTCACCCAAAATATAATTGTTAATACACAAGGGTTACTCAATTTTGGTAAAAAAATTAAATGTGTTGGAATCCAATTTGATATGCAAGGGTTGATATATTGATGGTGATGGAGATCATTGGATGAGAATTTGTTTTTTTCAAGTATATGATATATTTCAGGGATGATGAGTCTATTTTTGTACAAGAAAAGTGTATTTATTCATTGGGGTTTGTCGAGATGTTGATCCAGAGTTTGGTGGTCTATATAAATTACCATCGGACAAGTGATATGATACTTGGATGTGCATTTTGGGAATCCTTGTGGACACAGTATGGTTATGTTGGTTCTTGTTAAAATGGAAACTATGTTGTATGAAATTGGATTAAAGGCTAAGGGAACTTATGGTATGACAGACTACGGAAGCATCATTCCACTTTGACACTGGATTAAGTGTGTAAAGGCTTGACAATGTTAGGTCGAGCATATGTAGATAAGGTTGAGTGGTATTCTTTGGGTTACTATTTATTACACAATGAATACACACATATATATATTGATATTGTACTAGGACCCAATTGGTTTTGGTCAATTGAGTTCATACTCTAGCTTTCATGTGCCTTCAAGGATACATCCAAACATTATGACTCATGGTACATGTAAGGGTAAGGGAATATTGTGATGCTATGACCCAGAACATTCATGTGATCTAGTGGTTCATCTGACCAAAGGTGAAATTCCTCATATACTATCAGTTTTTTACTAGTAATAACATTCTAATCCCTTTATTGTGAGACCATACCCTCAAATTAGAGCTATAAAATTCTGGGAAAATAAAAAACATAAATAGAAAATAACTAGTGTATTAATAAATAAATAAAAACGGTGTTGTAATAAGTTCCATGGGAAAGTAACATAGTATTACAAACATTGATATCCCATTAATCTGCTCCCACATACAAAATAAACCAAAAATACAATACACACACAATAGCCCTACTTATATCTCTATTAATCACACATCCTATCACCAAATACCCATCAGGAAACTATTTATCAATACTCTGCACATCCTATTATAAACATAAAAGAAGGAATAAAGTCATCATGTGCACCAAAATCCCATATAGGGTGTGATAATTGAATCACAGTAGGGTCTCACCATGTAACCCTAGTATGAACCATCATATGTGTGTATGAATGATGAATAAAATAAACATGTCACATAAGATCCTTGGATTTCATATGCTATCTAGGCCACCATGACCCCAAACTTGTTGGGTCACCATGTGATCACTAGGATACCCACAAAACTGATCATATCTGCTTCAGTGCCATGTTGGAATCCTCATCCTCATCTCATTCCATCATTAAGGAACCTAGATTTTACCCAAGGACATAGGATAATTCCTCATCTTTTTCTTGAACTCTTCCTAAAGGGAGAAGGTTTAAGCTTTGGGTCCAATTTCTAGACTGACCTTCTTAATCATGGTGGTCCCATGTCTAAATCATTATCTATACTATCTCAATCATTGTCGGGTCCATCTATCTGATCCTACGCACATCGGGCTTCCAGTTCACTAATGGTGGTACCATCCATAAATACTACATCATATCACATCTCAATATCATCTCCCTCATGGTGTTACAATCATTAAATACCACATCACATCACATCTCATGCCACATCTCACTCATGGATGTCCCATCACCATATCCCATACCACAACACATCCTAGTCCCTATCTCAATCATGAAGGCCCTATTATCCAATCTCCTCATGTAAAAAATCGCACCACAGCTCACTAGTGACAGTATAACCAGAACCATTACATTCATGGAAGATCCGTACCATCCTCTTTCCCTAAAAAAGATTCAAAATGTCTCATGATAAACCATTTATCCAATTATCTTCCTAGAACTCATAAAAAAAGAGGACTCAACCTCACTCATAGTTGTATAGATTTAAATATCTTACTTATATTGGGAGAAGTCTTTAATAACCACCACCCCTATCAGAGTTCATTACTTATTACAGGCACAAGAACATTCATTCAAAATAATAAATAGCACATAAATCCCATAACATGTCACAAATTTCAGCACACCTATACTTAGCCCTCATATACCCTCTCCTATCATAGAATATATCTTCCCAAGTGTCATGGAATACAATAAGGACCTCCAGACCCATATAAGTCTCTAATCATCAATAAAAACTCTTATTTTCTATAATATCAATAACATCATATCTTGTAGGCTCATCCAGACCGTAGACTAATCAAGAAAGGTCCAAATGCCATCAAACCATGTGGCCTACCAATTCTATATCTATAACAATTCTTTTGACCCATGTTAGAGCCTCACGTCTCATATCATAAAGGTGATCTCTCAAACAATCAACTGATTGAAAAAAACTATTTTTAAATCATTCCAAGTAATGAGGGACCCTACACCCTTTAATCACTCATTGAGAATCAGACTACCCTCAAGGGGTTTTAAATCACCTAGAATGGGATGTATGGTCATCTCAAAAATCAACATTAAGAAAAATCATTCAATTATTTTTCAAATATTCCAAGGTAACCGCCCTATTTTTTACACCCAAATACTCATACCCTAAGACCTACCCAATTCCTCATGTTATCTGAACAAGAATCCGTGATATAGCATCCTATCTTTTTGTTACATAACCTTTCATTGCACCATAAAAACATGTTATCTTTTAATGTTTATTTTTTTGGAAATAAGGTACGTCAAAAATGAATAAAAATATTCTTTTTGGTATACTTGAAGAAAAAATCATGGGTTCACCATAATTTACTATTATAGAATCTCATATCCTGGGTACATGCATCAATGGAATGGGGTGATCATTAAAATCATTAAGGGGGAAATAAATAGATATATATACCATGTGATCATGGGAAATATCAAAAAGATCATGAGAGATAACAATATGTCCTCATATAGAAGAAAATAAAAATTAAAAAAATGTGAATGATAACATGGAAATATAGATACAACATTTAAATGATACATTCATAAGCATGCTAGAAAAGTTTATTGCTAATGTGTCATAAATAAAAATTACCGAGGTTATTCACTAAAGTATCATAATACATCTCATATATAGAGATTAAATACATTACCCAATGAATTTGAGTTCTATCAAGGAATACCCTTCATATGTATTAATTTCATGTGGGCCACATAGTTAATCATACATCAATTCATTAATAACACATGGAGAATAAATAATGCATTTCTTATAAATAATATTGTCCTAAGAAAGATCATAAAAACATAATCATTACATCATTTTAACTGATAGGAGGAGAATGTGGGTTTAATTTATTTAAATAGTAAAATAAATTAATCATTTTTACATCTATTTGAATAATCATTTAAGAGAATAGATTTTTGGGTATTCAAAGAAAAATTAAAAGAAAATTTCTCTTCTAAAATAGGTAATGTATAGAAGTAAATTCAACAAAATAACGGGTATAAAACATGGTTTTAGAAAAGGGAAATATAAGAGGTGAAAAAGGTGTAATATTCATACAATAATATTATTACATTAATGGTATAATAGTAAGTTCTCAATAGAATATAGTCTATAATATAGGTGATGTGCCATAAAAAAGAATCATGAATGGAAAGAGAAGTAGAGATTTACCTTACCTTGAAGAGTTGTTCCTAAAACATAAGGAATGGAACCTTGGGGGATTATGGTCTCCTTGGGGAACTAAATGGGAGGAAAACCCAACAAAACATCATGGTGTATTGATTAGTATTGAATGAAAATGGATATATGGGTGGGTATTTATAGAAAAAGTTGATGAATTGTTTAATAATTTCCAAATACAGGTCTTTGAAAACTAGCTTGTGGAAAATGAAAAACCATCAGGGGTTTTGGGCATGGTTGTAAGAATTTGGGTGGAATTTTAATTTATATTAACCCAATGTAATAGAGAATCATTTTTTATTAATTCTTTTGTCATTGAAAGGTATTTTTTCAAAAAATTTAAGTTTTTAAAAAGTCACATATTTATTTCTTAACTTTGGAAAGTCACTTATAGTTTTAGAAATTAAATAAATCTATTAAAATATTTAATATTAATAAAATTACATTACTTAGATCATGGATTTTTTTTAATTATTTATTAAATCATTAGTACATAAATATGATGTCATGAAATATACCAAAATCTCAAAACTATTTTTTTACTATTCATTAAAAAATATTGTATTTTAGAAAATTATTATAAATTCATCCTAACCTAATTTCGCTGTGTTTACTTCAAATATAATATTTATTTTACCCAAATAATTCTCCGAATATATGAATTTAATCTTTTAAATAAAAAATCCACTTTTATTTAAAAAATAGCAGTTTCTAAGGCATAGTCAAATTTCTATTAATTATAAAAAAAAATTATCCCATTATAAAATTATTTGATCATTTATATTTTTTTAATTATGTTTTAAAAAAATCTTTTATTAATAAAATATTATTATTAATACTTTATTTTGTTATAAAAGTGTATATATATTCTAGAAAAATACAATTATGTTCTAGTTATGTCCAAAAATAAATCTATCGAATTCATCTCAGTTAAACACTTATTTTATAATGAAAAAATATTATTAATGGGAATTGATGGAATAAGAATTTTATTTCAATAAAGTAAATTTCACTTTAAGTAATTATGTATTTGACATGTGACCCTTTATTAACCCATATACATCCTAAGAGATAGGTGTGTGATGGCCATAGGTACATGTGATGGCTCGACTAACATCAACCGAGTAGTAATATCTATTAATATGATCTTCTATCATATGAGATTTCATTAGGATTAACTTGTTAAATAAAATATTTTGCATGTTCAAGGGTGAACCCCAATGATGATACCTCCCTCCCATGTTCTGACAAATGGTCTCCAAATGGAATGACTCTATAAGTTGTTTCCATCGATTGTTCTTTCAGTATAAATTATCCGTTTTCATTAGATATTATAAAAACTAATTATAATTGTCACCCAAAGTTACGATTTCCAACGGTCATATTGACCAATGTCCATAGAGACCAGTGATCATATGGCGGTTGAATACCAACAGACACATCTCTATTCAAACCCTATAAATACCACTTCATTATTCCATTCAAAATTTACTCCATTTTATTCCTAAGGTTATATTTTAATTTTATAATATTTTGATTGTTTTACTAAAAAAAATTATTTATATATCATTTTTGTGGGAGTGATTATTCTAGAAGATTGGGGAAATACATACCTTCCAATTTTATTTTTTCTATTTTATATTTTTTGTCTAGTTATAATGTTTGAAATTTTAATTTATTCAATAGTTGACTAATACAGTGGACTTTACAAAGGATATTAAAAAAATTGGTTGCTATATACTATGTACACGTATATTTTATAAAAAAAGTAACAAAATTTTATTCAAGAAACAAATATATATTATATAATCTAGTTTTTTATATTCTTCCCACCTTGAGAAATTTTATTCGTGAAATTTAGACTCATTATATTAGTTGATAAAATTTAATGGTACTTCTATCTCATTGATTTTCCTAGATCGTATATCACTTATTCATATTTTTTGTTCATCAACAACACCTTGATGAGGTCGGCAGTATTGTTTCATATAACCTTGTCTCTTTTGTCCCTGATCTACACTAACTTATCTTTTTATGAGAGGTCATGTTCCATTTTTACCATCTTCGAATTCAGTACATGTGAGGGGTTAGTTATGTACTTACTCAAGAGGAATATGTGGAATACAGCCTAAAATTGAGAACTATTTAGGAGAAGTGCAAGAAGATAATACACTACTCTTATGCGGTCAATTTTCTCCATGGGTCCAATGTACCTATAGTTGAGCTTCCCTTTCCTTCCAAATCATATGGCTCTTTTAGATGGCATCGTCATAAGGAAAAATTTATCCCCAACATCAAACTCCATGTTCTTTAGATGTTTGTCATCATATCTCTTCTTTTGACTCTAAGCAGCCTTTAGATGTTGTTGGATGGCATGAACCTATTCTTCCATCTCATTCACAAGATCATGCCCACAAAATTTCTTCTCACCAACATCATCACAATAAGTAGGAGTTATACACCGCTTTTCATATGGAGTTTCATATAGTTACATTTTTATTACTTGAGTGGAAGATGTTGTTGTATGAGAACTCATTTAATGGTAGGTGTTGATCTCATCATCCTTTATATTCTTTTGAGGAAGTTCTCAATATGTCCTCGAGTGTCTAAACTTTCTTTAGACTATCCATTAGTTTCGTGGTGATAAGGCATACTAAAATTCAATTCAATATTCATATAATGATTGATAATTATATAGAATTTAAATGTGATCCTTGGATAATGATAATAAATGATAGAAAGTGGAACCCCATGAATCCTTACCACTATAGTCCATATCTCATTGTTTCTTTTGGATGTTCATGGTTGACTAGTGATGAATTTCATATTGATATTATCCCACTTCCATGTTTGTATGCATAGAGGTTTAAATACACTTTTAAAAGATGTCACCACACCTTCATTTTTTGACACAGCAAGCACCTTATAGTGTAGTTCGAAATCTCCCATTTCATATTATCCCACCAATAATGATCATGTAGGTCCATATAAATTTTAGTGCTTCAAAGAAGTATAGAGAATATAGAGAAGTTGGATTCATCCATTATCTCTTTATTTACCTCTAGGATAGATGGGACACACAACCTTTATTAAAATTTTAGTGCACCTTATTGATCAATATTGAACTCAGAAAACTTCTCAATCATCACATCCTCTATCTTATTATATAACTAATGATCCTATATTCAAAATTTCTTGATCTTATATAGTAATGATGGTTGATAGATCATTTTTATAGGGTTGATGATACCCCTTCCCTAACGATTCCCATTTCCAATTTTACTAGGTCCTTGATCGATGGATCTCCTTGAATCATCTTCATTTCTTGTACAACTGAGCCTTTATTACATAATGCATCAGTGACATTGTTTTCTCTTTTTGGATGATAATAAATTGAATAGTCATTATATTTATAAAGTCTATACCTTATCCTTTGTCTCATGTCCCGTTATTTTTACATTAAAATATTCATCAAACTTTGTCAGAATATCTATATTTTCCATTTCTCCCCATATAGATAGTGCCTCCATATTTTTAGTGAAAACACAACTATATCTTACTCTAGGTCATGTGTATGATAATTATTCTCATTAGTATTTAACTATTAATATACCTAAGCAATACCATGATATTTTTCATGAGGACTCACCCAATACCTTTCATAGATGTATCATTATAAAAAATAAATCCTTATATGATAGAGGGTATTATAAACACTAGAGTAGTAACCAGTATATTCTTCAGTTCATGGAAACATTCTTCACACTCCATTTTTAGATGATCATATCGCCTTTTTGAGTTAACATGTTTCATGGAACGGAAATTCTATAATATTTTTTACAAACCTTTTATAAAATCCTTCTAAACCAAGAAAACTATGAATCTCAGTTACCATTGTAGGATGAGGCCACTCGTCTATAGAAATTGTCTCCATATGGTCAACTGAGATTCCTTCACCTGTTATAATGTTCCCAAAGAATGTACATTTTTAACCAAAATTCGCATTTATTGAATTTTCCATATAGATTCTCCTTCCCGAGAGTTCCAAATATAACCCTTAGATAATACTCATGCAGTTTGGGACATTTGGAATATATCAGAATATCATCAATAAATACTACCATGAATTTATCAAGGTAGTCTATAAAAAACTCTATTTATAAAATCCTTAAATATATAAGTAGAATTATTCAATCCAAATAGAATAATAGAAAACTCATATTTCCCAGGTTCTGTTCAGAAGTCAGTATTTGTATTATCTTTTTTCGTCACCCAAAATTGATGATTCTCAGATCAGAGGTCAATCTTGCAGAGAAATTGAGCCCCATGAAGCTGATCAAAAAAATCATCTATACATGGGAAATGGTACTCATTGTTCAATGGGATCCAATTATGCTCTCTATAATCAATTCATACCCACATTGATCCACCATTATTCTTTGGAAAGATAAAAGGTGATCCACAAGGATACACAATTGGTTAGAGAAATCTATTCTCTAGAATATCATGATGTGGTTTCTTTAATTTCCATAACTCGGCATTTTCCATTATATATAGGGTCTTAGATATCATCTTATATCCTAGTATGATTTTAATAGTTAACTCTACCTCTCTTTATGGGGGTTTTCTAGGTAACTCTTAATGAACTATGTCATCGTATACATGAATAATGGGGGCATTATCTATATTTATACTGTTATTTACTTCTCCCACTTCACTGATCACTAACATAAATAAGGTTTTAGAAGGTTATTCTAAACAAATATTTTGACGGGATATCTCTCCATTGAAAATAACTATAGTCTATACATTCAATACTAATAAAATTTCATTACTTTTTTTGTTAATGTTAGAATTATAAATTGAGATACAGTTCATCCGGTGTATACTATCGAATTCCACTATGGGATTGATTACTATATTTTTTATGAGATTTTACTTTCCAAAGTTAATACATGATTTTTTATTCACGAATGTTGCTAGTATAATCCCTCTAGTTGTCTTGAATTACAAATATACTTATATATATTCATTTTTAGATTCTATATTATTTTAAAACATGATTGAAATAATGGAATTCATAGAACAATAATCACACAACGTACATTCTAGCTTTGAGATCACAACAAGTTCACATGCCACCACATCATTCGGATCCTCTACTTATTCCCTCATGATATAAATTTCCCAAACTTTTTCTCATTTCCTATGATCAGAATGATGGCGGTTTCCCTCCATTATCTTCTTATTTTTTCATTTATTGGAAAAGTTATGAATCTATCCACATTTGAATCATTGAACATCCGACCGGGCCTTCACTATCATCCCTTTGGTGTTAGTGTGGAGACGTTGAGGCTTCACTCCACCAAGATAGATTAGAGATATATGTCCATTTATTCCAAACATGTACCATTTTTTACTCCCAATAAATTAGTTACCCTAATGCTTCTTCCCATATGTGTTTAATATCAAAAGATAAAGTTTCTTTCCTCTTATTCTAGGATCAAAATTCTCCCTTGAATTTAGATTCACTTATCTCTTATTTTCATTCAATATATGAGACCATTGTATCTATCCAAACTTCAATTAAACAATTATATCACTCCACACTATATCCTTTTAGATTTCACAGTCTTTATTTTCTAGATCACTTCACAGATTGTGTCTCATCCCACTAAAGAATCTATCAACATTTCCCTTACAATACATAAAAAAGATTTAGGTATATTGATACAGTCTTATAAAGTTCATCTCATAGCTTCCCAATTATTTATTTTACTTTTTCATAAATTATAGAAATTCCATCTCAATTTTTGGTTGCATAAAATGTGGTAAATATATATTGAAAGAGATTCCCATAAATTCTTCCAACTCCATAGCATTGACATTCCTTCTTAGATTCATGTTTTCAATCAGTTTCCACCACTGATTAGGCTCTAATTCTATGTGGTATACTAATTTTATAAATTTATCTTACTCCAAAAAATGGATTACATAAAATATCTCTTCTATACAGAATATAAATTGTTCAAAAAACAATGGGTCAATAGATCAATTGAAGGAAGGTGGTCGTTAACATAAGAATAACTCAATAAAAAGTTGTTACCTTCTTGGTGAATCTAATCTCTCAGCGAGATTCTAGTTATTCATTATAACTCATGTTATTTGATTCATCATCCTCATGAATTTTTCCATTCCATATTCCATCAGAACTCCACTAGTGAATCCACTATTTTACTAACCGTTTACACAATTCCTTCTTTTTCTCATCGTTTTTTTAAAACAAGAAACACATAGTGATAAATTTATTACTTTAAATAATCTTATAATTATAAATGGGTTTGATTTCATCAATCATCATGCCTAAATATGTTATTAATATCTTCTAATAATAATAAAATTGTCTATTTATCCTTTATAAGGGATCATAAAAAGCTTTTGATTAACCAAACATATCCCCTGGGAGTGCCAAACTAGATGTGCAGTAATTCCCATTGTCATGAACCAGTTCCAATTCAACTCTAGATCAAAGTGGTTTTCCAGGTATTACCCCTAGGTACATCTGTTCCAGGGATACATTCACTTATAGTATCTAGAACGGGATAGTTGTTTTTGAAATCACTTACATAATACATAACAAAATACATGGATATTTTCTAATATCTAACCTTGTAACTAAAGTTCAAACAAAATAATCCCATTCCTAATTGCCACAAATAAATAAACATACCTTTTCCACAAACTATGGAATTCCACTTTTTTATTACATAACATTGTATTACATGGTAAAAAAAGAGGATATAATAATATTAAGTTTATGGGAAATAAGATAAATAATACATGAAAACATAAAACCTTATTCTATGTACACTCAAAGGCACCCTCATGGGTTCAACCTAAGTTAATTTTTTTATAGTATATATCCAAGGGACATATATCAAAGGAAAAGGGTGAGCATGAAGCCCAGTAAGGGAAAAAGAACAAGAGACATATAGTATATGATCATGGGATATATCAAAAAGAACTTGAGGCATGAAAACATAGCATGAGAAAGACACATGTCATAATAATAAGCACATGTATCATTCCAGGTCAATGTGAATACAATATTTAAATGATACTTTCATAAGCATATGACCAAGGTGTCTTAAATGAAATTTACCAAGGTTGTTCACTAAGGTATCAAAAAAACATGTCATCCTTAGAGATTAAATTCTTTACCAAATGTGCTGGATCACTATCATGAAACACCCTTAACATGTCTTAATTTCATGTGATCGATATAGAGGACAAAAAATGATTTCATTAATAACCTATAGAGAATAAACAATGGGATTCTTATCAAAAATATTAACATACAAAAGATCTTGAATACATAATTGTTACATCATTTTTATCCCATGGAGAGTTAATTAGGGTTTAATGTTTTTAAATACTATAATAAATTAGTAATTTTTAAGTCTATTTTAATACACAATAAAGTAGAAAGAGGTTTAGGAATTCAATGAAAAAGGAAAATATACTTTCTCTTGTAAAAGAGAGAAATTTGAGAAGTAGATTTTTTCAGATGACAAGTATAAAACATAGTTTAAGAAAAGAGTAAAATGTGAGGGGATTAGGGTATCCCATTTACAAGATAATATTATTACATTAATGGGATAATATAATGTGTATAAGAGTTCATATTTGGAATATATAAGACATACCACAGAAAAATGAATCTTGAATTTAAAGAGAAGTGGAGATTTATCTACCATGAAGTGTAATTCCTAAAATAAGAGTAATGGAACCTTGGGGGATTGTGTACACATTAGGGGATCCATTAGAGGAAACCCAAAAGAAATTTATGGAGGATGGATTGGTTTTTAATGAAAATAGAGATATGGGATGGTATTTATAGAAAAAGTAGAGGAATTGTTCAATTATTTCTAAATATAGGTTTTGGAAAACACTGTTGTGAAAAATGAAAAACCATTCGCTTACTGATGGTATTTTCCTAGGGATTTGGAAATTTGGGTAAAATATTAAGTTATTTTAACCCTAAATAACCTATAATCATTTTATATTAATTTTTTTATAATGGAAAGGTAATTTTTCTGTAAAGTATTTTTTTAAACCTAATTTTCATTTTAAGACTTTGAAAAATAACTTATAGTTTTAGTACTTGATTAAATATATTAAGATAATTAATATTAGTTAGACAACATGATTTAGTTCTTTAATTTTGTTAATTAGTTATTTTATCAAATGATATAAATATTATTTCATAAAATATACTAACAATCCAAAATTGTATTTTTTTTTAACTATTCATGATAAAATAATGTATTTTAGAATATTATAATAAATTAACTCTGTTGTAATTTCAATTTGATGATTTAAAATATAATATTAATTTTTCCAGAACAATTCTCTAAATATTATATTTTAAACATTTAAATATAAAAATCCTTATTCATTTAAAAATATAATATTTTTTCACATTCAATTTTTATAAGACATATAATAAATTTCGTAGGCCATTATAAAATTACATTATCATTTATATTTTGATATGTGTGTTTTAAAAGACTATTTTATTAAAAAAATATTATTTTTAATTCTTGAGTTTCTTATAAAAGTGAATATATTTTCTATAGAAATATAATTATGTTTTATTTGCTTCCAAAAATAAATCTATCAAATTCATTTCAATTTAAATTATAATTTTTAAAGAAAATATAATCTTAAATGGAATTTATTTTATATGAATTTAATTTATACAAAGGAAATTACACATTATGTAATTATTTCTTGGACATGTAACCCCTTATTACACTCGCATACACATTAAGACTAAGGTGTGTCATGGTCGTGGATTCATGGGGTGGCTCTGCTAACATCGATCGAGTGGTAATCACTAATAATTTGAGATTATCTTATTGAATATTTTGTCATGATTCAATTTTTGAATATCATCTTGGGAGTGGTTTAGAATGAACTCTAGTGATGATACCACCCTCCCATGTGATAAAAAATTGGCTTCAAATGGCATGACTCTACTAGTTGAGGCTACCGATTCTTATTTCTATTTCAATTACCCTTTTTTATTACTGCTTATAAACTCTAATTATAATTATCAACCAAGATTATAGTATCTAATGGTCATATTGAACAACAGACATATAATAATCGAATCCCAATAGTCGTATTTCCCTTTATACCATATAAATACTACATTATTCTTTCACTCAGAATTTACTACAGTTTCTCCCTGATGTTATATATTCATTTTCATAAGACGGATATTTCTTAAAAAGTATATTTTTTGATTAATATAGTGACATTTTGTGGGAGATATGATTCTTGTAGATTTGGGTGATCCATACATTCCCATTTTATATTTTATATTTTATATTTTTTCTATTTTAATTTCTGTAATTTTATTTGGTTTTATAGTTGACTAATGTAATTATATTAATTGATGATATTGAAAAGAATTGTTCTAATATATTTTTATGTTTATAATATTATATAATATGTAACAAAAATTTATTCAGTAAAAAAAAAATTTAAATAGTCTAGGTCGTTATACCCACCCGATGGAAACAGATTCTCTCAGAAATCCCAAACATCAAAAGTGCTAAATGGAACATAACCCATGTATTGGATACCCAAAAAAATTATATCTCTTTATATCAGTCACTCTCAGTCCCTATCTATTTTACATGAACCCATGTAACATGATTTTAGTGGGAAATAATGCCTAATAAGGAATATGATCTTGTATTATTGGAAGCACCTACCTCTAAAATATAGTTACATTCTTACTGATCTCTTCTCAAACTTTCTTATTCTCGTCCATGCCTCGTCCATGGTCAAAAAAACACTCAACATACTTCATCAAACAACAAAACATAAATAATTATTCATAAAAATGTAATTTAATATTAAATTTAATTCAAAAGGAAAAACCATTGAAAAGCTCACCACTCCCCTATGTCTCACTAAGAGAAATTCCAATAACCTATTGTCAATCCCATGAGATTTCATCTAAAAACCATGCATAAAATCCTCATTTAAATTTATCATTACCATCATGTTTTAGTGGAATTAATGCCAACCCTAGCCTAAAATCAAACCAAATTTGGACTATTTCATGGAAGCATGAAACAGAGGGAAATAAAGGAAAAGACTTAACCAAAATATCCATCGAAACAACACCAAAACTGCCCCCCGTTAAAGGGGAATAAAAAAGATAATGGGAAGGGTGAATACTGACTGAAAGGCCTCCTACCATCACTTAACCACTGTAAACACACATCACCCTCCAACATGGAAATATTAAACAATCTCCATATAGAAAACATAGTTCTAGACACCGAAAAATGATCAAAGACAGAGGAAGGTTCGGGCGGGACAAATTGAAGCCATATTTGGAACTGGGGATCCATTCTGGGTGGCCTGGAGGGGTGGTGCGAAAACAATTATAAGCCTCACTAAAAAAATACATCTTGTGCGAAAACACTGGGATTCGTGAGAGTTTTTCTTGTGGGCATAGATCTTTTCACTCCACGGCCCCACGTGGTTGATCAACGCACTTCTGATTCCTGGTGCACAATATTTTACACCGGCTTGTTTGTCACATGAACCCGTGATCCCAAGAACCTATAAATATAAGGCCACCCCTTTGGACTTCTGGCCGAAGAATCTGAACTGTCCCCATTGCGTGAAATTCCTCTCCCGTGCGTGCAAAAAGATGGCTCTCATGTACTGAATTTTTTGTGTCAGATCGCCCAAGGTTCTACCTTTGCATGAAACCACTCGAGCATGATCCATGTTTGAATCCTATCGAGCCACTTCCCCCACACGCAATTCTTTCCAATTGCATGTAATCAGTTCATCGTCGCGTAATTCCTTTTGCACGTCGCCATGGCTGTTTTGCGTGTGCCAGTCCTTCTGTGTGCTGACCCATCCTTTTTCGTGTGCACTCCTCAGTTGCTTGTTGGCTCCGCTGTTTCCGCACCCACAACTCCATTGAGTGTTGGCCAAGCCCCTTTTCATGCCCCACTGCTCAATTTCATGTCGGGTCACCCCTTTTCGTGCAACAACCCCATTTGCGCGCAAGCCTCCCACCTTGTGGGCCCATGATGTCCCTCTACCAGGCATCATTTTCGGGCATCTCCCATGCCCAGAACACCTTCTCCATATACTCATTACCTGTGAATCCTTCTAGGTTCACACGAAGTAACTTCAAAGTCCTCTGGATGGTACCACATGTTGTGTTGCTTCGCCTCATGCTTCTTCACATAGGCATGCTAATAGATATTTATTTTTAGCATAGCCACGCTAACGTGGACCCCCAAATGGTTCGCTCCATAACACCCCCTAACCACGTCCTTGTCTATCTTCACTCATCACCAAGGTGCAGAGAGTACCAGTTATGTAAGTCCTAGGGGTGCGGATCAAACCCACCATGTTTGAGGAGTAGGATGTTAAACTGCCAACCACCATCGTCCTCAGCACATGACGTTAAACTATGACCTCGCCCCATGCCTCACATGTGGGGTGCCCCCACTATGGACATTATCCTTGCCCACTAGTCTCCACAAGGATAAGACCACCCCCCACAGGGGATGATATCCTCCTTTTCAGAGTAGCGTTTGTCCACGGGGAAAAGGGAAACCATGCTGGTGTAAGCCCCTAGATTTTCTCTACGGGGGCATCATCCCTTCTCCTCCTTTCTTCTTCGATCCCAAGGACCAGGGGGAGGGGGAAATGGACATCATACCCCTCATTTCTTTGGTTCCAAATCCCTCTCCCGTCGGGCTATGTCACCATCGGGCCTCCATCCGGGAGTAATTACCAACCTTTTCGGGCCACGAACCATGCATAAGCCCCTATTCACTCTCTAGGTTGTGGACCGTGTGTAAGCCCCTATTTCCTCTTTGGGAAGCTAAGTATGTGTCATCCCCACTCCACTTCCCACAGATGCACCTTTTGTGACGTGATCATCAGTTATCTGCTGCATGTTGTTTCTCACACTGAGCATGACCCACGTTGGCTTAGAGTAAGAATCGATCATGACATCTTATATGGGAAGCCTAGAGTGTAAGCACCATAAATCTGTCCCGAACTACGAGTAATTTGACCCTTTCCAAGGTAAGGTACATAGGAATCCTCCCTGAGGTTCAAGCCCACCATCCATGTGGACCCCATCCTAAACTATGAAGACATTGATCTTTTCCAAGGCAGGGTATGTAGAAAGCCTCCCTGAGGTTCAGGCCCACCAACGTCCATTGGTCTAGACCATATTTACATCAGTGCACCAAGTCCCCATTTCCTGAACAACGTGGTCTTCGATCCTTGTTAAGGAAAGGTACATAAGAAGCATCCATCAGGTCCAAGCCCACCACCCATTGGACCCCAAGTCCTCCTTCACGTTGGTTCACTAACACCCCCCCATGAAGTACAAGGTCTTTGATCCATTCCAAGGTAAGGTACGTAAAAATCCTCCCTGAGGTTCAAGAACAACATTCGATAACTCTGACCCCCTTTCACATCGGTTCACCCCCATCCCGCATGACGTAAAAATGTGGACCCCTATCAGTGGTAAGTCATTGATTCATCCAGTCAGTGGTAAGCCATTGCACACAAAATTCGTCCTGAACTATGAGGAATTTGATCATTTCCATTGAAACGTATGTAGGAAGCCTCTATGGGGTTCAAGCCAACCTTTCTTTTTTGAATAGTGTGGTCTTTGATCCTTTCCGTGGAAGGGTACATAGGAAGCCTCTCTGAGGTTCAAGCACAACACCTACTTGTCTCGACCCCTTCACATCGGTTCACCTTCATCCCGCATGACGTTAAACTGTATCCACCATCTTGAACTACGAGGAATTTGATCTTTTCCAAGGTAGGGTATGTAGGAAGCCTCCCTAAGGTTCAGGACCACCATCGTCCATTGATCACGACCATCTTCATGTCGGTGCACCAAGACCCCATATCTTGAACAATGTGGTATTTGATCCTTTCCAGGGCAGGGTATATAGGAATCCTCCCTGAGGTTCAAGCCCAACACCTACTTGTCCCGACCCCTTCACGCCGGTTCACCTTAGTCCTGGATGACGTTAAACTGTATCCACCATCTCAAACTACAAGGAATTTGATCTTTTACAGTGTTGGGTATGTAGGAATCCTCCCTGAGGTTCAGGACCACCACCTTCCATTGGTCCCGACCATCTTCACGTTGGTGCACCAAGCCCCCATATCCTGAACAATGTTGTCTTTGATCCCTGCCAAGGCAGGGTATACAGGAATCCTCCCTGAGGTTCAAGCCCAACACCTACTTGTCCCGACCCCTTCACGTCAGTTCACCTTCGTCCTACATGACGTTAAACAGTATCCACCATCCTTAACTATGAGTACTTTGATCTTTTCCAAGGCATAGTACGTAGGAAGCCACCCTGAGGATCAGGCCCACCACCATCCATTGGTCCCAACCATATTCACGTCGGTTCACCAAGCCCCCATATCCTGAACTACGTGGTCTTTGATCCTTGTTATGTCAAGGTACGTAGGAAGCCTCCATGAGGTCCAGGCCCACCACCCATTGGACCCCAGGTCCTCCTTCACGTCAGTTCACTGATGCCCCCCATGAACTACGAGGTCTTTGATCCTTGTCAAGGCAGTGTACGTAGAAAGCCTCTATGAAGTTCAATCCCAACAACCAATGGTCCCGACCACTTCATGTCGGTCCACCCCTTTCTTTAATGACATTAAACTGTATTCCTCTTTTTTTCCTCATTCAGTGGTAAGTCGTTGTCAGCCGGTTTCAGCGGTAAGCTATTGTCACTCTATTTAGTGATAATCTGTTGTCAATCCATTCAGCTGTAAGCTATTGGAACTCCAATAGGTGGTTTTTTTTCGTCATATGAACTAAGTAGACTTTGATTCCATACCAAAAGGATACCTAAGAATACTTTTTGAGGCCCAAGCCCAAAACTATCATCATCCTCATGTCAGTTCCATTCCATTCACCATCCACTTAATTCAACTGCACCATCATCCATCCTATTTCTTACATGGGCCGCCACATCCCAGTGGGATCATGCCACCTCATACCCCATTTCCCTCGACAGTAACCGGGAGGTCAACCACGCGTTGGCCCCAACATAAGTGTTCTCCCTGGGGGGTCTCACTTATCTGATTCAATCTAATCAGTGTTATAATCAGTATGATCCATCTCTTCTTGAAGTTAAACTTGCGGCATACCATGTGTTAAACATGGGAAGCTGAGGAAAACCTCTGATAAATTCCCATGTAATATAATTCCCCACATCTGACGTGGGATGCCTCAGGCTTCCACGACCTCGAGAAGCCCTATAATAAGGGATATAAGACAAACATGTCAGTGTCCTAGTGCCCAACATGCCAGTGATCCCCAATGTGACTACTCCCCTGACTGAAGGTTGATTACAAAACCGGGCCCCTTGAAATGTCCCAATAAAAGCAGTTTAATTAACTGGTGTCCATGAAGATATGGTGCTAGGAAGAGTTTCACGAAAAACGTATTAAATCTATAAGGCAGACCTGGACTAGGTAATATGTTCCGAGGAAGAATCCATAGAAGGAAGAGCTGAAATACCATCATCCCATTTCTATCAAGGAGAAGACTTCCTTGAATAAGGAGCAGATGCCGCCAGCCTTTGGAAAGTGGGAATGTGGGGAAACGGATGCGCGTCTTCCACAGATGGATGCATGCGCCCCAACGAAAGCGTCAGAAACAGAAATATTGAACCCGACGTGATGATATTTTCCTAAACATGGAGACTAGTATCGTTTGGAGCATCAATGGATTGACGTGTCACTGGATCCTTTTATCCGGCATCGGGTCCCTCTTAGAAAATATCAAGCCTAGCATGAAACTCCCCAGATGTTGGGGTAGTAGAACGTTGGACATCCCGTTCTACAAAGTTGTCAGTGTGGATCCATCTTACTGGCCATGGAAGACGGAATGGTGCTAGGGAATTGGTCGTCGATTCATTTTTTTCATCACTGATGAGTTAATCTCCCTGCTCTCAGGAATCAAGTTGCTACTTCGGGGATGAGATCACCAATTTCCAATCATCGCAGGGGTGGGGGAAGATCCCACACGGCCGTTCCTGGGGGCTTCACCTCTTCCATGACATCATTATCATCTATGAACATGGGGCACCCACTCCCCCTCTCCGTATCTGAGTTCATCCAAAGAAGGGTGATCAACGACCTCGTGCGACATTACGAGGAGGAGGGAATAATCCCGACCTAGGATATGGCCTGCCTGGATCTAGAGGCTTCTGCGCCTCATCATCAATGCCACCCTTGAGGGACGCGTAAGGATCCATTGCTCTCCATGCTGACATACAATTTCTTCAGGAGCCTCTCACTCGAACACTTCGATGACTCCCTACCTTATGCTGACGAGGTAGGTGACATCCGACCCAGCCCGGTCAGAGTCCCATTTTAGGGGCTCCCAGCGATGGCTCCCACCTAGCCGCGTCAGTTCCACCGCCCAGTTTTACTAGAAGAGGAGCAGGTAAGCTACCTACCTGCACCACCAGCCCTGGTTCGTCCGAACCGACTCCATTGTTGGGCGCAAGCTGAGGAGGATGCCAGCAAAGGGGCATCAATGTTGGCAGCTAATGTGGCCCTAGCCACCACTGACATATATCCTAAGCTTTCTGCATACAGAGACATGGGTCACTTATACACCCGGCTAGGATCGAGGCCCCAACCGCCCCACAGGCAGGCTGGGTTGACTCTCTTGGTCGCCGACATGAGCATGGGATGCTGTGAGCTAATCTGCAGCGATGACACTCTGTACGAAGGTCCTCCCCGTACCACTACCATGGAAAGTGTGGGCCTTCCCCGCTTGGAGGCTCAACATGGAGGTCTGCCCTGGGCCACCCCCAATTTGAATGAGGGTCTTCCCCGCGGTAGTGATACTTGACACGAAATCCTCTCTCGTGCTCGTTACACTGGGTATGGAGTCATTCCTCCCGCCACTGACCACTAGTGTAGGGAAGTTTCACATCAGGTCCCTCTTCAACGTGGGGGTCCTCCCCATGTCCTCTCAGCAACTGGTGAAGGTCCTCCTCACCTCCTCAACCAGGGGGATGAAAGTCAGCCTCGCTCCACCAGCACCCAGTACGAAGGTCCTACCCGTGTTCAGCTAGCCCAGTACAAGGACCCTCCATATGCTAATGTCGACAGAGAAAACAAGCATGAAGGCCCTCCACATGCTTCATCCAGTTCTATAGGAGGTCTTTCCAGCTCCTGTGCTACCCGTTGAGGTCCTCCCCATGTCCCCTTTGACATTTTTTCTGGTTCTCCTCACACCCCAGCTTCATTGGGTGGAAACCCTCTCTACCCCAGCACCAGTGCGGCTGAAGGACCTCGTGACATAAATCTGCCATGTCCCAAGGAGCCACCTAGGGGTAGGAACGCGGGACGTTTCCACAACAATAATAATTCAGGGAAGGACCAATGTAAGATCAAACTATTTTGCTTCTAAGATTTTGAAGCGGAATACGACTCAGCATGAGAACCCACCTCTCACTCAGCCGAGTCAAGGGCTAGGGTGGGGACAAGGCACATCAGCCTAGTACTCCCGGAATGTGAGGTTCATAGGATTCCCACCTCTCTTAGAAGGTATATCAAGGAAGATGAAAATCCAGAAACCCCGCAGGTTACAGTCGTGCAATCACCATCGTCATCACCAGAAGCGACCTCTACCTTGACAAGAGATCACATAGAGCTATTTTGGGGACCAATTGCTGGCGAGCAGTAGAACGGCCTATCGCCAGTAGCCATAGAACCTAAGATAAGAACTAGGTCCATAAACCCATCTTATCTCAACGTAGCAACTAGGTTTCTACACTCATTGTAGGAAAGCCTGAGATTTGGTGGCTAGTTAGCCCGCTCGTCGTACTCTCCACCGGCCAGCCCGTCGTCCCAGCGGTCAGCCTAAATACCGCTTCCAGTTCCTCATCCTCACCTAGTTGATGAGTGGGGAAATCAAGGTCTAGACCCTGAATCTGATTCGAGTAGCTTATGAAATATCCTTATAGAGGACCACTTCTCCGAGATGTTCTGTCCTACGGCAGTGCCATGTTTTCATGCACCAGAATCCCTCACCCTAGAGGAGGTTTAATGTTTCTTAAAGACCCTATGGGAGACACACATTCTACTTCATCATGAGAGTGTGGTTTACCCTATGAGCTAATTTAATTATGAAGAAATTGGAAAGAAACGTCGTCTGGTCAATCTGGATGCGCTCCCAATGGCCCAGTGCCCCGAGTCACCAGGTCGTTGTAAGGCCCTACAAGAGAAATGCGTTCATATATTTAAATTACTTCGCAATATCATCAAGGAGGATTCCCCCCACATGCAATTCCATGGCTGGGGAAGTATTATTTCCTCCTCTTCAGTCTTATCTGGTGGCAGCCTGACCTACTAGGCGATATCGAGGACATACCCCCATGAAGGGTCGCGGTCAACATGGTTGACATAGTGGACGAGGAGGATGAGTTTGAGCTTCTTGATGGGGAATTACCACCCAAGGGTGTGCCACAAATGTTGGAACCATTGGGAAGGGTCCCTCGTAAACAGAAGAACTTACTTGGTCTCCCTGTGCCCACTAAGGCATTGGTACTCAGCCGGAATTCTGGTAAGGGTAAAGAGCATGTCGGAGCTTCCAAGCACTCTGACCCGTCCGCCTCAGTGTAGAAGACGGAGGAAGACCCTGAGAAGGAAAAATTGCACCAACAACTCACTGAGAAGAAAAATTTGGTCGATGAACTCTTGGTTGAACACGCTGTAGAGTGACGGCCGGATAACGGGGATCCTAGGCCTGTACAACAAGGGTTGGAACAACTTCCCCTCAGTGAGCTTCCTCCAGGTGACCTCAACCTTCCTACCCCAACAAATAGGGTTAAGGCTGGAACGTACGGTAAGAGGGAACGGTATGTCTTTCCAAACCCTCCTGAACGACGCAACAATCTAAAGGACGTAGCTTGGGCTCCTCCAGCTGCTCCGAGGGTCGTGTCGCCAGCCGCTACACGAGCCATTGAGTCTGTTTACCGTGTTGAAGAACCTGACAATGCAATCGTGGTAAGGGATCCCCGTTAAGATAGGGAGCACTGCCCAGATGATCCTATGGCATCACTCATATCCTGACAAGAGGCATTGGAGACACGACAGGTGGCAATCCCACCAGATGGTAAGCCATACCTGGCATGGGTGGATGATATGCTGGCACCTCTGGGTTTCATGAATCCCACCTTCTCCCCATATAATGGGACGGGGTACTCGCCACAGCACCTGGTCCACTTAAACTCAAGGTGTGGGCCCATGTTAGGGACTCCAGTGCAGCATGAGGCTGCCAAGCTCAGCTGTTTTGTTCAGATATTGGAGGGACCAACATTCGTATGGTACAACCATCTCACTGTTGGATCTGTAACCAGCTGGGAGGACCTTTGCAGGAAATTCCTCTACCAGTTCACGTCTACCACCTACAAAACGAGCAACGTAGACCTCTTCAAGGTAAAGAAAAGGCCTAATGAGTGAGTCACAGACTTTATCACCTAGTTGAAGGGGCTCACATACTCTCTTGACATGCCACTGACTGAGGAGAAATTTATGAAGATGTGCATAGGGAATGTCAAGACGAAAATGATTCTATCTATGATCACCCAAAACTACCCTTGATGGTTTTTAGACTACTCTGATAAGGCCCAACACCTATAAGAATCCTAGAAACAGGCCATCTAGGCACGTCCATTGCCCCCTGTAATTCCATCAAGGAGGGATTCCATAGTCGAGCCCGCCACAGTGGCCCAAATAGAAGCCCCCAGGCAACTAGAAATACTAGAAGTGGCACCAGACTTGCAGCCTTGTGGAGTCCCTCCACCTCAAGTGCAGTCTCCAGCTCACCAGCATACACCTTAGAATCGGCAGGTGCCCCCGTGAAATGTGTCACCACCACATAGGTGGGACAACCAGGCTCCGCCTCCTCGACAGTCTCCTCTAGCTCCTCATCAGGGCCAATCTCCAAGGACACACTTTCTAGATAGAAGAAATATGACCTAATCATTCAATCATAATCAGGTCACCAGCTATTTTATATGTGCCTTGAAATAAGGGATCATGCGTTTCGCTAAGTGTAGAAGTCCAGAAGAGGCTAACTTCACTGATCGCCCCAACTATGGCCCCTATCATCGGATCCTGGGGCACACCCTCAAGAAGTTTTATGTATTTAAAGAATTTCTTCAAGACCATGTCGATAACAGCATAGTCAGGCTAGCCTCAACCCCGACACAAGTGGTGGGAGTATTTGTAATGTCAGACAGTAGTAGCGACAGCGAAGGTGAGTGGAAGCCGGTTTCTAATCGCAGGTCCCAGAATTATGATGACTGGATGACTCTAAAAATGGTTTCTCATTCCCATGGTATCATTCGGGCATGCTTTAATGATCCGGAACCTTCAGAATCTATGACCACCACTTCTGGATCATCATCTCATCTGACCTCTTCCTAGAAGAGCAAGCATCGGCGACGTAAGAGAAAGCAACACGGCCTGCCAATGGCATCGTCGTCACGCACTCTCGTTGACTTCATGCCCCCTGATATGGGGATTCCCACTAGAATACACCCATTAATGGATGAATCTTCAAGCGATAGTCAAGGGTATGCTTCGATTAATATCGTGGAGTTGGTAAATCCCTATATGAATCTTGATGACGGGGAGTGCCAGGAGAACCTCCCTAACATCCCTAGCCGACCTCAACGTCGAAAGAGATGCATCCATATGGGTTGTTAGGGAACATTTGTTGGCACCTCCAGCCAAGCCGTGCAAGCCACTTAGAGTAGACAATAGGCCCAGTGTAGAGCTCAGCACGCGCAACATTTTCATCTGGTGTCGTCGGGCCTGTCTTCCCTACCGTTTGTGCTACTGGAACAGGCAGAGCTACCTCGACCATGCTGCCACCAGCCTCGCCCCACTACAGGCTAATCTCAGTCATCTAGTTCTCATCCGGTAGCAACTCTTTGGGCATTGAATTGCAAGCATCGGGATATGCCAAGTACCAGTCAGCTGTCGGCCCAGCTGGCAGGGCCCCTGATGCCTCCCATCACAAAGAGGCCTCCTGCAATCAGAAGTTCACACCTAGCATGGAAATATGATGTCCTTAAGAACCATTCAAGAATCCCAGTGAGGCTTTCCATCCATGAGGCCCTTCGCTGGTCACCATATATGTGTGAGTCCCTTTCTGAGGCTTTAAGAAGCCTCAACATGTTTGAGACGGAGGTAGCAGCTGCAGAAGTCTTTCATGTTGAAGCGGTCAAGAATGTTGATTGTTAGGACATAATTTTGTTTTTTGGAGAAGATGAAGGAGCTACCATGCAGGGGCACATCCACCCAATGTACATCACCATTCAATTTAAAGGTGTGGAGGTTTGCCACTTTCTTGTTGACACTGGCTACAGGATTAACCTCATCAAGATGCGGACACTGCGGAAGATGGGGTTATTCAAAGATGACCTGACTCCCTCCGACATAAGGATCCAAGGATACAACAGGATAGTGTAGACCTCAGTCAGTAAGATCCGTTTAAAGACCCAGTTCAGTGGCCTATTTTCTCGCACCGAGTTTATGGTTGTCTCCCAGGACACTGTGTACAATGAATTGATGGGAAAACCATGGATCCACTTGCACGCGGAAGTCCCCTCATCGTATCACGAGTGCCTAAAGTATTCATTAAATGGTCAAGTAGGTGTACTCCAAGGTGATGTGTCTCCTTTTTACACTTGTGAATCATGTTACCTAGACGCTGACTATTACAAGAGCAAGGACAAACAGATTCATGCGAGTGAGGTTGAGCCCACCACAGTCGCAAATGACCCCTGAGAAGGTCTGAATGATGCCTATGTATTTACGATCCATCGATTGGATGCCACAGCCCCCGACATGGGTAAATGTTTTGTTGTCTCTAGTACTAGAGGTAAGAACATTCCCAAGTCCAAGAAACAGTGGGAAATCACCTCATACTCCTACATGAACCAGGCTCAGTTAATACTGGAGCCTTCTACCCTCGTACAGTATTGGGATGTCTGCCCCATGGAAATATCATTAAGTCATATGTTTCTGTTTCATCAGTCTAGAATTAACGGTATCAAGACGATGCACCACTATTTCTTTGATATCATCAGGCACAACCCCTTAGCCTGAAGACCAAATGGGATCAGATCGACTTCCTTCATTGCTATGGTTTTAGAATCACGTGAATCTCCCAATATGATTTCCACCGCTTTCCAGGCTGGTACTGACCCCCCGTCAGGATCTACCGACCCAAATGAAGCTTCTACCGCAATAAATACCTCCTCTATAAGTGAAGTAGAGGATCTGAGGGATGCTTCTCCCAGCACTAAAGAAGGTGTCTCTTCCACGGTCGATGAACTGGTACAGGTGAACCTTGGTAGCGAGGCAGATCCGAGACCCACATTGATCAGTGCCTCCATGTCCCTCGAAGAGCAGTAGCGATACATATATTTCCTGAAGCAACATCGTGATGTGTTTTCTTGGTGTTATGATGAGATTTTAGGACTGCATCCCCAGGTATCCCTATACTGCCTTGGTCTCCCGACAAATCATCGCGGGTTCAAGAAGCCTCACAAGAGAATTCACCCTTCTCACAGTGCCATGGTCGAGGCCGAATTTTAAAAGCTCATCAAAGCCAACTTCTTCAAGGAGGTAAAACACCCCAAGTGGCTATAAAAAATTGTGTCAGTCAGGAAAAAGAACAGACAGATCAGAGTCTGCATCGACTTCTAAGATCTCAACCGTCAGAGTCTGAAAGATGACTTTCCCCTTCCAGTGATAGAATTGTTGATCAACACTATGGCTGGGTTCCAAGCCCTCTCCTTCATGGATTGTTACTCTAGATATAATCATATCCAAATATACTACGAGGATGAAGAGTATAGAACATTTACGGTTCCCAAAGGTAGTTTATGTTACTAGGTTATGCCCTTCGGCCTGAAGAATGCAGGTGCCGCCTATCAGCGGGCCATGCACCGCATATTCAAGCCAATCCTTGAGACGTTGGTAAAATTCTATGTGGAATATCTGGTGGTCAAATATCGCCAGTGCTAAGACCATCTCAAGGACCTTGAGAAAGTGTTTGGCTTCCTCTGTTCCTACCACTTGAAGATGAACCCACTGAAGTGTGCCTTCACAGACACCTATGAGAGGTTTCTAGGCTTTGTTTTCTAGTACTGGGGCATCGAGATAAACCTAGAGAAGATCAAGGCCATCAGTCAGATGCCTTCCCCAAGAAATATTAAGGACATTTGAGGTTTCCAAGGCCACTTAGCTTACATACGCCGATTCAATATGAATTTGGCCGGCCAGTGTAAGCCCTTTTCTCCGCTCATGAAGAAAGGCTCTGGCTATGATTGGGACAAAGAGTGCCAGATAATGTTCAAGGAAATTAAGAATTATCTACTCCAGCCTCTGGTCTTGATGCCACCCGTCTCTGGAAAACTGCTGATCCTATACGTGACTTCCCTAGAATGATCTCTTAGTGCCCTTCTTTCCTAGAAGAACAATTAGGGGATAGAAAATAGCCTCTACTACCTCAGCAACATGCTTCTCGATACGGAGACCAGATACCCCCCCCCCCCATCGAAAAGAGCTACCTTGCACTAGTATTCGTAGTACTGAAGTTGCGACATTACCGGAAACACCACGAGGTACAACTGGTGTCTCGGGTAGACCCACTGAAGTACATTCTGAACCACCCCCCATGTTGACCAGTCGTCTAGCGCGGTGTGCGGTAATCCTACAGAACTTCAACATCGGGTTTTTTTCTTCAGAAATCTATTAAGGGATAGAAATTGGAAGACTTCATTGATGCCCATACAACATCTATAGACCGGTCCCTGGACCTGGATTTTCCCAATGAGTCAATCCTCTTGGTAGATCATGTCATCCCATATTGGCAGATGCACTTTGATCATGCCTCCCGAAGCTCCACCAGCAAAAGACTCAGTGATCCCAGACTCAACAGAGTGGGATTAGGTATTGTCTCCATTACCCCAGTGCATTCCATTATACCGTACTCATTCTTATTTTTGGAAGCCTACACCAAAAACGAGGCAGAGTATCAGGCTCTTATCAGTAGCCTCGAGTTGGCCCTGGAGATCGATGTGCCCTATTTTCATGTGAAAAGGGATTCCAAACTGGTCATCAAGCAAATAAATGGTGACTACATCGTTATAAATCTAAAGCTCGTGCCATATTTGGAGTGCACCCTCTAGCTAATGGCCCGGTTTCCATCTCGGTTGGATGTCACCCATGTCCCTCGATCTCAGAACGGTCGAGCCGACGCCCTGGCAAGTCTAGCTGCATCACTTTTAGTACCTGAGCAGGATGATATAATTATACATGTGGCACATCAAAGATTCATTGCTCCCGTCAACCCAGATGATGATGAAGGTCTACTAATAAGCCATGTTACCACCGGAGCCTCCACGTTGGGACCCCCAGGTTCTTCAAATGTAGTGGTTGAAGAGAATACTAAATAGAGATCCCCCTTTATCGTGTATCTCCAAAACGGTTTCCTCCCAGCTGATCGGTCCAAGCATGAGTGAATCTGATGTCACGTGCTACAGTTTACCCTCTAGAGTTGTCCCAGTCTTGGGGAGATCCTCTACAAGAACGGGTTCGATGGTGTTCTACTCTATTGCATCCAAGGAGATGATATTTCTCAGGTCGTGCAGGAAGAGCATGCCGGTTCTTGCGGTGCCAACCAGACTGGGCCGAAGCTCTCCTATCAGATCCAGAGACTGGGATACTTCTGGCCCTCCATGATCCATGACTGCATCGAGTTCACCAAGAGATGTCACTCAAGTCAAATTCATTCTAACTTTTTGCATCAGCCGCCAGAACCTCTCTATTCCACCAATTACCCTTGGTTATTCACGGTGTGGGGACTCAACGTTGTGGGACCATATCCACCGGCAACATCTCTCTAGTTCAGGTTCATCTTGACCTCTAGAGATTTCTTTTCCAAGTGGACAGAAGTAGTTCCACTCAAAGAGGTCAAGGCCCATTCTATCATTGGCTTTATGAGCTCCAATATCATCTACTAGTTTGCAGTCCCTCATGTCGTCCTCACCGATAATGGAACCAAATTCCGAGCATCCGAGCAGAAGAAATTGTACGCCAAGTACAACATCCATTTAAACCATACCTCTCACTATCATGCACAGGTAAATGGGATTATTACGGCATTAAACAAAACCCTATCTAATATTTTTCATGAAAATGTTTGGTGAGAATAAGAAGAGTTTTCCGGACAAGCTCCCCAATGCCATCTGGGATAATCGGATGATGACTCATAATTCGAACCAAGTAACCCCATTTTCTATGGTGTACAGAGCTGAGGTCGTCCTCCCCCATTGAGATCCAGCTTCCTTAGTTACGAACAATGGTCTATGACCAGCAATCTCTAGATAAAGTAGCTGAAATTTTTCTGGTCGAGCTTGAAGCACTTGATGACAGAAGGTTGTGTGCCCTGCACAATCTGGAAAGGCATCAGAATAAGATATCTAGAGCCTTCAACAAAAAGGTTCGCCTTCACTCTTTCCTATAAGGCAAAATGGTATTGGCCCTTTGGACGCCAATGATCCCGGGAAGGAAGTCACCCATGTTGGAACCCAAATGGGAACGACCTTACATAATCCACAGGGTTTATCACAATGGAGCATACTCCCTGGTGACCATGAGTAGAAAGTGTATCACTCCTCCCACCAATGCCAGATTCCTAAATTGATACTTTGGATAAGCCTGTAGGTTCGGCACAACCCGAAACTGTCTGGTCCTACATGACCCTAAACAGGATACTGGTCCCACATGACCCTAAACTAAACGATGGCCCGGCATGACCCTAAACTGTTTGGTCTAGCATGACCTTAAATGGTTCATTCCTACATGACTATAAATTGCGCATCGTCCCGTAATACATTAAACTGTGCCCTTAGACCTATGTGTGGCTTGATTCCCATCCGCATGGGATATGTAAGAACGCTCAAGAATTTCATCTTGAGCCCATACCCAACTCTTCTCTTTAACATTCCCCCTGGGTGTAGTTATCTAGGAGGATCCTTACATGATATGGTGTAGGATTTCTTATCCCCACTCATACTTGGATTATAACAATCACACCATGTGCCCGCTCCCCAATCTTCTATTCTCCTACATCCTAACTACATGAAATTAAATTTCATGGCCTTCAAGAACTACATACATATTGATTCACATTCTTATGGTATATGTATAAACGCCCGAACATTTCGTCTGTTCTCCCAGCCCAAATGCTAGAATCTCCCCTCGGGGAAGGTCATATGGTGTGATGCAGGTTTTTTCCTCAATCCACGTCAGGCTCATCTTGATTCTGTCGTACGTCTCATTAACCAAAGGTGTTCGCCTATTTCACCACTTTTCATGACTTTAAAATGTGTGGGTACAGCTATGATTTACCCACTACTTTGATTGGGACTCCATCATCCTTCCAATCCAAAAAGGCCCCTAACTGGCAGGGATTCTATGCCCAAGGGATCTCCTACCGCTTCGGGCTAACGCCCTTGAGGATGTTGAGAAAAAGCCGAAACAAGTCCCGCATTGCAAATATGGTCAGCGGTCGATGCTCATTTATTGTTCCCATTCCAGGTCACTATAAGGACGATGTGTTTAGAACATGGTCAATAGCTATACTTTGTTGTCATTGTCCACCCCAAGATGTCCCAATCATCAAGTGCAGTGGTTCATTCTTCCCCATTGTATATCCATGTGACAAACTCCCCTTGGGCAATTCCAGCTACTAGACCCTTGTATGGTAGGGAGATTTGAATCCGTCTCCTTGTTTCCCACATCGATCACTGTTCACATGGGCTTAGGAGCTATGATGAGGCGGGAATCGCACAATAGTTCGTATAGATACCATTGGTCAAGATGCTCGACCACAGGCCCCTTGTCCTTTTCTGGCCCCTAGGCCCTTTCTGGCCCCTAGCCCAAGTTCTCATTTAGGGTTGTGTGGTGTGGAGTGGGACTATGTCCACGTTCACATCGGGCTATTTTGACATGCCTCAAATATCCCCATAAGGAATGTTTCCCTTGATTTATTTTCCATACCACAAACATAGGCCATGTCGTGCTTCATGTGCCCAGTCTCGGGCCTCGGCCTAGGTTCTATCTTATGGGATTGTATGGTGTGGTATGGGATTATTTCCTCATTCTCGCCAGGTTACTTTCTGTGTCTTACACATCTCTGGATGAGATAACCTATCCATACTCTTCCTCGCTGCAAGATGTTAAACTGCAAACCGGTAAGGCCTTTCCAATCAAGGCCCAGCCTTAGGCCCCCGGTCTTTTCTGACCCCTTGGCCTTCTCGGGCCCCAGCCCAAGTTCTTAACTGGAGTGTACGGTGTGGTCTAGGATTATGTCCTCATTCACTTCGGGGTATTTTTTGTGCCGTACACCTTCTGAATGTGGGGTATCTTACTCATTTTTTCCCTTACTCTATGTTGATAAATTACACATTACTCCATTCAAGAACTATGTGTGGCTTGATTCCCATAGTCATGGTATATGTAGGACTGCCCGAACATCTAGACATCGGGTTCAGCCCCATCTCCTAGAAATCTCTATTTCACCCTGGCCCCTTGGCCTACCCTTTTCCTTGGGAGGGGAGTATATCGTGTGGTATGGGATTATGTCCTCATTCACGTCGGGTTGTAACGACCACGCCACATACCTCTACCTCCTGGGATTTCTCAATCCCTATATTTTATACTCATCCATTCAAATAGGTTGCTCTCAAGTTTAGAACCCTCCTCGACCCTCATCGGTGATTCACCAATGTGGCTAAGGGTACTCTAGTTTTGTACCTATAATGTTGGACTCTACTCGGAAATTCATTCACCCATTTTTCAGGCTTTGTGTTCCCCTTAATTTGGGTTTCCATCATCTTCTACATCCGAAGGGACCCCCAAATGGCATGGATTTGTGGCCCATGGTCCCTCCTTCCATTATGGGACAACATCCTCCAGGATTTTAGAAACAAATCGATACAAGTCCTATGTTTCGAATATGGTAAGCATCAAACTCTCATTCGTTTTCCCCATTTCAGGCTAACACGATATGGACGATGTGTTTTGAACACAGTCAACAGTTATCCTCTATCATTATGCCGACCCCATTAAGACCAAAATTTCGGTTACATGATTCACATCCTTCTCCACCTCATCATGTCCAAGTAGAACTTCTAAATTCATGGTATTATTCCCCAGTGCACATCCGCACGTTAGGAGGTAAAATCCGAGATAGGGAAATCATTCTGGGAACCACCAATTTACATTTTTCATATATTTAACATATTGAAAATACCTTATCTGCCCTTATTTCCTACACCGGGTTCAACTCACGTAGGCTTGGGTATTAGGTTAAGGTCCACCTTTACTTGGGATAGTACATTCTCCATGGTTCAAGCTCTAAGACCATAAACTATGATCTCTTTTAGAACTACGTGTGGCTTGATTCCAATCCTCATGGGATATGTAGGAACACCCATATGTCTTGTTTTTGGGTCCAGCTCATTTGAGTGTAAGTTTATCTCTCCCCTTACCCTCTTACCTCTATTTTTCCCCTTGTCCCAAGGTTTATTTCTCGTAATCTCATATGGTGTGGTATGGGATTATGTCCTCATTCATGTAGGGTATGCTTTATTGCACCATGAGCATTCCCCTTTCAGCCTCGTCTTTACTACGTTTGTGCCACATGAAATGAAAATTTATGGTTATTCCCATCACATGACCCTAAAATATGACATTATCATCCTAGCTGCATGATGAAAAACGGAATTTCATCGTGATATCCTAACTCAAGGGGACAACATGCTTGGCATCAATCAAAAACCAAACCATTTGTCAATTCCTTCTTTTGGTTTGAATCTTGTGGCAATGCCTGGACTTTCTCTCCTAGGATTGTTTCTTCAAAAAAACATGTATTCACCATAATGGACAAACAATATTTATCAAATGGCGCTTCTTTTAGTGTGAGTTCTAGACCCGCATGCCCTTTTTTTCCTAGTACTGGTACCTCAACGTTCCATACCATAGAACTACATATGGATTGATTCTCATTATAATGAGATATGAAGAACTGCTCGTGTACTTCCCCCATGAGCCCAGCCTAATTTTCGTGTTCGGTTTGTTGACCTAAAAACATCCCCAAGGAACACAAGGTAATTTGGACTTATGTCCTCATTTACATCGGGTTTCACAATCACCTTACCATGTGTCCCCTGTATCCCCTACCAAACCTTGGTTTGAGCTCTATAACCATAAACTAAGACCACTCTATGTCTTTTCCCTAAGACGTTAAACTGCATGACAACTTCTAGAACTACATATGGCTTGATTCATATCCTTATGGGATATGTAGAGACACCCATGCATTTTTCCTCGGGTCCATCCCTAGGGACCATCGATCATGTTCCTCCTCTTTTCTGACCCCCTATCCTGACCCCTTGTGGGGAACCATGTAACTGCAGCTTTGCCCTGAACAAGTTCAGGATGCCCCACGATGACATTGAGAAGTGACAGATCCCTCACCAGAGAGGTAGGTCTAAAAGAAATAATGATCCATGATTAGACTGATGCACCCATATAATGTGCTTCCACCATGGTGGTGTAATTTCAAGAGTATTGGATTATATTCGAACAAACCATCACTCCACATTCCCCACTTTTCATACCCCATATTTGGACCTCGGCCTCTTTCACGTCTAAAGGAACCCCCTAACAATATAGATACTCAGCCTATGGCTTTCCTACTGTCATAGGACAACGTTACGGAAGACTAATGGATGAAATTCTGAGTCAAGAACCATGTTTCTTACATGGTCAGTGGTTGGACCTCATTTTCATCCCCATTTCATGCTAATACAATATGGATACTGCGTTTCAAACATGGTCAGAAGTTATCCCTTATTGTCACGTCACCTCTATAGTGTTCCGGATCTGGGGTATCGTGGTTTACATTTTCTATTCCCCTATGTTTAGATTGACTATAATGACCCTACACTCTTCCTTATTCAGACCTCACTCTTCTCTTCTATGGAATCTGGATTTCCTGTTCGAATCTCGAAACCTCGGATCTTGGTTGACACTCCCACGATCAATCGAAGTAATAGTACGAACATACATTGTTTCACACATTGGGTGAGACTCGTGTGAGCTTAGGAATGGATTACTATTTATTCTAGGATTATGGCTGAATGCATTTAAAAATTAAAAAGTAAATAAATTTAACCATACATGAAGTTCTAAGTAAGAAGAATTAACGAGAAGTGAGTTTATGGGTTCGGGCAAAATAGGGCCCTTAATGGTCAGCTTCTTGGATGGATCATTCCAGCGCTACTACCTTATGGTTGGTGGCCTCCAAGATTTCTTCCTGCCCCCTGAGGACTCTCTCTTCATCAGTGGACGTAGAGCGCAGTCCACTGACTGTAGCCCTTGCTTGCACCTGTTCAGTTTAGAGTGCAGATATTTGGTGACCTACTTCAACTAGTTTCTCTTGGGCGTCTTCCAGCCGGGCCCTCAACTACTCTGAAAGTTCAGAACAGATTTCAATTAATATCTCCTTTTCCCTCACCTGTTCTTCAAGTCATCCAGCCTCTTTTTCTACCTTTATTAATGCTTGGGTGCTTCCTGACCCGAACCGACACATGGTAACATCGGAGCATTGGTTACTCTCACACAGCTTCTCGTCCATGTAGTCACATACCGTCAAATGAAGGAATTGAGCATCCACCCCTCCCACATAGAGGAAGCCCAGCCTGTTTTGGAGTGATCCCATCCGTTTTAGCCATTCTGTCTAGGGCTGACCGAGAATGAACATGATGCACTTCCACCCTTCGTGTCACATAATTCAGCTCTCCTTGACCGCCTCTGAGTCAAGAATCATCTATCTCCTCAGGGTCTATAGGCTGATAGTAAGGAAAGGAAGGCAAGAGACCAGCAGCAGGGTCCTCTTTGAGTGTTCTTCCCAATGGGTTAGGCTCTGCAATGCCTGGGTGATCTTCCTCTCTTTTCTCAGTCACGGTAGCTCCCTCACAGACTTACGGCCATGCCCAGACATGAGTACCACTGATTTCTATAGTCCTTTGCTCACCGAGCCTTGAGGCCAGCTCATTTTGAGAAGTGTGGGACGACACATTTGTAGTTGAATCGATTGCAGATGGCCAAGGTTCGGCAGCCCGATGAGCTTACAAGGCTATGATTACTACACAAACAATGAACACCATGATCAACTGAGCTCTCTGAAGTTGAATATGGGGGTTGAAGTAATGAAAATATAGTAGCCCAAAGAATCATCCTTCGATGGTCTAGCCACTATAAGAGCAGGCATTATGGGGGATCCCTCAGCGCTCGTCAGCTCAATAATGGGAGTCGACTTCCCACCTTGTTATATCGGTGCCTACTCCCCTTCGAATGGAGACACTTGATGAGCGCCCATATACTCCTGAACAAGGTAAGGATATCGAATTTATGGCTACAATAAATGATGAGGGGAAAGGACAGATAAGGGATGAGAGGTAACTCAAGCAGTTCAGTTATATCCACATCAAAGCCGACAATATCGCCACTCTCCCATAGACTTCCTTGGTGGGACACCCACTGAGACCCTCCACCTTCAAGATCCTCTTCTCCTTCACCCCCTACTTGACCTTCTCTTTCTTCCTCCTCTTCCATCTCGGCACCTTCTGGATCATCATGGTTGTCGTCATCCTCTGACGACATCTTTTCTGGATCATGATTTGGGCTGATCATAACTTTCACCATGCAAGACGACTCCTCACGCCGACCTCTTTGGCATGCATACATGTCCATGGTCATCAGATACACATGCTGACAATCAAAAGTTCACCCTTTCGATAACCTGAATGAGTCTGACCTCCGACAGCTGGATTCTGTCTCTCACTATCTTTTGCCAAAGAGATTCAGTACTCATCGACTATCGCATCGTCATCCAGGATGACCACAGAGCTGGAAAGATTGCCTCACTGGAAGGTTGAAGCAGATACCTTATCTTCTTCTCAAGAAGTTCCCTAGCCACTTCACGATATCTTATCCCCCTAGGAGAGGAGGGCATGGCCATGCCATGCGATTCCCCCGCCACTGAAGTCCCAGCCTATGCAGGCCCAGCAGCCCGATGTGCTACCGACCATTGTTCCCTGACAACACCCTCTATGATCTCTCACCACCCGGGTACTACACTGGCTACCTTGAGTTTCTGAAATCGCTTCCGAAAAATCCCCTCAGGGTACGCTATAGCCCAATGTTCGGCATATTCGGTTGAGAGGCCAACATCAACTCCAGTGGGAGGAAATTTGATAATGTCGCTAGAGCCTTGGGTCATGAACATCATCCACATTTGGCAAAGAACACATGGATGCCTTTCCTCAACAACATATGTGTGCACCTTATTCGGCATCTGCTTAAGGCATCAAAACTTCTTGGAAAACCTGGGTGACCTGTAGGGCTCACAAAATATCTTCCCATCAAACTGGGCCACGAGCACCCCCACCTCTGATGCTCTGGAAGTGCTCCCATTGCTCCAGCAAGCCTTTTCCATTATCTATCATCTGGCCAGTCATGGTGGGGAATGGGATGAAAGTGAATTTGGAATGATTTCCGATTCTAATCCTTACTACCTCCTCATTGAGCGTCAACAACATGACTCCAGTGATGTTCATCAAGGAAGGTAGCTGGCCATTTTCTAGAGGACTAATGGCGTTCAGGAAGGTATACCAGCTGCATTAAGCCATGAACCAGCCATAAAATTTCTAGAAGAGGCCATATATCCTCCTCAGTGACACACCTCTTGAAATGCGTCCCAAAATTGCATACAGAACGTCCAACACAGGGACTCCCTGATTGAATATCTGATTGGTGGCCATGATGTCGGCTATCACCAGGGTTGCTGGATGAACTCCCATCCTTGGATCCCTCACCGGAAGGAACCACCCACTCAATAATGTGGCAAGAAATCCGGCGTACCGAACATTCGGGTCCCAACTCTCATTAATGCTGAATCCCTGGGAATGATAGTCCCCTGCCTCTAGGATCCTCTAGTACGATCCGCATTTTCTCCTCTGTTCTGCAGTTGGACACCGTCTCCCTCACCCCGACATCTTGACTTCTTAATCTCTTTGCAAGAAGAAGCTGAACCATTTCTTGTACGCGATGCCCTTAATGAAATCCTCTACCCCCAGCCTCTCTTTAGGCACCTCCAAAAGGTGACATGTCAGCATAGGGGTTTGTGACCTGTCTCCCCAGGTGTTCCTCGTCGGGAGGAATTTATCGTACTGGTGTCCATCGATAGGGATACCCCTGATGCAATGAATGTCCTAGAGGCTAATGCTGACTTCCCCATGATGAAGATGGAAGGTATTGGTATCGAGGGACCATCGAGTAAATAGATCTGGACAAAGATCAAGATGGCGATAGCAGTGAAACTATGACGTCCACACCACCTCGAACAAACTGATGTGACACAGTTCGGCCCCAAACTGGTCTCATGTCTAACGAACCCAATACACCCATGCCAATTCACTGGTGAAATTGCTTCCAGACCATAGATCCCAATCCTACGGCCAGCCTTTGGTCTCGTTAGTAACACTCTGACAGAAGGTAGTTGCATAAAGGTCCGGATAATTCTCCGTGATAGGGTCACTCCCCAAGATAGTCTTAGTCATGGGATCTAGGACGTAAACATCCATATGTCTTGTTTCTCTAGAAGGATGGTCATTGTAGGTGATGTTATACCGAGGTAGTTCATCCTCACGGGTCACCCATGATCGCGGTGTATTGACCTCAAAACTTGGCACATGTACCTCTTCCAAGATACCGAAGTCCCATATCATCAGGTTGGAAGATAGTACATACTCCTTCTACGCTGGCGTCAACATGTTGAAGAGAGTATGTTTGTTGAATAAGATCCTTCGGGTTCTGTAAACCTCAGGGTTGGAGAACATATTAGCCCTTCGAGTAGCGGATGCAACTTCCCTCTCAGTGTCAGCCCGATTGGAGGTCGTCTCCTACCGGAATGGTTTTGAGAAGTATGCAGAAAAAACCAGCAGCTGGCACGATAAATCGGTGGATGGTGTGAAAAAAATAGTAGATGGCGTGAAAAATCAGCGGCCGACGTTGAATATCAGCAGCTGGCACGGAAATTCGGAAGTTGGCGAAGAATATCCCTGGTCGGTGCATAAACCGATGGCTGGCCTTGGCAAATTACGTGCAAATGAAGCATATTTTTTTATGCAGGCAGAGAAACAATTTTTATGCCCAAGAGCTTTTGTCTTATTGCGCAAGAAAATATGTATGGAATGGGGGACCCGTTGGGTATTTTAAAGGTGTGAAGAGTGGTTTCCACGTGCGCACGAAAAGAAGATTGCGCGCTCTATCTCAGTTTTTTTGCGCCACTCTGGTTTTAAGCATGAACCGGCCCCAGGGAGTCTTGTATCTTGGCGTTTACCCTGGAATCGGACATTTGTGGCCCCTTGCCAATCTGATTCTGAGGGGGGACATTTGTAGATTCCATAAAATGATCATAGACAGATGAAGGTTCAGATGCGGCAAAGCGAATCCATATTTTGAACCGGTGATCCATTCTGTGGGAAACGGAGGGGCGGCGTGAAAAAAATTCTATGTCGGGCGAAAAAATATGTCTCGCATGAAAAACTCCAGGATTCACGAGATTTTTCCACGCAGGTGTGGAAATTTTTCATGCCATGGCCCCGTGTCTTTGATCTACATGCTACCGACACCCGACGCGCAATATTTCACACGAGCTTGTTTTTTACGCGAGCCCGTGATCCCGAGAGCCTATAAATAGAAGGCTACTACTTGGACTTACCACTGAAGAATCTGAACTGTCTCCACTGCGTGAAATTTCTCTTCCGTGCACGCAAAACGATGGCTCTCAGGTACTGAATTTTTCACGCTAGATCACCCGGGGGTCCGCCTTTTCACGTGACCACTCGGGCTTGATCCTTGTCCAAATCCTATCAATACCCTTCTCCCGCATGAAATTCTTTCCAATTGGGAGCGATCCGTTCATCTACGCTTAATTCCTTTTGTGCTCCGGCCCGACCATTTCGCGCATGCTAGTTCTTCTGCGTGCCGACCCGGCCTTTTTCACGTGTGCTCCTCAGTTACGCACTGGCTCAGCCGTTTGTGCAACCATAACTCCATTGCGCGCCGGCCTGACCCATTTTCATGTTCGCCACTCATTTGCGCATCGGGCCACCCCTTTTCGCACAACAACCCCTTTTGCGCACAAGCCTCCCGCCTTGTGTGCCTGTGATGTCCCTCTTTTAGGCAACATTTTCGAATGCCTCCCACGCCCAGAGAACCTTCTCCATATACTCATTACCCGTGCAACATCCTAGTTTTTCACAAAGTAACTTCAAAGTCCCCTGGATGATACCACATGTTGCGTTGCTTCGCCTCATGCTTCTTTGCATAGGCACGCTAACAGCTATTGCTTCTTCGCATAGCCACGCTAACGTGGACCCCCCAATGGTTTTCTTAGTAACACCCCCTCACCACAACATTTCCTTTCCCCTCTCTTCACTAAGGTGCAGAGAGTACCGGTTATGTTAGTCCTAGGGGTGAGGAGAAAACAGACCTCGTCCGAGTTGCAGGACATTAAACTTCCAAGAACCATCATCCTCAACACATGACATTCAACTGTTAACTCACCTCGTGCCTCGCACACGAGGTTCCCCCACCTTGGACATTCTCCACACCCACTAGTCTTCACGAGGATGAGATCTTCCTTCACAGGGGATGATATCCTCTTTTTCGGAGTGGCATTTTTCTGTGGGGAAAAGGGAAACCATCCTAGTGTAATCCCCTAGCTTTTCTCGTCAGGGGTATCGTCCTTTCTCCTCATTTATTATTTGGTCTTAAGGACCAGAGGAGGGGTAAATGAACACTGGAACCCTCAATTTGTGGTTCCAAATCCCTCTCCCGCTGGTCTTTGTCACCATCGGGCCTCCATCCTGGATTAAGTCCCAACCTCTTTGGGCCACAGACCATGTGTATTCCCATGTTCCCTCTCTGGGCTGTGAACCATGCATAATCCCTTATTTGCTCTTTGGGTGGATAACTACGTGTAAGCCCCACTCCACTTCCCACGAACACAGCTTTCGCGACGTGATCGTCAGGTCTCTGCAGCCTCTTATTTCTCACACCGAGCATGAATCACGTGGGCTTAGAATAAGCATCGACCATGACATCCTATATGGGCAGCCTAGAGTGTAGACCCCACAAATCCGTCCTGAACTACGAGAACTTTGATCCTTGCCAAGGAAAGGTATGTAGGAAGCCTCACTGAGGATCAAGCCCACCAACCACCTAGACCCCATCCCGAACTACAAGTACATTGACCTTTTCCAAGTTAGGGTATGTAGGAAGCCTCCTTAATGTTCAGTCCCACCACCGTCAATTGGACCCGACCATCTTCACGTCGGTGCACCAAGCCCCCATATCCTGAACTACATGGTCATGGATCCTTATTAAGGAAAGGTACGTAGGAAGCCTCCACGAGGTCCAATCCCACGACCTATTGGACCCCAGGTCCTCCTTCACGATGGTTCACCCACACCCCCATGAACTATAAGGTATTTGATCATTTCCAAGGTAAGGTACGTAGGAAGCCTCCCTGAGGTTGAAGCCCAACATTTGATCACTCCGACCCCCTTTCACATTAGTTCACCCCCATCCCGCATGACATTAAAATGTGGACCCCAATCAGTGGTAAGTCGTTGTTTCCTCCAGTCAGTAATAAGTCGTTGCACCCAAAATTTGTCCTGAACTATGAGGGATTTGATCCTTGCCATGGAAAAGTACGTAAGAAGCCTCCCAGAGGTTCATGCCCACCTTTTTTCATGAACTACATTGTCTTTGATCCTTGCCAAGGCAGGGTAAGTAGGAAGCCTCCTTGAGGTTCAAGACCAACACCTACTTGTCCCGACCCCTTCACGTCGGTTCACCTTCATCCTGCATGATGTTAAACTGTATTCAACATCCCAAACTACGAGGACTTTTGTCTTTTCCAAGCTAGGGTACGTAGGAAGCCTCCCTAAGGTTCAGGCCCACCACCGTCCATTGGTCTGGACCATCTCCATGTCGGTGCACCAAGCCCCCATACACTAAACTACGTGGTGTTTGATCCTTGCCAAGTCAGGGTACATAAGAAGCCTCCCTGAGGTTCAAGAACAAAACCTACTTTTCCATACCCCTTCATGTCAGTTCACCTTTGTCCCACATGACGTTAAATTGTATCCACCATCCCGAACTATGAGGACTTTGATCTTTTCCATGTGAGGGTATGTAGGAAGCCTCCCTGAGGTTCAGGCCCAGCATTGTCCATTGCTCTCGACCATCTTCACATCGGTGCACCAAGCCCCCATATCTTGAACTACGTGGTATTTCATCCTTGCTAAGGAAAGGTACGTAGGAAGCCTCAACGAGGTCCAAGCCCACCACCCATTGGACCTTATGTCCTCTTCCACGTCGGTTCACCGATGCCCCCATGAACTACAAGGTCTTTGATACTTGCCAAGGCAGGGTACGTAGGAATGCTCTCTTAGGTTCAAGCCCATCAACCAATGGTCCCGACCACTTCATGTTGGTACACCCCGGTCCTGCATGCTGTTAAATTTTATTCCCCTTTTTTGTTCGTCATTCAGTGGTAAGTTGTTTTCAGCCTCTTTCAGCGATAATACGTTGTCACACCATATAGCGGTAAGCCGTTGTCACTCCATTATGCGGTAAGCCATTGGAACTCCAATCGGCGGTAAGTCATCGTCAGATGAACTACATAGACATTGATTTCCTACCATGGGTATACCTAAGAAGCCTCTTTGAGGCTCAATCCACAACTATCATTATCCTCATGGTGGTTCCATCCCATTCACCATCCACTTCATTAAAAAACTACATCATCCATCCATATTCTTACCCGGGCCACCACATCCCAGTGGGACCATGCCACATCCTACCCCATTCCCCTCGATAGTAACCGGGAGGTCAACCATGCGTTGGCCCCAAAATCAGTGTTACATCTGGGGGTCACACTTATCTGATTCAATCTAATCTATGTTGTGATCAGTCTGATCCATATCCACTGAACATTAAACTTGCGGCATACCCTGTGTTAAACACGATAGGATGAAGAAAACCTTATATAAATTCCCATGTCATATAATTACCCACATCCGATGTTGGATGCCTCAGGCTTCCACACCCTTGAGAATCCCTATAATAAGAGACATATGATAGATGCTCCAGTGCCCCAACACCCAAACAAACCAGTGAAGGCCAATGTGACTACTCCCCTGACTAAAGGTTGCTACCCTGACTGAACCCCTGGGAATGTCACGACAGAAGCAGTGTAATTAACTGTTGTCCATGAAGATATGGCGCAAGGAAGAGTTTCACGAACAACGTATTAAATCTATAACGGATAACCAGAATAGGTAACGAGTTCTGAGGAGGAATCCACGGAAGGATGAAACGACATCCCATCATGTCATTTCGATCAAGAAGCAGATATCCCTGAATAAGGAGCGGATGTCGCCCGCCTTTGGAAAGCGGGATTACGGGGCAACGACTATGCGTCCTCCACAGACGGATGCACGTGCCCCAGTGAAAGCATAGAAAAAAATCATCATATCTATTTTACATCTTGACAAAGTGGTTCATGCAATGAATCCACCCCTCTGTTGAGGGTTCCCACTTATTCCTAAAATTTTCAGAATGTGGACCACCACTCACCCTATGAATGGCCTAAGGATGATGTTTTTTAGTAGATCATCGAACTGACCATTAATCTGACACATGTCTTAACACTTGAAGCACACACTGAGCCTTAGAATACATTTTAAAATACCATTAAAGGGTTTAAGACAATGAAAATAAAAGTATATGTCTTAATTATCAAAATTAAATCCTCACTAAAGTAAAAATTCAATCATCCACAAAAATTGATATAGGAATATATAGGTTACTATAAGTAGAACAGGATAGGGATTGTTTTCCTCAAGAAGAATATGGTATTCCTCCCAATGAAATGTATTCCTACCTTGATCACCAATTCTATAATAAATCACTTTATTATAAAATTTAATGCCAAATGTGGTTCCACTTAAAAACTTCAAACACCAAACCACGTTATTCACCATAACCTAATCCACTTATTCAGAAAAAGAAAAAACTTATAGATGGTACTATCTTCAACCCTCTCTCCTAAACAATTGTGGTGTATTCACCAAAGTCATATGAGTATTATGGTTCTCCCCACCATAAGGCACTACTCATAATGAATAGTTACATGAAATGTGGGTTCCCACCCTAATAATGACCTATGAAAAATTATCATATGGTGTTCCACTGACCCCCTAGTCTGATTTGGAAATATACTCCCAATATATTTTCAAACTCACTATCTGGAAACTTGTCCCAACACCCTAGTTGGACAACCACTCAATGAATTTTCCAAATACTTATTAGTTAGATGCACTGACATGACACCAACTACCCAAGTACGATTCGATTACCCACAAATGAATCATTAGATCATCAAAATTCCCACATAAAATTCTAAAACTAACACTTAGTGTGATTATGTGATTGGATAGCCAATCAATTACCCTAACCGTCATGCTCTCACCTAAAGAAATGGGGTTCCTCTGATCTGAAATATTTCCAAAACACACTAACCCTTCCTTGGTCTGGATTCCAACACACCAACTCCATACACTGCAACATCTGAATCCAAAATCTATTATTTAAGGATGAACTAGATCACATCGTATATTCCCAGACACGGATATCACTTTTTCAGCATAACTACCCATCAACTAGTCTTCCATATCAAAAATCCTTCTAACATAAGGTTCATACACTGATGAATAATATGATTCTTCCTGCCATAGAAAAATCATTATCATTACCCATCATACCAGACACCTAAACTCAATGGCCCACTCTATATCCATTAACAAATGTAATGACTGTATGTGACCATCCTCCTCATATACGAGATCTAACTTGAAATGTCTATTGATTACCGTTCTATACTCAATAAGAATATATCCATCAACATCCACAAAAACTTCTTTGAAATGTGGTCCATATCCTCCAATAGAAAATGGTTCACCCCCCCCCCACAATATCTCATCTCTTACACCACTACTCAAGAACCAACCTAAAAGGGTCTCAACATCATTCATCTTTGAAAACACCCCTATAATTGTCCAAAACAATTATGTGTTATTACCTCTCACATCACACCACCACATAACTACTATATCTCTAATCACATTTTTTCTAAAATAGAACAACTCTAAACAGACTCATAGATAACTCGTTCATTAATCGATAACATAATTGGGCATCGAATATACCAATCAGAAAACCTTCCCTACACACAAATACTTTTCCCTAAAAATCCATTTCAATATCTCTCTCCTCTATTAAGGAATAGTTATAAACTAGAAACCATATCCAAGGCACCTAACCTCTATCTACCAAAAACCGAAAAGGATTACTCGCTCATTCAACTCGATCACACAAATATTCTAACACTCTCACGATTCATTTCACACTAAACCTAGGTGAATGCACCTAACCCATAGACTATGATTAACACACATCTTAGTCTCATCCAATATCCCAAGTCATCTCAATCATTTCAATGCTAACCGTACTGTCAACCACCAAAAGGGTATCCTTCTATAACCAGGAGTGTCTATCCTTGATCTCACCAAATTCATAATAAATGGACTAGGCATCCAAATGGTCCTACCTTCAAAAACTATAATCACTATTGAGAGATTCCCATGTGATCTAAAATACATCCCAATTTATATAAATAATTACATTATCCAAATCCCACAGAAGTTATCCACACATCTAACAAGTTCGGTTATGTGTAATTCCACTTAGATTACACATTGTAAAAATACATATTAGTTTATTTACACTTTAAGTAACTGAACCCATTCTTGGATAACTTTACAGGCACTCTATGTCACCCCTAATCCACCACCTACAAATCAAATGCTTACAAAAACCCGCAAAAATTCCTTAAACACCCCTTGATGATGGGGACACATTTATTTCAATAGTGAACCTACCACCATAATATTTTCATGATCTTCTATCATAATAAACTATTTTTATTTTAGTTGAATATAATTCCATTAAAATCTAAACTATAAATCACCATATAGGTTGTAGTTATAAATTTAAACAATTGTACCATGTCATCATACATTATTATCACATATAAGTAGGTATATTACATGTGACTATTGCATTCAAATTATGATGCATGAATATATGAATCCTAATTTTGGTTAAAGATATGTAACCACAAATAACATCTCTGGTAAATCCATCAGGTTTAATAAACAGCTCATCAAAAACTACACAAATCAAGAATAGTAATCCCATTACCTAGGTAACCTATACATCCCACTTGAATGGTTCTCATGACTCACCAATTCTGGGTATATCACAAGTTGACACTGATTTATATTCTACCTATCAGCCATGTCCCTTAAACATACTACAAAACACAATATCTAATACCACATTGTAATTCCCCATCTCAGAATCATTGTTCAAGCTAGATGTTCAAGTGACCTCAGTTGTTCCTTCCTGTATGTTAGAGGCTTCCAACTAGCAATGAGGGAATAATCATTTATATAAGAGACAATTACTTCAATTCATAGTTATAAAACCACAAAACATTTACTACAACTTCAAAAATACATAATCATTGTATGGTCAAATAATTAAAATAAATTATGTATGAAATGATATATGGGATTCACATAACCAATCATAAACTAAAGCCTTACTGTCTTGATCCAAAAATAATAATAAAAAAAATAAAAACAATCACATTGTCCCTACAAGCATCCCAAGGCATCACAAAACCTATCCCTAAATAACCATTATACTTCTTCATTTTAATCTATTTCATTTCATGTGCTAAATGAAAATTCTGATATAAAGTCTGCACATCCCCCAATGATCGCATGTTAGTTGTGAGGAATGCATCTCACTATGGTCTCACCATATCCCCCTCTTATATTCCATAATATATTTTTATGCATGACTAATAAAATAAAAAAATTATACAAGTTCCTTGACCACCATGTTCTAAGTTGGTCATTTTGACTCCCTATGTGTAGGGTCACCATGCTCTAAGTAGGCCATCATAGCACCTGACCATACCTAAATCAACACTATTTCTATATTCCTCCTCCTCAAATCATTACATTATCTAGATGACCTTGCCCATACCCAAGGACCCATGTTAGGACATCATCCATGTTTTATCTTCTACATGATGGGGGATGGTAGGGTCATGTTTTTGGGCTCCAGACTCACCTTTTCACTCAATATAGTCATATTTCCAAAGCCCTCTAACTAAAGTCTCAGTCAAGATAGGGTTCATCCAATTGATCCCTTATCACATTCAGACCACATCTCACTCAGGGTGTTCCCATCATAAAAAAATGAATCATAGTATTTATTAGACCCCATCTCACTCATAGAACTCCCATCATGTAAGTTTACATCAAAACACATCCTAGTAACCATCTCCCCAATAGAGTTCTTATCATAAAATAATGATTCATAGTATATCCATGATCCTATCTCACTCATGTATTTTCTATGATATGATATCATTATGTCCCAACCAAGAACTCATCTCACCCATGGATGTCTTATCATAAAATCCTACATCACAATACATCTCAACCCCTATCTCTCTCAAAGAATACTAAACATACAATCTCATCACATCAGAACAAAGAGATCATATCCTTCATCGTGTTATAACAACTTTAATCTCACGAAAAGTAGGTATTCACAATTAAGTATCACATAAAAAGATTATAAATGATTAAAGTTACACCATATCACCCGTGGTTGTCCTATAAAGTGTACTTAAAGAGGAATCGATCTCAATAAGAGAATTATAGCAAGTTCCATCTCACACATTGTGATCCATTTCCATAGGATCTGTTATCCACATTAAATTGTTTTTCACATTTCATATGATCAATAACACACATTAAACACAAACAATGGAACATATGTCATTTAGCCTATAACACAACTCAAAACACTCAATCATAGCATTTGACTAGCCTCTCACACCAAATCACATCTCATCACAACCATCAGGTACTAAACTACGGTTCTAAAGACCCATATCTGTCTCTAATCATTGATACCAACTCACATATATAAACTATAAGTATAATCATAACACATAGTCTCTTTCCAACCTGGTACACCTCAATATTGGTACAAATTCCATTACCCCCCAAGCATTCTAATATCAATTATTGAACAATTCCAATGACTTGCACTTCGGTCTGGACTCACATCCCTAAGGGGTTCCCTCATCCCATCACCTGAATTAAAACCCTATTTATCAACCTCATTTATTTATTAGGGACTCACCACATAGTTAACAGTCACCATTCCTCAAAATACCCTCCTGGGTGTGTCAAAAACCTAACATGATATGTACATCTATCTCACACATCAACACTGAGACAGAGCCTCCCAATCCAAGACAACTATCCCTATGGAACTCATCTTAGGATACCTGAATCATCACTTCTACCTTGAGACCTAAATGAGGCCTCGCATCAGCCCAACCAATATCCCCACCCATTAGATATAAAGGATTTTTCTGATACCATACACCATTGGTTCTAATAATAATTTAATTAATGTGTTGTAGGGATAACTATGTTCTATTTCATCCACTTAGTCAATCAAAATCCTTACATATTCTACCTGACCATACAACATGAACTTAGTAGGAAATCATGTATAAGAAGGCATATAAGGTTTTATAATATTGACCATATTTCATTAAAATGTATTTACCATCCTAATTATGTTCTATAAATCCTTTCACATTCCCATCCATGTATCATAAAATCTTTTACCACCACTCAAGATTCTTCATAACACCACATAATTTATATAATTAATTATAAGAAAAACTATAGTGAATTATTTAATTTAACCTATGAATAAAAATCACTAGAAAACTCACTTCACTTGTGAACCACAACAAAACTGATTTAATTGACATGTGATAAACCTTCCAAGATCTGCTTTATCCATCATTCCAAAAATACCCACCTCATTTACTTGATTCTACCATTCTCTAGTGAAATCTATCTCACCCGTAGTCCAAAACTGAACCAAAAGGATGTAATAATATAAGCATAAAAAAAGTAACGATGGAGAGACATACCCAAAACCATCGTTAGAAACACATAAAAACTATTTCCTTCTAAAAATAATCAAAGGAAATTTAGGGGAGGGAAAACATTTCCCAAATGTCCTCATTTTTTAACCTAGTCCCCCCCCCCAACCCAGGTATCCCAACCCAAAAAAATATGGAACTAACCCCTTTAAAAACCATACATACCTTTTTCTCAGTATGAAAATCAGGTTTATGTCTTCAATAAACATATAAAAGAGGGTTCCTATATCTTCCTAACATTTTCATTTTTTGAACCATCATTCGCCTTATTAATTTCCTATAATTACTATTATTAGAATATCGGCTAACTAGGCACTTCTATAATGCTTCCTTTAACACCCAAGGAACTCATCGATCCTTTAACCACATTTAAAAACACTTTTTATATTCCAAAAAAACCCTAAAGATCACAATAAAATTCTTGGTTCTCAAAATAAACCTCTCACTTAATAAAAAAATTAAACACCCTTCCAAATTAATGACATAAGAATCTATTGTTCATTATAGATAGCATAAATATTCTAGTGGGTTTTTAGATGGTTTGAGTGTTTCCATGTGACTTAAAGATATTTTATTTAGGTTTCCTTTTTTAATATATGTATTTTTTCCCTATGGGTGATCCATTTGAGTATTTAATGACTAACATTATGTTGAATAAATTTACTTTGTTGATAGTTTTTATGACCAATATTGTTATTTCATGTCATTTAATAATGTTTCTACTATTTTTTGTTATTATGATAATGTAACATCATAGAGTATAATGTCTCCATTATCAACCCATTAAACCTCACTATTAGTTGGAAGCCTTTAACATACTGGTAGGAATTCATGATGTATAGTTTCACTCTTAATAGGTTACTTTTGAGTGAGTCAGGTTATGATGCTAAACCATATGGAAAACACAACTGAGAGTAGAGTAGAACTAGTCACATATGGCCCATAGACTAGACTCTATAAAAAATCTCAATTTGAGTCAAACATGAATGGTACAATCAAAATTCATTACAAGATTATTCTACTTGGTTTCATTTGGGCATAAGCCATTTCATTTATTTACAAGTTGCAACTCACCAGACCAATATTCCCATGACTACTTTATCAAACCTAATGTACATGTTTGGTATAAATTGCATTGACTCATTATCCTAGTATTCCATTATTGTATGATTATTATATTATATAGCCACTATATTTCATCCCAAAACATCACTCACCAGAACCATAAATTCCTTCATCCACTCCTTTTCATTATAAAAAATTTAAATTTTGTATCCATGGAATAAATTAGTATACAGAATTTTGATCCAATATCCAAGCATAAAAAACATATTAATCAAATATTACATGCATAATTATAAATAATTTCATTATCATTTATCATTTTTTTGATATAATATTATAACCTCTAAAAATTATCTAGAAGTGAGGGTTATGGATATTTGTACATGGTTATTTTATAGTTTAATTAAGTGGAATTGTGTTTGCAGAGTGTGGAAAACTAATATAAATCCACATTAATATGTATTAATAAAATTTAATTTTTAACTCAAATTATTTTTAAAAAAAAATAATAATATTAATACCACTTTAAGTATATATTATTAATATTTATTTTTTATCTAGGAATATTCCCTGAAAATGTGTCGCAAAATTACAAGTGGTTAAATAATCCTACCTTCGAGGGGGGGATAGAGTCATTTATTGACATTTTATCTATTTTTTTTTGATTTTTTTTTACATAATTTACTTTCTAATGATTTATTAGAGTGTGTAATAATTTATATATAAAAAATTTTACCTGGTATAATATTGGATCCGAGTATTAAATTATAACTCCACTCAATAAAAATTAATACCTTATGTAACACAACACTGATATAATTTCAGTATAATCCATGTTTAATAGATACCCACTTTTGAATTTATTTATTAGGTCAAAATGGTTATTTTACCCATTGGGTGTGATATGGTCAAACTTCCATAGGAAATTTCAAGAATATAGAGACTAATAATTTCTAAACCATTGAAATACAGACCCCTAAAAACATTAAATCATCAAAAAACTCAAGTCTCATACATATATCTTTTAATCCTCATACACATCAAATCCTATAAAATATTCCACTGAAAAATTTTAAGCCAATATTTTTAGAAGGCACCAATATATATAAAAAATTACAAAAATATAAATTTCAATTAATTATTCATAAAACCACCTAAAACTCTAACTTCATCAAAATAAAAACATAAAAAATAAAAAAATGGATACTGTTTCCACATATGGTACTCTCACTCTCGGATTCTTTCCTTCAATCATTCTTGTCTTCATCAATATTGAACCCAAGAATCCAGAAACCTGTGAAATATCTTTTATTTTCAATCTTAATTATTGATTAAATTGTCTATTATTATTATATCCTTCACTCACTCAAGCTCAAAAAAAATTATTACATGATTTAAATCACTGATATTCTCTTCGACTACGATGCATTGAAGGAATCTTATATCCATTGAAACTATGGAGAAATTTGTAACTAATATACAACCTCACTAATATTGTTATACACCATAAAGTATTTAATAAAACTCATGGAAATTTGACTCCTACAATAAAATAATTTACCATTCTTAAGAAAAAATTCACAAATATATATTATCATTCATTACAAACTTAAAAGTTATCCTCCTCCAATCAGTATAATACTTCTTCTTACATTGTGACATCAAAAGTAAATCTCTTATAATATACACCTAATTTGTAATAATCCAAACAAAATTAGGTCTAATAAATTATTAATCATTAAAATATACACAACATTTTGGTAAAAAATTCTATAATATTCCTTATAATATTCCATCTCAGAATAAAAATGATTGTTATTTTTTATAAAGAAACTCTACTAAAATTCTATTTTATGCTCAAGATCCTCCAATTTATAATTCTAATCCCATAATGTATCCCTGAGTATTTAAATGCTTTTATTTTTTGAACATAATTATTTATATGAAATATTATACTATGTCATGGGTATGTACATAAACACATTATGGGAATCTCCATATCCTTGTTATAAAATAAGCATTGGGATCAAATACAATCGATCAAGGAATTCAATGAATCTAATCCAACTAGAAATATAAAATTACATTCACTACTGGAAAACTAACCTTTACCAACGGTTTGGAACCGTTGGTATAGGCCTCCAAACCGTTGGTATAGCCTATACCAACGGTTTGGAGAACCGTAGCCAAGTAAGCCGTTGCGATAGGTCTATACCAACGGTTTTCAAAAAACCGTTGGTATAGAACTATACCAACGGTTTTGGAAACCGTTGGTATAGGTAATATGAAATCTATACCAACGGTAATGGAACCGTTGGTATATAAATTCCAAAAAATAAAAAATCTGCTGGGATTTGATCCCAGGACCCCTCGTTTATAATCGAACGACTTAACCACTAACCTAACATCACTTTGTAAACATAATTTCATAAATATATATATGTATTATCATAATTATTTAAAAATTTTATTTATATAATGTTCTTGGTTAGAAGGCCTGGGGAAAAAAATAAAGAATCTATCCCAACGGTTTTCCAAACCGTTGGGATAGGTTTGGGTGGTTTGAACTTTAGTTTGCCGAAGGTTGAAATTATCCCCTCTTTTTCCCAACGGTTTTGATGAACCGTTGGGAAAGGGGAGGGAAAGAGGACCCTTTCCCAACGGTTTTGGTGAACCGTTGGGAAAGGGGAGGGAAAAGGGACCCTTTCCCAACGGTTTTGGTGAACCTTTGGGAAAGAGGACCCTTTCCCAACGGTTTTGATGAACCGTTGGGAAAGGGGAGGGAAAGAGGGACCCTTTCCCAACGGTTTTGGTGAACCGTTGGGAAAGAGGACCCTTTCCCAACGGTTTTGGTGAACCGTTGGGAAAGGGGATGGAAAAGGGACCCTTTCCCAACGGTTTTGGTGAACCGTTGGGAAAGGGTAGCTATACCAACGGTTTTTACAAACCGTTGGTATAGAAGTGTTGGGAAATATCATCTTTCCATTAGTGATTATAAAATACACAGAACTATTTTACTTAATAGGATTGAAATTAAATGAAATAATTAGTGTAACCACTACTGTGAAGATTTAATCACACCCTCTTAGTGAAATAGCAAACTGATCCATAAATTTCATAGATATATAATTTCACTTCCATTAAAGCATGCTTAAATAGTTATAAAAATACTACTAGAATTTAATGGGAAATAACTACCCAAAAGTAGGAAATAATTTTCACCAAAACTCATATAGACACCTCTATAATCCAAAATACAAAACCTAGACTTTCAATAATGGTACATGTTATTTACCCTCAAATAATAATAATAATCTATCCATTCAGTTTTAAATTCATACTCATCACCTCATGAAAAAATTGTGAATATATAGAGAAGACTCGGAATATTTTCTAATTTTATATGTAACGTAGAAAATACCAAGAAATCCAACTAATAAAAAACTATTGGGGATCAATCATTAAATATATGGATTATTAATCTCACTCACCAATAAAATAATGAAATAACTACTCAATTAAATTAATGAAAACCAATATAGTTAATAATTAATGTTTGGTCACACTTAAAGTTACTAATGCATTACAAGAATTACATTTATTGGTTGTTTATATAATATTATTAACTTCCATGATATAAAATACTATCCAATAATGACTCATAACCATGATAAAGCTCTAAAAAACTTCACGTATCATCAAGAATGTGTTGATAGAACTAATGGTCTATGTAGTCTCCCATTTTAAATTTACAACACTCAAACAAGAGAGGATATGATGAATGATTATGATACATATACTTCTAATAGTATAGAAATATTCATAAGTTAAACAAAAATCATACCTTGCACAAACATAGGCCAATTCATCTAAGATAAATATATAGGTTGAAGTTATACCAAAAAAGTTTCTTCTATTTGGCTTTTTTTCTACCGCTTACTTTATAGTAATGTGTTCATGGTACATATGAATGTTTAAAAATCCATTATCTATGAAAAAATTCACTTTATATTGAAGTTATGAAATGATTGACTACTATTTAGTAGTTGTGGTGGAACTCTTGAATTTTCCCTTATTAAATAGGAAACAACTTTTTTCTAAAATGTTGTCACTATGAAAACTATTACAAAGGTCTGTAACATAGTAAGTATATAAATTCACTATCATAATTTTATTTAATATCAAACAGCCATAGGAATAATAAATACAACCCCAAATTATTCCATTTCTTGATATGCACATATCATTCATACACACATGCCATCATAATCTTCTTTATATCATTCGAATTTTACCAGATGTATCTGAAGAGACACTTTGAAATATTCCAAATATATTAGAATTTCCAATTATAAAACTCTGAGACCCTACTATAAACTAATATACATGGTCATATCAAGAACTAAACACTCATGGGGATATAAGGGACTGACCCAAAAAATCACAATAACCAATATATTTCCAGATCCTTTTATAAAAAGATCCTTTATTTTCTATCAATTTCTCACTTATGGATACTCACTATAATAGATCAATGTAATCCCTCAAATTTCGTATCATGATATATTTCTAAATATTTGATCACAAGTACCTCTTGAAATGTTGTTCCTTTAAATTATCATCATATAAAAACATTATATAATTGTGTCTTATGCTCAGGAACTGGGTTCTGAACTCAACACATATTATTTGAAATGGTCAGCATATCCAATTAAGACTTGTCTCTCATGTTTTCTTGGAGAAATTATCCCAAAAAGTAATCAAAAAACTAAATCCACTAGAATATTGAACGATCATGATCACTAAGGTAATGAATCCACCACTGTAAATCAGTCTTTGGTAATATGTTCTCTAATAATTATACTTAGTATCCCCTTGTAATCTGGATCAGTTCGATGACTATTGATACCTCATAATTCTAGTTCTCCATCTCCGGATCATTTTTCATCCCTCAAACTTTAAAATTATAAAAAAATTGGAAACATTTAAAGTTATCACATAACATCTGATCATCTCCAGGGACCTATAACTCAACTCACCAAATAGTGGTGGTTCCTACAACTCAACTACCTTCTATATTGAATAAATATTTTAGGACTATTCTATATAAAATAAAAAATATTTGATCAATATAAACATTAGGATATAATTCTACATGAAGGTTAAAATTTCTATTCCCCGGGATTACCCTATGCGAACCTTAATTGAAGAAACTACTTCTGTAATCACTAAGTAAAAAAGTACATATATATAATATATAATCCTATACCAAACCTAAAACTTATAATAATTTAACTCTTCCCTTAATCATGGTAAATTAATATCTCATTTCTTTGAAAAGGATTGTGTTGGGTTCTCATGTACCTACCTAGTTTATTTTTTATAATTGACATCTGAAGTTTATAAGTGCCACTACCTCACTAAACTAGAACAATCCTCACATGTTCCTACTCTATAATATATATTTCTTATTATATTAAATCTCTAATGTTACACTAACATGACCCATACCCATTCATATCCATCCCTATATCAATAATGAGAATGATAGTGCTACCCAAATATCTTCTTCAATAGACCAGGGGTTGATGAATGGTGTCAATGAATTTTAATACTCAAATGGACTTACATGACCTCAATATAAGATAGTGGAAGAATATAGATGAAAATGAATACCCATTCATGCATAATGAAATACCTTACCCTGTAATTTTCAAAATAAATAAATGTACACTAAAAAATGAATATAATAATTAAAAATGAAGTAAAATAGCCACTAAGACCCTAAGTATTAAGAGAAAAAAATAAAATATGAATTTAAAAAAAATGAACTAAAATCATTACTAGAGCTTCAATTTTCTAAGATTGAATAAATTTTTCAAAACTAAAAGAAATATTCAATGAAGAGGGATTATATGGAACCCAAGTCCATTTAAATCTAAGATTATCTACCTTTAAACCCATGTTTTCATGCACCTAAGTATTATTATCCATAGGAAATAGCATGTCGGTCCTTCATTAATGGATTTTAATGAACCACTCTTCCATGTTTCAAAATAAGTGTTCATCATTCAAATGAATCCAAGATTATGCATATTTCCCCCTTCATTAAATCCCTTACGCGCTCATGCCTCCTCAGTGATGAACTATTATGTACCCAACTAGGTCACTAAGGTCTCCTTATATGAGGCAGTCATATTTCTAATATATTAGAGTAGTTATATTCCCTTCCGTCTTATTTCATATAAATAGACCCAATGCCTCTCATTTAAGAGGTAAATGGTATGGGATTGAGGGAACCCATGTTTCACTCATGCACCACACTCTCATTATCTCATTTATTTAACTCCCTAAAAAGAACCATGATGGATATAATTTAAATTTAGGGTACTTGTGTCATTCAAAACCACTAAAACCTTAAGGAAATACACTTCCCCAATACAACATTGGTTATAGGGATAAGGACCACATCCCAAAATAACTGTGCAAGGTTATCATGTCCCCAACCTATCTCGGGAGGACATTCCTAGGGAGCCACTCACCTTATTCGTCCTAAGAGAACAATACTAGCGATCAATGTTCCCATCCTACACTAAAGATATTATAAAAGGGTTTCACACATAAAAAGAATCTTGGGGGCCGCATATTGGAGTTCTATGCACTCATTCATCCCAGGAGGACCATACAGGGTGACCCAACACACAAACCATCATTTACATTCCATATTAGGATAAAACATTTCCCAAATCCCACACTAAGACACTACTTCACCCAAGCCCCATAATAGGCTTCCACTTCTCCAAATATCATACTTAGTTTCCACATTTCACTAGTCACATACTGAATCTATATTAACTTTTTTATAAATAAATAGCCAATATAAAGTCCTACTGGGCTCTAAATTCACTCAATACACTTAATTAGGAATAAATATTTATCTAAAATACGTTAAAAATAGTCATCATCCTTAATAATAAATAAATTCAAAAGAATCTACTCAGTAATCATTAGAATACACTATATATACCAAATAAATGACATACTAATGATTGATTTATCTTGATTAATTTTGTGTTTATATGATAATTAGGATCATTCCTCCCATATGAGAAAATTCATGTACTTTTCTTCCAAACCAGGAGGACCTTTAAGGTGACCAATGAAGATCCTATGAATGTATTACACCACTAAGAAGGGGGTTGAAGCATGGGTGAATTTTTGTTATATTAATTCATTTAAATCAACCATTAATTACCTATTATAATCATACCTTATCTAATATGATATCTCTAACTCACATGAATTCTACAAGAAATAAATTGAATAGGATCATGGTATTATTTCAAGGTTAGGTCCCATTGTGAGTACCTATTTGGTTATATTCCTCCACTATAGATTTTATACATTAATATCAACTGGTATCACCATATAATTTCCCCTATAATTGAATCATAATCGTTTTGTTAGTCTCGCACTCGAAAAACAACTTCACACCATCAATATTAATACAGTTCAATCAATATTGATAATTTTAATTGTCTACTTTAAGTTTATTCTATAATTTTTAATGAAAATTCTTCCTTTATAATCTTGAATAATTTATTTAAATAGTTGTTTATACTATTAAGCTCTTTTATTTCTGTATATATGGAATCATTATGTATATACTTCTAAAATTTTGATTTTAGGTTTTTCATGCATGTGAAGTTATCATAACAAACTTTTTCTTTAACTTTTTATTTCTTATGTTGTGTGAAGACACAAATTATGAATCTTATTTCATATAAGTATCATTATTTATACATGCTTCTCTCACTTAGTGATAATTCGTGTAGGATTTGTATGAGATTTTCATTATTTTCAGAAGTGTTTCTTCTTTATATTTTTGAAACTAATAATATGTGAACTTTGCTACATCTTCATGTGAGAGTATATGGTTCCACTTTCCTCTTCTCATAATTTTTGTTCATTATAATTTCCCCATGTGAGTGTAATACTAACTGCATTTCCTTCTTAATCGGGCTAAATAAATATTCCTTCATTAAAATTGAAGATACAAGAGTAATTTCTATAAATAGATATCTCATTAATCTTATATGTTATTATAGATCCTTTTAGATATGTAACTTCCACATTTTTCCATAAAATCTCATAAACTATTAATAAATCTCTTATAGAAATTTAAAAATTTGTTCCACTACCTCCCACTCCCCCATGAACTCTACTTTATATTATAAAATGTGGTGAATAATTGAATCATTTGTGGATATGATGAATAATTGATGTGAGTTTGAAAATGAAATGTTATTATTGTTGTGCATTTACTATACTTTATAAACACATATTTATCTCTTTTAGCTATATTGTTCTCCTACTCGAGTTATCCTATCAACATAAACTTGTATTTAACTCTAGAGATTCAACTCAAACTCAATGGATAAACACTTGACTTGAACAAAGAAAACCTGACATAATCTCTTTACATTCATGGTGTCCTCATATATTCCATCACAAGATTTTAATTCACCTATATTTAGTAAGAAACATGAATGAAATCACAAAATCATGTATAATATTCTTTACATAGTTTCATAATCATCCAATTTTTCACCATAATTATTTCAAATGAAAGAATTCCACATTGATACATTATCAAAAAAAATCTTATTTCAAGTAAGAAAATATCAATGAATTTGGTTCTTTCTTATTGAACTACTCGTCATCTCACATGAAAAAATTTAACATTTTCAAGGACTCAGCGTGATCATGAGAGAGAGATAAGAAAAAACCCATATGTAGAAAAACCTACATTTTGAGTTTTAATATTAGACAGTCGAACGACATCAATTTATTGAAAAATTATGGGTTTCCCTTTTAATTATTATCATTTAACACAATAAACAGATTATGAATTTTATATCTATCTCGCTTAAAAAACATTATATTTTCAATTCATTGGTTTGTTAGTATTCGGTATCCCTCTGTGGAATAATGAAAACTGAAGGGATCTTGTGGTCTCCTATATTCATATGTGCCACCATCTATTCTCCACTTGTTTACTGACCCACATGATCTATTCTACAAACATAATCTATACCTGTTCATTCTACATCAGACATGCTCCTCAATATTTGGATAGCATTCGAACTAATATTTTTAGTAATCACTAAATAAACAGCCACATGAAAATAAAGATACAATCACATTATCCAACCAATACTCCTAAAAATTATTCCATATTTCACAAAAATTATTTAAAATTAATTTCAACTTCTTTAAGAGTCAATTTTTCTTCATTTCATAATTTCTATTAAATTTCAACATATGAATTTAAATTCAAATTAGATATAATACTAGAACAAATCATCCACAATTTTTTTGTAATAATAGAAATTTCATCATGAATTTTAAGGGTTCTTTAATCTCCCCCTTCATATTTTTTCCAAAAATACCTCACTTTCTAAACCCCTCACCAATAATCATTAAATAAAAAAAATTATCAAAGAGAAATGTATATACACCATACAGTAATACAAGGTAATGTTTTTTAGGGAATTCCATCTCTCTATGATCATAAATTCCTAACCATTTGACTTTATATGCTTTCCCCAATGCTTATCAATGTCCCTTCTTTAATAACCATATCATCACATTCATATATAAGTAATTGTACCACATCCCTTTCAAATAAGAAGAGGGATCATTTTCTCCCCCTTTGAAAATAGAATCTAAAGACCATTGTTCGTCACACCCATAAATCTTTAAGTGAGTGGAGAAGGATGAACATGATGTTTCAACCTCAATTAAAAAAATAAATCTTTAGGAATAGATTTAGTGAAGATATCCACAACCAAATTTTTAGTTGATATGTATTCCAATATTATATCTCTACACTTCAAATTTTTTGGATGAGATGATATATGATAACTATATGAATTTATATTTAATATTTCACTAGGATCATAAAAATATGAATAACACTATAATAATAATTTTAATTTTTTTAGTGTCATATCAACATCAATATTCAAATATTCCAGCAACACCTCCATCCAAATAAGATATATCCAAAAATGTGTTGTAGCTACATAATTTAACATAGACATGATCAGTTTCAGTGAATTATACTTTTTTTTCACCAAGCAACAAATACCTCTCCTAGGAATAAATATTCACCTAAGTTGAAACATCTATTAGTAATGCCTCATATCCAATATGTATTTGTAAAACCAAATAGGTCCAAATTTTCACTATGACTATATAGAATGCTACAATTTTGGTTTTTCTTCACATATATCATACATTATTTAGTTTCTAATAAGTGATACTCTTTAGGATCAGTCTAAAAACATTAAAACAGAGTCAATAGAAAATTTAAATCTGGGTGTAATTATGCTAGGTAAATAATGATTCCATGTATCCTTATAAATCATTTTTTGTTAACACTCCTTACATATTTTTTCTTTATAAAATTTGGTTACAATTAAAATGGGAGTTGAAACCCATTTTGAAAATTTTATTCTAAACCATTTCATAAATTCTCTAGATTTTTTCAGGAGATAAAAATATGTGATCAAGATTCTATTTTATACTTAATCCTAGAAGATATTTCATTAAACCAAGCATGGATATCCTAAAGTTTTTCTTTATATGATTAGTATATTCTTCACATTATTTACAAATATATAGTTCTGAATATGTCAAATATGATTTCATCCATATTTATAGTGACTATGAGATTACTTATAGATATCTCTCTCATATAATGGTTACATTTAACAATCCCTTTTTTTGTCTTCGTATCTCTTAAAAGTCAAAATGATTTTGAATAACTAGCATTATGGGCCTATTTAAATATAGAAAAATATTTATTTCACTAGCATACTATATTTTCATCATAATCTAAGAATAATACCTTCGATTATTTAATATAAACACATTCTCCAAAATCTCTATTAAAAATAGGAATATTTCACATTCTTTTGACTCATATTTTACTGGTGTTATGATTCCACTTCTAGTGAAATTATAATATTCTATAGTGTAGATATTTGTGTAAAAAATTACATCAAATTTCGTTCCTTACTTTTGAGAATATACTCTAGACACAAATCTATCTACATTTCTTGATACCTCCCTTTTCTCATTTAGACTTCTTCTAAAAACCCAACTGGTTTTAATCACATTTTTTGGTTCATGTAACAAGGTTCTATGTGGATTTATTTTCAATTTGATCATGTTATTAATCTATAGTTTTTATCCACTCCTCATAGTCAACAACATCATCTATTTTATGAGGTTTAATTTTTGATATGAGTGATGTTTTTTCTTAAAATATAAATCTTTTTCTTGTTTTAACTAGATCCTATTGATTTCTAATGAAATTTTAATCATTAAAAATTTTATTTATTCAGTTGTATTTTTTTATAATTTACAATAGATTTATCTTCATAATTGGCTTCTTTACTAACAATATCAACTGTATTTTCCTCATTTTCATTGACTTCATCATTCATCTACTTAGAAATATATGTGTTGTTTTCATTAGGATATTCGAAATAGTATTTTTTTTCTTTATATTTTATGCTGGTTTAAAAAAATTTATATTACAACTTCCAACTAGATTATACTACCTTTAATTCCCATATCTATGGCCACAAATGTTAGATAATTCTCCCATTAAATCGAGTTATTCAACTTTCTCTTAATATTTTACCAAATTATTTTTCTTTTTATTTTTGAAGAAAAGTCTACCAAAAATGAAAATGTTTGTTTTTGTTTTTTAATTAATATAATTTATATGATGTCTTTTCTATCTACGATCTAATCAAACACATGTTATGTTTTTCTATATCATTACATAGAGCATCACTAAAGAGACACTTTGATAGGTCATATTCTTCTAATATGGCCCTACCTATATCAATTGTGATTTAATTATTCATTTAAATTGTACTATTTTTTAGGGACTATATGGTGTGATATATTGATGATTTATTCCATGTTTTGAAGGAAAAATTTAAAATGAATAAGATATACAATTATTTCTATTATCTGTTCTTATTTTTTTGATATATAATCTCATATCCTTGTTAGATTCAATTATATTTATTTTGAACAGTTAAAAACTTATGACTTCTAATTTATAAACATTACATTGGTCAATTGAGTATAGTTATAAATGAATGTAATTAAATATATATATCACAACTTCAATATTTTTGTCTCTATAACCAAATAAGTCATTGTGAATAAGGATAAGTGATTTATTTGATAAAATTTAAAATTGATTTTTAGAACCTTATTCCATTTTCCCCTTTTAATATGTTTTATATATTCTATCCTTGAAACACTTCAACTTGAGTAGATCCCTCACAATATTAGGTTTCCAAAAAATTCATACTTATTTATCCAAGATTACCGATCATTTTATTACTTAATCTTTGGAATCTTTGGAACTCAAGTAATAGTTGTTTGTAGGATCATCAATTTGAAATAGGTTTCTATTTATTTCTCTACCTTTAAAATAATCTTTCAATTATTTATGATTTTGATGATACATGAATCATTCTAGAATAAAATATCATCTCCAAAACCACAAAGCTGACCAAAATTAAGTAAATTATACTTCATCCATCAAAAAATAATAAAACAATTCTATTCAAATATGGATATTCATTTTTTTATAATACAAAAAAATTATTTAAAGGTAAAACTCATTTCCCAATGTAACTCCTCCCCCTTAATTCTTCTCAATGTTTTTCAAAATCTCTGTATCACCAGTCATGTGTGAGGAACACCCATTGTCCATTATTCTTGACTATGTTATCCTAATATATTATATTAAAAATCCAGAAAACAAGATTTTTAATCCTTATTTTTTTTAATTCCATTTTATTTCTTATAATTAGGAATATATTCTAATATAACAGTATTTGTTTCCTTATATTTATGACCCTTTTGATCATATATGCCAAAAATTGCTTCTAAAAATAATATTGGTCATGTATTGGTAGTTATTATTAATTTCTTTTATATATTTATTTCATTGAATATATATTCTAATTTTATTAGATTACTTATCCCATGATTCTTGTGTCAACCTGAGTAGTGAAATATTTTACTTACATGAGTAAGATTTGTATCCAAAAACTCCACAACACAAATATTTTCCATGAAACCTTTATCAATATTACCAATAATACTCATGTTATGAATATTTTTGTAACTTTATTTCTATATAATATGGTTATTTTTTCCCTGGGATATTTAATATTATTAAATTATTTTTATTTTTATTATTAGAAGAGTATTTCACACCAGTATTACTAGTTTAATCTAGTCTATATTTGGTTTTAGAACCTATATTATTATATGTAATAAGATTAATTTAACAACAATTAGGAAATGAATTAATGTTACTCTTTAAATTACTATTTTCGACAACTTTTAATGATTCATATATAATCTAAACTGACTTATAAAATTATCACCTAACTTTCTTGGATTTATTTTTATCTTTAAGATACTCTAACTGTGTCTTGCATAGTTCTTCTTCATTAAGAGAAAGTTTTATCTAATGAATATTACCATCATTTATTATACATACAATTTAATATTGTATTTATTGATCTTATTGATGTATGTTAGCTTGTTCTTAACATTTTACTCTTTTCCCTCAACTGCTATTTTTTTAATTCTATAGAATCCACTTCTCATTTTTAAGCTTTGTGTTTTCCCCTATTCATGTCTCTAATTCATTATATAACTTATGTTTTTTCAATATTTATACTATTTAATCATATTTACTATTTTATGTATCAAAACTATTTTACACATATGACATAAAATTAGATTCAACATATGATTAGTTTATTTGTGTGGAGGCAACATCTTATTCATTACTCATTAATCATCTTATTTTACTTATAATAAAAAAATATTTCTTCTCCAAAATTTGGTTGAATCCAATGACGTTTTAAACCAATTTTTCCAAAGGATTATCTTAATTTTAATCTATTATAGATTTTGTAAACAAATTCTTTTGATAGTTTATAATTAAGATCCTGATTTTAGTATTTTTGTAACACCTATGAGATAGTTTTCCTTTACCATTAATCTTTATCTTCTTGAATCTATTTCACCTAAGTGAAATAAGTTCATTATAACATTTATCATCATATTTATCATCATATACGCTTGAATATGCATATTCATAATCTCTAAAATTAATATTTCTCATATCTTTAAATTATATCTTATCTTAAATTATATATTTTAAATTTAAAACATTTATCAATTGACAATAAATGATACTGATATTTATTTCCTTGAGTGTAATATTCTTTCTATCTTTTAATGATAAAAATTTATGATAAAAAATATCTTGAATATTTATCATCATATTTCTGAAAATAGTTGAATCATCTAGTTTTTACCCAAAATCGTGAATATTTTTGACAATTTTATTGAATCATGTAAATTAATTGACATTATTTTCTTATTAATTAATCATAATATCCTCTGATTTATTCCTCAAAATATGTAATTTTTCCTCAATTATATTCAAATTATCTTCAAAATGGATTTCTAATTTATCCAAAATTCCAATAATAGTTTTGAGTCCCATAACTTTTATATAATCATTTTTTCAAAGATAGATAAAAATGGTATTCAATGCATTTTAATTACAATAAATATTTATCTTATTAAAAAACATTATTGGATAATCCTCATAAATACTTTGAAATCCTACCATTATTGTATCTTTTACCTCAATTCTATGTTATAGAATATAGGAAAGTAACAAAATTTTCCAACTATTATAGTTCTTTTAATCAAATTTAAGAACTCTCCAAATATTTATTAAATTTAGATAAACCATATTTAGAACTTCTTAGATATTTATTATGTGAACATAAGTTTACTCAAATACTTATTGAAGGTCCTAGGTAGGTATTTAACCACTGAAAAGGGTGAGTTCAATTAGTGGGTTATTTTTATGAATTTTTTCCTTTAAATATACCTCTAAATATATGTTAGGATACAATTATATCTTATATTATCTACTAAAATCAATAAAATGTATCAAGAAATATATAGCATGGGTAAATCATATTTTTACAAAGTTTGGCATCAATGTGAGAGAATGATTCTAGATGTGGTTGGTTAAACTCGATAGCCACAAATTCATCATTAAAATCATACGTGGATAAAATATAAAATTTATAAAATCATTTAGTATCACTATACATTTTAAAGTCGTATTGTAATATTAGATTCTCATTTTAAGTAGAAAACATGTTAAAATAATAATCATAATGGTTGACGTCTACTTTTGGCAGCTTCTGCAATAGTTGTAAAATATATTTCACTAATCCTATAAAAGAATTTTTTTTCTATACCAACTCAATAAATTTTTATAGTATTATTTTTGGATATTAATTCATGAAATTATTAATAATAGACTTCTCATATTCCAATTATAATCTTTTTTAGATGTTTTTTACACAATGGACTTCTACCACCACCTCTTGCTTCTTATGTTGTGTGAAGTATCAAATTCATTAAACACAATTCATGAAAGAATGCTTTCCATGATCTTATGTCATATAGAACTAAATCATGTATTTTTTTCTTGTTAATTTCATTATTTTCTCAAATACATCTTATTCTTCTACATGCAACTAAATTTTAATAGTTCTTCTCCTTTCTTTACATAATAGAAAGTATATTGTACCTCTTTCTTCTTATCGCTAATCAGGTTCAGGATAATTTATTCAAGTGAGTGAAACACTAACTATATGGACATGTAATTGAGTTCATACAAATATTATTTAATGTAAAATAGAATATATAATATTACTTCATGTAAGGAGATATCTCATCAATAATTTATGTGAACAGATATGTCTTTCTATCTGTAAATTATCTTCATTTTTTTGTACACTATTATAAAATATAAATAAAGAGTTTTTAAGAGTTTATAGATTAGTTTCATCATATATATCACCAAATTTATCTCCCCTTACATAAAATTTTTTTGGTAAATCATTGAATACTTTGTGGATATAAATTATAATCTATCATAAGTTCATAAATAAAAGTCTATTATATCTTATATTTTCTAAGACTTTCTAAACTCATAAATTTTCATCTTCAACTTATACATGATCTTAATAAAATTATCATATAGACAACATATCTGTATATATCCTTGATACACATCTCAAACTCTATATTTAATCACTTATCTTTGAAAAATGAAACCTTTCTCAACATCCATACATTCAAGAAGCATTCATATCTTCTTTCAAAATATATTATTACATTTCTTCTTATAAAAAAATATGTATAAAGGAAAAAATAAATTCATCAACTTCTTTATATACTCTAGTAATAATCCTTTTCTACTCCATTATGCATTCAAATACATGAACAACACATTTTCACTTTGGAAAAATCTCATATTTCTTAGAGTAAAACATTATCAAACTTGGGGAATCCTTCTTTGTCTACCCCATGAACTCATTTGATAAATTTTCTTATTTTATATGAATCATATTCATCAGAATAGAACATGATGAAAAACCCCACATGTATATAACCCTACATCAGGAATTTGATGATAATATAATTGATAAACATAATTATATTTAAAAATTAGAATATTAAATTTATCTCTATATAATTTAACATGTAAATAGTGTATTTATTATAAATTTTTTCAATAAAAAACTATGGATGGTCTAGCATTGGTTTATTACTCTATGAAATCACTTAATGACTCAATCAAAATAAAAGGTAGTCGGTGGTATCCTTTGATCATTTATATTTCCCCATATGGATGAGGCGAACCACCTGCTATGTGTAATCCCCAAACCTACCTTAACCTAAGTTATCATTCTAGAAGAACTAGAAATGGTCTCTCATGCATAACACCCATAGAAACCCTTGTTAATTCTTCTCAAATGGTATTCCTAGCATTATGAATTTAAATTTCATAGCATATAGTCCCTTCTACATGACACTAAATGGATCAAATTATTTCTTGTAAGCATTAACATAAAAGGAATACCATAGGTCATAGATCCTTGAACTAAAAAGGTACTTCATTAGTTCATGGTGTCATAAATGAAAAACTAACCACATTTTTCTTTATAAAATGACCTGTAAAGTTATAATGTGGTTCATTAAGTGGAAAAAAATTCGGTGGGTTATAACTCCCTTTATAGGGATATATAAGAATCCCCTCTCACTGGCATGATCTGAACGTCACAAGATTTATAGCCTCTTGAATTTAGGTAAATTTGATAGTGTCTATCTTTTTGGATTTAACCAATAGTAGTATAAGATATATATAAATTTCTAATAAATGTCAATGTTTACATCGATGCATGTTGATGATTGATCAAATACACAAAAATAACAAGTCCCATTAGTGTGATTTAGAAGGATTTATTCAATATGTATTATATATATAGGATATTCTTGGACTATATAATAATAAACATCAAATTTTGAGACTAACTACCATCCTCTCAGCCAATATAAAACCTAAATTGTATCTGTAATGTTATAATGACCACTTACCTAAAGAAATTTGGTGCACACTAACTCAAAAACCAAGGGCATGAGTGTGATTAAGAATAAAAATCAACCTTATATGAATCTTTTACTCTTAAAAGATATTAATATAGCATACTACTTTTATTTTATATGTTTATTTAATGGGTTTCTTATTTATGGTTACTATATCTATAAGTAACTCCCTTCAATCCAAATGGTATCACCAAATGAATCGTTGACTTCGAAGCATACTATCCAAACTCGTGGAAATGAGAGATCACCTTAGGTAATCTTAAACTATTATCAAATCGGATATACACAAGCCTCATATTTGAGTAATTTCAGGGCCCTGACACCTTAACATAAATTGTAATCAACTCAATACCTCCAATTCAAGTTGGTAAATTCTCTAGTAAAAGAGTACCCTTTCAATGAATCTATAAAAACTTTATAAGAGTCTAATTAAATCCTCAAAGAGATTAATAATTGTAGATCATTTAATAAATAATGTGCTAAAAATAAGTAAAAGGAATTAATTTCCACTACAAACCACTTTAGGAGCCTCTCCATATAGTATAGAAATAGCTATCTCACTCACATTAGGGAGGTGGAAAATTTCATTAACATCCACACTAATGTTTAGGAATTTCATAAGAGGTATTATTCCAGTGGCCATCATTGTCTACTCTGCATAACCCCGATATCTTCTAAATATTATAAGGGTAAATTTGGAAAAATAAACCATTGTTTTATAAAGTAGGGAACTTAGGAGGATGTATTTTTCAGAGAAACAGACCACTGAATCTTGAGAACATGTTCATAAACATGGTATCATTTTTTTTATATTTTTAGATATGAAATGACTTTGAAGAAAGAACAAGGAATATTTATTTAAGGTAATGAATTAAAAAACTCAGAATGAGGTGGATTTTTTACAATATCATTCAAAAAAACGAATAAATTACATAGGAAGTTCATCTTCCCATGTAAAGTTTTCACTGAATCCATTGTTGGAAATAGTATCCCCCACTAAATTGGCTTCATGAAATGCAAGGTTGATAATATTATTGATCCCCAAACATAATATTAATAATTTCATTCATAGAGATTTGAGGGTCCAAGAAAGATGTGTTACGCAATTATGTACCACTTTCATAATGGTGGATTAATCACTTTCAAGCCCAATGTTGGACCATCCTTTTTATCCTAGAAAAAATAACAACAATGACAACACTAAAAATTTTAGCTTCTAATGAAGATGAAATAACACAGGCACCACAAAATCATTTGTAAATCTCTCTATTATTGTCCTTGTAGATATATCCACAACCCAAGGGTCCCAATTTACCATTTGATGCACCATCTACATTGACTTCGATCAATCCTATAATAAGAGATTTCTAAAAGATTTCAAGGGAACCCCTAGACTAGCTATATTTCCTGGAAATACTCAGGTAATGAAAGATAGTGATGTCTCGAATTAATCTTTACTTGTGTTGTATAGAGATTGAAAAAATTATTATGTTGGATAAAAAAAATTCTTTTCATACCAGATAGTGTGAACCAGTTCATCAATTGTAGTAATAAAGATGTTCTTAATCTATGGAAGGATGTCCAAAATAGTACATTGCGCTAAATGGGTAATGATATTGTCCATTTCTAACCACCTGAAATAAAATAGATCGTAGATTTATTTCCATAAAGTAGAATCAGTATCAAGGGGCAAGAAAAGGTGTTCATATTCTTCTCAATTATATTTTCACAAATGAAATTTTGAAAATAATTAAACCCAAAAACATTGTAGAAATTTATCCATATGTATTTTATATGATTAATACTATAAAAAAGAGTAAATATGAATGGATTGATCCAAGTCTTACCAAATGTTTTCATCCAATAAATATCTCGATTTGTGCCATTAAAATTGTTATCATAGAAAAATTTTGAACTATAATGCCATTTTTATAAGGTTCCCAATGATAATTTGGGATTAGTCTCATATATATAATCTTATTCAAGTAGGTCATTAGTATATTATGGATGAAATTATATAAAATTTTCATATCCCTATTCCCATCAAAAAAATTGAATCATAATATTTTAATAGAAACTGAGGTGATGCTATGCATAGATCCTAGTCATGAAGTTCATTAACCACATTTTTTGACCCAAATTATGATTAATGTTCTAACCCTAATTGTTAGATTAATAATTTCTATAAATAAGTCTCTTTAAGGGTAGTATACAATCTAGGATCTAGTTTATACCTTTGTAGGTTCTTATATTCTTAAGTATCTTTGGAATATTTCAACATAGACCTAAGAATATTCCTTATATTTATTAATAGGAGAATAAATATATAGTGATGGAGGTCCTTCCAATTATATTGTGATCATCTACTTTGGACCTCCTCTTTATCGTACATATTTTGAATCTCATCTCCATGGTAATACATATAATATTCCAAAATTTCCTCCTTATGGGAACAATTATTTTGTTTTTTCCCATTGTATAATGTTCAATTAGGAAGGGATTCCTACCCTTGAAATTCTATTACTAACCAAAATAATAAGTCTAAATGATCTCCCAAGAGTATACACTATAGAGTCCATCCACATAATAAAGAAAAAAATTGATGTTTTTTTTATACCCATGAAAAATATCCTTAAATAAATGACCACAAAGGTTCCTCCCATGGATTTAATTATGAATTCCATCCTCACAATGAATCCTCCTATCAATATAAAGGCCCTCCATATATTGATGTTTCTCTGATTTTTCCCTTATAGTGTGAGTAACTTCATAAATTTTATCCCACTACATAGAATTCCTCATCAATAACTAATTAAATATCATCCTAGTAAAAAGATAGATTGAGGTGATGATTATAATCTTTACCACCCTTAGGTCATGTAAACACTGTGGTTACTGAGGATGTTCTATGTGATCTATCTCTTCATAAAAACACAGTGTATAAATGAACATTACGATCAGATTAAGATGAATACCCTAAAAATTATGAATTTAATTCTATATATGTGTGGAAAGAGAGGGATTAAGATAAAATATCAATCATATTCTGGCATGTTTCTAGTCCCTAGTTTGAATTTACCAAATCATTAAATGGGAATATCAATGTCATCATAATCCAATTTACCTAAATTATGGGGATTATTTTACCATTTAAGGATGTTTTATTATATTTGTCTCAATATTGACCAATATTACTATTTAGTGGCCCAAAACCCTAAGTTAAGGAAATAACATGAGTGCCTCCAACATTGCTACATTATCATTATGATTTTTTTCTATTATATAATCATTAAAATCCCACCAGATGTGTGTATAAAAAGGTTGTCTTAATATATATCCTTAAATTTCACCCCACTCATATTCCAATAGGTTTTTTCAAGGATAAAGACTCAAAATTTCATTATTTTAGGAAAATTATCAAGTCCTAGATCAGATAAAATTTTTATAATGTCTTAAAAAATCTCATTCTTGAAATCCTTAAGAAGAATAATTGGTAAGAGTGATCTATTTTCAGGCTCTAACATCAAGTTACCATGAAATTAAAACAAACCATTCACATAATAAATTTTTTCTCATAGATAAAATCTTAATGACGGAAATATCTTCCCTTTAAAAAGGTGTATCCCACTGTTTTTTCCCTAATAGAGGTCCATAAATCCAATAATTCATTAATATTAGTGGTATTAGTAGAATTATATAATCATCCATAGACACTATTTTTGAGGATAAAATTAATAGAAAATATAGGATGTTATAGTGTCATAGACAATTTAACCCCAACACATAAGGCTATGGGAATTATTACCTCCCCTTCCTCTAAGAAAATCAACCATCACCATGATGAGAGGAATGATACAGGACACACTCCCATGATTGTTTCCACTTCACGATTTTTCCCCATTATAAATATTGTAATAAGTAAAAGTTTCTATAGACTCTCTCAAAATCATTATGGATAAACTACTTCTTACGGAATATCAAAAAGAATAATTAAATCATAATGGGTTCCATAATATAAAATAGGAAAACAAGAAGGAATTTAACCAGAAGGATTATGATATAACCCTCAATAGATATATAAAGTAAATAAAATAAACTTTCTAATCAAATGAAAATTAGAGAATAATATCCATTGTGAAATTCACATTTGTAATTGTCTTTAATTTCATTCATGTGGATAACATGAAGCATGACATATAAAAATTGAACATAATCAGAAGTCATCCAATAAATACTTGGTCCACACAAAAAGACGTTAAGAAGGTGTGGTTACCCAGTATCTAAGATATACTCATAACTTGGGAGCTCCTCCGAGAATCGTACTAATAAATACTGGGGATTGAATTACTCCCTTACGGAGATAATTTGTTTTTATAAAATCATTATGAATAATTTAGTGTGGTTTAATGGTGATCTTCACAAAGAAAATATTACAAGGAGTGTAATTTCCAGACTATGTATAATATAGATCCTCTAGAAATAAGATGCAACCAATAAATCAATAAGAGTGGGATCCAATCACCCTAACAATATGGGACCTAGAGAACTAGTTTATATACCCTCAATGAATAAATACTACTAATAATATCCTCTCTTACTATAAAAACCACTACCATTTCATAGATTCTAGCATAATCCAACATGATCCATATATCTACAGTGTACATAGGTTGGTCGACTCTATCATGTTCAACCCAATACCTCAAATAAAGTGTTAAACCAGGTGAAATACCTACCAAACATCTTGATTCTATAAATTTTATTTACACTATAACTTGATCCAAGGAGTATGAATTCACACCATTTCTACTAAGAAGGACATCATATCCCTCGAGTTGTTGACTGGAATCATCCTTTTCTTAATTGTGGGTGTACTACATTCCAATATTCAATGGTCTGAGTTATCAATGGAAAAATATCTTACACTTTATGTCTTTATGTGGTTCTATGATGTGAACACTAGAGTAATAGGAGGTAATAAATCTTATGTGTATTGTGGAAACATTAAAGGGACCAACATCCACTTAGTGTATAAATATACCAATTGAATCTATCACTAACTAAGAGGACATGTAAGGAAATTTACTTTTTAAAATCATCACTATGTTGAAGAGGAATATTATCCAGTACCACTTTAATTACAAGATATATGAAAATGGCAGGGTTTAAAAATCAGATTCTTGGTAAAAAGGATTGACCTATTCATTTAATTTGAGGCTTCTATTAGAGTGACTATTTAAGATATGTAAATAAAACCTCTATGTTGTGTTGAAAACAAAATTATTACCTTAACATATTTAGAGTATTTTGGTAGTTTTTAGTCGTCTCATAGTCGCTAGAAGGTGTTATTTTATGATTAAACGGAATGTATTGGTCAATTTCATTAACATGAGGGAAGAAACATGTAAGAGTTGAGACTATGACTATTATTAATAAATCATCACATCTGAAAACTCTATTTCCCAAGACTACTCAATAAAATGTGGTTCCTACAATTGAATAAAAATTGAATCAAGGGTTACCTTATCAAGAGAAAGAGAAGTACAAATGACATTTGAAATTTTAATAGTGTAAGAATATGGAATGTTCATTCAGAAATAAAAAAATAATGGTGTTAATCATATCAAATTTGGATAAGGATTTGATGAAATTGCTTATGAGTAATAAAATAAATGAATTTGGTCTAAATTACTACCTATAATATTTCATATATCATAGAATACTAGGTTACAATATTCATTACCTATTCATCTTCATGGATATGTATCAAAATATGGTTGACTCTATATAGTTCAAGTTGGGTAAACCCCTCAATTAATGTGGACTATGCCTCTAACATTCCACCAAAATAAGAGTAATAGTGGAAAATATTTCCAAGAATTAAAAACATTATCATTTTCCACCCATATGATGGTTAGGTGGAATTATCAAAAGATTAGTTTCCACCAACAACAGAAAAGTCCAATACATTTTCTAAAAGAACCAATATTTTCCATGAGTTCTTTTACTCAAGTTTAGGATTTACTAATATTTAGAAAACATATGCAAGGATCATTGATTTAACGGGAATGAATTTTAGAAGAATAATATCATAATGGTTGGGAACATTCTCTCTCACAGTCATGGTGTTATTCACGCTAGATAAACCCAACCACATTAAGGTATAGTATGATATTGATAGAGATAAAAATTTTCCCATATACTCTTCTAGATCAGAAGATTGTAGTATGTATTTTTCAATTGATGATGGAAAATAAATAAGAGTAATAAATCAAATATACTTCTTGGATATTTTATTATGTTTATTAACGAACATTTATAAACTCATATATGTAAATATGTGTACAAAACAAGATTTAAGGACTAATTTTATTAGAACCTCCATGACCTTTGAAGAATAGGATAAATAAATCATCTTTTTGTTATAATGTTGAGATGTATATGTATGTAATTATATGAAAATTACAGGATTGGATCCCCTAGTGGAAAAAAATAATTCAGGTATACAAGATGGTCATCACATATATACAAAGGCATCAAGGAGAATTCATCTAAACCACGTTACTAAGGTGGAAGATAAATTTGATATTCTTATTAAATCCTACTACAAATAGAAAGAACACTAAATAAAATGGATTACCAATATCATCATAATTATTTAAAATAATTTAGATATACATGCCTTTATTGATTTTAGGGATCTCATCCAGTGTTATCTAAATTATGATTTAGAAGTCCTGATTAGGGACCTACTAACTGGTGTGATGACCATCTTTCAAGACCCTCCTTCATAGATAAGTATTATGGATATAACCTGATCTATATGGCCTCTATATATGAGTAAGAAACATCCTTCAGGGAACACCAAGGGGTATACTATTTTTAGGTAATATCCCTTAGATTGAAGAACATTAGAGCTATATACCAACATTCCATGAAATATATTTCCAAGCACTTCCTGTGGATTTAATTGAAGGATATATCATTTATTTGGTGGTAAAATCTGAACAAATGTTTAATCATCTTACCAATATCAATATATATTCAAGAAAATTTGTAAATATTTCTTGAATTTGAACCACTATAAATTCACATTCTAAGTAAAATGAGGAAAATTCTTTAGTCTGGTAATATATTATCATGGCATTAAATTTAACCTTTGAAATACCAAAAGTGATATTTGATATTTTTCTTCCATGAATACTTACGTAGTTGAGAAGACTCTTTGGATGTATTGAGTATATCAAACATTCGATAACCATTCTTTTCAAAAAAATAATATATTTCAAAATTTTAATAAATATAGGGGTTTTATATATGTTGAATGCTAGTTATCAATATTCATTTGATCACCTCAATATATATCTCCTCCACACATAGTTATTAATGTCTCCTATACAAGTTAATCTACTAATCCTCTATATATAAATCCAGGATTGATCTATTGGAACCCTTCTTTCATAGAAGAATGATACATGGAAGGAAAATATCATATATTATCTCAGTGAGACAATACTTGATAATGATACATGATATTATAATATTGAGAATAATTTATTTTAATTTATTTTAATGATATAGAAACTAATAAATTATTATATGTACCATGATTTATATCTAATCTCTTTTTTATATTCACTCAAGTATATCCTTAGTCTCCCAATTCTAAATGGATGACTATTATGATGGTCATTCATTCTATAATAGTTTAATATTGATTTTGGGTCTCAAAGGTAAATTAAAGGTATAGCATTATCATATTTCCTCATAAAATACCTTATCGTAAAAAATTAATGGTTGGAAAAGACACTCTCTAATAAGGAATTTTATTGCCCGTTAGATTTCTTGAGCATGGGAATGGTACTTCAACGATTCTTCTATAAGTCAAACAGATTGAAGGATAGAAAAATTGAAGCTCAACTTGGTTGAATAAGAGGTTATATTCACCTATATTGAAAGATATAGTTCCAAATTATAATTTTTCATTATTCTATGGATGTAAAAAATGAGTGAAATACCATTCCCTCATTATAGTATTAGAGTTCGTCCTTCAATTTCTAATTGTTCAGATTAATATTAAAGGTGATTTAGAGTTAACAAATAAGAAAATGAATGATAAATACAATATAGGGATAGAATAGTTGATTCAAATTGTCAAAAAATAGGTAATTATATGATAAATCAATTTCAAATTTATTATTATTCATAAATTAGATACTTATATTCATTATAAATATATTATGTAATTTTTAAAATAAAAAGGAAATAGTTTTCTAAACACTTTTTTAAAAGGTTTTATTTAAAAGTATAATTTTCAAATTATTGAATTTGAATTTGAAATAATTACTTTGGTTATTGAATTCATCATGTAAAATTTATCTGATTATTAATTTTCCATAAGTGTCAAAAATGCTAAATTTGTTCAATGAATAATTAAAATTACAAATTTTTATTGGAAACTATTTTTTAGATTATTATATTTATAATGTAAAATTATGTTTTAGATTATTTTTGTTTTATAATTATTTCCTTTTTTTTAAAATAATCCAGTTGTGGTTTTTAAATGAACTTTACACTATTAATTTAGTATAAAATCATTTCATAATTAAAAAAGTGAATTCATATAAAAATCATATTTCTTCGTGAATTTTTTAATTTTAAATTATACTCTACCTCTTATATTTGCAAAATATTTAAAAATATTTTCCATATTATGAATTAAGGGGGTCCAATATTTTTAAGTAGTTCTCTTTAATTTTTAACTATAAGAATATTGACCTTACTAATTTTGTTACCACGATAAAAGTAAAATTGGTTTATTAAAGTGAAATAAAGTGATAACGACTAAAAAATGACCCTAAATCATTAATTAAATTTATTGTATGAGTAATTTTTGTACATACTCATCAAATATTTGATTATATTTCATTTTCTATTCATTATGTTTTGATTATAACCTAGATAATATTTTATGTAATGAAAACTCAAAAAGGTCACAATCTTTATTTAATAACTAAAATATTTTTAACTTGGCGATAAATAGAGGATAAGTCACTTTATAAATTTTATTTTTAAATATAAATAATTTATATTAATCATTGTAATTTATTTTTAATTTTTATTGAAGACCTATTTATCTTAAATTCTTACACAACATTGACACAGTAATTATTAAATTAATTGAAAAACGAAATAATCAATATTAAAAATATCAAAAGTAATATAATTTGAAACAAGTAATTTAATGCATTATTTTTTAAGAGATATATAATATGTTATGAATGTATTAATTTATTTTATTCAAATTCCATGGTTTTATTGATGTAATGAAATTCAAATTAAATGAATAGTTCTAAAATTTATATTATTAAAATTTCAAAAATAATATTTTAGTAAATGATGAGAAATTCATAAAAGTACTATTTTGGAATGTTTATTGTTATATGGTTTAAAATATCAAACATTTTACATTTATGGTTTTTTTCCTTTTATATTTACAATTATTACCCTCAAATATTAAAAAAATTATGGTCGCGATAAGTGTGAAATGTGTTAATGAAGGGTTAAAAAAGGCAACTGTAAAAATGTGATCTAAAATTGTCTAGAATTTATTATATTATAATATTTTTAGTCATACTCATATTATATTTTAATATTATAAATTTCAATCCATTTTTACATCATAATTAATATATATAAATTAATATTTTGGGAAATTCTAAAAGTGCCCATCCCCTCTCATCAAAATGGGACACCTTATCCTCATTTATTCACGCTAAATAACTCATTTTTTCAGCCAGTACCTACCCAAATACCTTACAATGATACATAACTCATTCTAGGGTTTTTTAGGAATAATACCAACCCTATAGGGATTATGGTGTTAATCAAAAGAGACTTTCCAAAGAAGTGGTAGAGTTTTTAACTACATGTTTTACTTTTATATCTTATTCCAAATCTAAAAAATATTACTCATCCATGATTAAATAATAACATTAATATTATAAATATATTTACATGTTATTATATTAATGTTATAAACTTTATCCATCTCAAACCTCTATCATATGGGGGGGTTCGTCATTTGTGTGTACGATGGACTACCGCCTCGCGAACTGACATAATTAATTTTTAATTGCTATCTCTCAAGTATATATATAATTATGGATATAATGTATATATATGATATTAATTGAATAATTAACATTATATATAGATAATATATAATTTAATTTTTTACTATTCTAGTCACTAATAAATGATAATGTCGTTCGTGCGTACGTGTGGGCTTCCACCTCTAAAAAGTAAAGAGAACTTTTTTTCATCACCACATAATAAGAATGAAATTTATAATTATGTTTGAAAAATTTATAAGATATTTAAGATATCATAATAATTAATTGAAGATAAAATAATTTTTTCTTTCTTTCCATAATCATATTTGAATAATGGATTTTTTACTATTACATTCATAAGGCCTATTATCTCCACAATATTAATTTAATTAATTTTTCATTAACCATATAAAATTTTTGGATTCAGAACTTTAACCGATATAAGAAAATAAAAATTATTTAAAGATAATTATTCTTTATATGATAGAATAATGGCCTCTTTGACCATATTCAACTTACTGAATTCATTTTGGACTTATGAACCAAATATCGTCAAAACATCCAATATGAACATCAATGATTAATAAATTATAAAAAAATGGTAATAAGTTAGATAAAAGGAATACTAAATTTGAAAATATTTCTTAATAAAGTAAATAATTATTATAATTTTCAAATTTATGAAGATAAAAAACAGTTGTGATGATTCATACACAAGGTTTGAGACTTACTTTTTAAATGTTCTCTTTAATGTTTCCTTTAAAACACTTTTTTTCTTCTATATCCGTATTTTTTAAATTATTTTATTTTTTATTTATAGGAATATATGAAAATTATAGAGGAAACTTTATGTTTATTTTTAATTTCATTCATTGGTTTTTAAAAGGAATCTTTTATTTAATGTTTTAACATCCTTACCAAAAACCTAAAAAAGGAAAGTTCTCTTTTAATATTTATAAAGACAATAAATTTTTCCTCTATCATAACCAATGTTTGATTTTGGATTAATTTAATAGAATTCATGTTTTCATAAAATAAAAAACTTACACCCATGTGCTCTTTTTATTTTCCAAAAGTGTTTTAAAATAGAATGTATATATTTATATATGAAAGTGGTTTCTTATGGAGGTAAAAAAATTTCTATAATGAAATATTTTATTTATTCGATCATGGTTATTTTTAAATTTTTATGAGAAAGGGGGGAGGGGGTTATTTTATAAACTGAGGGAAGGTGATCATGTTATGGTTTTACAATTCATTGGGTAAATGTATAGAGTAAAATTATTGGGTTTATTCTAATAGATTATAAGAATATAATTTTATGGTTATTCCAAATATAAAAATGATGGTTATTCCATGTGTAAATATTAGGGTGACACCATAATTAATAGTTATTTGAAAATGATGCCTCAAGTAACCTACATGATGTATCCTTTCTTTTTATGTGTTATTTAGAACATCTAATGATTTTAAAAGGTAATGAAATGTATATAATACTTCATAATGTTAAAAATTATTACATTTTGATAAATTTATTATGAGTTTTTCATGATTTCAATTATACATTTATGTGTTATATTTTTTCTTTAATATTTCTTATAACATTCAATATGAAAATATTTGGGCAGATAAACTGAATTATTGGGTAAGAAAATGCTTATTATGATACAAAAGTTTATTTTGAAAAAGGAACATTTTTATAAGTATTCATATGTTTTAAGGATATGTAAAAAATGAGGAAGTTATGTTGAACTTTGGGGTGATTTTTCCAAAAAATAAATCATTTTTTACATTTTAAGATTTATATTTTGAAAATATGGATATTGAGAACAAGAGTATTTTTTGTAATATATGGTCTTATTAAATAAAAAATATTACCTAACTCTATAAAACAGTAATCCTAAAAGATATTTGGGAATTAAATAAAATTATATCTAGTTTAAAGACACTAGATTAAGTGATTTTTAAAGTCAGATACTTACAGTTGGAATCAGATAAAACATTATAAATAATTACGGCTTAGGATAATGTTAATATAATAACCTCAAAATATTTTACTTCTTCGATAAGATTAAATGTTATATTATTTGATGATTACTATGTTTCTTCAACTATACTATGTTTTTTAGAATGGTTTTTTGAAGAGGGAACATGGAGAGTGATGTATGAAAGAACCAAGGGGCTGATATCATTCTAAATTAGTAACCCATAATGGTTGAAAGTTGAAAGGAGTAGTTTTTCATTGTGATGGATTAAATGAATCAATCTATTAATGGCCGAACATTTTATAAGACAACATACTCCAGCACTTAGTGGATATTATGACCAAATGGTAACTAAAGGTTGGATTAAATCCCTAAAAATATATATGTGATGTCATGGGATATTTTTATATTCAAAATTTTAGTATTTAAATTTACTATATTAATGGTGAATCCAAACAGTGGTTGTCAATGTTCATGAATTTTAGAGAATGTGAGGAGATTGATTCCTTGTAATTATATGAATTTAAGAAAATATTCCTTGAGAAATATTTTCCTAAATTATTCTGACAATGAATGGAAGATAAATTCAAGGATTTAAGGAAAAGGGAGGAATATTATATGGCCATATATGAATAAGAATTCTCCTGATTTAAAATCTAGACACCAAATGTTATTCATGGTCTTAATATTATGTTTAATTGGTTTTACTCAGTATTGAAGCCAAAATATCAAAGGGAATTAGATTCACATGAATTCAAAATTTATGAGAAACTTTTTGGATGTTATGAGATGATGGAAATAGAGATTTATATTTATCATGTGTACTTTGAAAAAATAGAGAACAAATAAGTCCAGCAGGCAGTAAATGGGAAATAATGGATCAAATAAATCTAATGGAAGAAAAATTATATTTTCAATTTGTGTGATTTTTGGTATGCATCACACAGGGGAATTATTTGTAAAGTATGTTAAGTGATTATGAAATTTTATTTATTGGAACAAGGATAATATTAAAATGAAAAATATATTGGCAGTGGTAAGACCAATTTTAATAAACATGTTGTAAATATTTTTAAATGTAACTATATTTGTCATTACGGACATGTGTTTCCAAATAAAAACCTGAATGATGGAAAAATATAATCTATAAAAAATAGGTTTGGTGAAATTATTTTTAATTATTTCAATATATGTTTTCAATCCCATTAAATATGATAAAATAAACTTGAGTTAGGTTTATATGGACAAAATAATATGATGACAGTTCCCAGCAACTGAAAAGAATGTTTTTGAATACTCAAGTTTTTGATTTTCCCTCAAAAAAATGGTGATCTTTTTCATATATAGTGATGTTTCATAAAAAATAAATGGTTATGACCGGATGCATATTGATCAATTAATTTCTTATGCTTCGTGGAAATGTAAACCTCATGAGTTAAATTATCCTACCCATGATATGGAATTAGATGTTGTATTTTTTGTTCTAATTATTTGGATAAATAATTTATATGGAGTAATGTGAGAAATATATACTTATCACAAAATTTTAAATTATATATTCACTCATAAATATTTAAAAATGAGGTATAGAATATGGATGTAACTAATTAATTATTATGATTTCACTATCCATTTCCATCCTGGAAAAGATGAAAATGTATATAATGCATTGATACAGAAAAATAATTCTATATTAACTAACCGAAAACTAAATTTTTTACTTTGTATTTACTTCTGAGGAAAATTGAAAAAACATACCTATTTTACGTAGTGATAAATTAAAAATAATAATAAATAAAAAAAATTAATAATGATACAGAAATTATTATAATTTCTTACCTTGTTTAACCCCCAACGAAGGGAATGTACCTTCATTTCTGGGTCATTTTCAACTAGGTATTCAAAATGGTTGTCTAGCTTATCCCACATTTGGTTGTATTCCTCCGCATTAACATTCAATTCATTGAAGTCATGTTCTATAATTATGTATTGTTTTTTAATCCCAACCCTTTCATCCTCATTGACATCGACTCTTAGTGCTTTTTCTAATATTATGTTTTCTTTCTCCTTTGAAGACATAAGAAAAAATACGCAGTTTTATTTTCTACATTTAAATGTATAATAAGATCTAGGATCATTATTTTTTACTTTTTATTTTAATTCTTCTTTCTCCGTATCAAACTTTCCCTCTGTACCACCTTTCCATTTTCTCATATGTTCACCAGTCTTTTGCTTTTTCTTTCTATTATGTAGGGTCAAACTCTTCTTTATTTCATGATGATGGGTTGCTGTTTGATCTCCCATCACCTTGGTTCAATTGGAAAATTTTTTTCCATCATCTTTGGTAGATAATAATAATTCTTTCAACCTTTATATTTCTTTCCCTTAAGCAAAATTCACCCCCCCCCCTGCATCACGATCCCCCTTCTGTCTATTTTTATTCCTTGGGTTAGGAATTCCTATAATAAATTTTACCTAAACACTATCAACAATGAATATTCTAGATATATCATCATCATCATTTACCTCTGGTTGACCACCTATGGGGTCTTCTTATGTTGAGGGTATATTCATACCCAAAATGGTCTAAGCCTCATTTTCTTAAATTATTCATAAATAATTTTCTTAATCAGAGACACTATGATCCTTTCCTATACCTTCCAAATCCATCCCTTCATAAGGATTGATTATATTTTTATGAAAAATACTCTATTTTGGACTTTTCCTTCTCATTGTACTCTCCTATCTCCCTTGTAAAACATGTGGTACCTAGAAAGCATTCTATTTTCCTTTACATCCCAATGAGTCTCCTTTGATTTTATTATAGATAAACTCCTCATGAATTGTTCTGATATCATTACTAAAATCCTCCACATGAGGTTGGAACTATGGTATGTGATAACCTGGTACCATAGAGACATCTTCATACACCTACTCATCTCCTCCTAAGCAAGACATGCCCTACAGAATCATCCTATATTTGAAAAAATCCTTTCTCCAAAGATCAAATATATCCACTGCCTTTGGATGAGAGATATTTGTTCTTACCTAACTTTGATTGGATACATTATATGTTGACACAATATAGATCACTATGGGGCCTTAGTAACCTTCATCAAGAACTCCATTCTTTATAAATAAATATTCCCTTGATGAACCCTACAGCCTCGATGATATGATAATTTTAGATACCCCAACTATTTATAAGACGAGTAGTAATCGGTTCAAAACTCAATAATGGTAGGTTTACTGAATTTAATGTTTACATTGAATGTTCTTTTGGGATTTGGAAATAAATTATGTGTTTCTTATTATCCATATTTGAATAAATAATTGTTGATTGATTCTCATAGTTCTTCTTTTTCTTTTCATACTAGTAGCACTAAGATGCATTGAGACCTTCAAGAGTATTAGAGGTGGGATGGAATAAATAGTGATATTGTTAAATTTACCATGAATGGTATTTCTTATCAATAGTTTTAGAAAGAATAAAAATAAAAAAGGACGCTTCATCTTTTTTTAGTTCTAGAGTGGAAATGGGAACATATATCCATGGATTTCATCTGGGGAATAGAAAAAACTACTCAAGGTAAAAAAATTATTTGGTTTTTATTTATCGATTAAATAAATCTATGAATTTATCTCCCATTCGATATACTTTTTCCTTAGATTAATTTTTTTGACTTTATCATAATAATTTTTTCATGTTACCTATAATTACTCTCTCTATTGTATCAAACTATGATAATAGGTTAACTTTAATTTTTTGGAAAGGACATTAGAAGTCATTTGATACTGAATTAAATTTTAGTTTCTATTTTCATTCTCTATATGATAGTAAGTTTAAATGAACAATTTAGAACTTGGAATACATGCTTCATGGTTCTTCAATTGGTTACTAGGGAAGTTGGGAACATCATCTTTCATTAGTTAATTTTCCCTATAATAACCATTTTCATTCCAATATATAGAAGGTACCATTTTAAGAATTATATGGAAACTAATTTCAGAAAATATATTTTTTGGATGAATAATGTAAAAGTATGTTGATAAAACTATTATTAGTAGAGGAAATTGTTTAAAAGGTAATGTTAATATAGAAATATATGAGGATGACTCAGAGCAGGTTGAAAATTTGTGTGGATAACTGGAGGTAGGATCTTTCTATCGTGGTATGTGATCTTGTATTTCTTAAAGTATCACCATGGAAAAGTGTAATGCATTTTGGTAAAAAAAATGGGAAGTTGAGTTCATAGTAAATTAAACTGTATAAAATCCTAGAAACATATAGGGCATATTTAGATTATGTATCCTTAAATTCGAGTTTATCCATGGAACACAACTTTTTCATGTTTCGATGTCAATAAAATATGTGACAAATTTATATCATGTTTTGAAAATTGACATAATTCATTTAAAATATAACCTTTATTATTAGGAATAGAATCTTTGGATTCTTGACCACAGAGAGGAATTATTGGGGAAAATGCTAATTTACTAGGTTAAGGTTATGTAGAAAAACTATATAGTGGAATAAGCAACATTGGAATTTGAAAATTCTATAATGTAAATATATCCCCACTTGTTTCATATATGAATAAAATTACGACGACGTAATTTTAAAAGGGGTGAATAATGTAACAACCCATGTAATAATAGAATAAATCATTTTCCAATTTATTAGTATTCATAAATGAGTTATTTATATGTGTTATAAATATATTACGTAACTTTTTAAATAGAAAACTAAATTACTTTTATTAAACCCTTTTCTTATAAGGTTTTATTTAAAAGTTTAGCTTTAAAATTATACAATTTAAATTTGAAAAAATTAATTTCAATATTGAATTTATAATATCAAAATTATATTAAAATAAATATTTGATAATTTTTTGAAAATTGCTACTTTTTAATGAATAGTGAAAATAAAGATTTTTATTGATAAATATTTTTTACTTTAAATTATTTATAATGATAGAGTTTATATTGGATTAGAATTAACATTTAATTAGTTAATTTTTATTTTCAATAATACAATAATGGTTTTTTAAATAATATTTATACTTTAATTTAGTATAAAATAATTTTATACTTATAGGTGTTTCAAAAAATTTTGATGTATTAAACAATTATATTTTCATAAAAGATCGCTTTATTGTAAAAATAAAGTAATATGGAATGATTTTTACAAGAGGCCAACTTATAGAAGGTAACTTATTCCATATAGGTGATGTACAAAACACTTGTTACATAGGCATTCTAGAAGAGAATTACCTGTGGCATAAAAGGTTCAAACACATGGGTTAGAGAAATATGTTCAAGGTATTAAAGTGAGATAGTTTCCATTAAATTAATGATATATCGAGAATAAAAGATTAGTGTAGTACAATTTTTATGAAAGAATTGATTAAAAACTCTATGAATTTGAAAGATGAAATTTGTTCAAAATGATACATAGAACTTATTCAATTATATATATATGATAATGAAAAAAAATCATGGATATAAGTACTTAATTACTTTAATTGATTACTTTACTCATATTACTTATGTTATTTATATGAAACATAATTTAAATGATCTGAATTTTTTAAAAAATTTAAGAGGAAAGATGATAGAGAATGTGAGTATTCGGTGATGAAGTTGAGAAAAAACAGTGGTGGTGAATACCAAAATTATGATTTTTAATGTTATATTGATAAGCCTAGAATTCATCATGAGTTTATTACACCATACAATCTTCAATAACATGGTTTTATAAAAGGAAGAATAAATGTTTGATTTAAATGGGCCTGACTATGTCACCTAAAAATGGTCTCTCACATTAATTTTAATGTCAAGCTATGAGTACCACTATTAATATTCAAAATTTATGTTCCTATAATCCATTTTCATATATGACTCCAAATGAAATGTTTTATTACAAATATATATGTCTGAAACAACGAAGAGTTTTTGGGATTATAAGAATCATAGTTAAGAAAGGTGTAAACCTTGAAAAATTTCAGTAGAGAGGGGAGGATGCATTTTTTGTTGGCTATTATCTCAAAAGAAGAAAATAAATATGTTTTAAAAAAGAGATAGGAATAATATCTGATTATTTTGATTTGAAATTTATTTAAAATACTTATAAATTTTCTAAGAATACTCATGATGATATGAAATATGACTAGGATAAAATAATTATTGTTAAATATTATTATAAGGATATGTAAAATTTTAATCCTACTCAATAAAAAGAATCAGACTCCTCTATTTCAAGTGATGAGGAAGAATATTTAAAATCTCAGCCCTGGCTGAGGAAGAAAATGGAAGCTCAAAAAATTGTTGGTGATCAACATAAAAAGGTTCAAACAAGAAGAACACCAAAAGCTATTACACATACTTATTTGTATTCAAAAGTTGAGGTGAAATATGTTAATTAATAAATTGAGAATCTGAAATGCATATAGGATATGAACGAAGAGTTAGATCATATTGAGAGAAATCATACTAGATTAATCATACCCAATCTAGATAAAAAAATTTATTTTTACAAAGTTGGTTTTCTAGAATAATCTGAATGATGATGGTGAAATAATAAGAAACAAAGGAAGGTTATGGTGCAAAGGTTTCTCACAGATTGAATGCATTTATTATTATGAGGCATTAGCTTCAATATCATGGTTATAAACAATCATAATATTTACTTCTTTTACTGCAAAATAATGCTACAAAATATTTTAGATGGATTTGGAATCATCATTTTTGAATTTTTAACTTAATAAGAACGTTTATATCAAAAATCCATGTGGATTTATTATTGGAATGAATGAATGTTATATGTGAATAATGAATAAGTCCTTGTATGGGCTAAAACAAGCACCAAGGGCATGGTATTAAAAATTAGATACCCACTAAAGAAAGATGATTTTTAAGAAAGGAAGGGTTGATAGTAATTTTTACAGCAAAGAAATACTAGTCCTTTCCATCACTATAATTGATTATGTATATTTTATTATCATTGATGAGAATGGTGAAAAATCTTGTGAAATATTTTCTGAGGAAATGAAAATTTTGTTTTAGATATCAATACTGGGTGAAATAAAATTATATCTTGGGTTAAAAACCTCACAAAAGAAGAAAAAAATTTCCCTCAAGAAAATTATGTTATGTAACTTATTAAAAATTATGAAATGGAAAATTTGAAATCGGTTCGATACCATTTTCAGTAAGAACAAAGTTGGGTAAAGATGGAGAAGGCATAGAAGTTGACTCAAAAGAGTTTTAGAAGATAATTAGATGTTTGTTATATTTGACTACCTCAATAATCAATATATATTATATTGTTACCTTATGTACAATATTTTAGAGTGATCTAAAATAATCACACTTATTATGTGAAAAAATAATTATCTTATATATAAAAGGAACAATAAACTTTGGAATTAGGCATGATGGTTCTGAAATTATTGATTTCTTTAGTTATTAAGATACTGATTGGGTAGGAAATGTTGATGATAGAGGATCCATATCTTGTGAAGTTATTTAGAGGAAGGTTGTGTTTATTGTAATATAATGAAAAAAAATTCAGTAACCCTTAGCATTTTTGGAACTGAGTATGTTTCCATCACTCAATATGCTACCCAATTTACGTGGATTAATACTCAGTTGAAAGACTTACTTTTTAAAATGAAGTTACCCATGCTCTTGGGATATGAAAATAAACTTTCCATCAACCTTACCAAAATACAATTACAATATTCTCATTAAAAGAATATTTATATCAAATACAACTTCATCAAAGAGAATGTAGAGAAAAATGAATTGAAGTTGGAATATGTTCCTACTTCAGAACAGGTTGCCGAAATATTTAGAAAACCTTTACCGAAGGAAGATATTTATAATATGAGGTTGAACATGGGTGTCAAAAATCATTTTTATAAAGGATGAAGTATGTGTTTTTATCCCCTATCTCATATTTTATTTGGATTGTGTTTTAATATGGGGGAATTATTGGACAAATTTATCTATTTATATGTGTTAAAGCACTCTAGAAAGCATATATAAATGGGGGAGTTGTAGGTAACCTATGAAATCATTATGTAATTTCTATACTATTCTAATAGTTTGTTGGATTTTTGGAAGGAAGTGATTTTATACAGGAATATTGAATATGTAATGTGGAATAATTGAAGAAATGTGTAAAGAAAAGATGAAGAATATTCACGAGTAAATACTTTTGGACAACATGGTTTTTCTGTCAATGATTTTTTGTTTCCTACAGTGAGTTAGATCAAATAGGATTACAATTTTTGATAAGTAATCCATATATTGCGGTTAAAATGTTAACTAATTTACAAACCTTGGTTGACAAAAAAATCCAATGGGGGAGATTTTTTGGACCATATTGGATGTAAGTAGTTCTTGGAAGGAAAAAGTAGTTTGATGTGAAATTGATTTCTTTTGTTTGCAAAGAAGAAAGAAATCACCACACATTATAAATTTTTGTGATTAGACTCAAAATTAAAATTAGGAAATAAGAATAAAAATGATTAAGAAATCACCTTTTCTTGAGAAGAAGTTTTCCAGGAGAAAAGGTTCATCAGACTCACCTTCTGTCAATAATAGTGTTTTTATCATAATGAAGAAGTGTTTTAGAGTCTGAATATTTTTGATGAAAATATGATGATTCTTTTCTGATTATATATTTCTCATAAATCATATAAAATATATAAAACTTGTGATTCAAGAATTATGAACGAAATGGGAAGAATATTTGCTTCTAATTATATTGCGGTTCATATTGGGAAAAAAGAGAAGATGCTAGAAGAATACGAAGTTATAATACATTCAATGTATGATAGAGGATGGTAAATCCAATAATAAATGTTTCAAATAAATTAATAAGTCACATACTATCAAAAAATTATAAGAATAATGTTACTGAAGTCAAATATTTTCGATCTCAGTTTATCGAAGTGAGATCACCAGACACATAATTGCATGAATTTTATGATGTTTTGTTCTGAATGTGGGAGGAAAAATATGCTTGTTTCTAATTAGATTATAAACCACACGATACGAATCTTTAGAGAAATATGTAGTTGATTTTTTAAAGTTTAACATAATCAAGAATGAAAATATTATGACAGTTCTATTGACACTATTTTATCAAACACAAGGTTCCATTGATAATCATAATGATTCTAATGGAGATTCATTAGACACAGTGATGTTTCAAAAATATAAACAGTGGAAATATATTTTTATTAGTGGTTTTTGATACTAATTAAAAAAATAAAATAATTGTAGCTTTCTGGGACATATGAAAAATGGTACCAGAGACTGATAAAAAATGTATTTAACCATTCTCATCAAGTTGAATTGGTTTTTTATGTTGTAAATTATGTCAAGAATGAAGAAATAAATATTATTTTATTTCAAGATCTTTTATTAAATGGGTGAAGAGTCATCGGACTGAAGATGAAACCAATTGTTGGAGTGAGATAGTTATCAATCCATCAGGCACCTGCTGACACCTTTAATGTCATCATATCTAAGATCATCAGTATCAAGAAATATAGAAAATAAGAACTATTTAAAATATATTTGAAAAGTGATTCCCAGTGAAGTTTGAATCTAATGATGAAGTATTTTCGATGAAGTGAAATAATCATTAGAATATTCAATTATGTATATAGAATAATGGTATCAAAGGATTTATATTTATTAGTTGGTATAGATGATCAAAATCAGAAGAATGTTTTTTAGTTGATACTAATAATTTTAATAAGAGATCACAAAGTTTTCTTTGATATTTTTTAATTGGTATGGAGATATGTAATGAATAATCTGGTATGGAACTCATGTATTCATCATAATGAAGAAATTATAATGATAGTTAGAATTAGATTGAGGAATGGTTAGAAAGTATGAAGTAAGGTAAAGTTGTGAAAATATTTGATAAGGTTCACGAAGAATTTATAAGAGTTGAAAATCACTGAAGAAGAAAAATATGTCTCTGAAATGTAATGGAAATTGATGTTTCGGGAAATTTTGTTAAGTAAGAAAGGTTTTTAATATTCATGGGAAAACTACTTTTGGATCACCAATAAATAGTAGGGAGTACATTATACTTTTTGATACAATTACTATTCAAGGGCGAAGAGAGAAAGTGGAGAGTTGAAATTTTTTAGAGAGAAGAAGTTTCTCAATTGATCATTCATGCATACGTTTTTCAGAAAAAATAATAAGAATATCACATTTAGAGTTTTCTATATCAGAATAGGGTATCTAGACTACAGTAGAAGTAGTTCAGAACTGTTTCAATGGTATTTTGGAAGAGTTATACTATCAAAATGATTAATAGTACTATAGAGCCAGACTATTAGATTGGATTCTGATTCATTACAAATTCCATATAAGTTCTTACATGCTGATGGGTAAGAAAGTGAAGAATTTATTTGAAGTTTTTATTTGTGAATGTTGATAAGGAAGGACATTAATCGGATTTTAAGAATACAGTAAATGTTTATTAAATTATTTAATAAAATTTAATTACCTCATTTTTTGTGAAATGAATCACAAGAACTATTTTATTGAATATAATGCTACACAATTATAAGGGAATTTCCTACTTTTTGTATCTAGAAACTAATTATTTTTTTCTATTGTATTTTGGGGTCTTGGATTATTTTCAACCACACCATGTATGTAACAACTTTTATTGTGCATTGAACCTTGTAAATTCTTATGTTCTAGTGGATATGTGATTGGTTTGTTTTTCAGAAAAAAAGAAATATTTAATAGGAGGAAAATGTTGTTTCAAAATTATGGAAACTGAAAAGAAAAAAGACATCACTTATTCGACCATCCTCCTCTCAGCGATACATAGATCCAGGCCATTAAATCTCACCCACTACTAGCTAGATAATGACGTAGAGGGTCACACACAAAGAGTATTAAAGATTTTGGGAAAATCTAGCGATTTGATGTTCAGGAAATAGTGTTCCCCACTACAGGGTTTTGGTAATATCCATGTTTAACCAGTCACTAGGGAATAAATAAATTCAATATTATTCAAGTTTAGAAATGTGACAGCACGAGATTTTATAAAAAAATATTCTTTTTAATTTCATTAATGTCTTGTTTTGTACGCTACACCAAAAGGATCTTTCACAACACGCATCTTTGACTTGCCTTGCATTACACGCAATCGCGACCTTCCTCGATAGTGTGTGTAGTACGCAGTAACGAGTTTTACTAAACAACAATATGTTATTAAAATATTATTAATACTAGCCATTATGAATAGTAATTACCACTTTTTGAAATTTTGTAAATTTTATTTTTCAAAATGGTCTTCATTTTTAGATTCAGAATATCGAAATTAGTTTAGGGTGAAATTTTGGTACTTTTCGGATAATGTTCATATTCTGATAAATAGTGAAAATTACTAAATTATAATTAAAAACAACTTTTTTAATCGAAATAATTAATAGTGATAAATTATTAATTTGAGTGGTTTTAAATTATATTTAGAATATATTTTTATAATTTAAAACAATGTTGGTTATTGGATGTAATTTTATATTTAAACCAGTTATAAACAAGTGTCAATCTTTTGATAGTTATTATCTCTTAAAAACACACTATTTGTTTTGACGACGGGAACTAATTTTTAAATTAATTAATTCAACTGATATGTTCTGAATTTGGTAAAATAGACATCATTTTTTAATTCTAAATATCCAATAAAGCTTAGGCCTAATATTTGGTATTTTTCTGAAAACTTTCATTTTTTGATGAATAGTGAAACCACTAAGTGGTAGTTAAAAAACTAAATTTTTCATAAAACATAATTTTACCGCTTCTGTGAGTGGAATTTCGAAAATCCGAGAGACACGGTTAATATCAAGGAATAAAATTTGGTTCAATGAGATGAAAATAATTTTTAGTGAATAGTAACTTTTTACTTTTTTTACTACAGTTAAAAGTAAATAGGGTAATTAAGGGTAAAAATGAAATTATTATTACCCTAAAACATGTCCTAATTCTATTGGACAAGTTTAATTCGACCAAAAACAACCTTAGGAATAAAATATGACCATTTAGGCCCACATGGATTAGATTAGGACATTTATTATTAATTTATTTAAAGAAGGGTTAAAATAGTTAAAATCAAAGTTTAATAAGTAAATAATTTTTAATATGGGGATATACATTAGATAAATTCGACTATAAATATTCATTAGAAATATAAAAAAATTTCCTACATAATGGTATTTTATTTGTAATTTTTATACATTAAAAAATTTAATTTATTTATGACACAATGATGATGCAGTAATTATCTTATTAATGAAATATTGACATAATTGATGTTATAAATACACAAATAAATATAATTTGAGACTTTTTATGAACTAAACTAATTTTCTAGGTTACTTTGACATGTTAGGAGTGATTTTATTAACTTTGGTCGATGTAATCATTATGTTATGAGTTTCAAAAAAATCAACTATTGAATAGTGTCAAAATTGACATAAAATAGTTTTTAAAACAAATATTATATTATTAATTGTTATTTTATTCCTAAAAATCTAAGGTTCGGCCAAATAACTTAGATAAGGTTATATATATTAATAAAACACAACTTGGGGGTATCTTGGATGTATATGGTATGTTTATTAACTATATAATATAAAAATACAAAGTGACATGGTAAATGTCAATCTAATTAACTAAGAGTTAAAATTAAATTATATAGTTAATATAATGAACTAAACTTGTCTAAATTCTATTGGATGAGATTATTTCGACCCATCCACCCCTTATCTTAGAAATAACTCAATTTGGAGCTATTTAAAACCTAACTTGACTTTATAATAAAATAATATTTTTAGTTATTCCAAAGGTGCCCTTCTCCTCCCTTATAAAAGGGCACCTCCTCCCCCTCTTCCTCACACCACATTGAGCCTTCAATCTCATCCAACCCCTGCCAAATTCTCTTCTCCACTTCCCTAGAAACATCCTAGAGGTTTTTTTTCTTCCTCAAAGACCAATTTTAGTGCTCTAAAAGGATATCTCAAAGAGGCGCTTCAAAGAAGAGGTAATGTCTGTCACCGATTCTTTCATCTTTATTTCTTTTTCCACTTATTCTTCTTTAGATGTTTCATTATGATGTAATAACATCAGTATCACCCATATACAGATATGTTATTATAAGTATGAAACAACCCTATTTCACCATCTATCCATCCTACGGAAAACGAAATCACCTTGCGTGCGTACTTACAGAATTCCGTCTCCACGTCGTGGTGTAATCTATTTTCCACCACCACCTTACTTGGATGGGTATAATGGGGTAAATAATAACTATATATAATTATTGTAATGTGATATTGATTCTGTAATAGTATACATACACTCCAATAAAATCCCACGATCATGAGAACGATATCATCGCTCGTGCGTACGTACGGACTACCGTCTCCACGACGCGATGAGATTCATTCTCCATGTTAACCATTTAAGAATGATTAAAAAGTATATATAAGAAATAATAATGAAATATATGACATTATAAATCTACTATATTTATGTATATATGTATGTCATCTACTTAATTCCATTCAACTCAATGAGGAAACGAAAACAACGTTCATGCGTACGTACGACCTACTGTCTCCATGAATAGTGTATTTGTTTCCATTTATTGATATATTATATATATGTATATTCTGAATATATATTATATATAAATAATGTTTTATATTATGGAATTAAGTAACCATTATCTAAGTAATCATATGAATAATTACAATTTAAAACACGAACAACAAATGAGACGATTTTACCCAAAACGCTCCTTAACATGTAATTTACAAAAGAACGGGTAATATAAAGTCATAAGTGAACCATATATGATATCATAACAATGAGTATGATTCTGGAATAAGTCAATGACATTATTTAAATCATTATATAGGAGGTTCAGACACTTACGAAGCAAATCGGACCTAAGGTAAGGGAAATATCACAATCTCATTTTTATCCGAGATTGTTTATAATTTGGTATTTACTAGGGTGTATTTTATCATCCACATCCATGTTTCCTCAATATGTAATATTATTTCCATCCACCTAAAATTGTTTTAATCCAATTTTACCCTTTGGTGAGTTTTTAGAAAAAGATATGATAGGAATCTTTTGTCGTTTTTCGTACGAGGTACTTTTTGACTTTTCCGACAAAAGTACGAAGAATGTTTTTTAAACTTATGCGGCATGAATGGGTTTTGTCACGACCCGTCCTCGGGGCCCGTGCCGTGACTACCCCAAGCCCGCCTTCCATAGGCCAGGGGCTGGCGACTAGCACCAAGGCGTAAAATCCCAGTAAACAGGGAAGGCATTGCCTTTATAAGTAACAACCACCACAGAGTCAGCAAGCGGAAAGTAACTACAAGTGCAGGAAAGTAAAGGGGGCCGGAATACAAGCCCAACTGAAAGTACAACTGAAAAGTAAAGTACAGCAACTGAAGAAAAGACGGCGGCCTCGTGTCGTCCACTGGCAATCCCACCTGAAGGGTGGGTACAGATAGCCTCCAGGCTCCTCGGGTCCCACGTCCGCTCCGAGCACGTCCCGCCCAGTGGTCCACCTCCAGGTACCGTCCTGCTCCACGCCCCAACCGTGATCAGCGCTGTCCGTCGTCTGCATCCAACACAACATGGTGCGGGCATAGCCCGTGCAGGGGTGAGTATAAGCTACTCAGTAAGGACCCCGAGACCCCCGAAGGTCTCCCGAAATCCACAAAGGATATAGCACAAAGAAAGATGCAATCACGAAGTAACATCTGACTCGACATAGGTATATGCCCATACATATACCTAATTCCCCACTTCTAGCTCTGCTCACGAGCTCAAGAACAACTCAACCCACATAGGAAAGCAAGACTCAAATCCACAAAGGAGAGTAAACAGTAAATCCACATAGGATAGTTCAACACAATCCACAAAGGAGAGTAACATAAGATTCAGCTCAACCAGGTATACTTTTTCAGATGACGTCAAAGATGATCACTGATCCATCTAAGTCGTCGGACCCACGAAGGATCGATAGGTACTAACCCCCGCAAAAGACCCACTCAGGATCAGGCTCACACAGAACCTGTAGGCAGTGGCTCACACAGAACCGGTAGAAAGGACCCACATAGGATCGGGCTCACACAGAACCTGTAGCACTGATCCACGTAGGATCGCTGAGTGCAGTAGTCGACGCAGTCCACTGAGGATCTCTGCACGGTCGTCGCCGCAGTCCACGAAGGATCTCTGCTCTGCCGTCGTCGCAGTCCACGGAGGATCTCTGCTCTTCCGTCGTCGCAGTCCACGGAGGATCTCTGCTCTGCCGTCGTCGCAGTCCACGGAGGATCTCTGCTCTGTCGTCGAAGTCACAGCCAGCGCTAGGGTTCCCGCACTTAGCGAGCTCGTTTAGGAGGGTCCGCTCCACGAGCCGAGAGGCTGATACATCAACTGCCACGTAGTCCGAAGTTGATGTATCCAAAAGTTCCGTAACGACAACAGGATCTCAACGCAACAGACGGCGCGTCAATCGGACGCCCGGTCTGAGAGTTATTGGCATTTTCGTCCCAGGGGCCCGGTTGGTTTTTTAGGGCAAAACCAACCCGACCGTACTCCGCCTATATCCGATCCTCGGGCGGAGTATGCCAAAAGTTCCGTCTCACTTAGAGGAAACTACCACAGCTGACGGTACGTCGATCGGACGCCCATAGCTCAAGTTATGAGCGTTTCCGCTCCGAGGGCCCGGTTGGTTTCGTGTACGAACCAACCCGGCCGAACCCAAAGTCTTCCGAAACCTTGAGTGTAATATACCAAAACGACCGTCTCGATCCAAGGATCGCTTAGCCGCTGACGGTTCGTCAATCGGAGGTCCCAGGCCCAAGATATGGGCGAAAGACCGAAGAGGGCCCGAAACGGGGGTTCTGGGCCCGGGGCGACCCCGCCCGAACCCCCCCCCCCCCCCCCCCCTGGGTCGGCCCGAACCGGGTCGGCCCGGCCGACCGGACCGGCCGGCTCGGCTTCGGCCGAGCAGCCGAAGGAGCCACCGCCGCGGGTTTGACCCGCGGCTTGAAGGAAACGCGGCCCCGCGGGGGGCCGCCTGTCACGCGGACGCGGCCGGGCCGCCGCGTCCCTTCCCGGTTCCGCGCGGCCGCGGAACCGGCCGCCGCCGCCGCGGCTTCAGCCGCGGCGGAACTTCTCCACGGCGGCGGCCCGGGCGCCGCCGCCTCCGGTTGCCGGCGCTGCCTTGCCGGTGACCCGCGCCGCCGCCGCCTTCCGCGGGCCGCCGGTGTTGCTCCGGTGGCCCGTTTTGCCTCCCGTCTGCGCCGTTGCTCCTCCCGAGGGCCGATCTTCACTGCGGGATCAACAGATCACCCCTGCCGCGCGGTTCGTCATCGTCCGCCATATCCGCACAACAAAAGAGATCGGCGGAGGGTTGCCGCGTCTTGTTCGTTAGACCCGCACCCTCCGCGTTAGTCATAAACCACGGGAGGAATAATCAACAACAATTTTAAATAAATTAAAATTGATCGAAGATCAGGTTCTTTAATTTAAAAGAAATAAAATCACGGGAAAGGAAAATATTCCAATCAACCCTTACCTTGTCGTCGTCGTCGGACGAGAGGTCGTTGCGGAATCGCTCGTCGCGGATGAAGGAGATCGTCGCGTCGTCGCGGTATCCGGCGTCGCGTCGCCAATCTCCGGATCAAGAACAAACGGATTTAATTAATTAAATCCGTTGCCATGAAATTTAAAAAAATGAGAATTTAAACGATCCGATTCTCACCTTAGTTGCCGAACGAGGATCGGCCGCAGAAGAAGAGGCGTCGCCGAAGAACGTCGCGGGTAAAGCTCGTCGACGTCGCAGATCTCGGTGTGCGTCGTCGAATTCCGGTCGCCGGCGTTCTTCGCGTTCTTCGCGTTCTTCGCGTTCTTCGCGGGGAAGGTGGACGCCCAGAGAATCTCGCACAACGAGTAATCCTCCAAAAGAAAGAGTTGGTCTTATTTTATTATTTTGCCAACGAACCCAAACGCGTAAGTAACGATCCATTAAATTCGTTGAATTAATTCAACGAATGAAACAGCCCATTTAATTCACGAAATAAACCGCCCGATTAAATGGTCTGTTAAGAATTAAAGAAAACGCGTCGGTTGACTTTTCAGTTACTTTGACGGGTTTTCGCGGGTGCGTTACTTAGCGAAAGAAACGGCGAGGCTCGTGCGGGCCCCACCTCACAAATATCCTACCAAGGGGGTAGGATATTTCTGGATAGCATCCTATCCAGTTCAACTCAGTTCAAGTGGCTTCCAAGTGACTTCCAAGCAGCTTAAGTGAAATAAAATAAAGTTGTCGCACAAACTTATTTTATTTCTGACTTAAAGCCCCAAAATTTAAAAACCACGTCTGAGCAAACGCAACTCCGGAAGAGGCGTTTCTAAGCAAATACCGGCGCTGTGATTTCATCGGTGCCCTCAGAATTCGATTCCGAGCACCGGTTCAAACGATAGAAAAACCCGCTCGTCCGTTCACTGAACGTACCCGAGCCAAACTTCGGAAATTGATTCCGGGCACACCGGGCCTCGGAATCAGGTGCCGTCTGAAGCTGTGCTCTTGTAAAATTCCAAAGAAAATTAAGAAAAAAAATTCCTTGAAATTTTTGGGTCTTTACATTACTCCCACCTCAGGGCTTTACGTCCCCGTAAAGATACATCAAAAACTAGGGGAACAAATGCGGGTACTGAGCACGCATCTGAGCCTCCCGCTCCCAAGTGCTCTCCTGGAGGTTCCCGTGCTGCCATCTGACGCGCACAAGAGGAATCGACCGCCCACGTAGGACCCGCTCCTGTCGATCCTCGATCTCCACTGGGACCTCCGCAAAAGTCGGCCCATCGTCCACGTCCAACTCCCCAAAGTCGATGTTGTGCGTCGGGTCGTGCACGTATCTCCTCAGCTGAGACACGTGGAAGACGTCGTGCACCCGGTGCAACTGAGGTGGTAGAGCCAGGCGATAAGCCACCTCTCTTATCCTGTAGAGGACCTGGAAAGGCCCGATGAAGCATGGAGACAACTTGCCGCCTCGGCCAAATCTCCGTAAACCACGTCGAGGTGAGACACGCAAAAAGACGTGGTCGCCATCCTCGAACTCCAGTGGCCTCCGCCTCCTGTCAGCATATGACTTCTGCCAGCTCTGAGCTGTCCTCATCCTCTCCTGGATGATCTGGACCTTCTCTGTCGTGGCTCGGACCATCTCTGGTCCCACGAGTGCTGACTCCCCAGGGTCTGTCCAGCACAACGGTGATCTGCAGGGTCTTCCGTACAACGCCTCGTATGGTGCCATCCCGATGGTGGAGTGGTAGCTGTTGTTGTACGCGAACTCTACCAAGGGTAGGTGGTCCTCCCAGCTGCGACCAAAGTCGAGAACACATGCACAGAGCATGTCCTCGAGTGTCTGTATGGTCCTCTCCGTCTGACCATCCGACTGAGGGTGGAAGGCTGTGCTCAGATGGAGCCGTGTCCCGAACGCCTCCTGCAACCCCTTCCAAAGCCGGGAAGTGAAACGAGCATCTAGATCGGAGACGATAGACGATGGCACACCGTGAAGTCATACGATCTCCTGGACGTAAAGACGTCCCAAGCTCTCCACTGAGCCCTGCTCTCTGATGGGTAAGAAGTGTGCCGACTTGGTGAGTCGGTCGACAATCACCCAAATGGAGTCGTGACCTCTGGAAGTGCGTGGAAGTCCAGTCACGAAGTCCATAGATATGCCATCCCACTTCCACTCCGGGACCTCCAAGGGCTGTACCAAGCCTGCTGGTACCTGATGCTCTGCCTTCACCTGCTGGCAGGTGAGGCATCGTGAAACGAACTCTGCCACAGCTTTCTTCATGCCCGGCCACCAGTGCTGTCGCCTGAGATCCTGGTACATCTTCGCCACTCCGGGATGCACCGCCAAGGGAGAAATGTGAAACTCTCTCAACACCTTCTCTCGTAAAGCGACTGGTACGAAGGTACGTCCTCTGAAAAGGATGTCGTGCTCTGCTCCAAGGGAGAAACCATCAGGCGCCTGACCTGAGGATATCAGTGCACGCCGGGTCTCACAGTCAGCGTCCTCACGCTGAGCCTCTCTGACCCGCTGTAGAAGTGGAGGAGAGACTGTGAGAGACTGAAGAAAGGCTGCTTCGTCTCTATCCACATAGGATATCTGTAAGGAGGCTAGCTGCTCCGTCGCCTCCTCAAGTAGCTGAATGCCCGTCCTCCTGCTGAGGGCATCGGCTACCACGTTCCCCTTCCCAGGAGTATAGACTATCTCAAAGTCATAGTCCTGGAGGAACTCAAGCCATCTCCGCTGTCTCAGGTTCAGGTCCTTCTGATAGAAGATATACCTGAGACTCTGGTGGTCAGAAAAGACTATGAAGCGCTCGCCCATCAGATAGGGCCGCCAAGTCTTAAGAGCGAAGACCACTGCTGCTAACTCCAGGTCATGAGTGGCGTAGTTCTGCTCATGCGGCCTCAACTGACGTGATCCGTAGGCGATCACGGCCCGCTCCTGCATCAGGACGCACCCGAGTCCAGTCCCTGATGCATCGCAGTAAACTACGTATCCAACTCCCTCCTCAGGCAACCTCAAGATAGGTGCGCTGGTCAGTCTCTGTCTCAGCTCCTGCAAGCTCTACTGACATCTGTCTGACCACACGAAGGGTTTCCCCTTCTTCGTCAACGCTGAGAGTGGTGCCGCAACTCTGGAGAAGTCTGGCACGAATCTCTGATAGTATACGGCTAGGCCCAAGAAGCTCCGCACCTCTGTCACGCTCCGGGGTGGCTCCCAAGCTAGTACTGCCTCGATCTTCGCGGGATCCACTGCAACTCCCACCTCAGAGATGACGTGCCCCAAGAAGTGGACCTCGCGTAACCAGAACTGGCACTCTGAGAGCTTGCCATAAAGCTGGTGCTCTCGGAGTGTGTCTAGCACAACTCGCAGGTGGTAGGCATGCTCCTCCTCAGTCGTCGAGTATACCAAAATGTCGTCAATGAAGACCACGACAAATCGGTCGAGGTATGGCTGGAAGATCCTGTTCATGAGGCTCATGAACACTGCTGGAGCATTGGTTACGCCGAACGGCATAACCAAGAACTCATAATGGCCATACCGACACCTGAAGGTCGTCTTCTGCACGTCCTCGTCTCGAACTCTGAGATGATGATAGCCTGACCGGAGGTCTATCTTCGAGAACCACCACGCTCCCTTGAGCTGATCGAAGAGGTCATCAATCCGTGGTAGCGGATACTTGTTCCTCACTGTCACCTGGTTCAGGCGACGATAGTCGACACACAGTCGCAAGCTCCCGTCTGCCTTCTTGGCGAACAAAATCGGGGGAGCCCAGGGTGAAACACTGGGTCGGATAAACCCCTTGCTCTGCAAGTCCTCCAACTGTACCCGCAGCTCCCGAAGCTCGGCGGGGGCCATCCGATATGCTGGAGTAGATATCGGGGCTGTCCCGGGGAACAAGTCGATGTAAAAGTCTACCTCTCTACGAGGAGGTAGCCCTGGAACGTCGTCGGGAAAGACGTCCACGTACTGGTCCACCACTGCAGGAAAAACTGGACTCCGCACGTCCACTGCTCCTAGGATGAGGCTAGCCAACTGATGAGAGATGGGATGCACTCTCCTCCGCGGAAGTCCATCCTGTGCTGCAAAGGTTCCCTTCTCGCCGGTGAAGGTAAACCTGCTCCCGTCGGTGCGAACACATCGCACCTTGCACCTAAAACAGTCGATCTGGGCATGAACCGTGGATAGCCAATCCATGCCCAAGATGACGTCGTAAGGCCTCGACGCCGCTACAAGGAGATCCCAGCCGAAGCTCTCGCCTCCTAGAGTAAGCTCACACTGCCGGCACCAGTGCGTAATCGTCGCGTCTGCTCTCGTAGGAGTCTCTAGCCGTAAGGATCGAGCCAACGGCTCAGTCGGAATCTCCGAGCTCCGAACAAGGGCAGAGGCTATGAAAGAGTGACTCGCTCCTGTGTCTATAAGTACTGCAGCAAGGGTGGAATAGACACAGATCGTACCTCGAATCATCTCTGGCAAGTCGGGGTCGTAGGCCTCCACTGCCTGGAGCTGGGCCTGTCCCTGCCCGCCAGCTCCCTGTGGTCGAGGTGGCCCTCCTTGTAGTGGTGGGGGTAGAGCCTGGAAGCGTCGCCCACCACCCGCTACTCGGCCAGCTCCTCTGCCTCGCCCGCCTCCTCCCTGCGGACCGCCACGGTCGACCCTCTGCCTCTGCCTGGGTGGCCCCTCCACCGTCTGCTGCTCCTCTGGTCGGCGAGTCGGGCAGTCACAAGCCATGTGACCCTGCCCGCCGCAGGAGTAGCACAGCCTGCCTCTCGGAAGGCTGGCACTCCGCTGTGTGCCTCGCACTGCTGAGCCGGTGTCCTGAGGCCGTCTGCGTGGGGGTCTGGTCTGCCTGGACCCGAGAGTCATCCGTCGGCTACCTGCTGCCGAAGACTCAGCTACCTGCCGCCCTGCGCTAGGTCTCGCCGCTGATGAAGGCTCTGCCAGGAAGCTCTCGATCAGGAGGGCTCGCTCCAGCACTCCCTCCTGGGTCGGAATGCTGAGGGAGATCAGCGACGCCCGAATCTCCTGTCACAAGCCCTGCTCGAAGGTCCGGGCCCGGAAGAAGGGGTCCCGTACCATGTCGGTCGAGTAGCGAGATAGGTCAGTGAACCTCGCCGCGTACTGAGCGACCGTCATGTTGCCCTGGCGCAGCTGGAGAAGCTCCTGGATGCGCACCGCTCGGAGGGTGGCCGGGACGAACTCAGAGCGGAAGAGGCTCTCGAAGTCCGCCGAGAGCAAGGATGCCTCATCGTGAACCTGGAGCATCAAGCTCCACCATCGTCCTGCCGCCGCCTGCAGGAGGCTCCCCGCGAGGATCACCATGAGATCCGCTGGTGTCCTCACTAGCCTAAAGATCCGTACCACCGCCTCTAGCCAGTCCTCGGCGGCCTGGGGGTCCGCCTCACCGCGAAACCTGGGTGGTCGCTGGCTCTGAAACTCATGCAGTGCCCTGAGGCGATGTGCATCGTCAGCGTCTGGTACTGGAAGCATCGGTGGCTCGGCGGGTAAGGCTACCGCCGGTGCCACTGCTGGCAAAGGGCCCTGCACCGGGGCCTCGTCGCTCGGTGGGCTGCCGTCGCGCCCTACACTCGGAACCCTAGCTGGCTGTCGTCGCGGGGCCATCCTGAAAAGGAGAACAAGAGCACCACAGTCAGAACAGTATACCTGGTGAGCTGGCACAAGTAATCACAAGGAAAACTTGAGACTTTCATGAAGCAGATCAGTATACCTGGTGAGCTGACACAAGTAATCACAAAGAAGACTTGAAACACACACGCAATCAATGTTTTCATGCATTAAGTCGGAAATCAGGAGTCAGGGTCCTGGTGTACGGATACGTCGGCCGCCGCACCAACACTGGGCTCCCTGAACTGATAACCACACTCAATACACTAAACACTATTGCTTCATATAGAAAGAAAAGACGATCAGAGTTTGCGGTAGAACCGACCACCTCTGATACCAATTTGTCACGACCCGTCCTCGGGGCCCGTGCCGTGACTACCCCAAGCCCGCCTTCCATAGGCCAGGGGCTGGCGACTAGCACCAAGGCGTAAAATCCCAGTAAACAGGGAAGGCAGTGCCTTTATAAGTAACAACCACCACAGAGTCAGCAAGCGGAAAGTAACTACAAGTGCAGGAAAGTAAAGGGGGCCGGAATACAAGCCCAACTGAAAGTACAACTGAAAAGTAAAGTACAGCAACTGAAGAAAAGACGGCGGCCTCGTGTCGTCCACTGGCAATCCCACCTGAAGGGTGGGTACAGATAGCCTCCAGGCTCCTCGGGTCCCACGTCCGCTCCGAGCACGTCCCGCCCAGTGGTCCACCTCCAGGTACCGTCCTGCTCCACGCCCCAACCGTGATCAGCGCTGTCCGTCGTCTGCATCCAACACAACAAGGTGCGGGCATAGCCCGTGCAGGGGTGAGTATAAGCTACTCAGTAAGGACCCCGAGACCCCCGAAGGTCTCCCGAAATCCACAAAGGATATAGCACAAAGAAAGATGCAATCACGAAGTAACATCTGACTCGACTTAGGTATATGCCCATACATATACCTAAGTCCCCACTTCTAGCTCTGCTCACGAGCTCAAGAACAACTCAACCCACATAGGAAAGAAAGACTCAAATCCACAAAGGAGAGTAAACAGTAAATCCACATAGGATAGTTCAACACAATCCACAAAGGAGAGTAACATAAGATTCAGCTCAACCAGGTATACTTTTTCAGATGACGTCAAAGATGATCACTGATCCATCTAAGTCGTCGGACCCACGAAGGATCGATAGGTACTAACCCCCGCAAAAGACCCACTCAGGATCGGGCTCACACAGAACCTGTAGGCAGTGGCTCACACAGAACCGGTAGAAAGGACCCACATAGGATCGGGCTCACACAGAACCTGTAGCACTGATCCACGTAGGATCGCTGAGTGCAGTAGTCGACGCAGTCCACTGAGGATCTCTGCATGGTCGTCGCCGCAGTCCACGAAGGATCTCTGCTCTGCCGTCGTCGCAGTCCACGGAGGATCTCTGCTCTGCCGTCGTCGCAGTCCACGGAGGATCTCTGCTCTGCCGTCGTCGCAGTCCACGGAGGATCTCTGCTCTGTCATCGAAGTCACAGCCAGTGCTAGGGTTCCCGCACTTAGCGAGCTCGTTTAGGAGGGTCCGCTCCACGAGCCGAGAGGCTGATACATCAACTGACACGTAGTCCGAAGTTGATGTATCCAAAAGTTCCGTAACGACAACAGGATCTCAACGCAACAGACGGCGCGTCAATCGGACGCCCGGTCTGAGAGTTATTGGCATTTTCGTCCCAGGGGCCCGGTTGGTTTTTTAGGGAAAAACCAACCTGACTGTACTCCGCCTGTATCCGATCCTCGGGCGGAGTATGCCAAAACTTCCGTCTCACTTAGAGGAAACTACCACAGCTGACGGTACGTCGATCGGACATCCGTAGCTCAAGTTATGAGCGTTTCCGCTCCGAGGGCCCAGTTGGTTTCGTGTACGAACCAACCCGGCCGAACCCAAAGTCTTCCGAAACCTTGAGTGTAATATACCTAAACGACCGTCTTGATCCAAGGATCGCGTAGCCGCTGACGGTTCGTCAATCGGAGGTCCCAGGCCCAAGATATGGGCGAAAGACCGAAGAGGGCCCGAAACGGGGGTTCTGGGCCCGGGGCGACCCGGCCCGAACCCCCCCCCCCTGGGTCGGTCGAACCGGGTCGGCCCGAACCGGGTCGGCCCGACCCGGCCCGAACCGGCGAGGCCGGGTCCGGTCCGGCCTGGGCGCGGCCCGGCCGACCGGACCGGCCGGCTCGGCTTCGGCCGCGCGGCCGAAGGAGCCGCCGCCGCGGGTTTGACCCGCGGCTTGAAGGAAACGCGGCCCCGCGGGGGGCCGCCTGTCACGCGGACGCGGCCGGGCCGCCGCGTCCCTTCCCGGTTCCGCGCGGCCGCGGAACAGGCCACCGCCGCCGCGGCTTCAGCCGCGGCGGATCTTCTCCACGGCGACGCGCCGGGCGCCGCCGCCTCCGGTCGCCGGCGCCGCCTTGCCGGCGACCCGCGCCGCCGCCGCCTTCCGCGGGCCGCCGGTGTTGCTCCGATGGCCCGTTTTGCCTCCCGTCTGCGCCGTTGCTCCTCCCGGGGGCCGATCTTCACTGCGGGATCAACAGATCGCCCCTGCCGCGCGGTTCATCGTCGTCCGCCATATCCTCACAACAAAAGAGATCGGCGGAGGGTTGCCTGGTCTTGTTCGTTAGACCCGCACCCTCCGCGTTAGTCATAAACCACGGGAGGAATAATCAACAACAATTTTAAATAAATTAAAATTGTTCGAAGATCAGGTTATTTACTTTCAAAGAAATAAAATCACGGGAAAGGAAAATATTCCAATCAACCCTTACCTTGTCGTCGTCGTCGGACGAGAGGTCGTCGCGGAATCGCTCGTCGCGGATGAAGGAGATCGTCGCGTCGTCGCGGTATCCGGCGTCGCGTCGCCAATCTCCGGATCAAGAACAAACGGATTTAATTAATTAAATCCGTTGCCATGAAATTTAAAAAAAGGAGAATTTAAACGATCCGATTCTCACCTTAGTTGCCGAACGAGGATCGGCCGCGGAAGAAGAGGCGTCGCCGAAGAACGTCGCGGGTAAAGCTCGTCGACGTCGCAGATCTCGGTGTGCGTCGTCGAATTCCGGTCGCCGGCGTTCTTCGCGTTCTTCGCGTTCTTCGCGTTCTTCGCGGGGAAGGTGGAGGCCCAGAGAATCTCGCACAACGAGTAATCCTCCAAAAGAAAGAGTTGGTCTTATTTTATTATTTTGCCAACGAACGCAAACGCGTAAGTAACGATCCATTAAATTCGTTGAATTAATTCAACGAATGAAACATCCCATTTAATTCACGAAATAAACCGCCCAATTAAATGGTCTGTTAAGAATTAAAGAAAACGCGTCGGTTGACCTTTCAGTTACTTTGACGGGTTTTCGCGGGTGCGTTACTTAGCGAAAGAAACGGCGGGGCTCGTGCGGGCCCCACCTCACAAATATCCTACCAAGGGGGTAGGATATTTCTGGATAGCATCCTATCCAGTTCAACTCAGTTCAAGTGGCTTCCAAGTGACTTCCAAGCAGCTTAAGTGAAATAAAATAAAGTTGTCGCCCAAACTTATTTTATTTCTGACTTAAAGCCCCAAAATTTAAAAACCACGTCTGAGCAAACGCAACTCCGGAAGAGGCGTTTCTAAGCAAATACCGGCGCTGCGATTTCATCGGTGCCCTCAGAATTTGATTCCGAGCACCGGTTCAAAAGATAGAAAAACCCGCTCGTCCGTTCACTGAACGTACCCGAGCCAAACTTCGGAAATTGATTCCGGGCACACCGGGCCTCGGAATCAGGTGCCGTCTGAAGCTGCGCTCTTGTAAAATTCCAAAAAAAATTAAGAAAAAAATTTCCTTGAAATTTGCGGGTCTTTACAGGTTTTTTAAAACATTATTTCCCAGAATCTTTCTTTACAAGTTTTCAAGTTTATTTTTAATCAACATCATTCAGTTTAAAATTTTATGACATGTTAAGAAAGGAAAATGTTTTTGAAGTAGAAAGGATATTTTCCTCAAGAATGGAGTTCAAGTGTTTTATCAAAATTATTTTCCATCTAAGATAATATAGGGTTCTGTTTCTTTCCCTATTGTTACATTTACTTGATTATGTTGTGGTGGAAATATTTTTATGAATTCCTTTATCTTATATGAATTGTTTTATGATGTCATGATGTTTAAGATTCCCATTTTTATTACATGGGTTATGAAATGATGTATTATTTATGTTTTTGTGGCACACATAAGAATGGTATCATTATGATATCGGTGGGACCTGTATCTCCCTCTAATGCATTGGGTAATGATTTTATATCTCATGAGATAGACATGGCTGGAATGGTAGCTTATACCGGTTCAGTGAAACAGGACTGAAACGAGGAGTGAACTCGGTTCAGAAAGAGACTTTGTCCACTAAGATAGTCTTGGCAATGAGTCTTGAATAATAAGAAATGATTCTCTATGTTTATTTGTGTATGCCACAAATTTTCATGTTTTAAGTTATGATTTTTGGGATTACATTTCACTACTATGATTTATCCCATGATATGAAATTATGATCTCTTTTGCAGGTTAGGATTTCCAAAAGATATGTTCTTATGAATATGACGTGATTGATATTTCTTTTGTTTACCCTTACTGAGCATTTGAGCTCACCCTTTTATGTTTTTTCCCCAGGAAATAAATAAAGGATTTAGATTTTTAAAAAAATAAGATCTTTATGGGAGATATTGAAGATCTTTCACCACGATTAGAAGATTGTATTCCGAGTTTCCAAAGACACTAAACTATTACAGTCCTTGTGTGTGTGTTTTTGTTATGTACTAAGTATTCCAAAAAAGTAATGTAATTTCAATGTACATCAAGCTTCGGGTCTCTACAAGAAAAATATGTTTTGAATTTATTTAATCAACATATTAAAAAGAAATTAATTTAATACAACATAAATATTTTTTAAATGAATATTACTATTCAAGGATCATTAAGTATGGAATGGGTGAGGCTAGTCAATTTAATGACTTGAGTTTTATCATATACCATATATTTGATGTTACAATCATGTGATAAAATATAAATGACATTTATAATAGATTTATGAATTAACTTAGTTCCATTAAGGGATTTAATTGAAGGTTTAAGTTATACATGAGACAAAGTGTAATTTTTGGGACATTAAACCTACATATATAAGACTTGAGAAAACAAAATTATTAATACTATTCATTAAAAAGAATTCAAGAGACCCTGTACATTCTCTATAATATTCTAGAGTGAGAAAGAAGATATTTGAGTGCCTTGAACCATGTTATTTTTCTTGGATAAAAGGATTGGTCCTCATGCGAACACAATGACATAAAAAGTATATTCAATTTTCTGCACAAGCACCGAGAAACTGAAGATCAACATACCAATAGGTTATGGAATAAAATGTGGACTGTCTAAAGGGATACTAATTTAGTTACTTTGAGAAGAAATCTCTAAAAGTGAGAAAAACAGGATTCTAATTGAAATTATAAGATGTTAATTATTTATTAAGATTCTGATTTTAAGTTCATTGTGATTAATTATATTGCACACAATGTGTAGAAAAATTGATGATGTGGTACACCATATCTGATGTTTTATCATAAGTCCAGACCCAAATTTTTTTGAATCTCTCTTTTAAAATTTCTTTTAAGCCTTGATTTTCTACATTTTTTTCATATGTATTTAAAATACAAGACTAATTATAAAGGAAGATTTTCACACACTACAAGAACAACTAAATGTATTTCATTCTTACTCAACATAACATTCTAGACCTTATTTTCTAAGGATCAGTTTTATTCCTTATTATATAACTTCCAACTATGATCCCAAAACACATGGGTATTGATTCTATTTATAAGGACATATATATAAGATTATTGGGATTTACTCTCTTTATTATAGTAACTCTACTCTATTTAAACCCTTAATTCTTCAGGTATGACCTTAAATTATACTAAAAATCATTTTAATTTACCAAAATGATAGTAAACTCTAGAACAACCATTAATTCTTCTTAGATGACATAAAACATTAAATAACCTTTAATCTTCAAGGATGATAGTAAAATATAGTGCATGATTTTATCTTCCTTGATGATATCAAATTAGGATAACCATTTTTACTTCCATTACGACACTAAAATCTTGAAATACATCAATCCATTAGGAATAATGTCAAAATCTATCATAATCTTTTATTTTCTTGGATGAACTAGTAGAAAAAAAGGATTCCACATCAAAATTTTAATTATTTTTCTAAAAATGATGTAGAAATGGATGTAGGTATATTTTAAACATTATTTTATTTAGAAATGATGTTAAATGGATTTCATATTTACCTTTTGGCATTGTTTTTTATTAAACATTTATTCCAAAAGGTTTATTTTTATAAACATATGACATATTTTCTTTTAAAAAAATACGACATCTTTATTTTAAAATTTTTACATCTTTTTTATAAAAATTAAAACTAATTTTTTTTTAAAAAAAATTGTAACATCAATTTCTAGTTAAAAAATAGAAAGCGTTTATATAAAAAATGTCCTGAAAGCTTTTAAAAAAACTAACATCATTAAAAAAACCAATTTCAAATGAATTAAAAAAAATAACCTCATGGGTTTCTCCTAATTGATCCAATTTTCCCTTTCTAAATACTCTAAGACCTACAGTTCTCAATGGTCATCTTTGAGTAATATCCCATGATTTTGGAATTTGATATATATTTTTTGCTTCATTTTTATCATTTTATAATCCATTTTATCCTCCTAGATCATCATTAGCTTTATTGTTTCCACCAATATTCATTATATAAAACCCTAATACATGAGACACATGAATCTTAAAATCGCATCATTGTTTGAAATCTGATGTTCATCAATATATTTTTTAGATATATTTGTTGCAGATTTGTAACCTAAATCTATATTTTTTTTAAGTGGAATATTTATTTTTTATTATTAAAATATTTTTTTTCATATCTTAGTTTTTAGTTTTATTAATTTAATTATATATATTTACATATTTTTCAATTATAAATTACCAAGGTTATAATTATTTAAGAGTATAAATGTATTTTTAATTATAAATTGTTTATATTTTGGTATAATTTCCTCATTATTGGATTTTTTTTATTTTATAAATGTTTATATTTATAATTCTTTATATTTATCCTTAATAAAAAGTATATGATGAACGATATATATTTTATGATTGATTTTAATGTTTCATACTAGTGAATTTCCAATGAGATACAACATTTTAGAGTAGGGTAACTCTAAAATGGAATTTGAATAGTAAAATTCTCCAATGTATTAAACCACTTTTTACAACAAAAATAATTTTCTTTGAAGACACACCTTTATATATTTTTTTTATTTAAAATATTAAATTGAAATTAATTTTTTTTATATAATCAACAAAAAAAATATATTTTATTTTTGATTTAATAATATTTATAATTAAATTAAAATAAATTAATATGTATATACATTAATATATTTAATTTGGATAAATTAAAATAAATATGATTACATGATTTGGTTAATTAAGTAAAAAATATGAAGAATTAGTCAAATAATATGAAATTCATTATTTTTAACTTGGGTTATCATTCCACAAGGGTTAAATGGAGGGTACTGTTACTAACTGGTTTCATGGATTTGATATGCATGGTGTGGAGAAGAAAGAATGTGAGGGGGTGTTTTCTACCATGTGTTGGATTTTATGGGAATCCCTGAATAAATATTATGATGGAAGGTGATTCTCATCAATTTTATACCAGGTTCGATTAAAGATTATGATTGTAGATCTTAGTGGTTCGATTCACAATAGGATCTCTTTTCCTTCGATAAGGATATTTCTGCCAAGGTGGTGGGAGAACGTGATAACCAGAAGTGCTGGGAAAGGAAGATGGATTATATATATTTCTCCGAGTATTGGTTTGAAATTGAATGTGGATGGATCATGTTTAATAGGAATAATTAAAGGATTTTTCCTGGTGAGAGATAGTATAGGATATATGCTTTTGGGTATCAACTCATTTCATGGTTTAAGGACTTCGATGGAGGTAGATACACATGCCTTGATTATAGGAATCATGGTTTCTAGGCTATTCAAAATTCAGGTTACTGAAATTGAATCTAATTCCTCTATGCTCATAGGGTTTATTCATGGGAAGGACATGAATCCGTGGTATATTTCTTACTTAATCAAGAAATAAAGAATGTACCTTATACAATGAGTCAATGTTAGAGACACTTGGAGGGAAGGGAACTTTGTGGATGATGGATTAACTAGTAAGGGAAATCCAAGTGACAATATTATCATTTACACTAAAACTAGGTTGTTACCTAAGGAGTTTCGGAAGGGTGCTTACCTAATTCTTCATTATTTTCGGCCCCCATGAGAGTGTTTGGACATGTTTTTTGTATTCTTTTATTATAATAAAAAGTGAATTGTCGGGTAGTAAGGTTTGGCATGTTACATTATGGTTGTTGTATTTCATCATGTTATGTTATTAAATCTAGTATTATTTTCTTTTTTTTCATCTTCTATTAATCACTTATATTTAAAATTTTCATTGAGATTTTTAATTCATTTTGTATAAGTTTTTTTGATCAAATATTTATCAATAAATGGTTAATTGATTTTTCTTATTTTATATTTGTATGCTTTTAAATTTACCCATTTATATATGTTTTTATATGATTATATTTTTCAATATACTCCCCTTTTATATTATGATATTATTAAATTAGTGGATCATAATTGTATAAATTTATGAAGAACCACAGATTAATATGAAAAAGAGTTAATAATTTCTTGAAATTTTCTAAACAAAATCATTCAAATTAAGATTAGACTTTCTTTATATGAATTTCTAAAAGAACACATGGGTTTATATGATTTTAAACATAATTATACATATTGGATCAAACATGGTGAAATGAAAAATATTAAATATCTCATGTTGATAAAATATTCATCATGAGAAAGTGGATTGTGTTGATATAGGCATTGAATCCATATAAAAAATATCAACTGTCAATTTATTTTATTCAATTCTAAGAAACAACTATAATTAGGTTGTAGTAAATTTATTATATTTTCAATAGTTTTGAGATTAGTTAAATTGAAATAATGAAATTGATGTATTGAAAAAAGTTTCTCTAAATTTATTGAAAATTTAAAATAGTTCCTTCTCAAAAGAAATGAGCTTTCAAATCTCTATTATAATGGAAATAAAATATTATTATCAATGGGATTCGGGTATAAAAAGATACATTATTTCCCCAACTATTATGTGTATTATTGGAAGGAATATTTATATTGATCAAAATTACCTAGATTTTGGACATCACAGAAGAATATAGATGAAAAATTCAACCCTAATTCATTCCCAAGTACTAGCTCAAAACCTCCCACTATATCAATTTGATATCTTCCAATAATTCCTCATTTAAATCATATATTTGAAAATTCAGATAACTCAAAATGGTTAAAATATAATAAAAAGGAATGCATCTATGATGAAGACTTACATTTCCCTACTAATTCTCTATAATAAAAGAGATTTGATGAAAAATTTCCTAGTTTTAGAAGTGAACCTAGAAATATTAGAATCATACTATGCACAAATCGAATGAATCTATATCGGAGCCTTAGAGGCCAACATAGCTCATGTGTTTTTTTGGAAGATTATAACTTGTCCCCATAAATACGTATAAAGAAAAAATATTTTGTGATGACCATGATTCTTTTTTGACCAAAATAGCCAGCAAATGATATTGATTTTAATCATTCACCATTGATTGATGATTTGATATTTCTTTGGTAGGTATGTGTTACAATTTTTGATGCATATAAAAACAATATTATATTTTATGTTCAATTATAATTTTCACCATAAAAAACTTTACTACATATGGATACATATCTAGATATAGTGTTAAGAGACATAAATAATGTCTAGTTTATGAATAAGAGACTTCATATTATCAATTACTTAATAGAAGAAGGATAATATACCTGAGAAATTGAATATTTGTGTGAATGGATAATTATTATCATATAATGAATAAATAATTTAATGGTTTATAGGAATATAATATCTCTAACAACCATTTTCAGTTGAAGAATATTACAGTAAGGTCAAATAAATTTATTTCAAATTTGGTATGGAAGGATTTTATTTTCCTAAAAAAGGGAAGAAAAAACCTATATTTTTCAAGATACCTTATTATATATTTTTAGAGATGAAACATAGCAATGATTTTATATATTTGATAGTTTGATAAGAATTTTTTAAGATATAATACGAATGTTGAAAGTTATATTTCATTCTAGATTTAACTTAATATCCATTGGAATACATTTATAATTAGTTCCCACTATGAAAGGAAATATAATAAATTTACCTTCAAATTATCACACATTAAGAAAGAATGTGAAGATGAATTTTTTAAATGTCTTTATATTTTTAATTTACCAACTGAAGATTCATAAAATATAAATAATTTTGTGTCATTGATGGATTTTAAATTAATAGGCTTGAAATCTCATGATTTCTATACATCGATGCACCAACTTCTACCAACAAAACTATGTGGTATATTTCTAATCCTTATAAAAAATACTATCATGAAGTTATGTTTTTTTTAATTCATTTTTATTAAATTTGTTGATCCAAATTTGTTAGATGTGTTTGAGAATTAAGGTACCCACATACCTATAAATGTATTTTCAACCAATGATTTTCGATATAATGGTTCATCTTTTGATTCATTTAGAATGAGAGACAATAATATGTGGGTCTATATATTTACGTTGGATGTATCCTTTTTAAATATATATGAAAATTATGAAGGGATGTGGAAAATATACTCATTTAATGGATGAATCAATTGTTGGAAAATATATATCAGAAGACGTGATTGAGTTTTAAACTGATTATTTGTATGAATTGGAGCACATTGTTCATTCTATATTTCATAATTTCATAGTTTATAATGATGTTAGAGGGATTCTTGGATTAAATATAAATTTAATTAGACATGATTAATTAGTGTTGAGACTTTTATATATTTCAAACAACATGGATGGGGTTTAACTATATATAAAATAACATATTTCTAGACTAAAGGTATAATATCTAAAAGGAAAAGAAATTAGTTGATGATTGGGAACAAAAATTAATTTTTTTCATTTTTTAAAGATAAAATCAATATCAATTAGTCAATATAAATAAAATTTAAAGTGTTGGTAGGGGACATCTCAAAATATGATCACAAGCTCTAGTTTTGATATTAATGGTTACACATTTTACACAAAAATTAGGCTGACAAGATTACTGTTCAAAATAGTGGGTTAATGTTCATCCCTGATGCATTTAATTTTTTAAGTGATAATTATTAAAACACATTTTTTTCATCAATTAAATATTTTAAAGTTGTTGAGGATATATGATAAATTAATTATACTAAATTTTGGGTAACAATATTAAATTTTAACTGGTTTGGTATTAATAGTTGTATTAAACATGTTGATTATGGATTTTTATTCATTAATTTGAAAATATTTAGTTTTAAAAAGGAGCCATTTATCATAAAGACACATGAAAAAAAAAATTATGTTACCGAACCATTAAATTATTAGTGTTCTATTATTTTACAAGGGAAAATAATTCATTTGGGTGATGAGGATGATGAAGATTTTATGGATTTTTGTGATGTTTCTTATTCTATTATGATATTTTTAGATACTAACAATGAATATAATATAGAAATAGTTAATGTTGTATGAAATAATCATGTTGAAGCGATATGAGAAAATACTAAGTCACTATCCTAATTATTCAGTTAAATAGTTATTTTTTTTTAAAAACATACCCCTGCAATAAATATCTATTTTTTTAAATTTTCATGTTTGAATATATATGTTGATTATTTCTATTTGTTTATGTTAAATTATAAATTCAATAGTTTTGATTAAAAATTGTTTCATTAAAAACCCCAATGTACCAGAATAGGTTTGGATAAATTTACAGATATAAAAACACATCTTTGTAACAATGATATATATTAATAAATCTTGACCATTTATATCATTTTTAACTAATGTTTATAAATATTAGTTTTAGTTACATATTTTTTTGTTAAGAATTAGGAATACGTTTTTACTTTTTAAAATTTACCAATGTGTGTCACTATTTTTTTAACATTATTTTTTTTGTATTCATACATCAATCCAACATTAAGATTTTAATTGAAATGATAAAAGAGGGCTGAGGCCCGAAACAAGTCAAGGTGGTCTAGTGTAATACAATATTAATGCATCAGCCCACACCAAGGTAACAAAGTCCAGGGGAAGAGGGCCAGTGATACTAAAATAGTACAAGGGTTATCCGGTGAGGATAACGATTCTAGGAATTCAGCAACCTTGTTACCTTTTCTCTAGGATTATGTAAGACTAATGATATTTAGGAGAAGCCTCTTTCAATTTCAAAAAAAATAGGAGATAGACCAAGGAGTAGAGTATGTACCTTGAAATGACCTGTGAAGAATCATAGAATCATTTTTCACCTTGTAGACTGGGATTCCATGAGAGATAGAAAATTATAGTCCCTTGAACAAGGCAGCCACTTCTGCCAGGAGAGAGTCCCTGATACCCACCCAAAAACTAAAATCAAAGACAACAGAACCCTTTTATTCACAAAAGCTTACCCACCCTTCATGAAATGATTTATACAAGAGATATTAACCATTAATTTGAATCCAGACATTGGGGGATTATAGAGAACCCAATTTCCATGAGGTGCCATAATTTTAGTTGGAATTGAGATACCTATATATGCTAAGAACCTCTACAGGGAAAGAGACCAATATTATTTTTTTAGTAGTGATGAAATATCCATCACTAGTGTAGGAACCCGGTTCTTATTTTTGAGGTACGGGCTTCTTCTTTTTCCTATTCTTTATGTGTTTTTGATAAAATATGGAAAATGTGGAAAAATCATAAATTTCAAAACTACACGCCGTGTACTTTTTCCACACACCGTGTACTTTTGGCCGTGTTGGGATGAGTACACGGGGTATGTATCCTTTTCGGTGACGAGGGGTGTAGGAACCGACTACACAACCTATAGTGGTACCTTACACGCTGTGTAGTCAGTCGGCATGCTTAAACAGAAAGGTGGTGGAGTCACCGCCAGCCGGGCGATAGTACACGCTGTGTACTCGGGATTACATGTCATGTAGTCAAGTCGATGGATGAACAGTGCGGCAGTGCCGCCAGGGGAACAGTTAAATGAAGAAAGTACACTCCATGTAATCAGAAGTACACGTCGTGTACTTTGTTTTTTTGGCTTAAAACAGGCAGGAGCCTCCTCATTTGGCAGAGGAGGCATTTGAGCCATTTTGGATCCATGGAGGACGGCTGGACCTTTGATGATTTGATGGGTGTTCATTTGGAATCGGTTTCTGCCTCAGACGATCTCGTTGGAACTGCACGGGTAAGGGATTACACCTCCTTGGCCACTTCATACCAATTCTTCTCCCAACTGAAGTTATTTACATTTGTTTGATTTTTGTTCTTCGTCAGATCTACTCCATTTTTGACAGTTTCAGGAGTCAGCATTCAGGTATAACGTTCGTTGGCATATAAGGTAGGTGGCTTTGTGTTTATTTTTCAACAGTCGTGCGTTTTTGTGCATTTTTGGGCCACGAACCCATGATGGGGTGTCGTGTTGCTGAGGCTGTTGCTATATTTAATGCCTATAATTGTGTAGGTGCTTAAATTCTGATAATAAAATGCTGTTTGGGATCATTTCTTGGATCCGGAACCACCCCAGGGGTGTGTTTCACTGTTTATCCATTTGGCCAGGATGCCCGAGGGTATGCCTTTAAAGTAGTAATCGTAGAATTGGCTTGATGGGAATTTCTTGTTTACTTCTTTTGACATGTTGGGCATGGCCCGGTTACCTATTTAGCCTAAGGTCGTTGTTGTGATTAGCCTGAGGGCGTGACTATTTTATCATGAGGGAGACATTCTATTTCACCTGAGGGAAACCTTTCGTGCCTGAGGGCTTGACTTCTGTGCCTGAGGGTGACACTTCTTAAGCCTGAGGGCAAGGTTTCTGTTACGCTTGAGTGAAATATCTGTGGGTTGGATTCTGTATGTCCTGAGGGAAAGCCTAAGGGCGTGGTTTACTATTTTCGCCTGAGGGCATGATTCAGGTTGGCCTGAGGGCTTGGTGCTGTTGAGAAAATGAATGTTACTAAATTAAATAAATTAAATGAATAATAAAATGGTAATTTAATTGTTAAGTTAGTTAATTTTTAGTACTACTTACTTTATTTCATTTTACTACTGCACACTGTTGTTGCAAGCTTACACGTTGTTGGGAACAGGCCTTTGCTGGGTGCCTACTGAGATATATTTCTCACACCAAGTTTGGGGTGCACTTTTCGGCCCAAACTGATTACATTTCTGCAGGTGTACATAGGGGAAAGAGTCCTTATATAGATACTTGAATGTTTCTGAGGAGTAGGAGGGTATGGGACCGAGCCTAGGCTCGTGATGTCGCTGCCATCTGTTTTGCTTGTTTTGTTGTACTCTGTATTTTGTTGTACTGTATTGATGTATAACATGTTCTAGCTGTTTTCATAGAACGTGAAACACGTAGTCACTTATACACTGTTGGTTATATCCACTGTTGTAGTTTATTTCAGTTGTGTATGGTTTACTGCTTCCGCTGTCATTGTATGTTTTATTTAAATATTGCTGTGTTATACTTTGACAAATGATGGCATAGTTTCCCCACAATCAAACCTGGTCCCTCGCTTCTAGTCGGCAGCCTCTGGCGTTTTGGGAAATGCACTTGAGATCTTGTGGTGAACTGGGCTCGGGGCACCCGTTGTGTGGCACCTGGGTCCGGGACGTTACAAAGTGGTATCAAAGGGGTTCTTTTCCTTGACATTCTATTTGGAGCCATAGTCAGGGATATGATGAACGGTAGTTGGTAATAATTTGTGCTTGGGCGTAGCTAACCCGTGGACAGGGAAAATCCAAATTACCTCATGTTGAACTTTTACTGATTTTGTAATTTACAGTTGATTTTCTTTTCACCATTGGGTGACGCACTTTGAGATTGTGTTGTTTATAATTTATCTATGGGTTCTATTTAGTTGCAACCTGATGGGATGAGGGTATTCCGTCTCATGCATCATATAGGCACATATTAGAAATCACATGTCATGCATAGTTTCCATGCCATGTAGGTGCATTATAAATTCGCATGTTGTTGTGATAGTTGTTGGGCTATAAACGCATGTTGTTGTGATAGATTCTTGATAAATACCTGCTCTGTGATAGGGTAATTTTATGTGAGCCTATTTATAGAATGAATTCCAAACATCGGTTTTTGGGGATTATGGGCCCCCATTGACTGGAATATGGTGGATCATTGACTTTTTATTGGTTATAACACATATAAGATGTCAAACTTTGATTCGTGGGGAGTATGGGCCCCCACGGATCGGAATTTGACACTAAGGTGTTATTTTGTGGTATTTTCTGGGTTCCAGAGAAGTTTCTGAGGCATACTCTCCAGAAACCCAGTGTACCCGCCATGTAGTATTTATCTATACACTGTGTATGTTCTTCTGTTTGGGAAGAAAAATAAACATCATGAGTACATGCCGTGTACCCATAGTACACACTGTGTAGTCTTTTCCCGTGTCACAAACCGTGTGGGCGGCGACATGGGGTAGAGAAAGGCTTGGGTAAAACATGTCATGTACCAAACAGACACGTCGTGTAGTGTTGAGCCGGAGTCCATCCATGTCACTAACAACACGGGTCGGTGAAATCCTATACAGAACACGCCGTGTCAATGATGAACACGCATTGTAGTGTGACCTGGGGACTCGGTCGTGTAACGAACAACACGGGCCGGTGCCGCCTCTCCCTGAACACGCGGTGTACCTTTGGGACACACCGTGTAGTCTTGTCCGAGGACAGACCGTGTGGTGTTCACCGGGTGACTGGGAAACGGGGTGGTGGACACTCCGTGTACTAGTGTAACACGCCGTGTGGAGTTAATCCGAGTAGTCGGCCATGTCACAGACGACACGAGAAGTTGGAAATAACACCATACACACCGTATAGATTATTTACACTCCTTGTAGTTTTTGTTCGACGGAAGCCGTGTGGCTTAGTCATGTAGACGGACTCGGGTAGTGGAACGGAAGTCAAGTACACACTGTGTAGTCAGTGTACACGCCGTGTAGTCTTGTTTTGCAAATTTTGAATGACTTCTTCCTCTTGTTTCCTTTGTGGTTCCTTCGCTTTTCGGTCTTAATAATCTTGAATTTGAGGCGTGCTTTTGACCCTGTAGTGTCATGCCACCAAGACGAATTCTTGTTGTTCTCCAGGAGAGCGGTGACAATTATACTCCAGATATGGTGGGCCATGGGCTACCAGTTAATCCTCCAGTAGAGCCAGATGTGGTGCCAGTTTCTATACCGGACACAGGCACGGATGTGAAGTTCTATGAAGGCTTTATGCGGTTCATGCAGATCTTTCAGGGAGCACCGCAGGCTGCTACATCTATGGCTGAGCTGACGCGTATCTTTCAGCAGCAACATCCACCTACATTTTCAGGGGATGGCGGACCGCAAGCTGCCGAGTATTGGCTGGGGTCGATGCAGACTATCTTCGAGCATCTCGAGATGCCTCCAGGGTGGAGGGTCAAGATCGTGACTTATATGCTGCGTGATTCCACCAAGAGGTGGTGGGATTTTACCACCCAGTCAGAGCATCACAGAGACATGGCATGGGAAGATTTTCAGGCAGTCTTCTATGACTTCTTCTTTCCCGAGACGCTGATGGAAGATAGAGCTCGGGAGTTCATGAATTTTCAACAGGGCGCTATGTCGGTGATGGACTATTCTACTTGTTTTACGGAACTTCAACATTTTTCACCCGTGCTGGTGGGTGATGAGAAGTTGAGAGCCAGACGTTTTGAGGATGGTCTTAGGTATGAAATCTGAGCACTGGTGAATGTATTTAGGTTGCCTTCAGTACACGCTATTGTAAACTCGACACTGATTTCTTATAGGAACCTGCGGGAATCTAGTGGAGTGGTCTAGGGCGGTTCAGCACTAGTCACTGGTACTATTTCTACTAGAAAGAGGAAGAGACAGATGGACTTCTCTCAGGGTGGTAGTACCGGCTAGGTAGCTTCTTCAGGTGGCCCGATCAGGTGCTACCAGTGTGGCAGCGAGGGGCAGAAGAGGCCGTGGTGTCCACAATACCCAGTGGAGTGCCGAGATTGCTGCAAGATTGTTCATCTTCAGTGCTTTTATAGGGAGTCTCTACCACTGGCTAGTGAGAGGAGTTCTCTGCAGACTACGTGTGCGGGAGCAGGACTAGTGGCTTCTTACCAGTTGAAGAATTGGAATACGCTAGGGAGTGCAGGCAGAGATGGTGGTTGTGGTCGTGGTAGCCAGACACTAGGATCTCAGAGGCAGTAGGGCGGGACAGCTCAGGGTATCCAGGCTGTGTCGCAGGGTCACGAGACTGGCCAGGCTTATACAGTGCAGCAGACCCAGTATGAGCAGGATCTCGGACCTTCTACAGTCATAAGTACTATTCTAGTAGCTTTTGTTTTATCTTCAGTACTTTTCGATATGGGTGGTACACATATTTTAATATCTATACCCATTGTGGAGAGCCTTGGGCTTTGTGTTTCTACTTCTTCCGATATCTTGACACTAGACACTCCGTTGGGGACTAGGACGACTGGTTTGAGTTAGTGCAAGGAGTGCCCCCTTGAGGTTGGTGGGTGTCACTTCCTTTGGCACCTCTATGTCTCGGAGATGACGAGCTACAATGTCATTCTCAGAATGGACTGGTTAGTTCCCTTTCGAGCCTTTGTAGACTGCTATCATCACATGGTGACTTTCACGTCACCAGAGGGCGGAGAGTTTCTATACAAGGGAGAATGGGATGTTCAGGTGAGTCAAGCTGGACCAGAGCATCATGGGCGAGGTGGAGTCACAACCCAGATAGAGAGCTTATAACTGGATGATCAGGGGACTTGCCATAAGAATTTCCCTCCAGTTGTTGATCGTTTCATGGATGTCTTTCCGGACTACTTTTCAGGTCTACCTCCTGTGCGAGAGGTGGATTTCTCTATGGATCTCATGCCCGGTGTAGCACCAATGTCCATTTCTCCTTATAGGATGGCCACGCCTGAGTTGCAGGAGCTCAAGAGGCAGTTAGAGGAGTTACAGGAAAAAGGCTTTATCTGACCCAGTACTTCTCCTTGGGGTTCTTCGGTCCATTTTTGCGAAAAAGGAAGATGATACCCTTAGACTTTGCGTGGATTATCGGAAGCTGAACTAGTTGACGGTTAAGAATCGATATCCCTTGCCGAGGATAGATGATCTGTTTGATCAGCTTTGTGGAGCACGAGTGTTCTCGAAGATTGAATTGAGATCCGGATATCATCAGCCACGCGTGAGACCATCAGATATACTGCTTATAGCTTTTCGGAGCAGATATGGTCTACACGTGTACTTGGTTATGCCATTTGGACTCACAAATGCGCCAACAGTTTTCCTGGATCTGATGAATCGTGTGTTCCATCTGTATCTTGATTCCATTGTGTTGGTATTTGTGGACAACATATTGGTGTACTCTCACACTCGACACGACCATGCCACCCATCATGAGATCGTATTGAGTACACTGAGAGAGCATAGAATATATGCTAAGCTCCCGAAGTGCCACTTTTGGATGAACCAGATTCACTTCCTGGGTCATATCAACTCAGAGGCAGGAGTTTCAGTATACCCAGAGAAGGTGAGAGCAGTAGTTTCCTGGGAGTATCCTAAGAACATGTTTGAGATACGATGTTTCTTAGGGCTGGCTGGTTACTAGAGATTCTTCATACAGGACTTCTCCCGCTAAGCAGCACTGTTGAAGGGACTGACTAAGAAGGGTGTGAAGTTCATTTGGTCAGAAGCTTGCGAGGAAGCTTTCTAGGACCTGAAGGGAAGGTTGACATCAGCACCGATCCTGATACTCCCAGAGTAGGGGAAGAGCTATACAGTTTACTGTGATGCATCAGGGATTGGGCTGGGAGCAGTTATGATGCAAGGTGACTGAGTTTTTGCGTACGGGTCTCGACATTTGAGGCCACATGAGTGGAATTACCTGACGCATGATCTCGAGTTGGCTGCGGTTATTCATGTGTTGCGCTGTTGGAGAAATTATCTGTTGGGAGAGAATTTTGTGGTTTTCACCAACCATAATAGCCTCAAGTATATCTTTACTCAGCGTGACCTGAATCTGAGGCAGAGAAGGTGGGTTGAGTACCTACAGTCCTTCGATTTTGAGCTTTCCTACACCCCTGGTAAAGGTAATGTAGTAGCTGATGCACTGAGCATGAAGACTCAGATACAGGCAGTGCAGGAGGCCAGTGGTGAGTGGGATATTATGGATTTTTTCTCAGAGATGCATCTAGAGGTACACGATAGTCAGGGGCAGACTTATCTTTCTTCATTAGCGGTGACTTCTACCCTTTTGGTCAGAGTGAGTATGAGACAACTATCAGATTCAGAAGGCCTGGTTCTATGGGAGTCGGTGCAAGTGAGGACCCTCCTCTCGGTTTGACAATAGGTGATGATGAGGTTTTTCATTTACATGGACGATTATGGGTTCCAGATTATATACACGAGGAGCTGATGTAGGTGTTTCATGCTTCATTTTAGGTAGTTCATCTTGGGGTTACCAAGATGTACCGAGACTTTAGACGTCAGTACTGGTGGCCGGGTATGAAGAGAGAGATAGCTGGTTCTATTATGAGGTCTTCCACCTGTTAGCAGGTCATGGCAGAGAACCAGAGGCCAGTTAGGCTGTTACAACAGTTACCCATTCCAGAGTGGAAATAGGATGATGTCACGATGGATTTCGTGACGGGGTTTCTGAGGCCACCTCGAGGCAATGATACCGGGTGGGTTGTTGTGGACAGACTCACGAAGGTAGCTCACTTCTTGTCAATCAAGGAGACCATTGGTGTGGACGAGCTCAGAAGTTTGTATATCTGAGAGATCGTACGCCTACATGGGGTCCCTCGTTCTATCATTTCTGATAGGGATGCCCGCTTTATATCTCGTTTCTGGCAGAGTTTTGAGAGGGCACTGGGTACTCAGGTGCTTCTGAGCATAGCATACCACCCTCAGACAGATGGCCAGTCAGAGCGTATGATACAGGTGCTAGAGGACATGCTGCACGCATGCTTCCTAGATTTTGGGGCTCTTGGGAGAAGCATATACCCTTAGTCGAGTTTTCCTATAACAATAGCATCCATGAGACTATTGAGATGGCACCATACGAGGATTTATATGGTAGGACATGCCAATCACCTTTGTGCTGGTTAGAGGTAGTTGAGGTAGCTTTACTGGGGCCATAGGTCATGCAGGAGACATCTGAGCAGGTCCAGTTGATTCAGTAGCAGATGGCTACCGCACAGTCTCGTTAGAAGTCTTATGCTGATCGCCGCAGATGACCTTTGGAGTTTGTGGTTGGGGATCAGGTTATTCTACGTGTTTCGCCGAGGCTGGGACACAAGTAGATCAGGAGACAGGGTAAGCTTTCACCAAGGTATGTGGGGTCATTCGAGATTCTGGAAAGAGTGGGGCTGGTTGCCTATCAGTTGTGGTTACCACAGCGGTACCAATCCATGCATGCCATCTTCCAAATATCTCAGTTGCGCCATTATCATTCAGACCTGTCTCACACCTTTCATCCAGATGAGGTTGAGCTTCCGCATGATGCATCCTTTGAGGAGAATCTGATCCGTATCATTGACAGGATCACGAAGGTTCTCCGAGGCCAATTAGTTCCTCTCGTACGGGTGCTATGGTAGCAAGGCTGAGTGCAGGACGAGACCTCGGAGCGGGAGGCCGATGTACGTGCTCAGTGTCCAGAGCTATTCTGAGCTTTATCTTTGCCACCCATGGAAGGGAAATTCGGGGACAAATTTCTATAAGGGGGGATGTTTGTAAGAACCTGGTTTTTATTTTGGTGGTACGGGATTATTCTTTTTCCTTTTCCTTAAGTGTTTTTGAGAAAATATGGAAAATGGGAAAAACCTAAATTTTGAAACTACACACCGTGTACTTTTTCCACACGTCGTGTACTTCTTTCCATGTTGGGATGAGTACAAGGGGCATGTAGCTTTGTCGGCGATGAGGGGTGTAGGAACCGACTGCATGTCGTGTAGTGGTACCTTACATGCCGTGTAGTCAATCGGCAGGCTTAAACAGTAAGGCGGTGGAGTCACCGCCAGCCGGGCGATAGTACACACCGTGTACTCGGGAGAACATGTCGTGTAGTCATGTCGACGGATGAATAGTGCGGTGGCACCGCCAGGGGAACAGTTAAATGAAGAAAGTACACACCGTGTACTCAGAAGTACACGTCGTGTACTTTTTTTTTCTACTTAAAACAGGAAGTAGCCTCCTCATTTGGCAGACGAGGCGTTTGATCCATTTTGGAGCCAAGGAGGATGGTCGGACCTTTGATGATCCACCAGGTGTTCATCTGGAATCGGTTTCCGCCTCGGACGATCTCGTTGGAACCGCATGGGTAAGGGCTTCCACCTCCTTGGCCTCTTCTGACCAATTATTCTCCCAACTATAGTTATTTATGTTTGTTTGTATTTTGTTCTTTGTCTTATATATGTCATTCATGGGAGTTTCTGGAGTCAGCGTTCGGGTATAACGTTCGTTGGCATATAATGTAGGTGGATTTCTTTTTATTTTCCAACTGTCGTGAGTTTTTGTGCGTTTTTGTGCCACGAACCCATGGTGGGGTGTCGTGTGGCTGATTCTGTTGCTATATTTAATTCCTAGAATTTCATAGGTGATTAAATTTTGATAATAAAATGCTGGATGGGATCATTGCTTGGATATGGAACCACCCCAGGGGTGTGTTTCACTGTTTAGCTGTTTGGCCAGGATACCCGAGGGTATGCCTTTAAAGTAGTAATCGTAGAATTTTCTTGAGATGAATTGCTTGTTTGATGCTTTTGACATGTTGGGAATGGCCCAGTTACCTATTTAGCCTGAGGGTGTTGTTGTGATTAGCCTGTGGGCGTGACTGTTGTAGCCTGAGGTAGGCGTTCTATTTCGCCTGAGGGAAACCTTTCGTGCCTGAGGGCTTGACTTCTCTGCCTTAGGGCGACACTTCTTAAGCCAGAGGGCGTGGTTTCTTTTATGCCTGAGGGTAATACCTGTGGGTTGGATTCTGTATTGCCTGAGGGAAAGCCTGAGGGCGTGGTTTACTATTTTATCCTGAGGGCACGGTTCTGGTTGGCATGAGGGCTTGGTGCTGTTGAGCACAAGAATGTTACAAAATTAAATAAATTAAATGAATAATAAAATAGAAATTTAATTGTTAAGCTAGTAACTTTTTAGTACTGCTTACTTTATTGCATTTTACTACTGCACACTATTGTTGAATTCTTACATGCAGTTGGGAAAATGCCTTTGGTGGGTGCCTACTGAGATATATTTCTCACACCCTTTTTGGGTCACGCTTTTCGACCCAAACAGATTACGTTTCTACAGGTGTAGATAGGGGAAAGAGTCCTTATACAGATACTTGACTGTTGCTGAGGAGTAAGAGGGCATGGGACTGAGCCTGGGCTCGCGTTGCCGCTGCCAGATGTTTTGCTTGATTTGTTGTACTCTGTATTTTGTTGTACTGTATTTATGTATAACATGTTCTGGTTGTTTTCTTAGAACGTGAAACATGTAGCATCATCATTTATACATTGTTGGTTATATCCACTGCTGTAGTTTATTTCAGTTGTGTATGGTTTACTGCTTCCATTGTCATTGTATGTTTTATTTAAGTTCCTCTATGCTACAATTTGACAAATGAGGGCATAGTTTATCCACTATCAAACCTGGGCCCTCACTTCTAGTCGGCAGCCTCTGGCGTTTTGGGAAATGCGCTTGAGGTCTTGTGGCGAACCGGGCTCAGGGAACCCGTTGCATGGCACCTGGGTCCGGGATGTTACAACTAGGGACCTCACCCTCACCTTCATTACTGACCAAGAGCTGGGAAATCCAATGTTCTTAGACATATTATGCACGGACCAAAGTTTACAACACCCAACCACAAGAATAAAAGACCTCATATTTCACTCCTATAAATTATTCATTGTGTTGTGAAACCAGGATATAAGTAAATTACCCCCATATTTAACCCGAAACAATGGACCCGTGAAGACATAAAAGTCAGTCCATATATTGGAATCCCACTCACTTTCAACGAAGTTGAAGCACAAACTCTTCTCTAGGACTAGGATAAAACGAACTTCTCGAATCTAACTTAACTTCTTTATTTTTCACCCCATCATCTATGGGAAGAGTAGAATTAAAAAAAACTGAACCAAGAAATAAAACTTGTTTGGGATATCACTACACTGAAGAACCCCCTCCCATGAATCATGGTTTTTATTAACCTTAAAAACACCATGATAAGGCTTATAATAAAATAACCCATAATGAGATATCTTGAACTCCATTTTATCTAGTTCATCAAAAAAACAATATTTTGGAGAAATTACTATTGTGTAGGGTTCAAAACAGCTTGGGTTGGAAAGGTGGTGTCTGACCAAAAATATAATTTTGAAAATATGAAGACTGGAATAACAAGAATGATCCCAAACTAATTTTCACACTAAAAATTGACAGCCCCCTTGAAAATCCATCTTGAGTGTTGATTCAAGGTAAGAATGTGACAACAGTTATTTTACAAGAGTTTGGAAAAAACCCCATCGACCACATTGAATTGGGTCCCATATTTCTTAGAGGAAAATATTTCCCAAAGGGACATACCTTAAATAATGTCATAAACTCACTTAGCTAGAAATTAGGTCATGGAGTTTGAGACACACTTAAGATTGATACCCCCTTAGTCATATCGTTCAATTATTTTCAACGAGGCCTAATGGAATTTACTCTCTTCTTGGGAATCCCATATAAAACCAACCATGTTTTTTTAATATTCTGAAGGATCATCATGGGAACAACACTAGACGACTACACATTCATTGGGTTATAAGTTAAAAAAATATTTACCAATGTAATTATCTCACCAAAACAATGGAATTTTTTATTCTAATTGTGGATACGACTAGTGATTTAATGAGGTATATGTATGTTTATTTTTTATTATTATTTAATTTTAAAAAGATAAATTATTTAATGCAAGTGAATTTTTAATATGTGAAAAATTATTTGTAGGACTATTGGTGATCATCTAACGGTGGATTATTCTTCTTCTTCTCTTAAGAATATGATTCTTAGTGTTGATAGATGTGGGATTACATGTTTACTAAAAATATCACTTGATTGTGGAGAGTATAGGATATATATTAATTTTGATTATAATAATATTCCAATTAGCTGAAATTAAATTCACTTTTGAAGTTATATTACCATACTAATTTGTTTTGGAATTAGTATTTTGTATCTTGATTTGATTTTTATTAAAAAATATTAAATAGAAGCTTTCAGAGTATTTGACAATAAAATATCACAATTAATTTATTTTTATCTCATTATATTAATATTGTATATTATATAAGAAAAATATTTAATGTATTCCATTATATATAATTTTTGAATTTCAAGAAATAAAAGAAATTATGAAAATGTGTATTTATTTAGAAGTGGTATGATGGAAAGATGTGAAAGAAAAATTGACCAAGGATTATATTTTTGGTAAGTTATAGAATGAAAACCCATACCTAATGTATGAGTTTTTAGATATAGGTGCATGGAATAAATTTTCCACCAACTGATATGATGAATCATTTATGGCATGATAATTATATTGTATTTTATAAATTCTTTTATATTACATAGTTAATTATTATTTATTTTTACATAACATGTCTCTAGTAGATCTCACTAAGAGATTCAGTTGTAGAATATATAACCTTATACTTTATCACAAAGAGGGTATCATTTACTAGTGGAGAAATTATTACATAAAATATTGTTTTGTTAAGAGATAAATATAATAGTGGTTTCAAAGTGGTCCATTTCAATTACCTAACTCCACCGACTCATCATGAAAAATGGAAAAGATAAATAATGAAAAAAGTGAAAAGTTTCATACATATTAATATAATAAAGTATGTGAAAAAATTATAATAAATTGTTTTTTATTTTTCTTGAATATTTGTATTTTCTAAATTAATAGTACAATTATACCATTTTAATATATCATACAAGTATGAAATTTAGAAGGAAATGATACATGAGATTATATTCCCTAGGAACTGGATAAAAATTTGACCTATTACTTTAAGAAATCTAGAACACCTTCATCATGTAAGAGGATACAAGGAAACTGTATGTATTAAGAATGTATTTGTTCTATAAATTAAGAAATATAGGGACACAAAAATAGATTCCTTAAAAGATAAGGTGAAGATGTAAAATGGTATATATGTTTGAACATATGATAATCCATTCTTATCTTTTGTATCCCTACTACTCATATCTACCACCTCCTCATTCAAACATGACCTTATTCTATGAGATGTACAATAGAGGTCCCCATGTTTATATTTAAGCATATAGAGTCATGCATATTTTTTGTGTTTCTTTACATCTCTAGCCTATGTAGTTGGTTCAGGTAAGAGTCACTGTGCATGATATTATAAATCTAAATTTTTTAGTTCCATTTATTATAGAGGAGGTTACCAGAGTAGGATATTATGAACGTCATTTTTTAGTTTACTAGACAAACCTTCATAAATACCTAATATAAGAGGTATGAATTGAATTTTGAATAAATTTTTATTTTATTGAAAAATAACTTATAATGTTTTTCAATATCTAATTTATATATAATTATCTGAAATGAAAATCATTAGTACCAATGAAACAAATGTTTTATGAACCAATATCTTTGGATACATCTGAGCTTTTCAATAGAATGAAATGATTAACCCATATTTCTTCTTTCTTGGATATTATTTATGAGGTTTTTATTATGTCGGATATATGTGTAAGGGACTATATAATGAAAATATGGGAAAAAATATTAGATCATGTTATTTTATATGATCTTACCATACCCATGTTTTATTTTTCCCCATTTAATTAAATATATATTTTAGGTTTTATTTCATTAAATAAATATATATTTAATTAATTTTCTACTTATAAAATTAGGTATATACTCCCACATTTCATTAAAAATGAGATCGCTAAAATTTAAGTATTTATGGATCTAGAATATATTTCAAAGTATGTTCAATATCTAAATGATGATGTTAGATATATATATGTGTGTGTGATAGATTATAAAGTACAAATATTTGGTGTTGGGTTTTTCAATTCATTAATTGATAGTAATACTTAGATAATCATAATCCAATATTCATTATAATGTCATTAATTTTTATATTTTCAAATTACATTGGTCATTATATTTTAGGTGTATTTTTACGATATTAACACACATTATATTCTTTTTTCTGTCTATTTGTTGGTGTTTAAAAATAATTTACTAGATTTTTAAAATGTACATTTTATTCTTCTTTATAAGATCTTTAATTTTAATATTCTTATTATACAAATTTTTTTGGTTGATATTGTAAAACATAAGTTATGGGAAAAGTTTAACAATGATCTCTTATCAATACCAGATCCAAATAAAATTAAATAAATAAAATTAAAGGTGAATAAATTTTATATTAGATAGTATTTGTATGTTGGTTTTATTTTCATGCAATTGTTTCATAAAAATAGTTCCATTATCAAAAAGATAATTTTAATTGTGGTTATTAGGTTTTATTATTCATGTTTGATATCATCAAAACTCAAATGATGATTGAATTTAATAGGGTCATTGATATTAATTATTTTAGGTTTTATATCAATATATTCTATTATTAAAATTATAATATTCATATTTATTTTAGATTTTCAATAAAATTTCTCCAAATATGGATGAAGATCTTACCCACCTTCAATGTTTGTTTTCAAACTTTTTTTGGGTATGGTAAATTTTTAGTGTGATCATCATGTTTTTCTTGATTAATTAATGTTAAAAAAATGAGTTTTTAAACAATGTTTTATGGTTTTTATTAGTTTTTATTTATTTATTATACTTATGAAAATTTTATCATTTTCAAAGAATATATTTTTTTTTCATTTTCTTAAACTAGACGTTCCCACATATTTTTTCTATAAACCAATGTGAAATAAGATATATTGTGGTTTGATGTTAGTTTTTACCTAAAATCTGTATAAAAATCATATTTTCCATGTTGGTTTTAAGGGAAACAGATGTGATAAGTTTTAAATTTTTTTAGCCATTCCACATCAGTTAGACTATAAAACCAATGTGGAAAGAAATTTCCAATATGTGTTTTTTAAACAACTTACATTGAAGCATCACCTAAATTCAATTTTTATTTGTTGTTTCAATGTTGTAATTTTAAAAATGAAATAAAAAATAATATTTTTAATATTAAATACATCATCATTCATTAAACAACAATGTTAAAAATTTAAAGAACCGATGTTGAAATATGAATTTCTACTAGTGAAGATAAAAAACTATAGTTTACCGTTATATATTCTTTTATGAAATTAAACTATTGCATTACCATTATTCTTTTTATAAACAATGAAGCTTTAATATAACTCTTAAGCCTTCACAGATGAAATTAAATTCAATTATATACCATCAATATTATTGCATGATAATAATTTACAATGTAAACCTTTAATATTCCTAGATGAAATTTTACTCTAGAAAAACTCTTATGTTTTGGTGAATGACCTTAACTATTAGCATAAAATTGATGCATGTATTGATAAAATTGAAATATTATGAAATCCATATTTTATATTTAAAAACATTAAACATTAGTGTAACACTTACATTTTTTTGGCTGATAATAAACTCATGGATTAACCTTTTTCATCTTCCAAGTTGATATAAAAATCAAGGATAACCCATTATTTTTCTAGAGGATAACAAAATTTTTATAAAAAACATATCATCACTTATTTTTATTCATTAAATCATGGTGTTAAATTAATAGATTCTTATTTGGATTTAAACATTGGGTTACACATTATATATCCTAAATAAAATTAAACTCTATAGTTATTTTTAGTAATACTTTTAATTATAGTATAAGAATACTCTAAAAATTAAAATGAGATTATATTTACTTGAGTTTGAGATGGATTAATTTTATACAGTGTCCTCCAAATTTATAAGTATTCATAAATCACTTTATTCATTGATTTCTACTCACGAAGGTGGAAAAAATTAAATTAAATAGTATTGTTATCATGAAGGATTTTATAAAAATGTATTAAATATTTAAGAGACCCAAATATTTGATAAAAATCCCTAAATAAGTTTAGTAATCAATTATGCTATTGGTTTGGGGACATACACTCTAATGCGATGAAACAATATCTTCCCCTTTTTACAAATATGGTAAAAAAGGCAGATGTGGAAAGGTCTAAAATTTTGGGCTATAAAAAACTAAGTAGATCCCTAGTGGTGAGCCACCAGGATTCCAACAATAAGGCACTGATAATTTGGTGGAAAACTAGACTATTTGTGTCTTCCTACAAAGAGTATAGTTATATAATATTTTCCTTAATTTAAGCTGATATTTTTTTTATTTTCAATGCATTTTATTATGATTCCCTTTGGGGTTTTTTGGTCTAGATGGCTCTCACTGGGTGGGATCCACCCATGATTTATCAATTCACACTTCTCCTTTATTCTATTCCTTTTTCCACGTTGGTTTTGGTTTGATCTGGGTAAGAAATTTTATTGTGAATTCACTAGAGAATGGATAAATTACTCTATAATGATTTAAAAATTTTAATGTGGTTACAAAATTAAGATTCGGAATTTAGAATTCATTTTTTATATTTCCATTTCAATGAAGGTAGGTTATCTGAAGATTATTTCATTGATTTTTCATGAAAATAGGTGATAATTTACTGATGAAAAAAAAGTATAAATTGGGTATTTTAATTATAGGGTGACCAATAGTTGTTTAGGAACCGTTATCACTTTGTTACATAGGTTTCTAAAAACATAGATGTACACAATTTTATTTGATTTAGGTATATTATAGATTATTATTAGGAATGTTTTGATAAAAAATTAATTAAACATTGCATTAACATTAGAGATCATGGCCATATATGGTGAGTTTAATAGGATTTTATGAATTAAGAAACATCACATGGTTGGTGGTACCTATTATTTCCCCTTATTTTTTATGTTCTTGCCTATTTCATGTGATAAGTTAGTGTGGGTGAGTAGGATTTAGAGATTTAAAATGGAATGTTTAGGGTTTAGACACACCAAAAAGGATAGGCGAGACCTATCCATACTATTGTGATAGTTTCTCACACATTTCATCTTGTTTGAGGGGCTCTATATGAATTTATCGATCTTAAAAATATTATTGAATAGTTAATGGTACCAAAGGTGGGTCTTTCAATTTGGGTGACGACTAGAGAATCATAGTAAAGTACCACACAATAACATATGATACTCCATTGGGTGTAGTGAGCTACATGTGAGTAAAATAATATACCACCTTGATAATTAATCTATGAATTGGGATTTCTAGGTTGTTGAAATTTAAAATTTAAATAGGTAATTGTGTGAGGCCTTATTTGATAATAAGTGCAGTCTTTTTTTGGTAGACTAGTGGGTTAGTCGATGAAAAAGATGTTCTTCTTTGGGGTTCATGTTTAGTAAAAGTTAGAGATTAATATTTTAGGACTTTTCAAATCTTGATATGTTACTTATAAACATACATAAATTACATTATTTACTATGGTTAGCCTTTTATGATTGAGAGCAATGACCTTAAAAGGTTTTATCAATTGATATACCATCTCATGATAGCTTATTTCATAAACTTGGGCAATGGGAATGATGATTTCTAGAATAAGTACCATGTTTATCTAAGAAATGATGTGGTATGGTTGGGATAATCCTAGGATGGATGAGATCCTAATTGAGGGAATTGGTGTACCATTCACATGGGATTAAGAAAATTTACAATATATGTGTTCTTGTATATCAGTATGTTAGAATATGTGGTGCATGAGTTTCAATAGTTTTTTATCTAAGGGATATGAAATTGGGATACTCGATGCATTATATTGAGTGATTATTATCATGATGTTTCTTATAATTAACGTGATATAAAAAGTGACATTGGAGATGATATAAGTATGTTGTGAAATTAATTTGTTATAAAGTTGAAGGGATGAATGTATATGCCACCCTATTATTTGGATATAATATCTTCTACTTGGGTGATATGATGACCAATAATTTAGATAGAGTATATCCATTTTGAGTATTTTATTAACCTATGATTTGAATAAATTTATCTAGGCTGGTAACATGGTCAAACATTGATTTGGTTGAGTGTATCAATGTTTTTCACTCTACTAAAATTTTATTCAACTGATAAAATATATGGTGGAAATAATGATAACCTATTATTTTCATATAATATTATCAAGTTGGATTATTAACCAACCTATAATTTGTAAATAATATTTTCAATTTGGCCCCTACAAACCTATGATTTATATTAGTTTTTTGTATAATTAGAAACTATGATAACCTAAGTCTCTGAAAATCGATTTCTAGGTTGGGTGTCCTGCTAACATGAGATCTAAAGAAGTACCTATAGGTAGCATACTCTATTAAATTGTATGTTGGTAAAATGTCTAATAGTTAGAAACCCTTAAAACCCATGATTTTTTATACAATACTATGCTTAAACCCTCTTCATCTGAATGATCAATTAAATATACTTGGTCTTTCATCAATCTATAAACATATTATTAGGAGAACAATTAAGAACATCCCAGGACAAACAATTATGATATAGTTCCTTTACAACATTGGGAACATCCTCATATTCTTATTTAGAAAATTAATATACCACTTATTGACTTTGGTTGAATCATATAATATTGATTATTTGGACGACATCACAAGCACCTGGTGATGTGTCTTGGGTTTTTTATTTGTTTATTTAATGATTTTATTTTATAATATACATGGATTCACATATATGATCGATTATATTTGGTTCTCCTTAGTGGCTTCCTACTAATATTTATATTCATACCCTACACGGTCATGATCTGATGACCTTATATTTTTCATGCTAACATTGGTTTATTTTATTATTTCCTTGGTATATAATTTATTATGGTTGGATTACAACTTTTTCCAAACTACATCATATCATTGTGTTTGTTATTATTACTCTTTATTTATTTCTATGAGTGTTTTTATATAGACTATAGTCCCCCACTATATTGATGTGGAGCTAATCGATTGTTAGCAACCTTTGGTGTATGATGAGGAATACATAATGTCACATGAAATATTTTTATAGGCAGGTGGACGAGTAACTAGTAATGACAATTTTACTGAATAGATGATAAATTTACACATTATGCAAAGAAAATTTAACTAATAAATTTTAATATTATATTATACCATCAAATAACGTGACTAAAATACTATGTAACTTAATTTTATAGATAGAAGATATCTAATATTACATACGCAATATCCAAAGATTAATTTTCCGTATAAGACATTATTAATGTATATGAATTAAATTTAGATTACAAAATATATAGTACATGTAAGTTACTAAATTATAAAATATTTCAATACTAATTTTTAATTTTTTACTTATTAGATAATATGTGGAATTCATATTCATTTCCTAGGGAATCATGGAAATATAATGTAGGTGTGATATTAAATTCCCAATAAAGGACAATATATCAAAATACATACATAATCATCACATATATAATATGGAAGGAATAAATAATCAACATAGATTCGTATTAATGATCTTGTGAGTATAAAACAATGAATATATAATGATGTATAATATAATTATTAGAAACAATAATGTTTTACATCATTAAAATTTCATTTATTATGTATTCTAATCCCTATTACCTACACTGTGACAAAACTCTCATTAAACTATCTTAATTATCTCATGAAACATAATAGAGCATTTTTGGGATATATAATTTTGGGCCCCACCCATTAATTTTCTCAAACATTGAATTCTATTATAAAAAAAATATTTATTTATCAAGTGATATAGTTTTAATACTAAAAACATATAAATAATTGTAATTGTTTTTTATACGGGTTGATATTCAAAGTTCATATACATAGAATCAAGAAATATTAGAACATGTTAATTGTTTTTACAAAGTAAATAATATTTTATGAAAATGTCGATGAATATTATTAATGCATAATAATTTTGTGTATTCAATTTTTAAGGAACATGATAAAAGAAACCCAACTAATTAATGTTCTTTCAATGGTTTGTATCAAAGATTTATCAATATTGACATTAATTGTGTCACTGTAGGAGAATTATTTACCTAATAGATTTATTAATGAAAGAACAAGGGAATGATGGATAAATACACTTTAAAAATTAGAATCTTCTAACACATAAATTTCATTCACATTAGGGATAAAAACTGTATAATAAATAACTATCAACACTTGAAGCATCGACATTTAAAGTTCACTTATTCTATTATAAAGAGTACTTCTGTTCGATTCCCTAAAAAGGATAATCCAAATATATATTTTTATCAAAATTATAAGAATTTTTCCATTATAAATTCAATATCTACCATACCATAAATAAATGAAATACATAGATATCTAAACAATAATATGTTAGAGAGTTTTATTAAACAATCTTTGTTCATTCTAATAAATTTATTGACAAATTATTGGATTATAAATAATGTTATTGGGATAATCATATGAAAACACCTTTAATGGATAGTAATATATTGTAAAAAATAATTGAATAAGAATCATAATATGGAAATTATTACTATAAAAACAATAAAAATATGAAGGAGATAGAGCATAAAAGAACTCTACCTTTTTGAGCGAACTATTGCAATGTGATAAGGAAGTCATTAAAGGATTAAGAGCATATTGAAAATAAATTTGAGAATAAATATAACAAGATAATAATTTTTGGATAATTTTAAATAATTATAATGATATAAATAGGTGAGTATTTATAGGTGAATGGGGTGATAATTTTTAATGAAAAAATAAATAAACTTGGATAGAAAATTGAATTATTTGATTGTTTCCATAATAATTATAACAATGATTATTACGAGTATGAATAATTTTCCACTCACGTGAGAGGAATTGGTTCATTATAATATACTAAATTATTTAATTTAATCACATACTTTATTATTGTACCATACACTATATTTTGGAGAATTCAATATTCTCCAATGAATTTAAATATTTTTGAAAAATACCAAAATTTAACCCTCACTTAATTTTGATTTCATGAATAAATATTTGTTTTTCTTGAAATTGAGGCTATATTTATGGAAATTTTTATTATAACTAATATTTATATCATACTTAAAATTATATATTTTTTATGAAATAGATATTTACTTTTCTAATGTTTAAAAATATTTTTCAATCTTAAATATTTAACATTATTATTTATATATAATAAATAAATTAAATATACTATTTATTTTTTATTAGTGGTTACAAGATGATTTTACAAATAGTCATATAAAATTCAAGTAATTATTATATAATAGTTATCCCAATAGTTTGAAAATGGTCATCGGAATTACTGTTTTCTCCTCACCTTCCTATAATGTCATATCATCAAAAATAAATAAATTCACACACACACAGATATATATATTATTCTCTTAGTTTCTATAATATTTATATTCTATGACTTATAATGTTTTTCAAAATATTCTTGTATCATTTAATCATGTTGTTTATCAGAGGTTTTGATTCAGTGGAGTTCCATATTATAGTGATTCTATATATTTATCATTATTTTATAGTGTTTGTTTTATATTTTATGGTTGATTAGTCTTTATAATTTATATTTTATCTTTATAAATAAATAACAATGTTTTAATTTTTTTCTTAGATAATTTTATTTATTTTTATATAAGAATTTATTAGGTCTTATAACCCATTAAATAATTTTAATCTTGAAATTTCTGCATCACATTAATCCATGAAAAAACTGATAAATATTCATCAATTATACCTTATGTTCTCAGTTAGCCTCATGAAATTTTTTATTACAACATAGAACAACTACATATCTGATATGTACTTCCATATTAGGTAAATATGGTTGATTTAATGGATGTTAAAGAGGTGTTATTGAGTTAAAGGTTGGTATACATAAAATTAAGTCAACCCTCATATCCCAAAAAGAATCATTAACATAAGATTAACATCCCATTTCTTATAAAATATTATCAATCCCTTACATAGTGATATCATTAAAATTATATGGTCCCTAATATTAAAATCCAAAGCATAACTATTAGGTTTACTTTATGCCACTTTGAAGTAATTTTAGAAGACTCATACCTTGTATATGATTGGAAATTCATAGTCTAGGTGCTGATAAAACATTCAAGGGAATTATGTTCACATAAAACTTGGGGTTAAAAACAATAATTTTAACATATTAAATTAACATAGATGAAAATATATCCTAAAAGGAAAAAATAGATAGAAATTATATCAGAGTTGTATTTATCAGAGAATTAGGTTTAATTTAGTGGTAATATAATGTAACAGTGGGTTCTAAAAATATCTTGAGTTTTTAAAATAGCTATTTATATACATCTAGTACCTCATTATTAAGTAAATCATGGAAATAATATCCTTTAAAATATATAAAAAATTTCCAAATTGATGATGAAACTCCCAATATAGGATTTCTGAATTTTTTGTTAGTTTATTATATATTTTAATTAATGTTTTTGAGTTATAATATAGAGTATAATTAAAATAATATAATATTATATCATCATCATTATCATTATTAATTACATTATTATTAATGTTATAGTGTTTATTCATTCGATCAGCATTCACCACATAGTGTCAGTGTAACACCCTGACCCTAGTTACCTAGAGTCGGTGCGTTATTACATAACATTGGCATGATCACAAGAAGATCAAATCTCAAAAGACCGATTAGTTTAGTATCCTTGGAAACACTAGATATATTCACAAAGTTTTTCATTACATCATAAAGTGAAAAACTACTACAACAAAATATTGTCTCCATAGTCCACACTATTATCCTCTTATAATATCCCTGAAGGTCATTCATAATCTACTTCTTCACATCCTAGGAAAAATAAAACATAGAAAAGGGGTGAGCTCAAATTCTCAGTAAGGATAACAATATAGAGGAAACATTCATAAATAAGAATAAACATTTAAGGCAGTGTATAACTAAAAAAAGCCATTAAAACTTGAAATTCAACTCAGTGTGGAAAAAATAAAATGAAATAATGCCATTTACTTATTCACATGGATATTCTACTAATCGAATAATCACATGAAATATAAATAACCACTTTCATAATGATGGAATGCATAATGCCAGACTATCATAACCACATACCCAAGGCCTCGTGCCAAGACTACAAATAAGATTTTGTCAAGGCCTTGTGCCAAGACACTAGTTTGTCTCATGAGAACTACCGATGCATCGAGGAGCTATAGAGGGCTCCACCCGTCACATATTAAGTCCAATGCATTCCCATATGAAAAGGTTTAAACATAACATAAACATTCGTATTAAAACTAGCATACGAAATGTCAATATTTTCACCATAAACCATGAATGGTATAAAAATAGCACATCCACGGTCAAACATATCACAAAACCTTCAATAAAATATAGAAGTTTTGTATCATAATAAATAAAATTCAAATAAGCTTAAAATACATCAATGGATGTTGACATAGATGAAATCAAAACTATTTGATAGAAATATCTCTTTTCTCAAAATCATTGAAAAGTCACACATTTATAAAGGAAGTAATTTAAAAGAGATATTTGAATCAAAGTGTCCCATACCAATTAGAAACTTTTGAAAAGAAATATCATTTCAAAACCTTCATGTCCATATAAATAAATCCTTAAAATCATTTTGAAAACATGGACATTAATTAAAAATATTTAGAAAGATAAATCTTTAAAACATTTAAAATTATGATCTTGATAAAGAGTACCTTTCAAAAATTCTTAGAATATTCATTTTTAAATCATTTAAAAGTCACATAATTATAAAATAAAACATTTACTTTGAAAATATTCTTATATGATTGTAATGTAAGCTTTGACGGTTTTATAATGGCGGTAAATAGCCGCACCCACCGTATAAGTTAAAAAAACATTCTTACCTTAAATTTGTCGAAAGGTAAAAAGTGCCTTGTTTGGAAAACGACAAAAAGATTCCTTTAAAAACATATAAGGGTATAAATTACTTTAACCCATATTCTTTTTAAATATTAAAAATGTTTTGAAATACATTTCGATGAAACATGGATGTGGATGATAAAGAAATCCCAGTAGATTATTACGTATAAACAACCTCGGATAATGAAGAGATTGCGAAATAAACCATTACCTTGTAATTTTACTTGGTTGAGGTTAGGTTAACCTTCTGTATAATGGTGAAATAATTTTTATTAATTTATACAAGAATCATATATATTAATATGATATCATATAAGATCTTTTAACATTTCTTTGTTAATAATATCTTAGTATTATCGTCGTTTCGGGTGTTAACATACTTGTTTTCTTTTATATGTTTTGTTACTTAAGCCATGTTTGTCATGGATAGGTTGTATATTATTCATACCTATAATGATATCAAGTCCTTAAAAATTATTTTTAAATCATCAAATGATAATTATACTTTAATGGATACGATGGAGAATGAATCCCATCGCGTTCGTGGAGACGGTAGTCCATACGTACGCACGAGCGACAATATCATTCTTTTGATATTAAAATAATATATAAATGGATGGTATATAATATATACAGAATAATTATCATTTTAAATTTATTATTTAAATGAATTACACTTCATTATTATACCCATCCAAATAATAATTTATTAAATAACAAATACACCACGACGTGGAGACGGTAGGCCGTACGTACGCACGTATGGTGACATGTTATTCAAAGGGTGGATAGAATACTGAATATGGTTGTACCATATTTATAATAAAATCACCGTATATATAAGATACTGGAGTTATTATTTTAGAATGGTAATAACAAAGAAAGAATAAGTGGAAGAAGAAAGGAACTTGAAAAGGGGTGGTGAAAACATTACCTCTTCTTCGGGTTCTTCCTATTGATTTGATCAAAAGGGATCCCTAGGTTGGCTTTATGATCAAAATAAAGCCTCTAGTTTGTAGTTAGGGAAGTTGAGAGAGTATTTGGTCAGGGTTTGGCCGAACCAAAAGGCTTTTAAGGTGTGAGGAAATGAGAAGGAGTAGTACCCTTTTATAAGAGGGGTGAGGGGAACCTTTAGAAAAGCTAGAAATATTAATTTATAATAAATTCATATTTGGTTTCTAGTAGGTAAAAAGTTTATTATTAAAAGTTTAAGGTGGGGATAGGTCGAAAAAAATTCCGCCAATATAATTTATACAGGTTTGAGTCACTATATTAACCTTATCTTTTAGTTTTAACTCTTAGTTAATTAGTTTGACATTTACCATGTCACATTGTATTTTTATATTACATAGTTAATAAACATACTATATACATCCAGGATACCTTCAAGTGGTCCATTAATGATACAACTATCATGATATAAGTCTCTTGTCCAAACCTTAGATTTTTAGGAATTTAATATCAATTAATAATGTCATATTTGTTTTAAAAACTCTTTTATGTCAAATTTGACACTATTCAATAGTTGATTTTTGTGAAACTCATAACAGAATCATTACTTCGAAAAAAGTTAATTAAAGCAATCCTAATATGTCATAGTATCCTAGAAAAAACTTTTAATTAATTTAAAGTCTCAAATTATATTTATTTGGGTATTTATAATATCAATTATTTTAAATTTTCACTATTATGGTAATTACTGCATCATCATTGTGTCATAAATAAATTAAATTATTCAATCTATAAAAATTATAAATAAAATATAATTATGTATAAAATTGTTTTATATTTCTAATGAATATTTATAGTGAAAAATAAAACATATATAACCCTATGTAAAAATTGTTTTTCTAAAAGATATATGCTTGTGTCATTTTTGTATTCTTTTTAACTTAATTAAAATAAAGTTTCCCTATCACCTACAAGTGGCTCTATGGGGTCCCAAAATCGACACAAAGATGCCTATGGTCGAACATGTATCAACCAATAAGTCTAGGACACGTTTTAGGGTAATTTAGTATTATTATAGTAATATATTTTAACCCTTATTTACCGGATTTACCTTTAACCATGGTAAAAAAATATATTTACCGAAGTAATTATTCAAAATGTCTAAAAATAAAATTTACCTATTTACAAAATTTAAACATCCTGATTCCAAATATGGAATCCATTTTTCCAAATTCAAAACACAGATGTGGCAGAAATTAATTCAAAATTAATTCTCATTGTTAAAACAAAAAGCATGTTTTTAAGAGATAATAACTATCAAAAGATTGACACTTGTTTATGTCCATTTTAATTGTAAAATTATGTCCAGTGAATAAAATTATATTAAATGGTAAAAATATATTCTAAATGTACTTTAAAACCAATCAATTTCATAATTTATCACTATTAATTATTTTGATTAAAAAAGTTGTTTTTAATAAAAATTTAGTAATTTTCACTATTCATCAAAATATTAAAGTTATCCGAAAAGTACCAAAATTTCACCTTAGGCTAAATTCGATATAATGAATCCAAAAATGGGGTCCAATTTAAAAAATAATATATATATAATTTCAAAAGGTAGGTATTACTATTCATAATGGCTAGTTTGATTGGTTATGGTGTGTTAGAACTCAGTGTTGCGTACAACACACGCTATCACATTATTCAAAGAGAAGCGTACCATAGAAGCTTGGGATGTTACATTCTACCCTCCTTCAATAAATTGCGTCCTCACAATTTGAAATTGTTTTTCGAAAATAAAAGGTTGAAAATAGAAAATATCTTTGTGGGAAAACCCACATCAGAAATTGGGTTACTAAAATTTAGTCTTAATATGAGGAAAGGAGAAATGAAATGGTCCCCACCAAATTATGATCTCTATTAGGAGAACATTGGTGGAAATTAGAGAAATATAATTGGAGGAAAAACATAAATATTTATAGGTAGTGATTGAGGTCATCAATCACAAACAAGTGTAAAATTGAGGTCCTTAAATTCATCAATCTATGATGATTTGAAATACCATCGGTTCAACAAAACATAGGGTATTAGGATAACACATTTTTGGTTTTAGGATTCCTTAAATAAAGTATAAGAATTAATTTCTTCATAGAATAATATAAGAAGAAAAATATAAACTTGACAAGTAGAGTCTCATCCTTTAACTATATTCTACCACAAACTCATCTTTCACTCTAAAAGATAATAGAACGTAAAAAATATATTCTATTTATCCTATTCATATAGGGTTAAAAAAATGAATTTATAATTCATCTAAAAGAACCATTAAAAAATGAAATTATTCAAACTAGGAAATCATGTGGGTCAGTGGTAGGTGATACACCCTTGTCACCCTTCGGTTGTGAGTTCAAGTCTCGCGGCCTTGCCGGATGCGACGGGTTGCCGCCCGACCTCCGGGTTGTCCTTTTATGGAAATCCAAAATAATACAAACTAGAACTATCCAAAATACTTCAGTACAAAATTTATAAGAAAGGTAAACACAATGAAGATCCTTTTCTTCACGTAATAACATGTGATCACCTTCATCATGTATTCTTTTAAAACACTGCAACATCCTGAATTACCATAAAACCTTATTCATGATCCCTTATTCCTTAAAGAATAATAGATATACTCCTTTAATCCAAAAATGTTTTAAACCCCAAAAATGATGGAATATACAAATCGTTATTCTGTTTCAAGGTAGTCAAGAATATCCAATATAATTTATCCAAATCAATCATGTATTATTCCAAAATCACTACCTCAGTATCAGAACTATATTATGGTTTATCATTCTATCAACCATATATTTTCCAAAAATATATCCTGTTATTGAGTCACTTTTCTTTGTTCCACACAATCTCATGTCCTTAATGAAATAGTACTACAGTATATTCCTTATATACTCCATAATTATTATAACAAGTACATTGTTGATACAACACTCAAATGACATAATCAACATAAGAACTCTAATCATTCCTCTTCATCTATGGTAGTATCATAACATGGTTATTATCTAATAGCATCATTTGCGGCATAGTCTGTTTACTGAGACATAGGTTCGCATAGTGTCCAAACTCCATGCAAATGAAGCATTGTACATTTGAATCCATTTTCTTACCCTTGCAGTCACGTACTTTGTGCCCATTCTCTCCACACTTATAAAAAAATCCCATTCCTTTCAGGAAAGTTCGAGGGTGTTTTTTTCCACAGTTATCACATATGGGAAAATTCTTCTTTTCCCTCTACCCTTTATCTATCTTTCTCTCTTCCATCCTTTTCTTCTCTTGCTTCCCTTCAAAGCCATAGTACTCAGTAAACTCTTTACTTATTTTATCAACACATGATATTATTTATTCATATGATGATAATACATGCGAGACTATTTCTCTAATAAATTATGGCTTAAGACCATGAAATATATGATCCTTCTTTCTCTTTGTATCATGTGCATTGCTGGAGTTCTAATTCATTCTACTGGGGACTATTTCTAAACAATGGAATACACTAGATTAGTTTATGAATAACAATACCTAATCCCAAACTTGTGAAACACATAACATTAATTAAATAGTTTATGGATATAATCCATAATCATAAAAATGTCACTTTTGAGGTAGTATATACTCATAAACCCTTCATAATGGTTTGTAAAGAAAATGAGAATTATCCTGAGAATATCCCCCGGGAGTGTCGTAACCAAGAGTGCAGCAAGGCCAGTTGTCATGCACTAGTTCCCGTTCGAGTCTACCTCAAAGCAGTGTTTTCGGGTTTTACCCCTAGGTACATCTGTGCCAGAGCCACCTCTACCAGCTCGTATCCAGACAAGGATGTATTTCTCGGAAAACTGACAAAATATCTACAATACCAAAATTCTAGGATGTACTTCTATACTAATCCTCAAAGTCCATCTTAGGTCTATGTGCTCTAATCAGAGTTTATCTAAATCTAGCTTCCAAGGTTTGTACTAAACGTCCTCTGATACCAACTGTAACACCCCGACCCCAGTTACCTAGAGTCAGTGCATTATTACATAACATTGGCATGATCACAAGAAGATCAAATCTCTAAATACCGATTAGTTTAGTAGCTTTGGAAACACTAGATATATTCATAATGTTTTTCATTACATCATAAAGTGAAAAACTAATACAACAACATATTGTCTCCATAGTCAACACTATTATCCTCTTATAATATCCCTGCAGGTCATTCATAATCTACTTCTTCACATCCTGGAAAAAATAAAACATAGAAAAGGGGTGAGCTCAAATGCCCAGTAAGGATAACAATATAGCAGAAACGTTCATAAATAAGAATAAACATTTAAGGCAGTGTGTAACTAAAACAAAAGCCTTTTAAACTTGATCTTCAACATAGTTTGGAAAAAATAAAATGAAATAATTCCATTTACTTATTCACATGGATATTATACAAATTGAATAATCACATTCAATATCAATAACCACTTTCATAATGATGGAATCCATAATTCCAGACTATCATAACAATATAGCCAAGGCCTCGTGCCAAGACTACAAATAAGATTTTGTCAAGGCCTTGTGCCAAGACAATAGTTTGTCTCATGAGACCTACCGATGCATCTAGGAGCTATAGCGGGCTCCACCCGTCACATATTAAGTCCAATACATTCCCATATGAAAAGGTGTAAACATAACATAAACATTCGTATTAAAACTATAATACGAAATGTTAATATTTTCACCATAAACCATGAATGGTATAAAAATAGCACATCCACAATCAAACATATCACAAAACCTTCAATACAATATAGAAGTTTTGTATCATAATAAATCTACTAAAAATAAGCTTAAAATCCATCAAAGGATGTTGACATAGATGAAATCAAAACTATTTGAGGGAAATATCTATTTTCTCGAAATCATTGAAAAGTCACACATTTATAAAGGAAGTAATTGAAAAGAGATATTTGAATCAAAGTGTCCCATACCAATTTGAAACATTTGAAAAGAAATATCATTTCAAAACCTTCATTTACATATAAATAAATCCTTAAAATCATTTTTAAAACATGGACATCAATTAAAAATATTTAGAAAGACAAACCTTTAAAACATTTAAAATTATGATCTTGATAAAGAGTACCTTTCAAAAATTATTAAAATATTCATTTTTAAATGATTTAGAAGTCACATAATTATAAAATAAAACATTTATATTGAAAATATTCTTATAAGCATGTAATGGAAGCTTTGACGATTTTATAATGGCATTAAATAGCCGCACCCACCGTATAAGTCAAAAAAACATTCTTACCTTAAATTTGTCGAAAGGTAAAAAGTGCCTTGTTGGGAAAACGAAAGAAAGATTCCATTAAAAACACATAAAGTTATAAATGACTTTAACCCATATTCTTTGTAAATAGTAAAAAAAATTGAAATATATTTCGATGAAACGTGGATGTGGATGATAAAGAAAGACCAGTAGATTATTACGTATAAACAACCTCGGATAATGAAGAGATTGTGAAATAAACCCTTACCTTGTACTTTTCCTTGGTTGAGGGTAGGTTAACCTCCTGTATAATGGTGAAATAATTGTTATTTATTTATACAATAATCATATATATTAATATGATATCATATATGATCTTTTAACATTGCTTTGTTAATAATATCTTAGTATTATCATCGTTCCGGGTGTTAACTTACTCATTTTCTTTTATATGTTTTGTTACGTAATCCATGTTTGTCATGGATAGGTTGTATCTTATTCATATCTATAATGATATAAAGTCCTTAAAAATTATTTTTAAATCGTGAAATGATAGTTATACTTGAATGGATACGATGGAGAATGAATCTCATCGCGTTCGTGGAGATGGTAGTCTGTACGTACGCACGAGCGACAATATCATTCTTTTGATATTAAAATAATATACAAATGGATGGTATATAATATATAAAGAATCATTATCATGTTAAATTTATTATATACATGAATTACACATCATTATTATACTCATCCAGATAATAATTTATTGAATAACAATTACACCATGACGTGGAGACGGTAGGTCGTACGTACGCACGTATGGTGACATGTTATTCAAAGGGTGGATATAATACTGAATATGGTTGTACCATATTTATAATAACATCACTGTATATATAAGATACTGGAGTTATTATTTTATAATGGTAATAACAAAGAAATAATAAGTAGAAAAATAAAGAAACTTGAAAAGGGGTGGTGAAAACATTACCTCTTCTTCGGGTTCTTCTTTTTCATTTGATAAAAAGGGATCCCTAGGTTGGATTTATGAACAAAATAATGCCTCTAGGTTGTAGTGAGGGAAGTTGAGAGAGTATTTGGGCAGGGTTTGGCCTATCCAGAAGGCTTTGAAGGTGTGAATAAATGAGAAGGAGTAGTTCCCTTTTATAAGAGGGGTGAGGGGCACCTTTGGAAAAGATAGAAATATTAATTTATAATAAATTAATAATCGGTTTCTAACGGCTCCAATGTTGATTATTAAAAGTTTAAGGCAGGGATAGGTTGAAAACCATTCAACAAATATAATTTAGACTGGTTTGTGTCACTATATTAACCTTATCTTTTAGTTTTAACTCTTAGTTAATTAGTTTGACATTTACCATGTCACTTTGTATTTTTATATTATATAGTTAATAAACATACTATATACATTCAAGCGACCCCCAAGTGGTCACTTAATAATACAAATATCATTATATAAGTCTCTTGGTCAAACCTTATATTTTTAGGAATTTAATATCAATTAATAATATAATATTTGTTTTAAAAACTCTTTTATGTCAAATTTGACACTATTCAATAGTTCATTTTTTGTGAAACTCATAACAGAATGATTACTTCGAAAAAAGTTAATTAAATCAATACTAATATGTCATATTATCCTATAAAATTATTTCAATTAATTAAAAGTCTCAAATTATATTTATTTAGGTATTTATAATATCAATTATTTTAAATTTTCACTATTATGGTAATTAATGCATCATCATTGTGTCATAAATAAATTAAATTATGTAATCTATAAAAATTATAAAAAAAATATCATTATGTAGGAAATAGTTTTATCTTTCTGTTAAATATTTATAGTCAAAGATAAAACATATATAACCCTATGTAAAAATTGTTTTTCTAAAAGATATATGCTTCTGTCGTTTTTTTATTCATTTTAACTTAATTAAAATAAAGTGTCCCTATCATCTACAAGTAGATCCATGGGGTCCCAAAATCGACACAAAGATGCCTATGGTCAAACATGTATCAACCAATATGGCTAGGTCACGTTTTAGGGTAATTTAATATTATTATAATAATATTTGTTAACCCTTATTTACCGGATTTACCCTTAACCATGGTAAATAAAATATTTACCGAAGGAATTATTCAAAATGTCTAAAAATAAAAGTTACCTATTTACAAAATTTGAACATCCTGATTCCAAATATGGAATCCATTTTTCCAAATTCAAAACACAGAAGTGGCAGAAATTAATTTAAAATTAATTACCATTGTTAAAACAAAAAGCGTGTTTTTAAGTGATAATAACTATCAAAAGATTGACACTTGTTTATGTCTGGATTAATTGTAAAATAATGTCCAATGACCAACATTATATTAAATGGTAAAAATATATTCTAAATTTACTTTAAAACCACTCAAATTCATAAATTATCACTATTAATATTTTTGATTAAAAAGGTTGTTTTTAATTAAAATTTAGTAATTTTCACTATTCATAAAAATATTAAAGTTATCTGAAAAGTACCAAAATTTCACCTTAGGCTAAATTAGATATTCCGAATCCAAAAATTAGGTCCATTTTAAAAAATAATATATATATAATTTAAAAAGTTAGGTATTACTATTCATAACGGAGAGTTTGATTGGTTATGGTGTGTTAGAACTCGGTGTTGCGTACAACACACGCTATCACATTATTCAAAGAGAGGCGTACCGTAGAAGCTTGGGGTATTATAGTCAGTGACCTTTGGATTTGGTCCTCTATCAAACCATAATATATTTATAGAGTTCCAAACTCGACCCTCTCCTCTAATGTATTTCATGTTGTCTAATTTTTAGATTAAAATAGTGTGACAATAAGAGAACTTATTTTTATTTTCAAGGACCATATATTTTTTGGTTGAGTTTCATGGTCATTAGATCCTATATTGGAACTCTATATGTCAATGTATTTATAAAAATATTGAATTGGGTTGTGAAAATGTTTTAAGTGAGATATGGTAAATTTTTAGATTTTTTTATTAAGGGAAATCGTCATTTGTTGTTAGGATTTGTTTGAGGGTAATTTCATTGAATACAAGATATGTTAGTTAGATTTTATGATCAAATATATGTTGTAGATAGGCCTTGTGACACATGGGCCATGGTTTTAGTATAACAGGATAGTATATTTAAGACTAGTGGGCCAGTGTGACACAAAACAACAAATTTGGTGAGAATTTGCGAATCAATCTCAAGAATGTGACCTAGGTGGGTAGTAACTAACAGACCAGGCTAATGGATTCAGCTTTTCCATGGTCATGAAGAAGGATCCTTTACATGACTCTAATAAATTCAGGTCTACTGTAATTAATCCAACATGTTGCATGTGAGATGGTGTAAGGGTTCCACATACCCAATTCCCATCTCACATATGATATTCTTTCAATGTCACACATTCTTAAAACATCACATATCCCATAAAATATATAAATTTTGAGGAAAACATAGATTTTTATTTTGGTGCCTTTGTTGGAAAAATAAAAAGTCAAATTTACTATTTTTTTAATATATATCCTTTTGGTAATGTTTTTAGGAAATTAGATTACATATAAATAGTTTTTTTTCATTTTAAATAATTTTAGAAAAAATTTGATAAAAACATAGTACTAGAAAATTTTTATCATACCATTTTATCAATTAAAACATAAAAAATATTTCAAGTAGATCATTTGAAGAACCAAGTATTAGAATATTATAAGATGAATATTTTAAATTTTTGTGTGAATATGGAAAATTTGATGAATTTTTTGATAACTATTATATATGAAGAGTTATAAAATGGACCCATATATTATGAAAATGAAAATGATGATCTGATGAAATCCATTATAAAATAATACCTGATTATTTAATGAAATGTTTTTGGATAAAGGTTTTTGATTGATCCAACTATATTTATTTGATTCTTTGTTTGTTAATATTTAATATGTATCCCACTATATATATTCCTAGGATATGATATGTATATTTTTCTATTGATATGTGTTTTCCTAGGTATTGGTTTGTGTTATGACGTGATTTTTTGTAATATATATATTTTCATTGAGATTTGATAGTATTTTTATAACTTATAGATAATTGTTCCTTTACATCAGGAGAGTTTTGTGTTGGTAGATAATGATAATAATGTTAGTGATATATTTATAGTTTATATTTGTGTCTAAGTTATAAGGATTTGATTATATGAGTTACTCCTTATTTTATATTAATTTCATTATAGTGATGGGATTACCATTCTCTATGAAACCACCACTTAAAAGAAATTTTCTTGGGTATGGCCCAACATCCAATTAGTGAGTTGGATATCTAGGTGGTCAAAATAGTTTTTGTAAACTCTATATGATAGTTTGAATGGATAGAATTTGATATGAATTGGTTCTAGACATGTATTTTAGGTGGTTGTGATATTTGGTCAATTTTGGGACATTATATGTTTGAGACGTGGTTATTAATTAGTAGTAGTTAGATTACAATGTATCTTTCTATATTTAATGTAGTGTGTTTTATAAAAATAATTCATCTTTTATGGGATTATAATTTTTAATGAACCTGGTAGTATGTTATGAAAATGAGATAGAATCTTAGGGATGAATTCTATATTCTTACAATGTGGTGTTCTATTTGTTGAGGTTTTGACTTAGTATACTAAAAATTGGTAATGAATTGTTTGATCATGAATATTTATATGATTTTATCCAATGCACCACTAAACCCATAGTTTTTGTGTTTATGGAGACATTTTTTCCTAATATAAGAAGTCAATGGGACATACCAACCACACTTTAGGTTTCTCATTGGTCATGAGGATGGGAGGTCAACTCATCCCTTAATGACTATTATTTATTATTCTGGGACACTCTTATTGATTTAATAAATATTCTAAAATCCATTACAATCTGAGTAATGGGTCTAGTTATATCTATGAAAGTGATCAATAATTTACATTCATGAATGTGAAAGTTTTTTTGTATCATAAAATCTCTATATATCTTATTCTATTAGATTTTGATGCCACGCAATTGGGATATTTTGAATTTAAAATCATCTAGCGAGTTAGTAGGAATTTAAAAGTTATGATAAATATAATGATAGGGGATTAATATGTGTCTCTATGAATGGAATCATAACCCATGTAGTTTTTATTTAATTAATATGGCACATTATACCTTTTAAGGTCCTGTGAAAAGGATCAATGTGGTTATTTTTAAGGGCATGAAACCATTACCAAGTGATGTTTCTTTTTTGGTTTTAAATCCAAGACCTATAGTGTACCTTTAAAATTCATGAGTCTAAGAAATCTTTTTATATGATTAAAATCATATATAATGTACTATAGTCTATGAATTTTAAAGTAATAAACAATGGAATATTAGGTGAAACTAACCTAGTAATGGTTTCTGTAGGGCTTACGAATGAGTTGCCCTTTATGGTTAAACATACCAGATGATGCAAGTGAAGGTAGGTTTTGGGATTACACTTAGTATAAGGCATCGTATTTGGAAATCCACATAGTAATCTATTAATTAATATATGAGGAATGAATTCAAGACTCATGGGGAATATATCTATATGATGATGAGTTATGGATTTCACCGATTAAAGGACCATTTCCAGGTGTATGTATTTTTGAGTCGACCAACCATGTGGTTTTCAGTGGGGATATATTTATGAATTAAACTATTTAGTAGTCCCATTTATATATTTGGGACATTTTTTGAACTAAATAATCCATACGAAATGCTTGAAGTTTATAGAGGCTAGTTTTGGGAATCCCTGTTGAAAATCTTTTGTTAAGGGAGGTTTCATCAAAAAAACTTAATGATGTAGACCATTTTTATGAAGGGAATAGAATAATATAATAACCCTAAGGGTCTAATCAGTTAGGGATAAAAAACACTATATATTCCTCTCATGGGAGGACTAAACCCAACTATCAAATAAATACATGATTGAAGGGGGGAACTTGAGCATGCATGGGTTTTGGATCATGTAAATATGGTATTTTTTAAGAGTTCTAAGAATATGATAATAAATTGTGAGTTGATTCATGATAATGAGTTTCCAGAAGTTATTGATGGATATTTTTTTATACGAATTATGATTCTCGAAAGATTGGGAAGCCTAATTTGACTTAATATTGGATGAGCATTGTGAACCAAGAGAACGAAACCAGGGTCTGGGACAAGGGTGAAATGGTTCTATTGTATGGTATTAGGGTAAAGTGGAACCTTCGTATAAGACTAGGGTGATTTGGTTCCCAAATATAGGACCAAATAATAGTTTCACCTTTTTATAGAACCTACATGATTGTTTTGGCATATGGAATTCTAGTATTGTTCTCTTGGGATTAAATGAGAAAGTGACACCCTTGTATGTGATTTATAGGATGACCTATGTCTTTGTTTCCCTATCATGGGATCTCTAGGATATGTGGGGAATATAATTAACCAATATGGTCCTGTCACGATTAATTGGATATGTGTAACCCTAGTATTTACCACCTAAGATAGGTTGGGCACATGATGCCCTATTACAGTCATTTCAGGATAGGTTCCTTATCCTTAAACCTGAATGAGTGTCGGGGATGTGGTTATTCATAATGTTTTAATTACTTTAAATAATAAAATAACACTAAATTAACCTTGTATTCCTTATGGATATTTATCATGAGTTGCCTAAATGGGAGGAAGAGTGTAGGGCACACACATAGAAGTAGAACGTGGGACATTTGGAGGTCCTCCTTTTTCACTCCCAAATGGGAGGAATGGTGTATATTTATGGGAAACATGAGGGTATATAATAAAACCAATTATAATGTTAGGATAGGTTGAGTTACTCACATAAGGAGAGATTGGTAAGAAACCTTGGAATGCAAGAGTTTCATACTAAGGAGTCATGGGAATAAAAGGGACTTATGCATATTGAGGCCAAGTGGAAAATTTGAGATACATGTGAAGGTGTAAAAAATATTTTGGTTTATTATAGAGTAGTGTATTAGAGACCTAAAATAGAGGCCATACATGATATTTCTTACATGCATGAATAATTTGGCATGAAAACCCATGGAAAAAAATAGAATCATATGTCAAAATGACCTTATAACTTTCTGACCCCTCTCCACCAAAGGTTTATTTTACGTCCAAAAAGAGTTAAACCTATTAAAAAGGGGGTGGTAACAAATTCCCCCTCTTAATCAGATCAAATTAATATAGAAAGGATTAAAATATATTATAAATATAACACTAGTGAAAATATAACATCAAGGTAGGGTGTGTACATTTAGTTTGGAGAGTGGGGAACATGACACATGCACTGAGTCTTTTTGAATTCATAACTTATACATGGGAGGTGATATCTAATTTATGAGAATGAGAGGTTTATAGAAATTTTAAATAGAAGGGGATCGATTCTAATTCATGAATACCTAATTAACGCCTGATGACCCACCCATTTATTTTTTCTCAATTCATGCATTATACAACTGTTAACCCTTAATTAAAACCTCACTCTAGATTAGGAATATTGAGGTAGGAAACAACTAATGTTAACATATCAACACACTTTAATAAAATATCCTTGTAAAAGAGAGTTAAGATAAAGAAAAAAAGTAAATGGATCTGAGTTAAAGCACCTGGGTGAAAATTTATCCTTAATTTAAATTTCAACTGGTGGTCTTTATACTTGGTTAATATTTTCCATTAATGTAATATTGCAATTAATTTTTATCAATCAAAATAATATTTTTGAATTTTATTTTATAGGATAATTGATCATCCCTAAAATATTTTTCAAATTTTGAAGAAGTTGGTTATATTTGTCAATTTGTCCACATTATCAAATAAGGATAATAAAGTAAGTACATGACAAACATATTTAATCTCACAAAATCAATGAGAGAGAACCACCAATGATTCCCAATATTATACTGTCTCCCATTATATGTAAATTGTCTTTGGATGGTGTTTTATATTCCGGGTATAGAAGATAAAATCCAAAACTCTTAGTTCAAAGGTTATGTTAATATAGTCAGTATAAATATATCTTCAAGGGGATCATATATCAATAAGGGTTAGGGAAACCCTGTATACAAATTTCATCCATATAATAATTTCCTAGATAATTGAACATAGATCAGAGTCCTAAATTCACTTTTACTCCTTAATATTTCCTAAATTGGCTACAAACCAACTCTAAGGTTGGATAGAGTATTTTAACCCATGTCATAGAGGTGATGTTAATCCTAAGTGGATGTGGGAATTATATTTCTATTATAAATTTACTATGATTAAAAACTATGTAAAGGAAATAAAAATATATGAATCTATTTGGATATAAGAGACATAAGTATACAAGTCCATAAACCTTTCAAAAGTATAACTATTTCCTATACCAACGGTTTTATATCCATGAGAGGATGGGCCATGGCTATAGTTTCATATAATTTTATTTGAATATTTTTCCCATGGAAAGATAAATCAAGTTTATATGGGAATACTGCTTGTCGAAGTAGGATCTGTGGTGGAAAATAATATTTCCACATCTGTCCTTACCCATGTTTCTATGATGGCATGTGAAATATATAGATGGAACGATAATGTCTTGGGAAAGTGTTGGGGAATATTTTTACCATATACATCCACAAACATGGAAACCTAGTCGTATGTGAATGAAATATTAGCATGGCGATGTTTCACATGGAAACATGTTTATTGTGAAAAACCTATTTCTACAGTCATGTGGACTTTGGAAATATTGTACTATGTGGGGAAAAAATTCGATAAAAAAGTTCCCATAGAAATTGGATCCATCTTGGAAAATTTTTATTTTTAGTGATAATTATAATAATAATCAATTATTAATTATTAATGATATATACATATATGAAAAATTATGAATATACATTAAAAAATAAAAATAGAGAAGTTGAAAGTTGTCTATGGTCTAAGGATGAGAATTCAAGATAAAATACTATGATCATATTTATTTTGAACTATATCCATTTAAATGAGAGTATTTATAATGGATATAGTTCAGATAAAATAATCATGTATATACCCAAGGGATTTAGCCTATGGAAATAGGAATATATTCCCACAAGTAACACCTGTTTCTATAAGAAAACAACCCATGGATATAACTTATATCAATATCCACGAAATGAAAATCCTCATAATTATTTACCATAGTGATAGGATATATCCATGGGAAATGGAATATGTCTATGGTTTCTATATATAGATATAAGACTATTTTCTTCTTGTGTTATTCCTGAACTGCTCAGCCTCTAGTTCTCATAGGTAAAAAAATCCACTTGCTTCATGGAGAAGTTGTATTCTATCTATGGGATATCTATAAGTTAATCATAAAACTAATCCTTGTAGGTATATATGAGTAGTACCTCCCCCTGAACAATTATTTTTGAGATCTCACACAAATACCATGATTAACATATGAATTACTGAGAGGATCCATCAATGTTATGGGTAAGGATCCCCATCCATTAATATATTTTATTATTAAAATTCATGAATATAATGTTGATCCCACATGGAGATGATATATGTTCAATAATCCAAACTATATTCCCCCTTACATAGAAGAGTATAATCTTGGGTATATACAGTTCTATGATAGAGAGGGGCCAATATGAGTAATGAGGTTATGATGTCTACCTAGGGATCGATCATCAAAATCAATTTAATACTTTCTCACCTTGTGGATAAGAGGATTCATTCCCATAGTTTTTTAATAAAAATTTTTAGTATGATCATATAATTTCATGGTGGTTGTCGAGTAGATAAAAAGCTGTCCCATCGACCTTTCAGTAATGGTTCTAACCAGAATTCACTAGTTCCCAATGCACATTTATATTGGTAAGTCCCCATTCCATATATTAGGTCCATTTAAAGTATTTTTGGTATGGATAGTGAAATAATTCAATGCATTTGATCTCCTTAGAAAATTCCAATTACTGATATGCAATTCCATGCTATTCATCCAGGATAGTTTTTGCATTATGCCCTTATCATTGGAGGATGAAAAAGGATTTTAGCCTATTAATTTTTTTACTTTGATATTAAATTCATCCCCCATATTTTTAACGCCCTGATATTTTTTGAATTCATTTTTCGAATTAATTTTATCTTTTTGATATTTTTACATTTCATGCAGAACTAAAAAATAGTCTATTTTATAGCACTATGTTGGGATTGCGTTATAAGAAACACCATGTTAATTGTGAACAAAACACATAATAATGTTTATATTTCCTTAAATTTAACTCTGAGGTTAGTTTTTGTTTCATTAAAGACCAATTTTCCTTTATTTATTGAATTATATGAAAAAAAGAGTTTTAACAAATAACAATATGTTATGAAAATTTTATTTAATATATTAAGATATAAACTGGGAATTTAATTATTAGTAATAAAAATGTTTAACTAAATTATGAAAATATATTTTTTACCCAAATATAAAATGAATTAATTGGTTACAAGTTAATTATAAATTAATATGAAAACATATTTAATATAGAGGTATATATTATTTTTTATGCTTACAAAGATGTTTTATCCTAAAATATTAATGTAATTACAATTATTAAGTGATATTAATGTAATATTTATTATATAAATTATTTAATAAAATATTTATTATATTAATCTAATATATTTGATGGTCTTATCATAAAAACAAACCCAATTTTACGCAAAAAATACTGTATTTTTATTATGGCACTTTTACTGCCTTTTAATGGCGAACCAATATTAAATAAAAATTTGGAAACATTATATAACATATATATATAAATAAACATAATCTTTTAAAGTTAAAAATAAAAATGACCTTCGGGTGAATTTTTTGTATTTGTATGTGATGTTTAATTTTTAATAAATAGTAAAAAAACTAAATTTTAAATCAAATATTCCTTTTCATCTAATTTATTTATAAGGTTAAATTATATTTTGAATTGGTTTCAAAGTATAATTAGATAATATTTTATCAATTAATAAAATTTAGGTTATTTGACTCAATTTTTCTTTGAAATTGGGTATAAAAATAGAGAAAACTTTTGAACATTTTTACCTTAAAAACCCTCACTATCATATCGTCTATAAGATTAAATATAAATTAATTTCTGCCACTCATGTGATAGAAATTTGGAAAACTTGATTACATATTTTGAGTAATAAAAATTTATAATTTATAATATTGTAAAATTTGTTATTACCAAAAATATTAGTGAATGTAATTAAAATTAATTACAATGATTAAATTGAAATTAATCTTAACAAGGGAATAAACCTTAAAATTAAGGCACCAAATGACCTAGAAACAGGTAAAAAACCCATTTTATAGCTATTTTTCAGAAATAAATCTTCCATTATTGATTTTTTATAACTTATTTTACTTAAAAACGTTGGTACACCTAACTTGTTTTAAAAAATTCCAAGTGTGTCCTTTCCATCCCCTTTAAAAGGCCACTGAATATACCACTTAATTACACCTCTAAAACCATTTAGGATATGCCATTATCTACCTAATACACTTTAAAAATACCTTCCTTCCTCATTTATGACTCCCTTTGGGTATAAATCAATCCAAGGAATCCTTTTGGTAAAAACCAAAAGGAGTAACCTGAATAAGGGGTAACACCCTTCCTCAACCTCTTTTATTTTATTTTCATTCTCCACCACCTAAAATATCAGTATTAAATTATTATATAATAGTAGAAATATCCTATATATAATTATATGTTGTCATTATTATGGTTATACTTGAAAATAAACACACTTCCATCAAATGGGTAACAAACATACTGTTTATGAGTATGATGAACTACCGCCTCATGAATTGATGATTGCTTGTTTTTTCCTTTACCACTATTCATGGTTTGGAATTAGGGTGGAAACTATTTTTATATAAGTTATATATAAAAAATTATGTATTTATTCATATTTAATTCCTTTATAACTCATACCTTTATACTTTTCATCTTTTGTAAATACGATTACATCATTTGTGGACTACCGCCTCCTCAAAGAGATGTGATATGTTCACATACTACATAGAATGTAATAAAGATGGATTTAATTAATAATATGTCAAATATAAAATATATATATGATATTTATTAAATAATTACATTTCTATAGATATAATATATAATATATAATTTTTTATTACCTTTTTCGCACAAAAAAAAGTGATAACGTCGATCGTCGATGTGTGGATTACTGCCTCTTAGGCGCGATGCGATTCCTTTTACATCAGAATAATTATTTAGATAAGTATATATAATTAAATATATATTAATTTATTATATATTTATCATTATGTAATGATATATTTTTTCTTACCTTCTTATAATAATGATCATTGAAAAATCGGAACGTTACTCATATACTAATACCACCTACTGCCTCCATGGTTGTAACGCTGATTAATTTTTCACAACCTCCATCCATGATTAGTTATTGAAGTATAATCAGTGTATAAATATGATAATTATGTCATTATTATCATTATTTATATTTTTATATAGTTTACCATTTGACTTTAGTCAACCATCCAAATCTGTTTCATAACACATGAACCGAATATTGTCAAAACACGCGATTTAAAATTAATTATTCAAGTAGTTGTATAAAACATGGTAAATAGTGATGGAAAAGTAATTATAAACTTGAAAAATGTTCAGAATAATTTAATTAAAAAACAAATTTCTATTATCCTGTAATATAAAGACACATGTTACAAGTCAGACTCAAGGTAATGTAATTTCACCTCACTTTTTATTTCAGTGAGATACATGACTTATTCACATTCATTGATTTTGTGTGGTGTATATGATGCCCATGAATGTATTATATGATAATTTTAATTAAATTTATCTGTATTTACGTATACATTTTATGATCTCTCTTTCAAGGGGTTTATGTTTCAAAAGTTACCCAAACGGTAAAGTAGTTTTGTCTCAATTTTTCTTCTTTGAGGAACATGCCATGTTATGAACCTATATTTTTCTATGAGGTGTATATACTACCTCTGACATGTTATATCATGATACCAGTTATTTTTATTATATTTTATGATTTATTTAAAGTTAATATTTAAATTTTATTATGATTAATTGTTAAAAATGTGGTAATAGTTTATTGAAATAATATCATTATTTATCGAGATTGTTTATGATTATGATTCCATTAAGGAAATATTATAATCCATATCAAAATAAATATCATGAATTTTATTCTCATATTATTATTAATGGTGTAATCATTTATTGGTAAAATTGTTTTCACTCTTGGGTATATACGATGATAAATAAAGTATTTTTATGAAATTTAAAGTTTTACACTCTATTATGTCAAAAATCTATGCTCTTTAAAAAGAATGTTTTCAAAAAATGGTTTCAAAATATTTTATATAAATCAGTATAATTTGTAAAATTATTTCAATTGAAATGGTTTTCAAAAAGTTTTCAAGTTCACATTATATTTTTTCAAATATTTTTTAATGAAAAATGTTTATCAAATGTTTTGAATCTTATTTTGTATGTTTTTGAAGAAAATGGGATTCAAACTTATTTCAAGATTTTTTAATATCATTTCAAAGAAAACTATTTTCAATATATTTTCTAGATTATTTTGTATAATTTGAAGGAAAAATGTTTAAAAAAATATTTTAATCCTCCTTTCTATGTTTTCATGGTATTTTATAAAAAAATGGTTTTTAAAACGTTTTTTGTATTAAAAATATTTTTTCAAAGAAGAGAAGAAATTTTCCTCATATTTCTTTGAAAAATATTTCAAAATTATATTCCATTTAAGTGATATTTGTTGATGTAACTCATTATCTTTTGGGAAATGATCCAAATGTTCCATTCATATTATTTCTCTAAATGATTTATATTTTTATGGAATACTATTTTTGAGACTCATTCCTCTTTCATGAGTTATATGCTTAGAAAACCTATTCCTCTTCCATGGGTTTTACAATTATGGAACCAAATTATTATCATGGATTATGATTTGATGATGTGACTATGAAACCCTTATTTTTCCATATTTTAAGATGGGATTACAAGTTTATGATAGCAAATTCATTTCATGGGATTATGATATGATGTTTATAAAACCCATTTCTTTTTAGGGGTCATGATGTGATCAATGTTTTAATATCTTGTGGAACATGTATAAAATATTTTTTCATGATATGGGTGAGACCTATATATCCATAAAATTAATTGGGAAAAGATTTATATCTCATGTGAAAATGATGATAATCTATTGGATGGTTTTGATCCTATATGGGAATATGGGGAAACCCCATCACTTATAATAAATGACCACAAATGGGGATGGTGTTGTGTTATATACAGTAAGTGTAATCACCATAAATATTTAATATATGGAACCTTGATATAAAATAGGAAGATATGGAAACTTGAACCCTTGAAAGAAGGATTGTGATTGGGTGTGGTTGTGTTTCGTAAACCATAGTTTTAGTCCCCATGAATTGCTCAGATAAGTTATAGTAATGTGTCTTGACTTATAGAGATTGATATTATATGTTTATGTGTATGAATCAATTCCATGTATTATTCTTATGTTAGGATTTCATGGATTATACTAATGTTTTCTTTATGATTTATCTCTTATGAATTGTTAATATTTATTCCATGATTAATGTCTACGATCTTTTATATGCAGGGTAAAATATTTGAATGTTATGATCATGTTATCATATCATTATTTGTACGTTATTATTATATATTTACATTATTTACCCTTACTAAGCATTTAATTTCAACCCTTTCTTATGTTTCCTCTCTCTAGGTTATGAATAAATTATTTAAGTATAATTACTATGGGGAATATATTTATAATAAATAATGAATATATATCACTATGTAAGAAGTTTTTTGTTCCATGTTTCCAATGGCACTAAACTCATTTTTTATATGAAAGTTTATTTGTGTAATGTTTTACATATTTCTCAAAAATTATGTAACATCTATGTAAGATAAGATTGAGTAGTTATAGTTGTTATCAGAGAGATATTTTAGTATACTTTAAGAATATAGGATGAGAAAATTTTAGTGATATTATTAATAATATTTCTAATGATATGTTGAGGGAAGTCCTAAAGCATATGTATAATGATGATTTAATGTTTTGGAAAAGTTCTTGGAATTTTGGTAAAGGATAATGTGAGTGATTTCCTAGAATTACATCCCATTTTGGGTAATATAAGTGTATGTGGATCTGACATAGATGTACATAGGGTTAAAAACTCTGACAAGTTGTAGTGGGCTTTACTTGGCATAACCTAGTACATGAAAATAGGCTTTACTACACACCTAGTTTTACATTCCTAGGGGATATACATTGGGAATTCAAAAATTATTTATGAACCTTCATGAATTTATTTAAGTAAAACATTAATATGAAAAAACTAAGATAAACCTCAGGTGTTATGGATTAAAGAAGTAGGATCCATGATTTAGACATCCAATATGTAATTTTTCATAATTATGTGGTTTTATATGTTGATAATTGTCTCTAATTAAATGATTTATAATATTATTAAATAGAAGTAACTTGAAGTAACATGGTTAGCATTGACTGTTTCATATGTGGAATGTATGGTCATTAGGAAAATTAATTTCCGAAGTTGAAATCTCCTAACAATAATCAAGAAGGTGGTATGAGTATTGGTTATTCTTCTGAAGATAAAAAGTATGAAATCAACATGTGAATGTTATACGACACACTTTTATTAATTCATAAATTAAATATAAGAATGATGATTAGATTGAGGTTGAGGAACATTAGGGCAAGATTTATATTTCATATTCTAAGAAAGAGATCGATCTTATTGAATTAGTTGATGAATCATGAGTAATGGTTTGAGAATAATTCTGGAACAATGAAATTATTATGTTTTGGAATTCAGTGATTATATTATATGAATCCTGAAATATATATATATTTTTAGTATAATTTTTCATTAAGTATTGAAAAAGATAGGTTTAATGGTGATTTCCTGGAACCCTGATATTTTGATTATGGGATGGTAACCCTAAATTATAATGGACTATACTTTACACATAGATATTATTTTGCCTACCTTTAAAATTTCATGATCCATTCATTATAAATCTATAAATATTATATCTGTTATGATCCTCATCATGGTTTGGAAAACATGGTTTTTTCAACTCAAAGCATCTTCCACCTTGTCTGATTTCCTAGTGTGGTAATTTATTGAGAAGTCATAATCCTTTATCAACTACAGCCATCTTCTTTGGATCATATTCATCTCCTTTTGTGTGAAAATATACATTAATCATTTATTATCTATATAAATTTCACACCTTTCACCACAAAGATAATGCATCTATATCTTTAATGGAAAGATTACCTAAGCAAACTCCAAATCATGAGTTCGTTAATTTTCCTCGTGAATTTTCAACTCTTATAAAGCATAATCTATCAACACGTATTTTTTTCTTGAGAACACATCCCATCCATTTCTTGGATGTATCATTGTAGATCACAAACCTTCCTCCACTACAAGGAAGTGTGAGCACTAGTGCATAAGATAACCTTCATTTCAGCAATTTGGAATTCTCTTCACATTCCTCCATCCAGACAAACCTAACTCCTTTCACATTCAATATGGAGATTAGATTAGATAATCATGAAAAATATTTCACAAAACATCTATAATATCCAACCAAACTAAGAAAAGTTTGGATCTTATTTACCATTTTTGGTTTCAACCAACATTCAAAAACTTATGTTTTTTATGTATCCACAGATATCTCTTCTCTTATGATCATATGACCAAGAAATGAAACATTAAAAATCTAAAATTCACAATTGGTAAATTTCTCAGAATTCTTCTCCTTTCTTAGGGTATTCAGTTCAATTCTCAAGCAGTATTCATGTTCATCCTTTCTATTCAAATAGACAAGAATATCATCTATAAATACTACAAAAATTGATTAATATATTCTCTAAAGACTCTATTCATTAGATCCATAAAGATAGTGGGGGAATTAATAAGATAAAAAGGCATCAATATAAATTCATAGTGTCCATACCTTGTACGAAATGTCATCTTTGTTCTATCCTACTTTTTTACCCTTAATTGATGATATCCTAAATGAAGATAGATATTGGAAAAGTATTTAGATCCACATAGTTGGTCAAATAATTCATCAATGCGTGGAAGATGATATTTTTCTTGATAGTGATCTAGTTAAGTTCTCGATAATAAATGTAGAGTCTCATTGATCCATCTTTCTTCATAGAAAATAGAATAAGTTCTTCCCAAGGTGGTGAACTAGGGTGTATGGATCCCATATCAAGATTCTCTTGGAGTTGATTCTTCAATTATTGTAACATAATTAGGTCCATTATATAAGGTGTCTGTGAAATAGGCACATCACTCGGTATGAGTTCTATTAAAAACTCAACTTCACAATTTGGTGGAAGACCTGGAAATTCCTTTGGAAATATATCATCAAACTTCTATAAAATGGGTGTATTCTTAATCATGAGTTTCTCCCAAAACATTTTAGATAAATAACATTAATTTAAAAGAATCAAGACCCATAAGATGTATGAAATTTCTTCTGGAAGGTTATATTCATCCTCACATTGATAAATGATCATAGATTGATCTGGAATATGAAATGTGACTTCCCTTCCTTGGAAATTGATATGATATCCATATTGAGGAAGCCAATCCACACTAAGAATCACATTAAATTCCATTAAAAGAAGAATCTAAATATTTTCAGGAAGCACTTCCCCACAAACTTCAACTGGAGATGAATTATAAACTTTTGATGTGACCTTTGTGACATTAAGAGTTTTTACCTCTAACTCAACATGTAATTGTTAAAGTAATAAGGAGTTACCCTTAAATAATTATTTATAAATAAGAATTAGGTGTATCCAAAATCAAATAAAACATTTTCTACTTTAGAGTGGATAGAAAGAGTACCTTTCACCACTTCATTATCGTACTCCACATCACCAATAGTGATTTCATGTGAATTTCCTTGTCTTTTTATATAAGAGTTTTTTATCTTTGATCATTATCAATAACCCGTGGATTAATTAATTGATTGTCATAATACCCCATTTTATTGCACTTGTAGAATTTATGTGTTTGAGGTGAATTTGGTGTAGCCTTTTCTTTGTTCATATCATTAGACATCTTTTTTTTCATCACTTCAGCATTAACCTGATTGATGAACTTATTTTCCACACTTAAAAGATTTACTAGTCCTTTTAGGATAATTCATTCCATATTTATTTCCATACTTTGAACATAAGGTAAAACCCATCTTATTTTCATTGGGGTATTTAGATTTTCAATTTAATTCAATTTTTATCTTATTATCAAACCCATATGATTGATGGGTTACTACAATATCCATATCAACCTTGAAAAAACATCAAACAATTTCCTCACATCTATTAATGTCCCTTATATCTAATTCCCTTCAAGTAATTGGTTTTATGCCACTAATGAATAGATCAATTTTACACTCAGTTTAGATAATAATTCCAAAGGTGTTCCTTGCAAGTCCTGTATAATTTTCTTCATAGGTAACAAGGGATTCATCATCCTTTTTATTAAGTTAGTGTTACTATTTTTTCATATAAATTCAAAGAATATGAGGAAAGTAGTTTTTGAAAAACAAATTCTTAAACTCAACCCATTCCATATGCTCAATTTCATCTTTTCACCTTGTATTCTGGATAAGATTACTCCATTGATCAGCTTCAACTTCCTAATGATATACTGGTAAGATGAATTCACCATGTTCGGAACATTGTAGAACTGAAAATATCTTTTTAGTGGTACTGATACATTTTTCATCCACTAATGGATCAGAAGACCCACTGAATTAAGGTGGATGCTGCCTCATGAAGGATTCAACAGAATGTTGGACCCTCATTTTTTTGGATGTCTGGAATGAATCATATCTTGATAAATTTGTGTGAGCAAGGATACAATATTTTTCAATATAACCCGCATAAAATTTTGTTGCATAGGGGGAAAATTATTTCATTTCCCATCGCCTTTAGAATTAACACGGTTCCTTCAGGTTCAATCTATTGAAAAAAAAACAAGTCATAGATTGAGAAACACTAATCCTAATAAAAAAACTACATAATTAACGAATAAAATTTCAATTTAGGACACTTTAGGTTTTATCCTAGGTGATTCATGAACATATTTGAAACACTGGGATAGGATTGTAACCTATACTTAGACATATCCTTTGGTTTTTTACTATGCTTCTCTCATCCTAAAATCTAAAGGTTAACTATAACATTTCTCTAATACCAAATATAATAGAACATAACTTACATATAGATATTAAATCAAAATTGAAGAATATTTATTACAAAACCTTACAAAAACCATGCTAGGACCGTATAGGTTTAGTTACTTTATAAACTGGGAAACATAAACTATAGGTTCATAGACATCCACATTGCCCCCACTTATTTCTTCATAACTAGACTCCTTTTTGAAATATCTTAATACACTTCTCCATGACCTGGTAAAAATAATCACGTGAAAGTGTGAGCTCAAATTCTTAGTAAGGGTAAAAAAGGAAAAAATCAATCATATCATAATCATAAGAACAAAACATATTAATATCTTATCGAGCACATAAAAGATCATAATATCATGGCTTGGGAGAAATCATAAAAGTGAAATTTAATCCAAATAGTTATAAAATAATACATGGAATTTCATGGAATATACACATAAGAATAGGAAATCATTTCATATTAGTCAAGGATAATTTCTAAGACCATCATAATGGAAAAATTCCATTACTGAATGAAGTTCACTCCTCGTTCCATCCCCGTATTATTGAACCAGATTTAATTAACGTTCCAATCATGTCTATATCATGAGATATAACACATTACCAAATTAATTTTAGGGATATATAGTTCCCACCCATCCCATAATGAATTAATTCTAACATCTTCCACAAAACATATACCATTCACTGTAGCATAACATAAGGAACCAAAAAAAGGTTTCTTAAATATAATTCCATCATAACATATTCCATATAAGATAAATAGATATCATAAAAATAATTACATCATAAAAACTATAAAATAAACATAATAATAGAGATTTAAACATAAACCTATGTCACCGTAGATGGAAAATAATTTATATAAAACACTTTAACTTAATTTTTATTGAAAATATATTTTTTTTCTTCCAAAAATGTTTCCTTCCTCAAAATGCCACAAAATTTTAAAAGAAATAATTTTTTGTGAAAATTAAATTTGAATATTTTATGGGATTTTTCAAGGAAACAATTTATTATGAAATCATAAAAAACTATTCATTTTGTACAAGTGAAAAAACATTCTTCTCGTACTTTTTCTGGAAAAGTCAAAAAGTACCTTGTACAGCAAATATAAGAAGATTCCATTCATGACCTTTGGTAAAAATTCACCAATGTATAAAATTGAATTTAAAAATAATATAAGTATATAATGAATATTTTTAAATAAAGTTATAGTAAACATGGACGTAGATGATAAATATACCCCAGCAAATACTTACAAATAATCAATCTCGGATAAAAACAAGATTTGCAATGTTATCCCTTACCTTAGGTACGATATACATCTTATGTGTCCGAACCTCCTTTATAATGATTTAAATAATGTAAATTATTTATTATAGAATCATATTTATTTTTATTATAATATTTATGGTCATATTTCCATCGGTTTGTTAGTAACATTTCATTGTTACTTGTTATTCGGGTATTAACTACATTATGTTCTTATGAGTGTTTGGTCTGATAAGTTCTTATTAATTGTTTGGTTTATAGTTATATAATTTTATTAATTGTATTAATATAAGATATATCATATTTATTCATTCAATTAATTTATATAATCATTCATTAATGAATATTTTGTAGAATAAATCACAATTCACCGTGGAGATGGTAAGCCGTATGTATGCACGAGCGATGATATCATTCCCATAATAGTTGAATGGTATTGAAATATATAGTTTATAGTATCTCAAAATCAATATCATTTTATATTAATAATATATATATTTATTACTTCATTCATTATAACCATCCATATATGGTGGTGGTGAAAAACAGATTACACCACCGTGTGGAGACGGTAAGTCGTACGTATGCACACGTGGTGATTTCAATTTTCATAGTATGAGTAGAAAGTGGAATATAGTTGTTTCATAATAATAATACCCAATATACATATAATTACTAATGTTTTTATTAATTTATAATTAATCAAATCATGATGTGGAAGTAGAATAATAAAAAAGTTTGAATGAATCAGTAAATGATATTACCTCTTCTTCGAGGTGTCTCCTCTAAATCTCCTCTTGGAGCACTAGAGTTGGTTGTTGAAGAATACCAGGACCTCTATAATGTTTCTAGGGAAGTTTATAAAGTAAATTAGTTGGTAATTATCAAAAATTAAAGCTTCAAATGAAGTTAATAGTTCAGGGAGGAAGTTCCTTTTTATAATTGACGTGAGGGGAACTTTTAGAAACCTCTGAAGCATTAATTTATAATAAAATAAAGCCCCACATAAAAAGCTCCAAAAAGATCCAATTTATAATTTGAGATGAGATATGTTTCAATATCTCAAAAAATAAATTTTAGACATGTTTATATGAAAATTATGCATTATCATATTAATTAATACATAGTTATTCATTTTAATTTTTCTCTAGGGCAACAATTATTTCAATATAAAAAGGGTGAAATATTTAATTATTGAAGAAAATAAGAACATAAATAAATAAATTATAACATTTTACACCATATCATGATTATTTTATATTTTTAAAATTGTGTTATCATTTTTAAATAATTTAAGAAAACCTTATTTTGACAAAATATCAATAGTGTCAATTTTGACACTATTTATTTCATGGATTTTTAAAAATATAGAAATATGAAGTGAAACTAGATAAAAATATTCTATTAAATCTCTATAGGTTCAAGGTAATATATAAAATTCATTTTCCATAATTATTATCCAAAATTATGTTTAATAAAATATTTTTAATAACATTTAATTGATCCCTTCATTAATAAAATAATTATTACCTCAGTTTTGTTTAATTATTTAATATACTTATTAGTGGAAAAAAAAAGTCCAAATAAAATAATATTTTGAATATAAATCCATTATATTTTAGAATAACACTTTTAGTTGAATTTAACTTCTAAAAACCTAACATTAAAAATTATATACTGTTTTAAAACATGAAGGTTAAAAATTTATCTTCCCCTTAAATAAAATAATAAAAGTGTAATAATATCTTATATAAGCCTCAAAATGGTCAATAAGTCGACTCATGGATGATTTGGTCAATGATATATGCAACCAATGAGATGTTGTGAAGTATTTGGTCCTTTTTATTATTTTTAATATTATTAGAGAAATATGAGAAATTTATCCATAGAAAATTTGTATATCCCACTTAAAAATAACATGTTTATTTTTTCATATAAAAATTATTAAGATGTAAAAATATTAATTTAATAGTGGTTCTCCATTCAAAGGTGTAAAATAAACCCTAAAAATTAGGTTTTTATACAAAAAAATAGGGTTTTATTCAAACCCTGTGACTAAAATATCCATTCCCAGAATATCAAAAATGTTTTATTAAGTACCAAAAAATATATATCTCATTAATTTAATTAAAAAAATTAATTCACTCAAAAATAAATATTTATATTTATATTTTTCATAAATAATTGATAGCCAATGAATTAACAACACATTTTAATATGTTAGTTATAATTATTTTGGATAACCTAACGACTAGTATATAGCATTAATTTTATAATAAGGGAATTTTGCGGTTCTTTTAAACTCATGATTTTGTGAAAAAAATGCTACTAAAGAATAAAAATTATTTAAAGAAAATATTTCATAAAATCATTTGGGTGTTACATTAATTAATAATTTATGTTGAGATAATGATAATTGGAAAAAGACATGTTTAATATGAATAAGTAAATTAGATGGCACATATTACCCTTGAACAAATTATTAACCAAGTAGTCTGTGTATTCAAGGAATAAGTTTACAAATTATTTGATTTAAAGAGCATATCAAGTAATCATTAGAAAAAGGAAGCATCCATGTTTTCTAAATGGATTTATGTCATTTTATGTTATTACCATGTTTCAAGAAAATAATTGATAAAGTTATTCACATTCTTTGAATGTTACATACTAGAGATAGTTTATCCTATTTTGCGATTGAATGTTTAGATTATTTCATGAATTTATTTATAATGTTTTTTATTTTTATCATTCAGAAGGGTTATAAGGAAAAATATTTATGGATTGTTTAAATTAAACCATAGATTAAATATTTATGTATTGAGGATGGATTGAAATCCTTAGTTAAAATATATTTAGTGATTAACCTTATTGTAAGGATGTCCATCATATTAATTTTTGAAATTATATTATTGTGGTTTATGAAAATGAAATCATGTATGTTGGGAGACAACCAGTCATGCATGAAAAGTTTGTGAGTCCTGAACCCATAACCAAAAGAAGAGATGGGTTTCACACCTACCACTGGCTTACGTGATGTTCTGGTTAATGCCTATTTATTTTGTATGAATAAATATTAATGATAGACCAATAGTGTAACTTTTTATTTTTATAGATTAATTTATTAATAATATTGACTTTAAAGAATAGTTAGACACATATAGTTATACTTTTCATTCTTTTATAGACCTTAAGACATGTAAAAAAGTCTATTTTAGTACCTCATGCATCAATTTTAATTTCTGGAAATCCATTTCTTGAAGTAATAGATGAATTTGAAATTGATAAAAGCACAAAAAAGGATGGTTTTTTATTGAAATATATAATGTAAGTATATTTCCAAATTTTCTTGGTTAATAAAATATTTACTCAATTTTGGGAAAATGATCAAAACAATGTTGTTATAATACCTTAATTTTGGTTGAACTGATGGCCTTTTAAATCATCACAAATTGATAACTTTGAGGCCCGAAAATTTTAATTGATCATTCACTTATTTGTGATTGATGACCTCAATCACTCTATAAGTATATTTATTCTTTTCCTCCAAGTCCATGCTTTCACATCTCACCTATGTTCTCCGATGTGCAAACCTAGTTATATGTTACTTTAGGTGACCTCTATTTTCTAACTTTCCTTTTTATGGGAAGTTTTTGTATTTATTTTTATAATGTGGGATTATATTAAAGGAAATTTAATTTATTAAATACTTAATTACATAGATGAATTTTTAGGGATAAATTAATTTTAAGTGGGGTTGAATGTAATACCCATAGATTTGGGTATTTTTTTACAAATTAATTAAATCTTTTTCATATTTTTCATTTCAAGAAACGCTGAAAATGGTCTATTTTATAGCACTATGTTTGGATTGTTTAATACAGACCACCAAGTTAAACATTTTCTACACACAAAATAATGTTTAGATTTACATAATTGGAACAGTGAGGATATATTATGTTACTAAAAATACTGACTTTTCTCAATGGCTTGCATAACACACAAATCTGAGTTTTATCGAATAACTATATTTTATTAAAATATTATTTAATATAATACGATATAACATATCCATTAAATTTGTAGTTATTAAAAGGGATAACTAACTTATAAAAATACAATGTTTATAAAAAATATATAATGAATTCATTGTTCACAAGTTAAATAGAAATGAATATTAAAACAAATGTAATATGAAAGAAAATATAATTATTTTTATGAAGACAAAGATATTTTATCCTTATAAATTAAAGTAATTAAAATTATGAAGTGATATTAGTTTAATATAGAGATTATCTATTCAATAAAATATTTGTGATATTCATTCAATAAATTTTATAGGCTTAAGATAAAACCAAACAAAATTTTGTGTATAAAATACTATATTTTTATTAAGGAACTTTTGCACAACCTTTCAATAGAGAACCAATTTTTTATCTCATTTTCTTAATTTTATGAATATTCTATTTCCAAATTAATTTAAATTTTTAATTGGAAACATAAAAATTATCTTAGGGTGACCTTTTTGTATTTTTTTGTGATGTTTCATTTTTAATGAATAGTGAAAAGTACTGAAATATAAATCCAAACCGCTTTTTCATCTTGTTTATATATAAGTTATTATTATATTTTAAATTGTTTTAAAAGTTAAATTAGATAATATTTCAAAAATTAATACAATTTATCTCATTAGAAATGATTTTACTTTGAAATTGCGTATAAAAACAAAGCAGTCATGTGAACGTTTTTACATTAAAAACCCTCATTGTCATCCAGTATGCAAGATTAAATTTAAATTAATTTATACCACTTATGTTATTTTTATATGAAAAAATTGATTCCTTATTTTTAATCATAATATTGTATGATTTATTATATAGTAAACATGGTTTTTTTACTAAAAAGAGATTTGAAATTAATAAAACTTAATTACAATGATTAATTTCAAATTATGATTAACATGGGAATAAACCATAAACATAAAGAGCCAAATGACCTAGGAACTTGTCCAAAACCCATTTTATAGACATATATCGGCAATAAAGGATACATTATTGAGTTTTTTTGGTTTTTGGGACTTTATTATGGACAAACATGGGTACACCTAACTTGTTTTATAAAATTCCTCCTATGTTCATTTCCTCCCCTATAGAAGTCCACCACCTCTTCCCTTTTATTAAACCTCCCAAAACTCTTAGATTTGTCCATTATCTGACAATTAAACTAACCCAAATACATAAATTACTCTTAGAATTATCCCTTTGGGTATAAAATCATCCAAGAAAGACCTCTGGTGCAAACCAAAATGAGTTACCTGAATAAGAGGTAACACCCCTCCTCAAGGCCTTTTATTTTATTTTCATTCCCTCACCCATCAAAAATAATTATTACATGATTATATAAAAAAACCAGTATAATAAATATACATATATTTTTTTATTATATGATTTTGATCTATGAATACACACACTTCCGTCTAATGGGTAATAAACATATTATTTATGTGCACAACGAACTACAGCCTCACGAAATGACAATGGTTCATTTTTTCTGTTTCCACCATTCATGGTTGATAATAATGTTTTAACTATTTTTATATATGTTATATATAATATTTATTATTTATTTAATATTTTTTAATTATTTTATAACACATACATATATACCTCCCATATTGTGTAAATATGATAACATCATTTGTGGACCTCTGAACGATCTCCTCTTCAAAGGGATGTGATACATTTACACACTACATGGATTGTATTAAGGATGGTTTTAATTAGAAATATGTGACATAAAAAAGATATATTATATTCATGACCTAATTAAAATTCTAGAGATATGATATATAATTTTAGTTACTACCTTTTTCATAGACAAAATGTGGTAATGTCAATCGTGGATGTGTGGACTACCTTCTTCTCGATGTGATGTGATTCATTTTAAATCAAAAGTATTATATATATAATTATATATTATTTAAAAAAAATTAATTAGTTAAACAATTATCTTTATAGAAATATATTTTTCCCACCTTCTTTCTATAGTGATCATTTAAAAATGGGAACATTACTCATGCATATATACGAAATACATTCTCATTGGTTGTAATGTTGGTTAATTTTTCATAACCAACTTTATTGATTTATTTTAAAAGTATAATTTATTAATAAATTTGTTAATTATTTTTTGATTATTATTCTTTATATGTTAATATAATTACCCCTTTGACTATAGTCAACAAACCAATGTCTTTTCTTAACAGATGAACTGAATTTGGTCAAAACACTAGACATAAACTTAACTGTTTAAGTAGTTTTATAAAACATGGTAATAAGTGAAGTAATATTAATAATAAAATTATAAAAGGTTATAAATAAACAAATTAATTAACATGTGTTTATTATTGAGGAAAATAAAGACACACATGGCAAGTCAGACGCATGGTAAGGGAATTTCATATAACTTTTTATTTCCATTGGGATATTTACCTTTTTAAATACTAATTTATTTTGATTGTTTTAAATAATGAAAAAAAATTTATTCTGTTATTTTTATACTTATATTTTATTAGTTTACATATCCATTTTATTATCTCTTTTTAATGGGGTTTATATTACAAAAGTTACCAAATTAGTAAATAAGTTTTGTCTCAGTTTTCTTTCTTCGAGACAAATTCCATGTTATGCACTTATATTTTTCTATGAGGTGTATATACTAACATTTAAAGGTAATATCTTTATACTAATTCTTTTATCAATTTTGTTTCCACTTTTAATTCTATTATTTCCATTTTATTATTATTCAATGTTACCAAAGTGGTAACAATTTATTGAAACCATATCGCCATTTATCGATATTGTTTATGATTATGCTTCCATTGATGAAATAATATGATACAACTATCAATAACTATCAATAATCTTATTATCCTATGGTTATTAATAATATCATAATGTATTGGAAGAATTTTTCAACTATTCGGTACATAATAAGATTAAAAATTTCTTTTTAAAACATTTGGACATAACCTCTCTTTTTGGTCAGAAATATGTTTTCTATAAAAACCATGTTTTATAAAAATGTTTATTTTTTTAAATAATTACATCTAAATATTCAATTTATTTCCAATAAATTGATTTAAAAAACGTTTTAAATCTTTGTCTATAAGTTTTCAAAGTGTTTTAAAAGAAAAATAAATTTAAAATGTTTTTAATCTTATTTTATAAGTTTCCAAGGAAAATGATTTTCAAACTTTTTTCTAGCTTCTTTTATATGTTTTCATAGAAAAATATTTTAAAAATTATTTCAATCCTTCATTCAATGTTTTTGAGGTATTTTATAAAAAATGGATTTTAAAAGGTTTTATGTGTTAGAAGAAATTTTTCAAAGAAGAAAAGATATTTTAATCAAGAATTTTTTTTGAATGATATTTCAAAATTATTTTTCATCTAAGATGACATATGTAGATGTTACTCATGCCCTTTTGGGAAATGATCTAAAGGTTCCATTCATGTTCTTTCTCTAAATAGATTAAGTTTTTATAGTATAAAGTTTATGAAACCCATTCCTCTTTCAAGAGTTATGTGTTTATGAAAATCATTACTCTTTCATGGGGTTTATACTTGCGAAATATACTTGTTTTCATGGGTAAATATTTTATGAAATTATTATGAAACATGAATTTTTTTCACATTAGTTAAAATGTAATTACATATTTTTGAAACCCATTTCATTTCAATAGATTATAATAGGATGTTTATAATACCCATTTCATTTTATGGGTCATGATTTGATGAATGTTTTATTATCTTCTAGAACATGTATGAATTATCTTTATATGAGATAGGTTGGACCTAAATCTCCCAAAAATTCATTGGGTAATGATTTATATCTTATGAGATAATGATGGGTATCAAGTTTATGGGCTTGATCCACTATGTGCAGATGGAGAAACCTTATCCCTTAAAAGGAAAGTATTGTGCCTTGGGATGGTGGTGTGTCCCACCCAGTAGGTATAGTCACCATGAATATGGAAGATAGGGAAACCTAATCCACTACAGTAATATAAGAAAACCCAATACCATAAAGGGAAATAAAATAGACAGAGGATAGTGGTGTTTCTTTTCTAGTAGGTGTAGTCCCGATGAAGTGCTCTGATAAGTTCTAGAAGTGCACCTTGACTTATAAGGAATGATATTACATGTTTATGTATATAATTAAATTCCATATCTTATTACTATGTTATTATTTCATGGATTGTGCTCATGTTTCTCTTATGATTCATGCCTTGTGAGATGATAATATTTATTCCATGATTCATGTTTATGATTTTTTATTTATAGGGTTTGACCTTTGAATGTTATGATTGTGTTCTTGTATTGTTATGTTTTTGTTATGCATATGTGTTTACTTTTTATTACCATTACTAATCATTAAGTCTCACCCCATTCTTCTGTTTTTTTCTCCCTAGGTTATGAAGAAAAGATTTTATGTATAATTAATAAGGGGGAAGATCAATATGGTAAAAATTGAAGATATATCACTGAATTAAAATATTTTTGTTACAAGATTTGAAAGGCATAAAACTAATACGGTCTTTGGGTGTCCATTTGTATAATCTTTTCATTATTATATAAATGATGTATTTTATTTATATGTAATTTTTTGGTTGTTATAGTCGGTATAATAGAGAAGGTTTAGTCAAACATTGAAAATTATTATGAAAAACATTTACTGATATCCCTATAAATATTTCCAAGGATATGTCTAGTGATGTGTTTATGGATACATATATGGACGACGTAATGTTTTGGAAAATTTACATGAATTTTGGTATATGATATAGTCAGTGGTTTACTAGCATTACATCCAAGTATATATACTACAAATGAATGTGGATCTAGAACAGATGTACATTGGGGTAATAACCCCGACATGGTGCATCTGTCCTGATTCGGTACAACCTGGTAGTTGAAAATGTTCCTTGGTGCACACCTATTTTGACACTACCAGGGGTTATGCATTGGGAATTTACAAACACTTTATGAACCATCATGAAAGATTTAAGTAGAATATGGATATGAATAACCTATTATAAACTAAAGGTTATATGGATTAAAGAAGTAAGATCCATTATTTAGGCTTCTTATAAAAAAGTTTTAATGTTTGTGTGGTTTTCAATTTTGATAAGTGTTTCTCATGATGAGATTTAAGATCTTATTCATTGGACGGAACTAGAAGGAACGATGATAACATTTAATGTTTTAGATACTGAAAGTACGGGCATTATGAAAATAAATTTTCCTAGTGAAAATATAATAAAAATAATCAAGAATGTATTATGAGTGTTAGTTATCCTTATGAAGATTAAAAATATTAAATCAATATGTGAAGATGTCATTATATTGTTTTTTACATTAAAAATTAGAAACACAATTAGATTGAGGTTATTGATCCTTAAGATATGATTTATATTTCATATTCTACAATAGATGTATTAATGAATAAGTTGATGAAGACTAAGTAATGGTTTAAGAATAAAGATGGATGAATGATGTAGTTATGTTTTGGAATTCAAAGATTTTGTCTTATAAATCATGAAATATATAAGTATTTTTATTATAAGTTTTAATTAAGGATATAAAAGGATATGTGTAGTTGTGATTTCATGGAACAATGTTATTTTGATTAAGGGAAAGTGACCCTTAATTAATGTATGATGTTAATATAATTTTCTTTTGATAAAGATATGTTGGATATGAATAAGTAATTTGTATAGTACAAATTACCCTGTAACTAATTATTGAAAAAGTTTTCTACATCATCAAGGATTATGTTTACAACTTCATGAATTTAAATATTGTATATAGTAATATTTGGAATAAGTAAGCATGCATGTTTCCAAAAAGGAATTAATGTAATTCAATTTATTACCATGTCTAAAGAGAATATTTGATGATGGTATTCTAATTATTTTAATGTGAAAGAATAGAGCTAAATTTTGAATTTTTTGGAATGAATGTGAAGCTGATTTCATTACATTATTTGTAATTTTTTGTATTTTCATCTTTCAGAAGGGCTATAAGGATAACCATTTATATTAATATTAAGTTAAACTTCAGATGAAATATTAATGTCTTGAGGTTGTATGGAAAACCTTAGTTAAAGGATATTAATTTAATAATCTTATATCAAGGATTCCTAACATATTTATTTTGGAAATTATAAAATTGTGGTTTTATAAAATAACATCTTTTATGTTTGGTGACAACCAATCATGTCCGACAAGGCCGCAAGTCTTCAAACCATGACCAAAGGATAATAAGTGTTTCATTCCTACCACTATCCTATGTGATTTATTAATTAAAATTTAATTATTTTTTATGAATAAATATTAATTATCAACAAATAGTGTTATATTTTATGTTTAGAGATTAATTTATTAATAATATTAATTTCTGGAGATCATTTTCTTGTAGAAATGGATGAATTAGAAATTGAAAAAAGAACAACTAAATGATTATTTTTAATAGAAATATCTCAATTGAGTATATTTCCTCATATTCTTGGTCAATAATATAATTTCTCAACATTAATAAAATGTTGAAAAAATGATGTTCAAATCCCATAATTTTTGTTGAACTAACGGTGTTTTAAGTTATAAAAAATTTAAGACTTTGAGGCTCTCATGTTTTCATTGACCATTCACTTGTTTGGGATTGAAGACCTAAATAACTCCCTAAGAATATTTATATTTATTCTTTAAGTCCTTGTTTTCACTTCTCACCTATGTTCTCTTATGTCTACAACTAGTTATATGTTACTTTTTGTAACCACTATGTTTCAAAATATCATTTCTAAGGGAAGTTTTAGTATTTGTTTTTATGATGTAGGTTTCTTATTAAGTGAATATATAAGTAGTAATTCCTTAATAACCCATATGAATTATGATGGTATAATTCACTTTCATGGGGTAAAAAGTTACTCACTAGGTTTTGTGATTTTTTTCGAAATAATTTAATTTTTTTTTATTTCATGAAACACTGAAAATAGTTTATTTTATAACACTATGGTTAGCTTGTTTAATATATATCACAAATTTTATCATGCACAATACACAACCTAATTTTTACCTTTCCCTAAATTCAACACCAATATTATCTTTTGTTAAATGCAAGACTGACTTTCCACGATGGCTAGCTTAACACACAAATCATAGTTTTACAAAATAATGATATATTATTGAAATATTATTTAAATAAGAAGTTATAACCTTACCATTAAATTAATAGTTATGAAAATGTTTAAACAAATTATGAATATTTATTCTTTACCAAAATATAAAATTAATTAATTGGTGACAAAATAGTTATAAATGAATATTATAAATGAATTGAAATAAAAGAAAATATTATTATTATTTGGCTTATAAAGCTATTTTATCATAATAAATTAATGAAATTATAATTAGTACATAATATTATATAATATATATATTTATATATTATATATTCAATAAAATAATTTTTATATCCATCCAATATATTTGGTAGTGTTTATATAAAAACAATTCTATTTTTTGCATAAAATACTATATTTTTATTAAGGCACTTTTACCACCTTTTAACAGTAAAACTATTTTAAATAAAATTTTGACACTTCAATAAATCTCAAATGTCAAAATATATTTAATAATTTAAAAAAACATAAAAATTATCTTACAATGAAATTTTGATATTTTAATATGATGTTTCTTTTTTAATGAATAGTAAAAATACTGAATTTTAAATCAAAACTAATTTTTCATCTAATTTATTTATAAGGATAAATTATATTTTAAATTTGTTTCAAAGTTTAATTAGATACTGATTTATAAATTAATTCAATTTATGTCATTGGAATCAATTTCAATTTGAAATCTGGGTATAAATACATAGTAAACTTTTCACCATTTTTACTTTAAAAACACTTGTATCGTCTCGTCTTCATGATTATATTTAAATTAATTTTTGCAACAATTATGATCAGAATTTTGGAAAACGGATTCCATATTTGGAATTAGAATAATTTATATTTTAATATAAGGTAAACATATTTTTTTGACCTAAAATATTAGTGTAATTAATTAAAATAAATTACAACGATTAAATTGATGTTTAGCTTAACATGTGAATAAACCCTAATCTTACGAGCCCAAATCACCTATCCACTTGTACACACCCATTGTAAGTGCATATTTAGGCCATAAACCATCCATTTTTAATATAGATTGGTTTTTATGACTTTTTTTAGGTAAAACCCTGGGTACGCATAAAACATCGTGAGGTGGTGATTTTTTTTATGAATTTTGGTTGTTTTTTTATGACATTTTTAAAATATAGTTTTTAAAAACTTGGTCTCAAAATTGACATGTGTGTCCTTTCCGTCACCTATAAAATGCCACCACCTATCCCCCGTAATTACACATCTCTAACCACTTATAATCATCCATGATCTACCCAATCCACTTCCCAACACCCCTACCTACCTCCTTGATGCCACCCTTCGAGTAGAAAACCATACAAGGTATCCATTTGGTACCAACCAAAAAGAGTTAACTGAATAAGAGGTAACACCCTTCCTCAATATCTTTTATTTTATTTTTAATATATACCCCAAAAAATATCATTATTCCATGATTATATAAAACACAAGTATCCTCAAAATATGTAGAAGTTGGTATAAAATGGGTTAAACCTACACTTACACACAATTCTATATAATGGATAACATACATACAATTTATGTGTACAATGATCTACCACCTCATGAAATGATGAATGTTAATTTTCCTCTAACACCATTAATAGATGGGAATTATAAAGGAAAATCTATTTATATAATTTATATATAATATTTATTATTAATTTAGAATTATTTATTTATTTTATAATAAATACCTTTATACTTATCATCTTATGTAAATATGATAACATCATTTGTGGATGTGTGGAATACCGCCTTCTCAAAGAGATGTTATACGTTTACACACTAAATTAAATATATTAAAGATGGTTTTAATTAAAAATATGTGTCATAAAATACATTTATATGATATTCAAGACATAATTAAATTTCTGGATATATAATATATAATTTAATTTATTGCCCCTTCCACACACAAAAAAACTGATAATGTCGATTATGGATGTGTGGACTACCACCTTCTCAACGTGATGTGTTTCATTTTACATAACAATAATTATATATATAAGTATAAATGATTAAATAACATGTTATTTATTACATAATTATCATTATGAAATGATATAGTGTTTCTCACCATCTTTCCATAATGATCTTTGAAAAATGGGAATGTTACTTATGTGTATGTATGACCTGCACTTTATATTTTTTTAACATTGGTTCATTTTTTATAATCACCATTCATGAATGGTATTAAAAGTTTAATTGATGAATAAATGTGATAATTATTTCATGATTATTATTCTATATATGTTTATATAATGAACCCTTTTACTATAGTCGACCAACCTATGTTGTTTCTTAACAAATGAACCAAATTTGGTCAAAACAACCGACCTAATCATTATTGTTTAAGTAGTTGTTTAATACATGGTAATAAGAGAAATAAAAGTAATAATAAACCTGAAAATGTTTCTGAATCAAGTAATTAATTGAAATAATTTAATTTTTTCTGAATATAAAGACACAGGTGACAAATCAGACTCAAGGTAATGAAATTTCATATCAGTTTTGATTTTTATGAGATACATGCCTTATTAACCACTCATTTCTTTTGTGTGGTGTATATAATTACAATGAATGTATTATATTATTATTATAATTAAATTTATGTTTATTTATGTATAAATATTATGATCTATCTTTCATGGGGTTTATGTTTCAAAAGTACTAAATCCCTAAATTAGTTTTGTCTCAATTTTCCTTCTTTGAAACACATTCCATGTTATAAACCTATATTTTTCTATGTGGTTTTTATAATAAATTTGAAATTTGATATCATGATCCTACTTATTTTTATGATATATTTTTATTCATATATTTTTATTCTTTCTATTTTATTATGATTTAATGTTTCCACAGTGGTAATTGTTTATTAAAGAAATCTCATTGTTTAACAAGGTTGTTTATGATTATTCTTCTATTAATGAAAATATTATGATCCATATCAGAATAACTCTCATGATTTTATGTATCCTATTGTTATTCATGATATCATCATGTGTTGGAACCATTTTTCCATCATTCGGTACCTAATATTATGAAGAATTTGTTTTTAATAATTTTTAACTCTACCACTCTGTTTGGATGGAAATTTCTGTTAATTAAAAACCTTATTTTCTAAAAATGTTTCTAAAATTTCTCTATAGTTATTTATAATTATTTAAATTATTTCCAATTAATGAATTTTATAATTTTTTCAGTCCTTCTCAATATTTTTTTAATTGTTTTCAATGAAAATGTTTTTAAGATATTTAAACGGTTATATTATATGTTTTCAAGGAAAATAGTTTTCAAGGAAATTTTTTTTTCAATTTTTTATGCATATTTTATAAGTTGTAGAGGGAAAATGTTATAAAATATATTTTAATATTAATTTATATGTTTTCATTTTTTCATTCTTCTTTTATATATTTTAACAGAAAATAAATTTCCAAATTTTTAAGCAGCTTTTATGTGTTTTTGAGGAAAAATGGTATAAATGTTATTTGAAGATTTATTTCTATGTTTTCAATGTATTTTATATAAAAATGGTTTTTAAAAGGTTTTATGTTAGAAAAATACGTTTTCAAATTATAATAGATATTTTCCCCAAGAAATATTTTTGAATTATATTTCAAAATTATTTTTCATTTAAAATTAAATCCATTAATGTTACTCATGCACTTCTGCTAAATGATTCAAAGATTGAATTAAAATTTTTCTCTGAATAGTTTATGTTTAATCAAATAATGGTTATGAAACACATTCCTCTTACACAATTATACTTTTATGAAACCCCATCATATTCCACTAGTTTTATTCTTCTGAAACCCGCTTCTTCTCATGGTTTATGCTTTTATTAAATGATTATGGAACCTATATGTTTCCTATGGTTACGAAATGATTAAATGTATATGACACCCATTTAATTTTAGGGGATAATGATAGGTGTTCATAAAACCCATCTATTTTTATGGGTCATGATATGATGAATGTTTTATTATCTAATGGAAAATTTATGAATTTATTTTGTTATCAAATGGGTGGGACCTATATCTCCCTCAAATTAATTGTTTAAAAATTTATATCCCATGAGATAATGATTGAAATCATGTTGATGGGTTTTATCCACTATGTGAAGATGTGGAAATCTGATCACTTAAAATGAAAGTACTACAACTGGGGATGATGTTGTGTCCCACCCAGTAGGTGTAATAACCCTAAATATAGAGGATGAATAAACCTAATCCACTATAGGAAGATGGGGAAACATGATCCAATATAAGTAAAGTCATGTAAATGGGGATGATGGGGGTGTACTTATTAGCGGTTTTAGTACCCATGATGTACATTGATAAGTTCTAGCAATGCATATTGACTTATAATAAATGATATTACATGTTTATATATGTGACACAATTACATTTATTATTTCTATGTTATCATTTCATTGATTATGATGATGTTTACCTTATTATTCATTTCTTAAGAAATTCTAATATTTATTCTATGATTCATATTTATGATCTTTGATATAAAATATGTGATCTTGGAATGTTATGATCATGTTTTAATACCCTTATGTTCATGTTATAATTATGTATTTCCTTTATTTGCCCTTACTATAGTATCTGAGCTCACCCCTTTCTTATGTTTTCTCTCCCTAGATTATGATGTAATGGTTTTATGTATAATTACAAAGGGGTATGATATTTATGGGAAACATTTGAGATATATGACCAAGTTATAATATTTTTGTTCCATGTTTCCAAAGGCCGAAAAATTATAAGATATTTTTGTTTCTATTTTAGAGATGTTTTAAATATTGCAAAAAAGATGATGTAATGTCTATGTACATTATGATTTGGTTGTTATAAAGTTGATCCACATAATAGATCAATTTTGTATTATGATAATAGCAATCATAAAGAAAATTGATAAAAGTTAGTTATACAGGACTGAATCATAACACCATATATTGACTATGGAATTTTCCATGAAGCCAATACACTATATATATTCTCATGTTAAATTTGGAGTGTTTAAAAAATAGTGGCACCATTAACCGACATGAGGATGAAAAATTTCTTGATGTTAGCCTAAATACTATGGATGATGATATCCCATGCGACAACTCATGTTATGGTAAGAAATAATTTTAAAACATGTTTAAAGGTATATGAAATTGTTACACCCTCTCTTGGATGTCATCATTTCCTAATAGGATTCTCGCTGGAAGTGTCTTGAGGATGACCACTAATTTGGGCATAGAGAAATGAAAATGGGAAACCAAAAATCCTAATAATAATAACATATAAATTGAATCGCATGAGACTCTAAAACAACCCCAATTTAGGTAATTTGAATGGATTAGGATTATAGATCCATCTAATAATGTGGGTGAGCTTAGCAAGTCTAGCTGACGATACTAGGGTGATGCATAGGTTGAGAATTAGAGTTTAAGAAAGAATCTAAAATCTAGGGGTCCTGAATCCTATTTTAGACCTTTAGGCAGAATATTTTCACATTCTTATATTAATACTATACAAAGGATTCTCATTTTTGATTGAGGTTTCCCCTGTCTCAAGTCATTGTTGGCTTATGGACCAGCCTTCATGGTGGTGTCCATATCCCATAACTATAAAATATGAAAGAGGCCCAAGACTTTAACTTTGAAACGAATCTTAAGTATGCTATAAATTGCCTTAAATACCTATAAATTTTAGTAAATTTATCTGATAACAGGGTCCATTTTATGATAAGGCTATAGGTTTTAACTAATCAAGGCATCATTGGAGGGGAAATTAATAAATCTTTTGATTAGGATTGTAATGAACTCACTAAACCGAAATGAATGTGATGATTATATTTTTAATAATATTATTTTTAAATTCCAATATACTCTTGATTTTTTTACATATTTTAGAGAACTAAATAAAAATAAAGACCGGTGAAGTCTCCCCGGTATGGTATGGTTTGCACTCCAACAGGTAGTGTATTTGTAACACCCTAAGATTTTAAAAAGGGAACATCATATACGACAATGTATATGACATGTAATACCAAGATTATAAAATAATGTATCATCCATAGGATTTAAAATATATTTCTTTTTAAATAAATTCAATCTCTTAGATATCTTACATTTCATGCAACACCGGATTTGAACAAAATGTGATAATCAATTAAAATATTATTATTTATGTATGATCAATATAACTTAGCTGTTAAGATGTCAAGAAAGAATTTTAAAGAATAAATTTTGAAAATTACATGGTTTATACTTTTATAAAATATACTCAATAGTTATCTACTGATTATAAATAAGATATGAACCATTTGAAAGAGAAAGAAATGTTTTTTTGAAAAACTATATTTTTTTAAAGACGATTTATTAATTCATAGGACAAATAATTAAAAATATTTTTTTTACCAATTTAAAAAACATTCTCTAAAAAATAAACGATATTTTATAGATCTATATGTAATGATTATTTTTGGGTGATTTTTTGGTTTTTTTTTTTGAAAATATGAATTTTTTTGATGAATAGTGAATATTACCGATTTTTATTGAAAACTTCTTTTTATTTTAAATCATTTTTACAGATAAATTATATTTATAATTATATTTAAATTAAAATAAAATAATTTATATTATAATTTAAATAACTTATGTAATCAAAATTAATTTTATTTAGAAATTTTATTTCAAAACAATCTATCCATATTAGAATTTTCTCTTTGGAAACCCACTATTTCGTTGCTTATGTAGATATAATTCTAAATTGGATCATACAAGTTATATGAATCAATTTTAAAAAGATGTATTAAATATTTAAAATCATCATAATTTATATTATATAAATATTTCAAATTAATCATTTACCATTATGAATACTAAAAATATTAAAAATTAAATTCCACAATTAAGGAAAAAATGAGTTTACCAGTGGTTAAACAAAAAATATGGTGATTAAAAATGATATAAAACATTTAAAAACCCATTTTATGGCCATATTTAGACCCTATAACCTATATGGTTTTATAATGACCAATTTGGGAGGCTTTTGGAATGATAAAAACTTGGGAGTAATTGATTCTTTTCAGAAATACCAAGTGTGTCCTCACCTCCACTTGTAAAAGGACAAACTCTCTACTACCATATTCACACATAAAAAACCCATTGATTCCGAAACTAACTACCCAAATACCTTCTTTAATTCTATCCCCAAAATTTTGAGGTCTTTTTTAGACCATAAAGACTATATAAAAATGATTTAGGTCCAACCTAAAGTGGTTTCCCAAAGAAGTGGTAACGTTTTTAGCTATCCATTTTAATTTTACTTATTCTTGTAATGCCTTATAATATTCTTAAACTATGAAAATATAATAAAATTTTATACCATATATAATTAAACTTTATTATGTTAATTTAATAACCTAGATCCATCTCCACTTCCATAAAATGGAAAACAAATCTATCGATCGTGTATACGGAGGACTATTGTCTTGTGAACCGATGTAATTCATTTACTATAAAAACATTTAAAGTATATATATAATAATGGATTTAATATTTTATGTTATATTATTATATTAAAAAACATTTTATATTATCATATCACATAAAAATTCTTTATTTCCATTCTGTGGGGGACATGATAACGTTGCTCATGTGTATGGCTGACTACCCCATGGTGACGCGATGTGATTAATTTTTCTCTTACAATTTACATGAAAGGTAGTGAGGTAAAATTTGATTAATATATATAATATTTATGATATAAATTTACTTATATATATAATTATAATCTAATCCATTGGAAAAAAAATAATGCCGCTCGTGCGTACGTGTGGACTACCACATCCACATAGCGATGTAAAATATTTTTCATTTTATTTTTAAATGGATAGTAATAAAGATGTTTTTTTGAATATAAATTATAAATATAATGTAATAATTATTATATAAAAGTTATATCATATTAATTTTCATTTTATTCCATCCATTTTAAAAAATAGAAACAACATTCATGCATACATACGACCTATCATCTCCAAAAATAGTGTAATCCATTTTATATATATAACTTTTATATATGATTATAAATACATATATCAATAATATATATTATATTTATATTATGTTAAATATTATATAAATTATTTAACACTGATCAAATTGAACATGCCCATATTACCAAATAAATATACATTAAAAATAAAGCAATTATCACACAAAACAGTTATTTTTATAAAAATGTTGTTAATAAATGTGTGGGTGATGTCTATAAGTAAAAGACACATGTTATGAAATATATTATTATGGTTTTATAATATATGTATAATAAACCAATATTCATTATATAGGAGGTTCGTACGCATATAAAGTATTTTAAACCTGAGGTAATGTTTTGTCTTTTCAGTTTTAATTCTATGAGACATAGGCCATATTCACCAAATATTGTTTTTCATGGGGAAAATACTACCCCATGGATATTTCACATAATTAATCTCTTCATATTTATGGTATTTAATGTTTCATTTTGTTATTAATTTTTTATTGGGTTTACGACTCCTATGTTACCAAAGTGGTAAGGGTGTATTTTTCATTATAGTCATTATCCATGGTTGTTTTTGTTTCAGTCTCCCTTGGGGGAATTATTTGATATTTAAATCAAAAAATAAATTTATTTTATTATAATTTTTTATTAATTAATTTTTTTTCATTTAATATTACTATTCTATAGTCTTTCGTACTAAATATTTTTTTAAGAAAATCTAACATTATGTCGCTCTTCAGTGAAAAATGAATTTTCATAAAAATTAATGTATTATATAGACGTGTTAAAAAATATTTTTTTAATTATAGATATGATTTATTAAAGTAATTTTTAACAATATTTAATTTCTAAAAATATTTTCGAAGTAATCTTCATTTCCCTTTTAAAACAATTCCCATACGGATTTTATAAAAAATATGAAAGGAAACTTTGTTTTATTGTGTATGACATGAAAAAAAAATTATTCTGTCATAACCAATTAGTGTTTTAAAGATCATATTACAATTTCTCAAAGATTATTTTAAAATAAAATTATTTTCAAAATATTTTTTGATGTTTTGTGGTAAAAAAATTTATTTTGAAAAGTTTTTTTCTTAAAATGTATTTTAAATTTCATTTTTATGGTACTTCTATTTATCAATGACATAAAACATTTATTGTAATTTTTATTTAATGGGGATATGTCATATTGATACCAACCTTAATAATTATTTGGATGGTTTATGATTAGTTTTATCGAGGATTTATAACCTTAATACCATTGATGATATTATTCTTGATAGTTTATAATTATGTTTATTTAATTGGGGTGTGAACTGACCTTAAATATGTTAGTTTTTCTATATAATGGTTTATTTTGATTATTTTTCACCCATTTACTATAATAAATTAATTGGAATTAGAATTTTATGAATGTGTCCCAATTATAGTAAAACTATCTATGCATTGGCATGTCTAATGAGACAACTCAATTTTCCAAATTAGATGGGTTTCTACCAACATATTTAAACTATCTTGAGTAAGGTACTGAGAGTTTCAAATGTCCATTATTATGAATTTCCTCATTATCAAATCCATTACTTACATGTGATTATCTGATTAGTTATAATATCCATAGATAAGTTTCAATGTTATGTTATTATTTATATGGATTTATTTGATCATCATTTATATCAACTATTTTATGATTAGTTTATTGATTAAATGGAAATCATTTCAGTTATTTACCTTTAAATATTGATTATGATTATTTATTCATGATAACATCCGTAGTATGATTACCCTTATTAAGGATCTAAGATCACCCCTTTCTTATGTCTTATTTACCCTAGGATGCCAAGAAGTCTTTTGCGAATGATATAAAGGGATAAAATATGTGTTAGAATAAAATTCTCAAAGAAAATACGTTTTTATTTGAAATTTTTAAATTTTTATTAAATTACATTATGTAACCATTTTTCTAAGACTACTAAATTATTTAGTCATTTGGGATACAATACTTTGTATCAAGTGCCAATGTAATTATGACAACCCTGCTTTTATTACAAACTTAAACATGATTTATTACATAAACCATTCACTTGATACAACATGTATGATCGAGAGTTCTAGTGTATTTGGGGATTAGGATCATTACATAACAACTTAAAACATGAAGTACAACATCTTTATTGAAAACTTCGTTTACATGACCACTACATTCCCTCATACTTAGCATTGCATGGGATAACCTGAGGACATGCATAAGAAAAGGGGTGAGCAATAAAGCCCAGTAAGGGAATAAAAATGGAATAAATGAGGACTACAATACATTTTAGACAATAGGAATATCAATGGATCACAATAGAAACATGAACATAAAGGCATGATAAAGCATGATAATCATAACATGGAAATGTGGCAACAACACTTAACATGGAATTAGCATGAGCCAAGGGCCATTGCACATAGAGCATCAGTAAATCCTCAGTAAACATGAATCACAAGTAAAACTTCATTTCAATTTAATTAGCATGATTCAAAACTCATTTCATATGACGTATCATGATACTAAACATTACCCAATGCATTGGAGCACTATAAGAGCACACCCTTCTTAAACATTTCATTTCATGCATAAGTGTGCCACATGGATCATAAAACATGGATTCATAAAATATAATAATTTATTCCATGATAAAGTAATGTGGAATTCATACATGAAACTTTATAATCAATAAGTACATGTGCATAAAGGTGAATACCCTTGTTGGAGAAATGGGCATGGTATTCACTACACAATGGAATTGGCTTAGAAAATCGGTGCGATTTCGGCAGCGTAACAGCGTGACATAAGAATTCATAAAAAATGGTTGATAAGAGAGAAATGGATTCCTCATAATATTTAAATTTAATGTACAATAAGTAGGTCATATAGATACATATACCAACAATTGTGATGGAATTTAGATTCATGATACAAAAGTATTTCTTGAATGTAAATGAGGAGAGAGAAGTTCCTTTCGGAATTTCGGCATAGTAACGGGTGTACATGAAGGGAATTTAATGAGAGATAAAAGTGTCTATCATCATTCAAACATAAAGAGGGAAATATGAGGGAGGTGTGAAACCATACCCCAACATTCATAATTGAAATTAAAAGGGAAAAACAACTTAATGAAAATTGGAAAAAATGAGAAAGGAAGAAAAAACCCTTACTTGGAAGTGTGCTTCCAAAGGCTAGAGAGGGTCTTGAGAGAGGATTCTTGGGAGAATGGGGAACCTTTATAGGATTATAGAGAGAGTAGGGAAGAAGTTGTATGAACTCCAAAGGCTTTGAGTGAGGTGGAATTGAGAGCATGGGTGGTTCTATATAGGAAAGGTGAAGGAATTATTTATTATTTAGGTTTGGGACCCCTTATATTAAATTAATCCAAACCCCAAACCATCCCATGATTTTTGGAAAATGAAATAGGAAAACAATATTTTATAATGCCAAAGTCATAACTTCTAAAAATATTGGGGTTTCTTATGTGGAGGTGAGTCACACTCCCATGGAAAATAATTTAAAATGACAAGATGTTTAATAAGTCTTGAGGGGTGCATTAATGCTTTGTAAAAGTAATTCAAACAAACCCAAATCACATTATTTTAATTAAAAAACATATATTGGCCGAAAATAAAGCTTATAGTATTTTATTACATCACTATTGGGTCATTATGATGTCATAAAATGGATTATATATTTAAACGGTATTCAATTTTTACCCAAAAATATGACTGTCTCAGAACATTATGTAAAATTCAATGTTGGATAATTTCGACACCTTGATTCAATAAATAACATTTATTTTACTTAAATAATTTTCTAAATATGTTAATTTTCACTTTTAAAATAAAAACAGGCATTTATCGAAAATTCACGTGTTTTGACAAAAATGGCTTTCAAACATTAATAAAAATTACAATTGCATTCATAAAATTATATGATCATTTATATATAATAAAATTTATTTAATAATAATAATAATATTTAAATAAATTATTATTTAATTCAAAAATTCCTTTATTTAGTAAAATATAATTCTTAATTAAATAATAACTAAAAACACTATTTTCACTTTAAAAACGATATACAATGTATCAATAATGAAAAGAAAGTATATTCATTATTATATACAAAAAATAATGTACATGAACATAATACTAATAGTTTGTTACATAACCCCTTAAAACAACCACATAAGGCCTAAGGGTAAGGTGTTCGATGGTGACAGACTCTTGGGTGGCTCGGATTACATCGCTCGAGTGGTAATATCTATCGAATTCAACTTTTCCCGTAGACGGTCACGTTCGAGCCTGCAATGATTAAGCTCATCTTGGTCTTGGTCAAGAGTGAAGCCCAAAGATGCCACCAATTTTCTGAGCTACGAAAAATGAGCTTCCTATGGAGCAATTCTATTGGACGAGGCCATCGCTTCCTTTGTCTAAGTAAATTGGGTTTGTCAAAGCCCTATATTTATACTAATCATGTGATCACTATTCAACGACTATAAAAGCAACAGTCACAATTGTTAACATAAAATCAAAGAAGTTAACATTTTATATAAACATTTTATATAATGAGAAATTTAATAAGATCAAGAGGGATTTCCATTAATGAAAATTTGGGTCGTTACAATATTCCCCCTTATGAAATTTCTCCCTTGAAATTTCCTTTTCCCACACTAAAACAGATGTGGGTAACTCAGCTTCATCATTTCCTCCGATTCTCTAGTCGCTTATTCAAACTTTTTGTTTCTCCACAACACCATGACGAGGGGCATTGTCTTATTTCGTAGAACATTTTCTCTACGATCTAAGATCTTAATTGGTTGCTCCTCATAAGAAAGATCATCCTCAAACTGTACCACCATAGAAGAGAGTACATGTGAAGGGTCCGGTATGTACTTCATTAAGAGGGATACATGAAATACATCATGTACTTTGGCCATGGTTGGTGGAAGTGCTAGTCGATAGGATACAGCCCCGACATGATCAAGAATCCTGAAGGGGCCGATGTACCTTGGACTTAACTTCCCATTCTTTCCAAACCTCATGACCTTCTTCCATGAAGATACGCGTAGAAAAACCATGTCTCCAACTTTAAACTCAAGGTCTCATTGATGATTATCTGCATAACTCTTCTGTCGACTCTGGGATTCCTTGATATGCTGCTGTATGGTTTTCACTTTCTCCACCATTTCCTCGACCATTTCTGGTCCAAGCAGGTTACGTTCACCGACCCCATCCAAACATGCCGGTGTTCTACACCTTTTCCCATACAGGGCTTCATATATTTCCATTTGGATTCTCGAGTGGAAACTGTTATTATAAGAGAACTTAACCAGAGGAAGATTTTGATCTCATCCTCCTTTAAAGTCTATTGAGAACGCTCTCAACATATCATCAAGTGTTTGGATAGTCCGCTCAGATTGGCCATCAGTCTGAGGATGATAGGCCGTACTGAAGTTCAGTTCAGTATTCAAGGATTTTTCAAGACACTTACAAAACTTAGAGGTAAATCTTGGATTTTGGTCAGACATAATAGACAGTGGTACTCCTTTCAACCTTATCACTTCCCTAATATATATCTGTGCCAGTTGATCCAATGAGAAATCCTCCCGAATAGCAATGAAATGTGCAGTCTTTGTAAGATGATCCACACCAACCCAAATTGCATTGTTGCCTTTGGATGTCCTTGGATGTCCGGTGACAATGTCAATGGTGATGTTCTCCCATTTCTATTCTAGTATGGGGAATGGTTTCATCATCCCCTTAGACTTCTGCCACTCTACCTTCACTTTCTGACACAGTAGACACTTTGATGTATATTCAATGATCTCCATCTTCATATTATCCGACCAAAAGTTTTCTCGGAGATCTCGATACATCTTTGTGCTCCCTGGGTGAATAGAGAAATTTGAACTATGTGAGTCATCCAAAAGTTCCTTCTTCAGCTCCAGACTTGATGGAACACGTAGTCTTTTCCCAAACCCCACAATTCTTTATTCATTAACATTAAACTCTGAGGATTTCCATTTTTCGATAGCTTCCACTTTTTCTTGAATTCCCACATCATCCTTTTGAACATCCTTTAACCTTTCAAAAAGAGAGGGTTGAGAAATAATTTGTGAAAGGATTAATGATGTTCCCTTCTCTATGATTCCCATGTCCATCTTCATTATGTCTAAGAAGATTGGATCCTTCTCAATTCTCATCATTGATAGAATCGTTGGGTCCTTTCTACTTAAGGAATCTGCCACCTTGTTTTCTTTCCTATGGTGGCAATGTATTGAATAGTCATAATACTTGAGGATCTCTATACATCTTCTCTAGCGCATATTAAGATCTTTCTGGGTAAATATATATTTCAGACTCTTGTGGTCAGAATATATCTCACATTTCTCCCCATAGAGACAATGCCTCCATATTTTCAAGGCAAAGATCACTGCCGCCAACTCCAGATCATGTGTTGTATAGTTATTCTCATGGATTTTCAACTTCCTTGAGGCATAGGATATCACTTTATCATTCTGCATTATCACATAGCCAAATCCCTTCTTTTAAGCATCACTAACTACCACAAAAAGTTCCCCACTTGTGGGTAAAGTGAGAACAGGTGCAGTGATAAGCCTCCTTTTCAACTCCTTGAAGCTTTCTTCGCATTCATCACTCCAAGAAAACATTACTCTCTTTCGAGTTATCTTGGTAAAAGGGTTGGACAATCGTGATAAATTTCTCACAAATCGTCGATAATATCCAGCTAACCCCAAGAAGCTACGGATATCCGTTACCGATGTCGGCCTTGACCATCCCTCAATTGCACCTGTTTTGGAGGGATCCACAGATATCCCATTGCTTGTGATGATATATCCCAAGAATGAGACTTCCTTCAACCAGAACTCACACTTGATGTACTTTTCATAGAGGTTATCCTTGCGCAAAGTCTCCAGTACAGTTCTTAAATTCTCCTCATGATCCTCCTTGATTTTGGAGAATATTAGAATATCATCTGTAAAGACTACCACAAATTTGTCTAGGTAATCTCTAAAGACTATTAATTATGTCCATGACGATTTCCGGAGCATTGGTGAGTCCAAAAGGTATTACTATGAATTCATAGTGCCCGTATCTTGTACGAAAAGCAGTCTTGGGGAAATCTTCCTTCTTCACCCTTACTTGATAATATCCCGACCGCAAATCAACCTTGGAGAAGTATTGTGCTCCACACAGCTGATCGAACAAGTCATCGATCCATGGTAGAGGATAATTGATCTTTATCATGATTTTGTTAAGTTCACGATAATCGATGCAAAGCCGCATGGACCCATCCTTCTTCTTGACGAAGAAGACTGGTGCACCCCATGGTGAAGCACTTGGGCGTATAAACCCTATATCAAGATTCTCCTATAGTTTTTTCTTTATCTCTTGAAGTTCCATGAAAAACATTATATATGGAGTCTTGGATATTGGTAGCACCCCTAGTATAAGTTCAATTGAGAATTCAACATCTCTTCTAGGAATAAGACTAGGTAGTTCATCGGGAAACACTTCAGCGAATTCCCTCGCAATTGGCTTTTCTTCAAGGATGGTTTCTTCCTTGGACTCAATCATCTGAGCTAGATACGCATTCTCATAGGGAATTAATATCCATTCTTGAGATGATAGAGCTAAAGGAGATTCATCTTCCTCCTTACACTTGTAAAGAATCAGGGGTCGATTCTTCCTATGGAGTGTTATTTCCCTCTCCCGGCAATTTATGTTTGGTCTATATAGTAAAACCCAATCCCTTCAAAGAATTGCATCAAATTCCACCAGAGGGAGAATGGAGAGGTTCACCAAGAAATTAAATCAACATATTATAACAGGGGAGGACTTATATTCATGGAATGCATTGATTGCCCCATTTTCCGTACTCACTAACATCTTCACTGACATGATTTTTGGTGGTGCTGGGATTGTTATACCACTCTTTCAAGATATAAAAGAACCCGTAGAACCTGAATCAAAAATTACGTTTGCTATTCTTGAATAAATAACTAATGTACCTATCACCACTTCATTGTCAGGGTTCACTTCGGCAGAAGTGATGGAAAAATCTCTTCCATGCTGCCTTAGAGGTTATTGGTTGCCTCCAAAAACCCTTGGATTAGGGCACTAATTTGCATGATACCCAAATTCTTTGCATTTGTATCAATGAACAATGCGTTGAAGTTTTAATGGAGCGTTCCTCTACTCTGCCACAGCCACGGGTCTTTCTTGCCGACAGTTATCAGCTAGGTGCCCTTCTCTTCCACACCGAACGAATTTCCTTGTACCGTTGAAGGAATTTCCAGGGGGCTTCTTTCCGCACTTTTGGAAAGTGTGGTTATGGATCTTCTTTGCACCGTTGGATTTATCCATCAGACCGCCAACATTGAATTCCACCTTAGGGTTCTTGTCCCCATGATACCCTTGTGGTTCCGTGATCTCCATTTTAACCTTGAGGGCACATCGGACAATTTCCTCATAGCTGTCGATGTCACGGATCATTAATACTTTGTGCAGGCTAGGCTTCATCCCACCAAAGAAGCGGTCAACCTTGTATTCAGGGGTAACAACAAATCCGGATGTGTATCGTGCAAGACTTGTGAATTTTTCCTTGTATTCTCCATATGATTCTTCTACTTTTTTCTTGAGGGAAAGGAAGTCCCTTTCCATCTTAATCTAGAGGGTGCGCGGAAAATATTTATCGAAAAACATCTTCCAGAAATCCTTTCATTCCAAAGCCTCGATCTCATCTTTAGGATTCATATTTTTGATCAATGTACACCATTGATCAGTTACACCCTCCATATGATAAGCCTCTTGGAGAACATTCTCTTGTTCAGAACATTGAAGGATGGATAAGATCTTTTCAATGGAGTTTATCCATTGTTCTGCGATCATGGGATCGGATGATCCACTAAAAGTAGGAGGCCATTGTCTCATGAAGCTCTCGATAGAGACTTGTTACTTCTTAGGGGGGTTTGGATGTTCCTCTTGACCTATGTTTCTATTCAAATGTTGAGTTAACTGAGAGAGAAGCATGAAAAAGTTCACGATTCCCACTCCCATTGGATTGGGCATCTCATTAGTACAGTCATCACACTGATCTTCACACCAGTTGTTAGCCCGAGTCCTCTTATTACCAGCCATTGGATAGAATAAAAAGAAAGTTAAGGGGTAACACATAAAGGGTAATCCAAAGACAAAAGTTGATGACTTATAAATAAACTTTTATTTCCTTAACTCATGAGTCTATATGCTTCAATCTAGGATTTTCATGATCTACTTTATAACATATATTCTTAGGGTCATTTTTTGTAATTCCCTTAACAAGGGTTCATACTAATCTTGTGAATTTATCAAAACATATCCCCCGAGAGTGTCGAAACCAAGAGTACAGTAATGCCCGTTTTCATGCACCAGTTCCCGTTCGAGTCTTTCTCAAAGAGGTGTTTTCGGGGTTTACCACAAGGATACATCTGTGCCAGAGCCGCCTCTACCTGCTCATATCAATACAGGGATGTGTTTGTTTGATAAAACACTTAATCAGTACTTACCAAAACATAGGGATGTTTTTTTATATATAGCCTTGTATCTAAGGCTTTACTAGGGTTTTCTAATCATAATCCCAAAAATAACTAAACCTATCTTCTGATACCAACTATAACAACCCTACTTTTATTACAAACTTAAACATGATTTATTACATAAACCATTCACTTTATACAACATGAATGATCGAGAGGTCTAGTTTCTTTGGGGCTTGGGATCATTAGATAACAACTTAAAACATGAAGTACAACATCTTTATTGAAAACTTCCTTTACATGACACTACATTCCCTCGTACTTAGCATTGCATGGGATAACCTGAGGACTTGCATAAGAAAAGGTGTGAGCAATGAAGACCAGTAAGGGAATAAACATGGAATACATGAGGAGTAAAATACATGTTAGACAATAGGAATATCAATAGGGCACTATAGAAACATGAACATAAAAGCATGATAAATAATGATAATCATAACACGGAAATGTGGCAACAACACTTAACATGGAATTATCATGAGCCAAGGCCCATTGCACATAGATCATGAGTAAATCCTCATTTCACATGAAGCCTGAGTAAACCCTTATTTCACTTGAATTATCATGATTCAACACTCATTTCATATGACATATCATGATACTATACTTTACCCAAAGCATTGGAACGCTATAAGGGTGCACCCTTCTTAAACATTTCATTTCATGCATAAGTGTGCCACATGGATCATAAAACATGGATTCATAAAACATAATCATTTATTCCAAGATAAAGGAATTTGGAATTCATACATTAAACTTTATAATAAATAAGAAAATGTTCATAAAGGTGAATACGCTTGATGGAGAAATGGGCATGGTATTCACTACACAATGGCATTGGCTTAGAAAAACGGTGCGATTTCGTCAGCGTAACAGCGTGACATAAGAATTCATAAAAAATGGTTAATAAGAGAGAAATGGCTTCCTCATAATATTTACATGTAATAGAAAGTAATGAGGTCATATAGATACATGTCCCAAAAATTGTAATGGAATTTAGATTCATTACACAAAAGTATTTCTTGAATGTAAATGAGGAGAGAGAAGTTCCTTTCGGAATTTCAGCATAGTAACGAGTGTACATGGGAGTAATTTAATGAGAGAGAAAGGGGTATCCCATCCTTAAAACATAAATATTGAAGTATGAGGGAGGAGCTAAACCATACCCCAACATTCATAATTGAAATTAAAAGGAAAAAACAACTTAATGAAAATTGGACAAAAATGAGAAAGGAAGAAAAAACCCTTACATAGAAGTGTGTTTCCAAAGGCTAGAGAGAGGCTTGAGAGAGGCTTATTCGGATCTTGGGGAACCTTGGGAGGATTATATAGAGATTAGGGCAGAAATTGGATGAACTCCAAAGTCTTTTAGTAAGGAGGAAGTTGGGGCTTGGGTGGGTTTATATAGGAAAGGTGAGGGAATTCTTCATTAATTAAGTTTGGGACCCCTTATATTAAATTAATCCAAACCACAAACCATCCCATGGTTTTTTCACATGGTTTTTGTAAAAGGGAAGAGGAAAATAGTATTTTATAAGTCCAATGTACGAACTTCTTAAAATAATGGGGTTGATTATGTGGAGGTGAGTCACACTCCCATGGAAAATAATTTAAAAAGACAAGATGTTTAATAAGTCTTGAGGGGTCCATTAATGCTTTGTAAAAGTAATTCAAACAAACCCAAAATCACATTATTTTAATGAAAAAACATATATTGTACGAACATAATTCTTATAGTATATTATTACATCACTATTGAGTCATTATTATGTCATTAAACACATTATATATTTAAACGGTATTTAATTTTTACCCAAACATTTGACTGTCTCAGAAAATTATAAAAAATTCACTGTTTGATAATTTTGACGTCTTGATTCTAGAAATAACATTTATTTTATCTAAATAATTTTCAAAATATGTTAATTTTCACTTTTAAAATAAAAACTGAAATTTATTGAAAATTCATGGGTTATGACAAAAATGGCTCTCAAAACTTAATAAAAATTACAATTACATTCATAAAATTATATGATAATTTATATATAATAAAATTAATTTAATAATAAAAATAATATTTTATTAAAATATTATTTAATTCAAAAATCCCTTAATTTAATAAAATAGAATTCTTAATTAAATAATAACTAAAAACACTATTTTCACTTTAAAAACTATTTACAATGTATCAATAATGACAAGAAAGTATATTCATTTTTATATACAAAAAATAATGTACATGAACATAGTACTATCAATTTGTTCATAACCCCTTAAAACATCCACATAAGACCTAAGGCTAAGGTGTGAGATGGTGACAGACTTTTGGGGTGGCTTGGATAACATCGCTTGAGTGGTAATTTCTATCAACTTCCACTTCCCCCGTAGACGGTCACGTTCAAGATTGACATGATGAAGCTCAGCTTGGGCTTGGTCAAGAGAGAAGCCCAAAGATGTCACCTCTTTTCTGAGCTCTGACAAATGGGCTTCGTATAGAGTAATTCTACTGGATGAGGTCATCGCTTCCTTTGTCTGAGTAAATTGGGTTTGTTAAAGCCCTATATTTATACTAATCATGTGATCACTGTTCAATGGCTATAAAAGAAACGGTCCCAATTATTAACATAAAATCAAATAAGTTTACATTTTATATAAACATTTACATAAAGTGACATTTAATTAGATCAAGATAGATTCCCATTAATGAAACTTTGGGTCATTACAGTAAAACATTAGAAACTAAGTCTGTGTTTTTATATTTTAATCCATTATTATTATGGGGTCAACCATTCTAGAGGAAGGGGAGACATCTTCTAACCTTCAAATTATTTTATAGGTAGGGGTTTGGGAACCAATCTATACTTTAATATCCTTTTGATCCACAAAAAATGAACGTATGTTAGGATAGTCTACTAATTCTGATCAGATTCCATTTGAACAGTAAACTATTTTCCAATCACATTATTACTTGTAAAACATGTTAGTTTTGGAATGATACCCCCATTTTATAATCCATTAACTAAGATTATACTTTTTTAATTACATAATAAATAATAACTAAGAAATATATCTATAATTAAATCCTAGAGGATGATGAAATGGAGTTGTAATATTATCTCCCTTCATTTATTAGTGAAGGATTCACACTAATGTAAGAGGGGGAATTGATATCAACCATTATGACCACCTCTTCTAGTGGAGGAGGGAAGTGATTTTTATAACTACTTATTGAAATACTATATTTCATGCTTACCAACTTATTTTCTATCTCATTATAGGGATCATTACCCTTACTGAAGCCATAACCATGGTGGAGGATATCTTATTAGTGGTTGACATCCACTCTTATTTAGGCAAGAATGGTGATTTAAAAAAAATAAATGGATGGGTTTAAGATATTTTATATTATAATATACTAAATTTTATCTTGTATTTAATTTTTAATCCATTTTTAAGCTTATAAGAATTTGTTTGTTGAAAATATTTCTAAGCCAATCCATTGGTAAGATACCCAAACCCTTATGCCTATTTGAGTAAAATAATCAATAAAAAAATATTAGGAATGGTTGGAACTATTGAGCCTTCCTATGTCAGATAAAAATGGTCCCAATGAAGGATCACCTCATCAAAATATCACCACATGACTTGTTAATGAATTCACCATAATGGGTGTATGGTAAGATCCACTAGTTGATAATGCCCTAAAAAGGGAATATATTATTACTACGATTCTAGATAATGTAATATCTATTATAAGAAAAGTACCTATCATGATATATGATAGAGAAACTAGGGTTTATTATATATTTATAACACCATAAGAGGTGATTTAAATTGAGGAAGCCAATGATCTTGTTGGAGTAGGATATCATCTATATGGTCGTTGGTTGACTTTAACACTCACTCACAAATGTATGTACTCTCTATACCCTCTTAGTAATTCCTTAATAATTATTGGGATGATTTAAATGGATTTTATCTCAATATATAATCTACCAATGTGTATGAAGATAGGGAATGTTATAGTGTAAATATGATTATAGGGTGATGAAAATTTCATCCATTTGTGTGAAATGGTCCTAATATATATTTCATTTACCAAGAAAGACATTGATATAGCCTTGGAGTCTCTTGATTTACAAATTTCTTCATTAAAACATTTATAGAATATTTTTAGAAGTTTATATGAAAAACTACCAAATAGGGTTAGCATGAGAAATTTCATAGGATTCCCCACATGTTCATAACCTTTATATAACATGGATTTAATTATTGGACAACCCATGCTATCATAAGAAAATTATTCATGAGTAGGATAAGTAGTAGATATCCACACTATTCTATTTCTAATATGAATTGGTAGATCATTTTTGGGATCTCAAAGCTACATCGCTACAAGAACAATCTCACTATGAAAATTCATCACTAAAGAAACAATTCATTGGTGATAAAGTTACCATTGTTGTAAAATTCATCCATTGAGAACTGATCTCAACTCTATGATTATTGGTGAATAATCAAAATATATTTTAGTATTTTAAGAGTGAGGACGTAGATACTGGTTCCAGAGTCAAGAGGATAACCCCTACCCAAGAATCAAAAGTTGTGGAGCTATATGAACTCTAAATGTCATCGATGAATCTAGATGATCAATTGATAAAAAATACGCATCTATAGAGAATATTCTATAGTGCATTATTAATTGTAACTTCCCACACTTTATGATAGTTTATGAGAAACTCAAATTTATTTACATTCCCATTCTTCTTGTTTGATGAATGATAAAAATTTATTTCCCTAAATCACATTTCAATTTGTTGATGTACATATCATATCAGTTATTAATCCATTATAACATGAGAATGTCATGAAGAGTAATATGTTGATAAATAAATCCATATGATCATTGTATGAGGATTTATGTAGTAAATAATAACATAAAAATTCTTGATTCAATGATGAAATGTATGAATCAATCCAATATATTTCAAAAAAATACCCGCATATAGATATAGTTTGTTTGAATGTGGAAACACATTTACCATAACCATATTTCAAGAAAACACATTGAGATAAAGGACTATAGGATTTAATTTTTTCATAAACAATTGATCATAGATAGTAATATGTTTGAATAATATGAAAGAACATACATCACCATAATATAATGTTGTTTTTTTAATTTGACTTCCCATTAAACATTCTCTTTGATGGATATTAGTAGGCTAAATATAGTGGATTATATCAATAATTTAATCCAAGTTTACCCTAATTGGATATAAGAGATATGAATTACTCAACATTATAAAAAAATTTGAAGGGGGGTTTATAGTAGGATTCCAACCCTAAAATGGGTTCAAGTACCCTAAAATTACACTTTTTGGGATTTTTCATAGATCTTTTGAACTAATATGTGAATAATATAAGAGTTAAAAAAATTTCCTTGGTTAATGAACCTATTGATCATAGATTTAATTTTTATAGGGATATATTTTTAACCTAAAAATCATTATGACTTTTTGTTTTAGCATTAATTTTTTTCCAAAGATGTTGATGAGATGAGGATGTGTAGGTTACGACTTGACTTTTGGTAATATATACCTTGGATTTTTTAAAAATGAATAGTTTTATTCCTTTTCTATTTTATTGAAATGTTTTGTTCATTTTGATTTTTATTAATAAAAGAAAATCTTAGACTCTGTGAGGTTCATGGTTAGTAAGAAAAGATTTTCTTTTTTCCATGATTCCTTTAATTATTTTTTAGTAAGGAAAGTACAATGTATCTTAATTTTCATTGTTTAAGGGTTTTCAAGTGAGAACTCTAATGTTTGTGTTTAATATTTCATAGATTTAACCAAGAAATTAGGTCATTCATATAGTAACAAGGTCTAGGTAAACAAAATGGGAATAGGGTGCCAGAATTCTAGATTGTACAACATTATGGGTTGGTGTATGTATTTTAAGGCCATAGTTCATGGACCAAGCATTAATGGGGGTTTAAGGGTCATTAAAGATTTAATAATGGATGATATAATCAATATAGTATGGGAAATGTATACCCGATGTGAATAGAGAGAATAATTCTCGAATAGACCTCCTTAGGGATGGGTGTTCCTTGAAAACTGAAATCAAAATCAAGAGATAGATACGCTCTGTCAACGTTTTAATAAGGTGTGAACATGATTTAAATGATAACCTTATGTATTTTGAGTTCGTAACTAGTAAATTGAGGATGATATCTGAACAATATTCAAATTATGGGTTATATGAAAATATTATCAAGGGAATGTAGTTTAGAGGAACATCAGCTCATGATGAAAACATTCTTCTTATTTTCAGGATGGATATAGCTACAAAAATTTCATTATCAAGTAGAGTGATCCTTTTGGTGTAAAATGAGATCATTAAAAATAACCATATATGATTTAGGGTATTTCAAAAACCAAATGTTTGATGTGTGGTTTATGTTAAAGGGTTATTATATAGGGTATTGGTACATTAATATCCAAAGACGACCTTAGTAGTGTTGTTATGGGATGTTTAAGGGGATTGGAAGTGGATTATGATATAATTCTAGGTCTAAAATATATGTCTCAAAATTCACTTGGTATACTAGGAAATTATGAATCCCACCACAAATATTTCTTAAAGTGTTTTTCTACACACATATAACTCATGTTAAAATATAAATATCCTAATACAAGGCCATTTAAGAAAATCCAACTAAATGAGGAGAAAACCAATACTAGGACAGAGTGGGTAAGATTATCTCCTTGATATACCCAATAAAAATGGTATTAACCTCACTATATATCATATTATAATAGGAATCAAGCCAACCATAGTTATTATGAGGTTCCAAGAGGTGTGTCTCAAGTCAAGTATTTGTTACTTCACAGAAAATACATACTAAGACATAAAGGGGTAAAAAGAACATGATTTCATAATATCAATTTCAAAAAGGTTATTATGAAAATTTTAATATAATCCAAGGTATTTGAATCCACATAAATAGTGGGAATATAGAATAAATAAATCATAACTGAAGATAGTTTAATCATGAAATTGTTTGACAGAACAAGCATGTTGAGAATGATAGTTGACTAAATTAAATTGATTGGATCTAGGGTAATATTATTTGGGGAACATTAAGTTAGATGAACTTTTCCTCAAGATGAATATATGGATTTAGTTAATAGGTTTGATATGGTGGAACATATATCATTACCAAGTGTAGGTTTCCTTTTAGAATCAAATACACTCATTACTCATAGGCATGAAAGGTTTATGATGATTCAAATGATTAAAGAATATAGAAGGCTCTATGGAGAGCCAAGTAAGGGTTTTATAACCTTAAATTTTATGAAATTATGTATTTAACAAATTTTTTGATTGAAGAGATAACATATGAAATTTCTTGTATATATGATAATCAAAAAGGTAGGGATTACTCAATGTGATAAAGTATCCCAATTATGAATGATGATGTACGTATGTAACACATTAATATCATTTAAATGGTGTAAAGAAAGATCTAATTTAATTTTTTCCTAAAAATTGAGTATGTATAGTGTAGATAAATTTTTGATATCAATGTTTTTTAGTTCCTAAATTACTTATTCCATTTTTCATTTTTCACTCTAGTTGTTTCCTAAACCATGAATGGAAAATGGCTTAGTTAGTAGAGATCTTTATTTTTCTCAGGACTACCCTTATGAGTTTTCAACCTAAAAAGACTTTACATCTCTTTAATTGTCAATTTATGTACATGAAATGAGGATCACTGATCGATATATTTTAGGGTTATAAAATACTGAAAAATAGTACCTATTATTTAAGGTTATACAACATTAACTAATAGTGGGTTGAAATGTCATATAATTGGGGGAAATTATACTGACATTAATGGGAACATATATGATGGACATGAACCCTGGCTAAAGGGGAAGTGATATATCATGCCCATTTATATAAAACCAATTGGTAGGAAATTACATTTACTGGGGTCATTGAAATTGGTCTATATGTAATATTTAGAAAAATTATCTCTTCTTAGTGTATAGTGTTGTATTTATAAATTTGAAATTTATTTATAAGGCCCCACACATGGATAAGATATTGAAATTGATGGAAACTTGTGGCTGGGATTGGAATGATAGATCCAAGAATCACTACACATCCAAAAAAACAATAGGATTCAAAACACACACATTTCTTTGGGAGGTACATTTTATCTTAGCATATGTTCATAAGAAAGGAACCTCAGGTTGAAGAGTATCATATTGATCTATATCTCATATAAAAAAATGATGTAATATAAAACTGACTACCCATAGTATTTTAATTATTATCCAATGTTGACCATATGATGTCTATTTTAATATCATGCAACAAGGACTAAAATGTTATATAGTTTAATGTCATACAATGAGGAATTTATATAGAGGGTTATGTATAGATCATGATTATAAACAAAATGAAATGGATTAATATTAATTTTCAGTTAATGGGGTAATCATGATATTAATTGATGGATCCCCATACACCAATATTATGTTAAGAGTTTGGTAGATATGAAATTTTATGTTCAGTTCAAAAAAGAAAATCTAGATGTTACTATGTATCATTTAATAATAATAAATAAGCCACAAAATTTTCTTGGTCATCATGAATTTTTCATACATATTATAATTGAAGGACCCAATATGAATGAGATGAATTGCACACTTGGTTGGAGGGGAAAGTATGGTTGATGGAACTTGTGGCTGGATCTGTCTCAAAATCTCCTAGTGCCACAATGTATCATAGAATAGTAAGAATAAAGATAAACATAATTATTAAAAGGGGTTTTTCATGTGGTTTCATATTATATCTATAAAAAGGTCTATAATTATTCTTAGTATAAGAGATATTAGTTTCTGTATATGGTGTGCTAACATCTAGAAGATCTAAAAAATTCATTTTCAATAGGGAGATTATACACCAGGGGGGTTTTAATGGAAGTAATATTTATGATTGGGTCTTGGATAATTACCCTAGATATAACTAAATATTCAATAATAATATAAATAGATCCACACATAGTTATATTATTGGTTTTTCTATATATATTGAATTTATGTGTTGGGATAAAAAATGGATTAATCTCAGTTTCAAGATATTGCAATTGACATAATGTGAATGATTAATATTTTGTAAAATTTTGATAAATTCATTATGGTTCATGGTTAGAACTGGTTCAAGACCTCTAACTATCACAAAATATTATTATATAGTAGTAATCAATCAAAATATGGATCTAAAATGGAGATTTTGTATTTCCAATATGGTATTAGATCCTAAAAATCTCTATTGTTTTTACTAGGACATGAGATCTAGGTCCGAATACATGGTACCCTAGTGCATGGATGATATTGAAAACTCCCCATTAATAAATATTCTATATAGTAGGGGAATGTGAATGAATGAGATATTTTTGGCTGGGTCTAGGTTAAGTTATTGATCCGTCTCTACGTATCCTATATGAACAAGAATCAAGGAATAAGTAGTTCTTTGGGAGGGAAATTATATCATATTAGAGGATATAATTAAGGAAACCTATGCTATGTTCTCTCACATAGATATATATCCAATGTATGGAATTCAAGCCACCTAAAATTGATCACTCTCAATAGTTTAAAGGTCATGTGGGGTAGATCTTATGTTGTGTAGTTTAATTTCATGTGACCTGGGATCAGATTCACTAATGTTTAATCTCATATTATGAGAACATTATATTGGATTTTCATAGATTTATCTTATGTAAAAATGAAATGGATTCATTTTAATTGAAATTTAGTTGGGGGAAAATCTATTTTTTTATTAATTTATCAAAAGACGCCATGATAATGTGGGGATTTCGGTAGATGTGAAATTTACATATAAGACCAAAATAAAACATTTGGCCATCACTATATGTCTTATAATAACATGAATCCATCCATATGTAGTTATAATTTCAAATTAATCCCTCCTAATATAGTTCAGTGAAAAGATCCAATGTGAATGAGAGGTCCTACACAGTAGAATAAAAGGGAATAATTTTTGATAGAATCTTTGGTTAAACCCCATCAGAGACCTTTTGGAATTAATACATGTCCTAATATAGAAAGAATAAAACAATTCATAGTTATTATAAGGTAATTATAATTTAGATACCATATTTTAACAAAACTAAATTCTATATGTCGAGTAATGATAAGATATTTGAGTATTTGTATATGGTGTCCTAGTGTAGGGATGATGTATAAAAATCACCATTAATATAGAGATCATACACCATGGGGATTTGGAGAAATGTAATATTTTTGGTTGTGTCTAGGATAAGTGATCTAGTGATCACTATCTATCCTATAAAAATTAGAATTAAGCCACACATAGTTCTTGATTACGAGCCTCTATATAGACCATGATCATGTGAAGGGATAAAATAATAATGGATCCTTCTCACTGTAATGATATTATAATAAAGTAAATTAAAATGAGTAAGATTTTGAGTAATATTATTAATGATGGTGTGATTTGAGACCAGACCATATTCATGAACTCCATGTGCCACTGTGTATCCTATGAAAAATGGAATCAATCCACACATAGTTCTAGAATGGGAAATGTTATTCAGGTATGAGATTATAACCATAATAAGTTATATAGTTATAACCAGGATTGAATATCTGGGTCCCTATATGTGGTTTCATAGTATATGGTTGATATAGAAAATCCATATTGAATATAGATACCATACACAAAAACAATTTTGATGAAAGTGGTATTTATAGATAGGTCTAGGTTAAGTAATATAGACCCCACTATGTGTCTTCTCTGTATAGAAAAAATATCACACACAGTTCTTAAATATATTCTTATACATAGATGGAGATCATGTGTGATTATAGATTCATCCTAGTGTGAGTATATTGAAAAAAAACCAATTTGAATGAGAGGGACTAATATCAGGAAAATGAGGGGGTTGATGTTGATGGGATTTATGGTTGGACCTAGTTCAAGATATCAATTCCTCAAAATATATCCTATGAAAACTTGAATTAATCCAGAAAATGTTCTTGATAGAGATATATATTAAAAAATATGACTAATATACATTGGAAAATTGTTTTGGATGGTTATATTGGTGTGATGATGGAGAAAACATAATGTGGATAGATTCTTAAACAAAATAAAAACTGAAATGGATCCATTACATTACAAAAACCTAGGAGGACTTGATATGAATTTGTAAAGGGTTTATCTCTTGATAAATGTAATTTATGAAGAAATAATTCATGACTAACCCTAGGATTGGATATCCATGTATTACTATGCACCCTGATATAAAATGAATCAATCCTTATGTAGTTATGAAAAGGTTTATTTTTGTCATAGTTCATGTAAACCATGACATTACTATTTTTCAGTGTAACCATAAACACTAAACCCCAATGTAATGATAACCCCTATGAATTTTAACCTCTTACCTATGGAAGGTATTTATGATTTGAGATCATGTGGGGTAAACCTATCTAAATATTTGAAGGTCATACATGAAAAACCACATTGACCGATTTATGGTCATATAGGATGGAATTTTCTATTTCACATGTCAATGTCATGTGACAAGGATGAAAAGATAATAATTTTATAGTTTTTAATCTATTACTTAGATGTTATCAATTTTAAGTTCATAAAATGAGAAAATTTATGACAAATGATAAAAATTACTTCTCGAAAAAACATAAATTAATTATAGACGTAATATGATATTCAACCAATGTAATCATAGAATTATATGAATTAGAGTAGAACGTATTAATGGTATAAGGTCCTTCCTATTTTGGCTACATATTTTAAAGGTATCAAGGGAGTTATTATGGCTAACACTAGTTCCCATTGAATTAATGCGAAAAAGTAAACCATCCTCATATATCCTCACATGTCATGAGTATGATATACTGAAATGTTCTGAAGTTTGTGTAACCATTTCTCATAGATTCATTCTAATTCATCATTTATTATCTAATAAAATTACTTTTTTTATTGATTTTATATGTCAATCTTATGTGAAGGTAATTTGAAATCAATTGGCAGAACTTCCTTTACCTCATATAAAAATGGGTATGGGGTTACTTGGGTTGTGGGATGAGTTTTAGTTCGATAATCACTCAGATCATATAAGATTTTATATATATAAGATTTCTAATCTTTTTTCAGCACCATTTGAAGAATATTAGATACAATATTGTGAAGAAATATATCTCTCCTTCATGTGTTGCGTGATAGTGGAATGGATGGATAGACTAGATCATATTCTCTTGAAAGCATTTATTCAACTTATAAGTAAAGAAATTTGTGCCACTATCAATCAATATTGTGCGATAAAAATTAAACATGGTAATCATATATGAATTTAAGAAATTGATGATATAGATTATATCAAAGATATTATGGGGAACCAATTTAGTGAATTTGGAGAATAAGTTGGTAGAAGTAAGGATGAACACAAACTTATTGGTTTTTTTAGAAAGTATCAACCTATAAATTTTTTCATTATAATGAAAATGTTAAAAATATTTTGTGGTGTGAAATAATTTAAGTTGATGATAAATGAGGTTGACATATATATGAACATAATTACATTTATTAACGAATTCTATGCATACAAACGTCATCACAAACAATAAATACCTAAGAATCTTAATTTTATGGGGGATATTAGTTCATGATTTTATGGTACAATAGGTTCCAATATGGAAATTCCATATAATCGTGATGTGTTATCCTCATTTAATGCATCTGAAAAGAACACCGTTAAATACTCATTTATAAAGGATCGTTGGGTAATTTAGGTTATTTTAAGGGATGAAACGTGATTCCCAATAAAGGATATATTACTTATTTTAATGATCCCATAAGGGAATAAAAATTTGTAGGTAATATATTATAGGATACATCCATCAAATTACAATATCAATTTACAAGAATATAGGCTCACCTTGATCAAGGGGGTGTGGAATTCATTGATGTGCCCCGTGTTATTGCTGACGAATAAAGTAACCACCTTTTATAATGTGAATGAACATATAATCCTATCATAGATACATTGTATAGTGCATTTACACATGTGTTCTATGAATAAAAAATAAAACATAAAATTTTTCATGGTGGGAATTTATACACTAACGCTCATACATAATCAATAATAGGGGTAAGAACCCGAACTTAAACATTAAATAATGCAATTTATTTAGACAAGGTTTCATTTTATTTAATCCCAAAATATCATTTAGTTTTAGAGTTTTAGAGTTTTTTGCTCTAAATATTACATAATAATAACATATATTATAAAGAGGTCCCTTCTACATAGTATCCATTTTTTACAATATAAAACATGTAATGTAAAACATAATTTCTTTTGTGGCAAGTCATAACAAGTTTCAACTTTAAATTTTTCCTTTCCCTTAAACATTCATAAAACATATAAAAATCATTTTAAAAGGTGTTATGAGAACAAAAATCTTATTAAGGGACATAAAAATATATAAAGAAATTGTTTTGCCATGAGTACTTCTAAAAATTTTACTTTTTAAAAATAAACATTGACCTAAAAACCATTTTATTATCCAAGAAATAAACATCTATTACAAAATATTTTCATAATCAATTTTATATGAAATATTAAAGAAAAAATATACTCATTAAAGTTTATTTGAAATAATGAAAAACATAGAATAACATTCTCACAAAGTTATACTTTTCATCCTTAGGAAGTATTATCTACTTTAATTACCTTTTAATATTTCATTATTTTTATAAAATCCCATAAAAAAATACATAAGTCATGTAGGTGGCTTGATGAATCATTTTTATATCACTCTAAATTATGGAGTAATATTCAATGTTATAAATAGAATAACCATCACAATTATACAAGGAATAATCATCATAGTATATTTCTATAATCTCTTATGAGAAATATAAACAGTTTACTCAATCACTTTACCTAATGAATTGGACAAATATAAAATGCTCACCCACCCTTAGTTTATAACATAATCACCTATCCTCATAAATAATTACCAAGAACCACAACATAATGCCAAAAAATATTGCATCATAAAAATGTTCTTTTCACCCATAGGATTTTTTTTGATATCAATACATCAATTACATTTTAAAAACCTTTTCAAAAATCAATATAATAAAAGGAATGATGATTTTCTTAAATAAAAATGATATATTTTAATTAATCATAACATTTAATAATTATTATGATGGAGGAAAATTTATTTTCTATGCATACATTAAAATAGAAATTTCCTTTTTTCTTTTTGAAAAGGACATTAAAACATTCAGTACAATAATAATTTTGAAAACCTTTTAAATAAAGTAAAAAAAGAAAAATTAATTTTAATTTATAGTCCAATTATATCTGTATAAATACATATATATAATTTACTTAAAAAAATGGATATGGAATAAAAATAGAGTTTTGTGGTAAAATTTAAAATTGGATTTTTAAAAATAAATACCTTACCTTGAGTCTGAATCATCAAACACATTATTTATCTTCCTAAATAAAACAATTATATTATTTGTTTAATTTATTTTGTAGAATTTTAATGTTTATTATTCATTTAATCTCCTTTATTAACATGTTATAATAAATACTTAATTATTTAAGTTCATGTTAGATATTTTTTATGATATTCGGTTCATAAGTCCAAAATTACATTGGTAGGTTGAATATGGTCAATGAGGACATTATTAAACTATTTAAATAATAATAATGTAATAATTATCATTTTTATATATCAATTATAATTTTAAATCTAATCACTTAATATGGTTATGAAACATTAATTACATTACAGTCATGGAGATGGTAGGCCGTATGTACGCTAGAGTGATGTTTCCATTTTTAAAAGATCATTTTAGAAAGAAGGTAAATATTATTTTATCATTAAATAATGATAAAAATATCATAATTTTAAAATTTATTCTTCAAACATAATTATATATATCATCTATGTGATATTAGGATGAAAATTTAATCGCATCACTTCGTGAAGATGATAGTCCAATGGTACGCACGAATGATATTGTTATTTTTTAGTGAATGTAAATTTAAGAAATTAAATGCTATAATATATTTTATAATAATATATATATCATAAATATAATATTTATAAATAAAATCCATCATTATAACCATTCTCGAGAGACGGTGATGAAAAAAATACATCGGTTCGAGAGACAGTAGTTTCATTGGCCCACAAATGATGAATTCCAATCCCATTAAATGGATTTTAGAGATAGATATAGAATATGAAATTAAAATAATAACATATAAATATATTTAGGATATTGGTGTTATTATTTTATAATATTTGACAAATATTTTAAGGAGTCGGGATAAGAAATAAAACTAAAACATGCAAATAAAAACTATACCACTTCCATAGAAGTGTTCATTGATCAACACCTTAAGCCCAATAAGTTTTGGTATTCTACCTAAAAACGACTTATGTAATGATTCAATGGATTATAGGAAGGTATTTTAGTAGGAATTGTTCGATATAAATGGGTTTTTAACAGTGAAAACTGAGAATAATAGGTTACCTTTTAATAGTGAGGGGATGAACACTTTTGGAACTTCTAAAAATATTTAATTAATATAAATTAATTATTATGTAAAAATGTATCCAAATTGATAATATGAAAATAAAATTTGATTATGTGTCTAAATCTTCTCTCACTATAAAATTAAGAAAATTTTGGATCACATTTTGACCATTATAATTTTATTTTAACCCTTCATTAACCATTTTTACAATTACAGCGACAACAATGTTTTCTAATGTTTGTGGTCATAATAGTTAATAGAAATAAAATAACCTCCCAAAAATGTACCATGTTAAAAAATATAACAATAAAGTGTTAGAAAACAGTATTTTTTTAAAAATATATCATTTAATAAAGTATTATTTTCATAAAATATAAATTGTGGCAATTCTAGAACTATTCATTTAATTTGACTTTTATAAAATCAAGGAAAACGAGTAATTATAATATAAAAAATCAATATATCCCAAAACAGATATAGTTATATAATAAATAATTTATCACATTAATTATTTCAAAATATTTTTCTTTTTATATTTTCAATATCATTTATTTTATTTTTTCCATTAATTTAACAACTACTACATCAACATTGTGTAAGAATATAATGTAATTACTTCCTCAATGAAAATAAAAATAAATTGCCATTATGAGATAAATCATTTCTAGAAACATCATTTTACCTTATATTTTAGATACTATTTCAAATTATTCTGTGGTTATAAAATCTTCTCAATTATTCTCAAACCATCTATAAGCTTCTCAAAACTTTATATTTCTTCGTAATTTTTAATCATTCTTTATCCTGATTTCAAATTTCATTCTGATTTCTTAAATAAAATGAATACATGTGTACCATATAATATTATTCATTAGGTTATCCTCATAAATTAAAACCTATGGAAGGAAAGCATATGATATTTCATTATGATGATCAGTATCAAATGAAAAACAATATTCTCATTCTTATGATCTCTACCAACTAATAAACATAAACACTTTGATACAATTCTTCCATAAACATAATATAAACTTCTTAAGATTCATTCATTTCCCCAGAAATACTTCATCACTATCCTCAAACATCTTTTAGAAAAACTATTGAAAACGTTTTTAGATAATTATTATTTTCTACTTTACAATAGACCAATGATCCTACATTTTCTAACTTTATCGGTGTTAGCATGTGTCTGATAAATCATTCATTGTATCACTCTGTTAGTTGGTTTCTTCTTTAGATGGATGAATCATGACCCATTTGATAAAATATCTTGAAATAAAATCTGATTACCTTTTCTCAAAAACAAAATGACAACCTTATAAATAAATCAACCTGATGAAAATGGTTGACTACATTGTTGATCGGTCACTAGTACCATTTTTCATCAATCCCAACAAACTCCACTTCTTTTATTTTTTCAATTTTCCCCAAAAAAGAAATTTCTCTCTGATTACCTTTTTCAACATCACTACATCTAATTAATCAATTTCAATATCGTTCTCATGATTAGTGGCACACCACATCCGACAAACTAGTTTTAGCAGCAACATTATTCCTTTCCTAATTGTGATAAACTTAAAACATTCAACAATATATTTCTTCAAAGATTTTTATCTTGTGGTTTATTGGTCTGACTAAAATCCATCATATTTTTCATTTCTCATTCGGAAATTAACTTCAAATCCTTCAAGTAATTCTGTATATGGTGATCTCACACTAATAAACTGAGATAGGAAAGCTTCGACTTTGGAAACTTTCTTCTTCCATAAACTACTTCTTGTATTGTAACTTCTTCATGTCATTTAGAAAATTTAATATTGGCTTCAGCATTATCTAATGTACATTAGAAATTATTATAAATTCCCAATGTTCCAGAAACTATTCTCTTTCCCAATCTAAACCATAATCTGAGTGGTAGCACATGTACTCCCCCTTTCTTACATAAGGCTTGCATCATAAGTTTTACAAATTACTTATAGTTTGTGAGAACACTAAGATAATAAAATCGTCATCAGATTATCATTATATCAATTCAAGATCTGAAACAATTACTCATTATGATTGAAACTCCATTCTAGACCCAAGGTGGGTCAGATGAACCTTTTCTCCCAGATAACTTCTTCTCAAGTCGATGAACTTTCTCATGATTTTGCAGTCGAATTTCCTAGTGATGATTTTGAGCTTCATCACCAACATTTACAAATTTAGTTGACATATTTATTATTTTTAAATAAAAATAAAACCCTTTAAAAATAAACTTCTTTCAACATCCAAAAATTACTTCTAGAAAACTTGGTCCCAACTTTGGGTACTACTAATAGACTAGAAGTAGAGTATAGAAACTCGTCAAAGCCCCTGAAAAACAACCTTTACATGTTATCACATAAAGTAACATCCAATAACACCCAAAACATGTGGTTTTCTTAATATAATATCACTACTCTTGATCTCATATAATATATTTTTCTAAGTGATAGCTTCATGATAATAAGTTTATGTACTTATGAGCCCCTAGCACCTGACAGTCAGAGATAATCTATGCCAACTTGTTATGATGTATCTAGACCATAGTACATTTGTTTAAGATTAAATTCATATTATCTATAAATTATAATTATATATAAAAACTAATATAATCTATTCATACAAAAAATAATCTCAGGACACTACCATATAAATAGTAGACTCTCAAACTACACGTCATACAAACAGTTCTCTATATAGATAGTGTTTGGATCTCGATCAAAATAACAAAGTAACATTATCTATGATAATTTTTTCTATTTTTTCATTCAATTCACCTTAAAAATTGATGTGAGAAGATATGTATGGTATAGAGCTCGGAATTATTATAGAAATTATATATCATCCATAACTCTCAATATACATGATATAGTAATCAAAAAATATTTTTCATGTTAGGTTGAAGGCACCCACTTTGACAATAGGAATAGGAATATAGTTAATGATCAGGTGTGATTGAATAATATAATTTATTTTAGTTCATATATTTAGGACCACTCCATACACTTGATGGCCATGCAGGATACACTCATATGTTTGGGACTTATACTAAAATGGACCTAAAACACCAATTTCAATAAAATATCATTGCATAAAAGGTTTTTTGGTTGAGAATTATGAGAGGGCATCCCATGTCATTCATAGAATCAAAGAAGCTGGAGACCGGTGGGATTGAGGTGGGGAATACACCAAAATAACCAAAAATTTGGAATCTCATAGACAAATTGAAAGAATATGTGGGATCTCCACTAAGGTATAATAATGATAAAGTTGTGTGTAATATGATTGGTCTTTATGTATAATAATCTTACATTGAATAAAGATCCATAAAACATTAGAAATATGGGTATCAGATACATAGATAATTTTTATAATAAGATTGGGGTTTATACATGATCAATATATGGTAAAAGGTATATAGAAAAACATTGTAAAGGTGTCTGACTTATGTATAAGATTCCTTGAATGAATCTAAATCTATTTGAATATATATGATATAATAAAGGACCTAAATATTCATATAATATAAGAGATACTCTATAAGATTAAATATATATATATTATTAAGGGTTGTGTCATCATATGATCCATTAATTCATAGAGAATGATGTTAATATAAAGAATCATTAGAAGCATGAATACCATCTCAAAGTGGGACCAACAAAAAAACTAAATAGTATAAAATTAAATAGGATGATATATATCATATATGTTCTGGGGTGCATGAATGGTAATTATTTCATTATAGTGGGATATCCTAAGCCAAGATAACGATCCATTAAGTGGATATCTGGTGGATATACTACGTAATCCATTATTTGATTTCGATTAACCATGTAAATGTCATGTATATGTAACTTCAAAACATACAAGATGGTGACTCTAGAATAGGTTTGTTGAAGTGGGATATAAAAAATAATTTCAATCCTTCATGTTTCATCATCTTTTCCTTTGGGATTAGTACTTTCCTTCATGGGTACACGAAGTCTAAGATCAAGAATGTTGTAAGATATTATTATTAATCTTAAATATATTCTAAGTCCTTAAAATTTATTTTATCCTAAGTATTTATAGGTGATATTTTAGAACTTTATAAAGGTTTGAGAAGGCAATATGATTCTTGAAGAATGTGTGACCAGGTTTCATCATTAATGATACACAATCTCAATTAATAATGATTTTCATTATTTTATCTATAGGTATAAAAATATTTGGAATTATCATCAGAATCTATATTGATGGATTTAATATATTTTTTATGAATAAAAATTCCACATTCAAATTGGATCCATTTGTGAAAAAATGAACAATTTTATTTGGAAAATGATGAAATTAAGATAATTTTCATTAATTAGCATAGAATTAAAATAGGGAATAGAATTACCACCTCTATAAATATTAAGTTTCCCTACCAAATATAGGGATATAATGTTATTACAAAGGATAAATGATATTATACTAATTCTCAAAGGTTTAGGTTGTATGTCATTGTTGTTTGTTCTTATTCTTGTACATACAAGAGAGAATCTACCTATATCACTTAAAGGATATGAAAATATACAACAATGTTAGTTTAATTAATCCTTCACTCATTTTAAAATAAATAACTCAATCACTAGAAAACATTTTTCTTTTAAACATAATTTTCATCCATTCTTTTTACCAGAAAGATGGCCTCTTGAATTTCTCTTTGTCTGTTAGATATCATAACTAAATAGTGTCTATTGGTGGCCAACCATGCTGATAATATAAAATTCCACCCCATCCACCCACATTAAAGTGCCTTAGTAATTTCTTTATTGTTAATTATATGGGAATAACCCATATCAAAATAGATACCCAAGTTTTTCCTATCCAAGCCTTCACTAAATTCAAGAGTATAATTGTCTCAATAAGTCTCCAATTTTAATATGGTAAATTTTCCCTATCAAATTGTCTCAAAAATATCTTATGATTATGTTCATCCTATAATGGGGTGGTTAACCTTCAGTTGAGCCAGTGTTGAAATGAAATCAATTTAGGTACTTGAGAATAAATATGTTAAGTATAATATATTATTTTTTATCCACACACACACGTTTGTGAAAATAATGATTCTACCCTATAAATTAGATTTTAATGGAAAAAAAATATCAAAATTGATTCTAGAATACATGGTTTACCATAGGGGTGATGTTAATTTCATTCTCATTTTGATCCCATGGGTGACTCGTTGATAGTGTATTAATAAAATTAATTAATTAATATTTAATTTTAAAATTATGGATGGATAAATCCCATAAATTACTATATTTAATCCAATTTATAAATCATTTTTAGGTTTGTCCACTATTATCATGAATATAACCTTAGATTAGAAAATATTGAGAGGGCTTGGATCTTTGTGGAACTGATGGCCGAGCGAATGAGTGGGACCAAATTTTGTGACATTGATGAATAGATCATGTGGTTATGAAAAATGGAACTGTGTAACTAAAAATACATTAAAGAAAAGATATTATCCATTCATGTAGGGGATCTTTCATTGATTAATTCATCACCCTTCATGATTAAATGTCTCTAGAATCTCCATATTATAGATTTATTTCATCATTTGGAGTATAATGTATTAAAAACCTTATTTTTTATTATGATTGTCCATAGATAATATTATTTATCTCTAATATCATTATTTATTTTCATATGAATTATCAATGTTGTTAATTCTAGATAATTTCTTTACTTTTCCTCATTTATTATTACCCTTTTTTTATATCTTTCAAATCATTTTGAGTGCTTATCGGGTTGATGGTATTTACACCAGACCTATTCTACATTTCCCCCTTCATTATACAATAGATTATCATATCCATACATTTAATTTGCTATAAATTTTACATTGAGGTTATTATAATGGTGAGGAAGTGATTATAGATATTGATTATGATCATTCCAATATTGGAAATAGTGATAGAAAAGCTTTGGGATCATGGTGTTGATTTGGGCATGATTAGATCTAGTCAATTCCATGGGAAATGGGAAAAACAATGAATTTTATTATAGGAAGGATACTTACTAGCCTTGGGTGATGATAATTGGTGTAAAATCTTGAATATAGGTGGTGTTAAGCAGTGGAAGCATGATAAATCATTGTATCTACAAATATCGGTGAATAAAATGACTATATGATGTGTAGTTCTGAAGAACACATGTCATTTCCTATATGGTTTTTTCATTATGTTTTGGTTATTACCAATATTAAAAAATGTGCAGTATGAACTCACACACTATGTAGGGTGACTTGGTACATTCCCAAAAATACAATGTATAGTTTGGGTGCCCACTATTTGTTGATTTCACGACATGGCTTGAGTAACAATACAAACCCATGGTGAAATCTACAGTCCACATGCCATGTTTCCTTAGAATAATATCATGTAGTTAGGGACTACACCACTTAGGTAACTTGTGTTACACACTGATAAATTCCACAGATTATACACATCAAGTACCTTAGCAGACACACTATGTACGTATACTCAAATATTAAATATAATGGGTAATAAATGACTTATTATAGCTATTTAGGGGATACACATTTTTTACCAATAAATATTATATTTTATAATTTTCCATCCTTGGAAAGGTGTCATATATCCTTACTCAAAACTTGTAATTGGATGTATTAGTAATCGAGACTAAATATTTTATCATATAGAATGTGATGGTGGACTTAACTTTTAAATAATGTGTCGGACACAAGGTGATATGAGAAATTTATTCTTTTTTTTCATTATAGGGTCATCAACAAGATTTATATGAGATGATAGGAGTGTTCTTGGTATTGTGAAACTCTAGAGGCATGTTTATATTAGGAAATGGGTTCTTTACCATCCTCATATAGAGTTATCATTACCCCAAGTACTCAAGGAATGAAATAATATACCCATATATTAGAAAGGTTTAGTATTCCCACACATAATTGGGGCAAGTGATCTTGTATCTATGGATTCATTATTCCCCAACCTCATCTAATAGCTCCATTAGGGTTTGAGTTCCACCACTAGAGTATGCATTTCCCTTAGATACCTAGGTAATGGTGTCCTCCATTATTGTTCCAAAAAGGTTTCATAGGTTCTTGGATTGGGTAGATTAGATTTGGTTGACTATGTGTTAACTTCTTCTACATATGGGCAATAAACAGAAGGAATATCTTTTATTATCTGGGTTCACTCCATTTCATCATATTTGGGTTGTTATGATATTAGGGTTTAGTGATCTCTTCATCAATTTCAATATGTTGTCAATATGAATGGTCCCATATGGGTTTCTAAAATACTGATGTAACATCATTAGAAAATAGTGTGTCATGTTGCCTCAGCTACAAATCATTATTTAGGAGGAGTGGGTCCTCCTTTTTGATTTACATTTATGATGTAGAAGTGTGAGTGGCTAACTAGATCATATTCCTCAATACATGTAGTTCCTTGGGAACCACATGGTTTCTATTCAGATGTGACATATCCTAGAGCTATTGACCTCATACTATGAGGTATTTTAGTTTTTTTAGAATCCATATTTCCTCATGATATTTATCCTTATAGGATTATAGCTAATATGGCTATGACTTATTTATGTTCATGAGACTTATAGTTGTTAAAACATATTTGGATCCTTTATTTTATTATTTTGGTTAGCATCATAAACTAGGAGCTCTGAGACAATTTATTACTTTTAATTTTCTCATTGGTTTTTGGGTGTCCTATATAGTATTTTTATTATCAATGTAGAATGGGAACTATTTCCACGTAGGTTGTGTTAGTGCAGAAGACACAGTGTTCAATGGTGTTAATGGTGGATGTGTAGATAATGTCTTCTATCCATATCTAACCAATGGTGATTCTTAGAAATTCATGATAGAGCATAGTGGTTCGTGATAGTGGTGGTGAAAGTTGGAGTGATATATAGATACAAGTGCACACAAGAAAGAAGGATCGATCTAGAGATATGTATCTATTGGAGATTCATATTTTCTATGGACTACCATATTGTGTGATATGCATACTTGGTTCTATTCACTAGCTCAAAGATTATTATATTTGGGATTAGGGTGGAATATTTTCATTACCACTATCTCTAGAAAGACATAAATCGATCAATTCTTGTTAGGGGGTATCATATATATCAATTCCTAGTGACTGCGATAAGAGTTAAAAGTCATATAAAGACTATTTTGTTAATTTATGACAATAATGTAAAGGGGTTCTTACGTTTTTTTATTAGACTTGGGAGACCAAAATTAGTGAGATAGTATATGTATCCTTTATTCAGGAATATAATAACCTTTCAGTCACCCTGAATATCAAAAACATTATTTTAGGGTGAAACCAAGTTGGAACATACATAATATTGTTTTCAATTATGATATTTCAAGTATTTCATGTTTCATAAAATCTAGATACAATATAACCCTAATGGTTTTATCCAATATACTATATAGGGGTACACACTGATATCATGTTTGTGTATGAAGTCAAATTCATGATAAGAACATTCCCTTAATTAAACCTCTTGCCTCCAATTAGCACCTAATGGGGAGCTATTTCCAAGAATTATTTTAGTAATATTTTTAATCCCCTTTTTTTGATGAAATTTATCTCCCATCAATTATTTCTAACATTCAGGGTTTTTGAGTGGGTTGAAATTTCATGGTAAATTTGAATTTGATTTTTTTGATTGGGTCAACATTAATTTTGATATTCTAAATGGTTTTTTGAGAGTTACACACATTAATTTATTTTTTTCCACTGAGTTTTAATGCTCAGTAAGTGTCTCAATGGTTTGGATTGGTTTCACAACTTATATGAATTAAAAACAAAATACATGGAGACATATTAATAGGCGCATTTTTATGGAATGGTCAGTTTTATCTATGTGGTCCAGACTATGGGGCCTATTTTTTCCAGAGAATGTTAATAGAAAGCCACGTGAGGAGGATAAATAACTATATGAATATCCTATAATAAATTGCAGAGGGTGTGCACATGTTATGTAAAATATGAAAAACTATGTTCTTAGTCATTCGAGGGAGCGACCCATTTGAAGAGTGGCACAATATGGTTGGTTCACAATTAACCAAGTCTATAGCATAAATGTAAGGGTCATTATAATGGGTTGACTTACTTATTTGACCCTCAATTATTTTAATATTTCTCTCCTATTTTTCTTCAACCATTTTGTGTGCCTCCTCCAACCATAAAGATCTTGGTTTCCCTCTTCTAGGTTATTTTGGAACTTCTATATTTAGGATCAAACTAGATAATTTCCCAGAGTTTTATATAGATAGTGGTAGGGATATTAATCCTCTTTCTTCTATTCATATTTTCTCTCACATTATGGAATAATAATTCCATGAAAGGTTTGTTTCCCTATTTCTAATGAATTTTTCTAATGTCTTGATTTCTCACATATCATCTCAGATTAGAGGAAGGTATTTGATGAGTGATAACCTAAAATAATAAGGTAGTTGGTTCTTATATTTATCCTTGTTTATACACATTCTATGGGATTCTCATTTAAATATGTGTGAGTGGGTTGGTCTGGGTGTGATAATTTAATTAAATGGATTTCTAATCTAGTATTATTGGTTGATTACAATGTCATTTATCATATTTAATTAAGTGTATTGATCCATGAATGGATTGGTATGTGTGAATTGGGTTTCCGATTTGTTTATCATGATGTTCTAGTAAATTAAATTAATTTAATCGTGATGTGATAGTATGGGTTCCATGGGAATGTGTTTGGCTTGACCTAAGGTTCTTGGGGTGATGTTGATCAGTATAATTGAGGAGACTTGGTTCATTTGGTTGAGGCGTATACTGATCACAATTCCATTTTTGAGTGATGAGGTTCACATGTGGAGATGGAGTTCTACAGGATGGTGTGGCATAGGTATGGTTGGTGATTTCCACTAAACATAATTTACCAATAAAATTGTTGGAGTGATGTACACACATATAAGGACTCGGTGAGGTTTTTTTTACCATTATTGGTGGGAAGAGGCCTATGTAGATTTATCATCTTAGGGGATGGTTTTAACCATTATTTATGGAGGAGGTGTTCAATATAGAAATCCATGGTCGACGCTGAGTTACCCCATCAGCTGGGGATGTGGATTACCTTGTATGTTTGGGATGATGGTCAGGATTATTTAAGGATGGATCTCAATGTACCTTCAGATGTCAAGATACAGAGACGATGGTGGTTCATTATGTATTGAAGGATGGACAATGTCATTCATTGGGATATCAGACTGATATGACTATGGTGATTGGATAAATGGAAGTTCAAGCGACTTGTGACATATTAATTGGTCATGACCTTCAGATTTTTGTTAACATAACATGTGAATCATGTTATATTGGTTGGAATAAGGTGTTGGGTTACTTGAATGGGGAAATTTTTAGGGAACCGAGGGTTCTCCTTGTATGAGAGATTATGAATATATCATTCCACATCGATGTTGGAAAGGGAAGGTAAACACTTATTTTTGGATATTGAGATCATGTGAAGTAGTTCATATTTTTTACGTTAACTTTGTTTATATATATATTCAAACACTGGTATAAATATGGATGTAAGATATGAACACATTGGTGTTTCCCTATAGAGTTTATACTCACATACTATATGGGCCCCTTGGGATGCATGTAGATTATATTTCTTTGAGATTTGGTAAGGGGCCAAGATCTTTCACTAGATCACAGTGACCAGGGATGTGCATGTGCAAGAGAAGGACTGAAGATGGACCATGAGGTTTCTTCTACATAGATATGGATTCTATTTTGTTCTTTTGAGTATGTAATTATGTGATCATCCTCGAAGATATTTTGCATGTTTTTATGATTCATATGGATTTTCTATAGTCTATCTGATATGTATGACTATATTTATTTTTGGATCATTATTACCATTGTTTTTTATTTATTCTATTGATATTTTTAATTGATTTTATAGTATCAGTGTTATAAGATCATTATTATTATATCATCATCACAGGATATAGTATCCCCACTATCACCAAAATATACTCTCACTAATGATCATTTTCCTTTGGTGTACGATGAGGAATTCCTATGTCCCAGTGGCCCTCAGGCATAGAACATTGGTGAAGTGGCTCATGGGTTGGGAAACTACAAATGGTATTCAAGGTTGTTAGTTTTCTTTTTTTCTTACTATCAAGGTTGTGGTGTAACGCCCTAACCCCAGTTGCCTAGAGTCGGTGCATTATTACATAACATTGGCATGATCACAAGAAAGATCAAATCTCGAAAGACCGATTGGTTTAGTAGCCTTGGAAACACTAGATATATTCATAAAGTTTTACATTACATCATAAAGTGAAAAACTACTACAACAACATAGTCTCCATATCCCACACTCATATCCCCACATACTATCCCTGCAGGTCATTCATAAATTACTTCTTCACATCTTGGGAAAAATAACACATAGAAAAGGGGTGAGGTCAAATGCCCAGTAAGGATAACAATATAGCGAAAACTATCATAAATAAGAATAAACATTTAAGGCAATGTAAAACTTTAAACAAAATCCTTTTAAACTTGAACTTCAACATAGTATGGAAAAAATAAAATGAAATAATTTCATTTAATTATTCACATGGATATTCTACTAATAGAATAATCATATGCAATATCAATTACAACTTTCATAATGATGGAATGCATAAGGTCAGACTATCATAACCACGTAGCCATGGCCTCGTGCCAAGACTAAAAATAAAATTTTTCCAAGGAATTGTGCCAAGACACTATTTTTTCTCATGAGACCTACCGATGCATTGAAGAGCTATAGCGGGCTCCACCCGTCACATATTAAGTCCAATGCATTCCCATATGAAAAAGTTTAAACATAACATAAACATTCGTATTAAAACTAGCATACGAAATGTCAATACTTTCACCATAAACTATGAACGGTATAAAAATATCACATCCACAGTCAAACATATCACAAAACCTTCAATACAACATAGAAGTTTTGTATCATAATAAATCAACTTCAAATAAGCATAAAATCCATCAAAGGATGTTGACATAGATGAAATCAAAACTTTTTTTAGAGAAATATATCTTTCTATTTTGAAATCATTTAAGAGTAATATATTTATGAAATAAAACATTTTCTTTGAAAATATTCTTATAGGATTGTAAGGGAAGCTTCGACGATTTTATAACGGCTGAAAATAACCGCACCCGCCGTACAAGTTAAAAAACATTCTTACGTTAATTCTGTCGAAAAGGATAAAAAGCACCTTGTTTGGAAAATGACAGAAAGATTCCTTTATAAACCACTTATAAAAAGTCAAAAAAGGGTATAAATGAATTTAACCCATATTCTTGTAAATATTAAAAATGTTTTGAAATACATTTTGAAGAACCATGGATGTGGATGATAAAGAGATCCCTGTAGATTGTTACGTATAAACAACCTCGGATGATGAAGAGATTGTGAAATAACCCTTACCTTGTACTTTTCCTTGGATGGGGTAGGTTAACCTCTTGTATAATGGTGAAATAATTGTTATTAAATTATACAAGAATCATATATATTAATATGATATCATATATGATCTTTTAACATTGATTTGTTAATAATATCTTAGTATTATCATTGTTTCGAGTGTTAACTCACTCGTTTTATTTTATATGTTTTGTTAAGTAATCCATGTTTGTAATAGATAGGTAGTATCTTAATAATATACAGAATGATATCATGTCCTTAGATACTATTATTAGTCATCAAATGAGAATTATACTTGAATGGATACGAGGGAGAATGAATCTCATCGCGTTCGTGGAGACGGTAGTCCGTACGTACGCACGAGCGACAATATCATTCTTTTGATATTAAAATAATATATAATTGGATATTATATCATATATAAATAATAATTATCATGTTATATTTATTATTTAAATGAGTTACACATCATTATTATACCCATCCAAATAATAATATATTGAATAATAATTACACCATGACGTGGAGACGGTAAGCCGTACGTACGCACGTATGGTGACATGTTATTCAAATGATGGATAGAATACTGAATATGGTTGTACCATATTTATAATAACATCACAGTATATATATGATACTGGATTTATTATTTTAGAATGGTAACAACATATGATGAATAAGTGGACGAAGAAAGGAACTTGGAAAAGGGTGGTGAAATCATTACCTCTTCTTCGGGTTCTTCCTTTTTATTTGATCAAAAGGGATTCTTAGGTTGGCATTCTGATCGAAATAAGGCCTCTAGGTTGTAGTGAGGGAAGTTTGGAGAGTATTTGGGCAGATTTTGGCCGAAACAAAAGGCTTTGAATGTGTGATTTTATGAGAAGGGGGAGTGCCTTTTTATAAGAGGGGTGAGGGGAACCTTTGGAAAAGCTAGAAATATTAGTTTATAATAAATTCATATTCGGTTTCTAATGGCTCTAAAGTTTAGTATTAAAAGTTTAAGGTGGGGATAAGTCCAAAACCATTCAACCAATAGAATTTATATAGGTTTGGGTCATTATATTAACCATATCTTTTATTTTTAACTCTTAGTTAATTAGTTTGACATTTACCATGTCACTTTGTATTTTTATATTATATGGTTAATAAACTTACCATATACATCAAAGAGACTCCCAAGTGGCCCCTTAATGATACAACTATCATGATATATGTTTCATGGCCGAACCTTATATTTTTAGGAATTTAATACCAATTAATAATATAATATATGTTCTAAAAACTCGTTTTTGTCAATTTTGACACTATTTGGAAAATTGATTTTTGTGAAAATCATAACAGAATGATTAGTTAGAACAAAGTAAATTAAATAAATAATAATATGTCATATTATCCTATAAAATTATTTTATTCATTAAAAGCCTCAAATTATATTTATTTGGGTATTTATAATATCAATTATTTTAATTATTCACTCTTATGGTAATTACTACATCATCATTGTGTCATAAATAAATTAAATTATTTAATGTATAAAAATTATAAATAAAATATCATTATGAAGAAAATATTTTTATATTTCTAATTAATATTTATAGTAGAAAATCCAATATATATAACCCTATGTAAAAATTGTTTTTCTAAAAGATATATGCTTGTGTCATTTTTGTTTTCATTTTAACTTAATTAAAATAAAGTGTCCCTATCACTTACAAGTGGCACCATGGGGTCCCAAAATCGACCCAAAGATTCCCATGGTCTGACCTGTATCCACCATTAATGTTAGGACACGTTTTAGGGTAATTTATTATTATTATAATATTATTTTTTTAACCCTTATTTACTGGATTTACCCTTAACCATGGTAAATAAAATATTTACCGTAGTAATTATTCAAAATGTCTAAAAATAAAAGTTACCTATTTACACAATTTTAACATCCTGATTCTAAATATGTAATCAATTTTTCAAAATTCAAAACATAGAAGTGGCAGAAATTAATTTAAAATTAATTCCCGTTGTTAAAACAAAATGCGTGTTTTTAAGAGATAATAACTATCAAAAGATTGACACTTGTTTATGTCCGGTTTAATTGTAAAATTATGTACAATGAACAAAATTTCATTAAATGGTAAAAATATATTCTAAATATACTTTAAAACCACTCAAATTCATAATTTATCAATATAAATTATTTCGAATAAAAAATTTGTTTTTAATTAAAAGTTGGTAATTTTCACTATTCATCAAAATATAAGTGTTATCCAAAAAGTTCCAAAATTTCACCCTAGGATAAATTCGATATTCCGAATCCAAAAATGAAGTCCATTTTGAAATATAAAATATATATAATTTCAAAAAGTAGGTATTACTGTTCATAACGGCTTGTTTGATTGGTTTTGGTGTGTTAGAACTCGGTGTTGCGTACAACACACGCTATCGCATTATTCAAAGAGAAGCGTACCGTAAAAGCTTGGGGTGTTACATTCTCCCCTCCTTCAAATAATTTCATCCTCGAAATTTCCAGAATAATACTGCATGAAAAGGCTTAGGTGGTTCTTCATCATAAGTTCCTCGAGTTCCCACGTTGCCTCTTCCATCTTATGGTTTCTCCATAAAACTTTTACCAGACGCGTCGTCCGGTTTCTCAGTACTTGTTCCCTTGTATCAAGAGTCCTGATGGGCTCTTCACAATAAGACAAATGGGGTTCCAGTTCTAATTCTTCATTGGTGATTACATGCATTGGGTCAAGCATGTATTTTGTCAATAGAGATACGTGGAACAAATCGTGAACTTTGGAAAGAGACTTGGCGGCATTGCCAATCGGTAAGCTACAGCCCCAATACATTCTAGAATTTCGAAAGGTCCGACGTACCTGGGACTCAATTTACCCTTCTTACCAAAATGTATGACTCCCTTCCATGGAGATACCTTTAGGAAAACATGATCACCGACTTGAAATTATAAATCCTTCATTCGATTATCGGCATAGCTCTTTTGCCTACTTTGAGCTACTTTGATGTGATTTTGGATTACCTTCAACTTTTCCATCGTTTCCTCCACCAGTTCTGGACCTAAAAGTTTTCTTTCACCAACGTCATCCCAACAGGTTGGTGTGCGACATCTCTTTCCATATAACGCTTCATATGGTGCCATCTGAATACTCGAATGGAAGCTATTGTAATAGGAAAATTCTACCAAAGGTAAATATTGATCCCACATACCCTGAAAGTCAAGTGATCAAGATCTCAACATGTCTTCTAAGGTTTGAATAGACCATTCTGATTTTCCGTCTGTCTGAGGGTGGTAGGAAGTGCTCAAATGAAGTTCAGTATCTAGGGATTTCTGAAGACTCTTCCAGAATCTTGAAATAAAACGGGGATCACGATCAGAAACAATCAATAGGGGTACTACATGAAGTCTCACAACTTCATTAATATATAGTATTTCTAGACGTTCCAGTGGTAGATCTTCTCTTATAGTAAGAAAATTTGCTGACTTGGTAAGACGATTAATAATAACCCATATTGCATCGTTCCTTCTAGGAGTTTTTGGTAGCCCCATGACAAAGTCCATCGTAATATTGTTCCATTTCCACTTTGGTATGGGAAGAGGGTGCATGACTCCTACAGGATATTTCCTTCCAGCTTTCACTTGTTGACAAACCATACATCTTGACAAAAAATCAGTAATCTCCCTCTTCATGTTGTCCCACAAAAAATGTTCCTTCAAATATCTATACATTTTGGTTCTCCCAGGGTGTATAGAGAAATTGGAACTATGAACATCAACCAGAAATTCCCTTTTTAAATCAGGTATATCGGGAACACAAAGCCTCTTCCCAAATTTCAAAATTCCATCTTCATACACAAAGTCTCTCAATCTCCCATCATTCACAGCTTTAATCTTCTTTTCAAATTCTTCATCATCGGTCTGAGAACTCTTAATTCTTTCTAGTAAATATGGTTTGGCAACCATTTTAAAAAGAATTAATTTTTCACCTTCCCTGGTTATTCCCATGTCCATCCTCACTAGATCCATGAAATTTGGATCCCTTTCAATTCTCATATTGTTCAAAACTCCATGGTCTTTTCTACTCAAAGCATCTTCCACCTTGTTTGCCTTCCCTGGGTCGTAGTGTATCGTACAATCATAATCCTTGAGTAATTAAAGCCATCTCATTTGCCTCATGTTCAGTTCTTTTTGTGAGAAAATATACCTCAAACTCTTGTGATCAGTATAAATCTCACATTTTTCACCATAGAGGTAGTGCCTCAATATCTTCAAAGCAAAGATCACAGCTACTGACTCGAGATCATGAGTAGGGTAGTTTTGTTCATAAATTTTCAACTGTCATGATGCATAGGAAATAACCCTATCATTCTACATAAGGACACAACCAAATCATTTATTTGATACATCACTATAAATAACGAACCCATCATTCCCCGATGGTAGAGTCAATATAGGAGCATTGACTAATCTACTCTTCAGTTCTTCGAAACATTATTCACACTCTTCATTCCAAAAAAAATTAACCCCTTTACGTGTGAGCTTCGTTAATGGGGTAGCCAATTGGGAAAAATTCTGGATGAAACGTCGATAATAACCTGCCAAACCAAAAAAACTACGTACCACGGTTATATTTGTTGGTGCTGGCCATTATTGGATTGCCTTGGTCTTAGAAGGATCAATAGAGATTCCATATTTAGAGACAATATGGCCAAGAAAAAAAATCTCATGAAGCCAAAATTCACACCTGCTAAACTTTCCATATAATTCATGTCTTCTTAGAGTCTTTAGGATAATGCGCAAGTGATTTTCATGATCTTCGTAGCTTTTGGAGTATACCAAGATATCATCAATAAATACCACCACAAATTCATCGAGATAATCCTTGAAAACTCTATTCATTATATCCATGAATAAAGAGGGTGCATTAGTCAATCCAAAAGGCATTACAGTAAACTCGTAATGCTCGTACCTGGTTCGAAATGCTGTCTTCGGAATGTCTTCCTTCTTCACACACAACTGATGGTATCCAGATCGAAGGTCAATCTTTGAAAAGTATTGATCTCCATGCAGTTGGTCAAATAAATCATCAATGCGAGGTAGGGGATACTTGTTCTTTATTGTTATAGCATTGATCTCCCTGTAGTCGATACATAACCTCATGGATCCATCTTTCTTTTTAACAAAAAGAACAGGGGCTCCCCATGGAGAAACACTAGGGCGAATAAATCCTTTATTACTCAATTCCTCTAGTTGTTTCTTTAGTTCGACTAATTCTATAGTGGATATTCTAAAAGGGGTCTTCGATATAGGCCTTGATCCAAGAATTAAATCAATGGAAAACTCAAACTCTCATTCTGGAGGATGTCCAGGTAAATCATCCGGAAACACATCTACATATTCTTTAACAACGGGTACATCCTCTATTTGAACATTACATTCCTCACCCATAGTCATTTCATTCTATTCCTCCCCAATAATTTAATTTAGTTGAGCTACTGGGGGTGGATGTAGATAAGAATTAGGTGGTGACGATTATGCTCTAAAGATAAGGTGTTCTTTATCATCATCATCAAGAATCGTAACCTCTTTATTTTTACAATAAATATTTTCATCATTTTCCGAAAGTCATTCCATACCAAGGATTATATCAAACTCAATCATAGGTATGACGATGATATCAGTAGATAAAGAACATTTATGTGCACTAATGGGGACTGATTCACAAATCTTTGTTGTAATGATACTTACCTTTCGAGTTTTAACTGAAAACTCCATTGTTAAATCAAATTGAAAATATCTAATTTTCTTAGCAAACTGGTAAGATATGAAACAATGCGATGATCCAGAATCAAATAATGCATTTGCTAAACTTGAGGAAACTATTAAATTGCATGTCACCACCTCTTTCGGAGCTTCTACCTCAGCAGTAGTGATAGCATAATCTTAGCCTTGATCCCTTGTAATTTTCTGAGGTAAGTTCCCCTAATGCTTAGGACATTCATTTGAATAATGCCCCATCTCCTTGCAATTGTAGCACTGAACATTGGTAGCTTCCTTCTTCCCTTTGCAATCACGATCATGGTGGCCTTTTTCACCACACTTGTAACAGACTCATGTTCCCTTCAAGCAAGTACCGGGGTGTTTCTTCCCACATTTACCACAGGATGGATATTTAGCATTTCACTTCTTCCGCTTATTTCCATTCACAGATTGATCAGCAGATCTCTTCTTCTCTTGCTTTTCTTTAAAGTCATAAGACTTAGATAATTCCATTTCGGTCTTGATAGCACATGAGACAATGTCTTCGTAGGATGAGAAGGATTGTGATACTAATGCTCGACGGAGAAATGGTTTTAACCCATCAAAGAAACAATCTATCTTACTTCTTGGGTTACGTATATAATCTCAAGCATACCTTTCTATCCTTGTAGAGATAGACTCATACTTTGTGACATTCTCATCCTCCTTTTGTCTCAGACTCAAAAACTGCCTTTCCATATCTGATCGATGGTCATGAGGAAAGTATTTTTCTAAAAACAGATCTTTGAACTCCCTCCATTCCATATTTGATACTTCATCATCTTCCTTCATATTTTGAATCAATGACCACCATTGATCAGCATCTCCAGTGAGGCGGTAAACTGCCATGATAACTTTTTTCCTTTCACTACTCCCCAAAGCCTGAAATATTTTCTCTAGGGAAAATATCCATTGCTCAGCTACTAAGGTATTTGTACTCCCATTGAAAGTTGTTGGTTGTTTCCTCATGAAGCGATCTAACATTGATCCTCCACGTTGTGGATCAGGGTGATCCATACGGGTAAGGTTATTATTCATAACCTGAGTAAGTTGTCCTAGTATGGTGATTAGCTGATCAGAACCAGTTGCATCACCATCTCCACTATAATAATCTTGAGCAGGAGGGAAATCCCTAAATGGAGTGTGTCCATTGATACGGTTTCCATTTCTTCCACTCAGCGCCATTTCTAAACAATGGCATAAACTAGATCAGTTTATGAATAAAAATACATAATCCCATACTTATAAAACACTTAACATAAATTGCACTATTTATGGATATAATCCATAATCAGAAAAATGTTTTCTTTGAGGAATTATATATACTCATAAACCCTTTATAATTATTTGTAAATAAAATGAGAGTTATCCTAAGCATATCCCCCGGGATTTTCGTAACTAAGAGTGCAGCAAGGCCCGTTGTCATGCAACAGTTCCCGTTCGAGTCTACCTTAAAGCGGTGTTTTCGGGTTTTACGCCTAGGTATATCTATGCCAGAGCCGCCTCTACCTGCTCGTATCCAGACAGGGATGTATTGCTCAGAAAACTCACAAAATCTCTACAATACCAAAATTCTAGGAAGTTCTTCTATACTAATCCTCAAAGTTCATCTCAGGTCGACGTGCTCTAATCCGAGTTTATCTAAATCTAGCTTCCAAGGTTTGTGCTAAACTTCCTCTGATACCAACTGTAATGCCCTGACCCCAGTTACCTAGAGTCGGTTCATTATTACATAACATTGGCATGATCACAAGAAAGATCAAATATCGAAAGAACGATTGGTTTAGTAGCCTTAGAAACACTAGATATATTCATAAAGTTTTACATTACACCATAAAGTAAGAAACTACTCTAAAAACATAGTCTCCATATCCCATACTCATATCCCCACATACTATCCCTTCAGGTCATTTATAAATTACTTATTCACATCCTGGGAAAAATAAAACATAGAAAAGGGGTGAGCTCAAATGCCCAGTAAAGATAAAAATATAGCAGAAACTTCCATAAATAAGAATAAACATTTAAGGAAATGTATAACTTTAAACAAAAGCCTTTTAAACTTGAACTTCAACATAGTATGGAAAAAATAAAACGAAATAATGCCATTTACTTATTCACATGGATATTCTACTAATCAAATAATCACATGCAATATAAATTACCACTTTCATAATGATAGAATGCATAATGCCATATTATCATAACCACATAGCCAAGTCCTTGTGCCAAGACTACAAATAAGATTTTTCCAAGGCCTTGTGCCAAGACACTAGTTTTTCTCGTGATACCTACTGATGCATCGTGGAGCTATAGCGGGCTCCACCCATCACATATTAAGTCCAATTCATTCCCATATGAAAAGGTTTAAACATAACATAAACATTTGTTTTAAAACTAGCATACGAAATTTCAATACTTTCACCATAAACTATGAACGGTATAAAAATAGCACATCCACAGTCAAACATATCACAAAACCTTCAATACAGTATAGAAGTTTTGTATCATAATAAATCAACTTCAAATAAGCATAAAATCCATCATAGGATGTTGACATAGATGAAATAAAAACTCTTTTTAGAGAAATATCTCTTTATATTTTGAAATAATTTAAGAGTCATATATTTATGAAATAAAACATTTTCTTTGAAAATATTCTTATAAGCTTGTAAGGGAAGCTTCGACAATTTTATAATGGCGGAAAATAACTTCACCCACCATATAAGTTAAAAAAACATTCTTACCATAATTCTGTTGAAAATGTTAAAAAGCACCTTGTTTGGAAAACGACGGAAAGATTCCTTTATAAACCACTTATAAAAATTTAAACAAGGGTATAAATGACTTTATCCCATATTCTTGTAAATAGTAAAAAAAATTGTAATACATTTTGGAGAAACATGGATGTGGATGATAAAGAGATCCCAGTAGATTATTACGTATAAACAACCTCGGATAATGAAGAGATTGTCAAATAACCCCTACCTTGTACTTTTCCTTGGTTGGGGTAGGATTACCTCCTGTATAATGGTAAAATAATTGTTATTAAATTATACAAGAATCGTATATATTAATATGATATCATATATGATCTTTTATCATTGATTTGTTAATAATATCTTAGTATTATTGTTGTTTCGGGTGTTAACTTACTCATTTTCTTTTGTATGTTTTGTTAAGTATTCCATGTTTTTAATGGATAGGTTGTATATTAATCATATCCAGAATGATATAAAGTCTTTATATACTATTATTAGTCATCAAATGAGTATTTTACTTGAATGGATATGATGGAGAATGAATGTCATCGCGTTCGTGGAGACGGTAATCCGTACGTACGCACGACCGACAATATCATTCTTTTCATATTAAAATAATATATCATTGGATAGTATATCATATATAAAAAATAATTATAATGTTATATTTATTATTTAAATGAGTAACACATCATAATTATACCAATCCAAATAATAATATATTGAATAACAATTACACCACGACGTGGAGACGGTAAGCCATACGTACGCATGTATGGTGACATGTTATTCAATGGATGGATAGAATACTGAATATGGTTGTAACATATTTATAATAACATCACAGTATATATGTGATACTAGAGTTATTATTTTAGAATGGTAACAACAGAGGAAGAAGAAGTGGAAGAAGAAAGGAACTTGGAAATGGGTGGTGAAATCATTACCTCGTCTTCGGGTTATTCGTTTTGATTTGATCAAAAGGGCTACTTAGGTTGGATTTCTGATCAAACTAATGCCTCTAGGTTGTAGTGAGGGATGTTGGAAGAGTATTTGGGAAGATTTTTGCCAAACCAAAAGGCTTTGAAGGTGTGAGTTAATGAGAAGGGGGAGTGCCCTTTTATAAGAGGGGTGAGGGGAACCTTTGGAAAAGCTAGAAATATTAATTTATAATAAATTCATATTAGGTTTATAATGGCTCCAAAGTATATTATTCAAATTTTAAGGTGGGGATAGTTCGAAAACCATTCAACCAATAGAATTTACACAATTTTGGGGCATTATAGTAACCTTATCTTTTAGTTTTAACTCTTAGTTAATTAGTTTGACATTTACCATGTCACTTTGTATTTTTATATTATATGGTTAATAAACTTACCATATACATACAAGAGACCCCCAAGTGGTCCCTTAATGATACACCTATGATTATATAAGTCTCTTGGTCGAACCTTAGATTTTTAAGAATTTAATATCGATTAATAATATTATATTTGTTTTAAAAACTCTTTTATGTCAATTTTGACACTATTTGGAAAATTGATTTTTGTGAAAATCTTAACAAAATGATTAGTTATAAAAAAGTAAATTACATCAATCCTAAAATGTCATATTATCCTAGATAATTATTGTAATTCATTAAAAGTATCAAATTATATTTATTTGGGTATTTATAATATCAATTATTTTAATTTTTCTCTATTATGGTAATTACTGCATCATCATTGTGTCATAAATAAATTAAATTATTTAAAGTCTAAAAATTATAAATAAATAATAATTATGTAGGAAATAATTTTATCTTTTTAATGAATATTTATAGTCGAAAATAGACCATATATAACCTTATGTAAAAATTGTTTTTCTAAAAGATATATGCTTGTGTCATTTTTGTATTCATTTTAACTTAATTAAAATAAAGTGTCCCTATCACTTACAAGTGGCACCATGGGGTCCCAAAATCGACCCAAAGATTCCCATGGTCGGAAATGTATCCACCAATAAGGTTAGGACATTTTTTAGGGTAATTTTGTATTATTATAATATTATTTTGTTAACCCTTATTTACCGGATTTACCCTTAACCATGGTAAATAAAATATTTACCGCAGTAATTATTCAAAATGTCTAAAAATAAAAGTTACATAGTTACACAAATTGAACATACTGATTCTAAATATGGAATCAATTTTTCCAAATTCAAAACACAGAAGTGGCATAACTTAATTTAAAATTAGTTCCCATTTTTAAAACAAAAAAGCGTGTTTTTAAGAGATAATAACTATTAAAAGATTGACACTTGTTTATGTCCGGTTTAATTGTAAAATTATGTACAATTACCAAAATTGAATTAAATGGTAAAAATATATTCTAAATATACTTTAAAACCACTCAAATTCATAATTTATCAATATAAATTATTTCGATTAAAAAAGTTGTTTTTAATTAAAATTTAGTAATTTTCGCTATTCATCAAAAGATAAGTGTTATCCAAAAAGTTCCAAAATTTTACCCTAGGATAAATTAGATATTCTGAATCCAAAAATGAAGTCCATTTTGAAATATAAAATATATATAATTTCAAAAATTAGGAATTACTATTCATAACGGCTAGTTTGATTGGTTGTGGTGTGTTAGAACTCGGTGTTGCGTACAACACACGCTATCGCATTATTCAAAGAGAAGAATACCGTAGAATCTTGGGGTGTTACATGTGGAAGAACCGTAACTAGGATCTAGTAGGAACTTGGAAAGAGCTCATGCATGGGTGTCTATATCCCCAAGGATGGGGGATATAACAAGTTGTTAGGGGTGATAAATTGATGTTTTGTTTTTTATATTATTTTTTGACAAGTTGTTACCTTGAGTGGTGGACTTGGGTGTGATATTGTAGGTTTTATAATTTTATCCTTTGTCTTGATATGGAAAGGGAAGTGTTTTTATGCATAAAATTTGGAAATTTGGCTCATATGATATGTGTATACTCATGAACCAATCTAGGCTTCCATCTAACCCAACACCTGACCTAGACTGTAGTAAGGTCTGAAGGATGTTCCCAATTTCTGTGGGATGTAAACTAGTGCTTGGGAATCAAGCATCATATCTAAGAACAATTTATCCCATGATAATTAACAATGAGAAATCAAAAATAATATAAAAACACATCATAATAAATAATCATAACAAAAAAAATTACAACTATCATAACTCAAACAATATACACTTTTAACCAAAATATAAAATACCAAAACGGGGAGGGGGAAATGACTATACAACCAAGACTCCATGAAATAAGAGGGTAATCACCCCTATTCCACCACCAATAACACCTGTAAGGAGAGAAACCACTGGCAACTAGATCCACCATGACCACCATAGAACATATTTCCTTTAATTGATTCAAACATAACAAGGTCTACCAACACCTGAGGGTGTATTTAGGGTTTAAACCAACGTGTCAAGAATGATTCCACAAGACGAGATTCTATGTTATAACATTATAAGAAAAAAAACATTCATGTTTTCATGAAAAATAAAGGAAATTGTTTTAATAATAAAATCATGGAAATTAAAAGGGAAGTAAACATTGTAACAAGAAAAATGTTAAACATGGAATCAAATGAGAAGTACATGTAATTCCTAAGAAAATAGGGTTAGTGGGGTCCTAGGGTCCTCGTTCCTTGGTGATAATTCCATACAAATCCGAAAATGTACTAATACATGATCCACTATAGTGGAATCAAATCCCAAGTTCTAGTGGTCTCCAATCATCATCATTTGTTTAGTTGGTGTTATATTATCAATCCTACTAGAAAGAACTAGGACTCAGCCCAACTGATCCACCTAGCATAGTATACATAGTCTCCCCACCTAGATACCTAGGATTTCCTTGTGATAAATTTCCTTATCCATATCACATTAACCACCTCTTATAAATGCACACATCTAACAATAGACAAACATATAGAAAACCATTGTTTTCAAAATGAAAACCCCCTTTGAAACCCTTATGCAGACCAAAATCCTTTGAATACATGATTTTAACTACCCACACAATTCATATAACCCATTTTGAATCCATGTAAAGCATACTAAAATTATCCAACAAAGTCATTTTAGGGAACCACCTACCTGAAACATAGAAACTTCTAGAAATCGTAAGAAGACAACAAACACACTAAGAAGATAACCTATAAATGAAAAAACCCAACATAAACATCAATATCAAACCTAAATAATCATGGTTGAACCCAAATTATGGAAACCAATCAAATGTAGAAGAGAAAACACAACAATGAAGGGAAACCCAAAAAAATGAGGAAAATAGTAAAGGATAGGATCACCCATTGATTTCATGAAGATCCATTTCCAAAAAACAACAAGGTATTGAGGTCCATGGGATAAATAGAGAAGAGGAGGCATGACTAGGTTAGAGTATAATGAATGGGGCGAGTCATGGGGGCAATGGTATTAAAATAATAGAGTGAAAATTTGAATTTCAACATTTTTAATGTTCTAGGTAGACCACATAGTTTTCCCACATTGTTTTCTAAAACATGTGCCTCCTGTATCCTTATAAAAATGTATATATAGTTTCATGAGGGAGGTCGCACTCTAGTTCACCAACCCATTCACCTCAGAAAACCCACTGTCATAGGTGCATGCCTATCCCATACTCCTTTGCACAAGGTAATTCATCCAGTACAGTGCCACTATCTAGGGTTGACAGTGTCATATGGATTAGCACACACTTTATATTAATCAAGCATCATTCGTACTCTACCTACTATCAGGAATGAAAAACTCAATTTTTCGCAAAAATACTTCAGAAAATCCATGAAAAAAATATAAGACCAAAATAAAATATAAAAATATATCAAAATAAATCATGAATGTGAAAATTCTCCCCACCATGAAAACACTCCACCCCCACAAATTTAACTCAATGTCTAATCAGATCACAATAATGGGTACTACTCTTCTACCGAAGACTTTTTCTCCATTTTCGTGTGTTCATCATTCCCATGTTTCTAGAGAAATAGAAACAAAGGTGTAGATTTTACCTCAATCACTTTCACTTGGGAATCAAAAATCTGTATTAGTTTCTCAAAAAAATGTTTTTCATCTTTAAATATTCCCAAATCATCAGGTCTGAGGGGTCAGGATTATACCATTTCAACTGTGATACATGGAAGGATTCATGTGTCAATATCAACTAATATGGAAAAGATAAAAGGTATTCCACCTTACCAATTCTCTCAAAAATCTCAAAAGTTCCAACATACCTCAGTGCCAGCTTTCCTCTTTTACCAAGATGGTAGTGACCATAGCGAGGAGACACCTTCCAAAACACCTGATAACCAACTGATAATTCCAAGGATTGAAATTGTTGATCAACATATGACTTATGGTTTCACTACACTATCAATAAATGATTCATTATCAGCCATACTTTATTAGATTTCTCATGCACAATGCTCAGACCCGGAATGGAAGTCTAACCCCCTTCCTTCCAACACAAAGTTGATTGACATGGATGATCATAAAGTTCCCCATTGGTTTCAATTATAATTAAGTATTGGTAACTATTGTTATATTCAAACTCCATCAATCTCAAATGGTTATCCCACGAGCCTCCAAAATCCAACATGCATGCACAAATCATATCTTCCAAAATCATATTTTCTCACTCTGTATAACCATCTGTTTGTGGATGGTATATTCTCCTCAACTTGATATGGGATCCCATTTCCTTATGAAGGACTTACAAAAACCAAGAGGTAAATCAAGGGTCCCTATTGGAAATTATAGCTAACAGCGTACCAAGAATCCTCACTACCTTCTGAACATAAAACTGACCGAACACATCCACCTTGGTTGGGACCTTAATAAAATTTAAATGGGTTGATTTTATCCGACAGTCAATCACTACCCAAATTATGTTCCTCTCCCGGGGTGTATGAGGTGGTCCCTTATTGAAGTCCATTAAAATCTCATTCCACTTACAGGTAAGAATGGGTAGGGGCTAGAGAAAAATAGAAGGCCTCTAAGGCTCAGATTTAACATGATCACAAGTATAACAATTGGATAAAAATTCAGCTACATATTATCTCATACCTAGCCACCAAAACTGGAAACGTACATCATAAAACATAATAGTGGACCCAGGGTGAATTTTCCACTATGACTGGTGCATATCTTCCATCACATCCCTTTACAAGTATAATGGAACCATGGAGCAACCCTTGAAGAAAATGATTCTATCCTAAGATAAAGACCACTCACTGGGAACCTCCCCACCATTAAATTTTTTTATTAAACCCTAGAATAGATCATCACTAGTTTTTTTCCTGATTATCTCTAAAAGGGAGGGTTCTATCTGAACGTTGTCCAAGAACATACCTATACTATTATATACGGATTCTAGATGCATATAGGTAAAAATACCTATAAAATTCCACTCATAATTTGGATCTTTTAGAGATTTAATTTTCACTTCCCTATTCAAGGCATCTGTTACCACATTCCCTTCACCCAGGTTGTAAACCATATAAAAATTGAACAACTATATGTACTCAACCCAATGGAAATACCTCAGATTCATATCATTCTAAGAGAAAATGTAGGATACACTCTTATGATCTGACAAGACTAAAAACTTACATCCAAAAATATTATGATTTTAGGTATTCAATCCATGCATCAATACTGTTAATTCTAGGTCATGGGTCAGGTAGTTCTTTTTGTATGGTCATAGATGGAGGGAAAAATACACCACCACATGATCATCCTGCATCAACACACACCCAAGACCCATACCTAATGTATCAGAAAAGGCTATGTATCCCTTTCCATATTAAGTCAATATCCAAATAGGTGCGGTGTTCAAATGATACCGGAGATCCTCAAAGGAATCCTGAATTTCTAGGCTCCATTAAAACCATACCTATTTCTAGGAAACTGTTGTAATGGTTGAATAAAGATGAGATAAATATTTAAAAAACTTCTTGTAATACCCCTCCCGGCCTAAAAAACTCTTAATCTTGAAAACATTCTATGGATTCTCTTATGACATTACTACTTTGATCTTCTTGGGGTTCACTAAAACCCCACATTCTGAAAAAACATGGCCCAAAAACATTACCTCCCTGGTCTTGAAGTTAAACATAGAGATTTTGGAATATATATAGTGATCTCGGTGAGTTCCCAATATTCTCCTCAAATGATTCTCATGCTCTTCCTCAACCCAAAATTATACCAAGATGTCATCCAAAAACATGAAGGAAAATGATTCATGGTTATGATTGAACTCCCTATTCATAAGAACCATAAAGACCACTGGATAATTCATCAACCCAAATGGAATGACCAAATACTCATAGTGGGCATGCCTACTTCATAAATTTTTCTTAGGAACATCCACTTTATGACTCCAACCTATTGATACCTAAAATTCTGGTTGATCTTTGAGAACCACATTTACCCTATGATCTGATCAAAAATATCATCAATATGGGGAAATGGGTATTTTTTCCTGATCGTTATCTTATAAAAAATTTAGTAACTAATGCACAACTAGAGAAATCCATCGGCCTTATTTGCAAAAAGAACTAGAGTAAACCAAGGTGAGATGCTTGGGTGAATGAATCCTTTGGATTCTAAATTTATAATCTATATTTTTAATTCCCTCAACTCGGTAGGGGTCTTATAATATAAGGGAAAATATATCAACTATGTTACTGATTCTAAATTGATGTTTAATTACACATCCCACTCGAGATGCAAAATAGAGAAATTATCTGGGAATACCTCTTGAAACTCATCCACCACATGAGGTAATCCACCATAAGAACCTCACCCATCATCCTACAGCATGAGGGATAAGATCTGAAAAATAATATTTACCAACACCGGATGTGGAGTTCCATCACATCCTGACCAAGGATCAAATTCACATTGAAAATCCTGAGAACTCCCATCAAGTTCGACAAAGCTTACTTGATGATGGTAGAAATAAATGTGCACCATAAAAATTCACCTTCCAATACATATCGAGGATCATATCAATTAGGTCAATTTTTAGAAACAACAAATCCCAATGCAGTTCAACCCCTGACTAATTGAGAGAACATTATGAACATCTAAAATACTACCCTCTCTTCTAACCAATTAGTATCACCAACTCCAGTGCATATGGAAGTAGATCGGTTATAAATTTCAACAAATCTAGGAGACGGGAAGAAATAATAGAATTATAATCACTTATATCAAAAAAGGAAATAGTTTTGGATAATAAAATAGGGATTTTACCTCAAACCATCACCGGCCAAGCATATGAATTTTCTGGTGCCTAATCCAAAGCATGATGGTGCCTCATCTCTACTTGGTCCTAAGAATGACTACTGACATGTGGCTCTACATTAAGATAATTCTGTAGAGAATTATATTCTTACCTTCTTCCATAACATCCAAACATATAACCCACTATTCTATATGGTTCTGACTGGGTTTTCATTCCCCAGGAGGCTGAAGAACCCACACCACCCTGATATGGGCATGAAACATTAACAACCCACAATAAGTTCCCTAGGAGTCCACATTGATGGTAAGGCCTAGGTGGGGTTGGACACATAGACTACACAAGACCCAACCAGAAACACACACTACCACAAAACTGGGTTTCCACAGCACCACTCTTTATCAACGCTAAAAAATTCACTGATAAAGGGGGGTCCTTTATCAGCGCTAGAACAAAAGAGCTAATAAAGGGGATCTTTTAACAGTGCTAAAAAATCACTGTTAAAAGTGACCATTTATCAGTTCTTTTCTTAGCATTGATAAAAGCCCTCCACCCCCGTTATCATCTCTTTTTTTAGCGCTTATAAAGCCCCCCCCCCTTATCAGTGTTTTTTTAGTAGTTCTGATATATGGGGGATTTATCAGTTTTTTTCCTAGAGCTGATAAATTTTATGTTTCAAACATAAAATCATTAAAAAAATATATTGTTTTATGAGTATATTTATATTGATATAAATATAATATAAATTTTTTAAATATGTTTTAGATAAGTATAAATAGACTATTAAATTTAATATATAATAAATTTAGTGAAAACAGCCTTGAAACATTCTATAAAATATTAAAATTAATAATTTTCTAATTATCATCGATTAATAATTATTTAATAACAATTTTAAGACACAAAAATCAAAAAAATTAATAAAATATCTAAAATAAGTTGAAAATGTATCACAAACTACAAACTACCGTAACTTTTGATCCAGGTGTCCGTTTGAGCTCTACAACATATCAAATCAAATCCTGTGACGAGATCTACGCTCTAGTGCTTAAAGGGAACCTTTTGTCACAACTTTCAAGGCCAAAAGAGTCCCAAAAGGCCTCTAAAACTGAGTTTTTAGTCGGGATACCCTGATTTGTTAACATTCAAATAGGTATAACATCTGATCCGGATGTCCATTAGGCCTGTACCACATATAATATCGAATATTGTTTCATTTTCATCGATTTGACTAGTTGTGGAGTTGAAACTGGCTTCTGGATTACACGTTATGGTCGTTTTAACATTCTATGGCTTTTCAAATACATATATATATATATGTATTTAGTTGTAAATATATATATGTGTGAATGTGTGTGTGAGTATGTGTATGTGTGTTGTATATATGTATGTATGTAATTATTTATTTATTAATAAACACACATAAAAACATATTTTATAAATGTATTTAAAAAAATCTTATAAATATATATTAATATACAAATAAATATACGAATAAAAAATTATAACTAAAAATATATATTAATATATGAATGAATATATATATACTAATATATGAATAAATATATATGTATTAATATAACTAAATATATTTATATTTATGTGAATCTATTTTAATTTACGAATAAATACAACTATATATAAATAAATAGATATATCATTAAATAGAGAAAAAATGAAATGGCTAAGTGGTAAGGGTGCAGGCGCACAAGGGGGGAGGTCGCGGGTTCAAGTTCGTGTGGAAGCAAGGAGGTGTCCCGTGTGTGGGGGATACGTAGAAACAGCAGTGCGGGAGAGTGTTAGGTTAGGGGTCTGCCTAGAAATGATAAGGGGGGCGGTGTCCAGTGCTTTTAAAATCTCCCCCCTGCATTATATAATTCTTTTATTTTTTTATTTTTTATTTTTTACTTTTATCACTGCTGTTTAAAAGTGCTAATAAAAGTCCCATTTTATTGGTAATAAAAAAAGCACTGATAAAAGGGGTCGTTTATCATCTCTTGTTTAGCACTGATAAAAGGTGCATTTATCAGCGCTTTTCTGAGCACTAATAAAAGGGACCCCCTATCTTCACCTTGATTAAGAGAACTTCTTTTAGCATTGTTAATGCATTTTTCTAGCGCTAATAAAGGCCATATTAGTAGTAGGGACATATGGCACAAGACTGATCCAACATCTGATGTCGTGGATGAAGATGGTCGGGAAGGGTGGCATGAGGTACCACTCTGGAAAATATAGCCTATCCCATTTTTTTAAAATAGTTAGGATAGGCCCTAAAACTATTGGGATATCATATCCCAATGGTTTCATCAGTCTTTATTATGTGGTCTATCAGGATAGCCCTATACAAACAGTTTACAATGAACTGTTGTTATATGTTGGTTGGAATTTCACTTCCCAATAGTTCACTGTGAACCGCTAGGATAGAGATATCCCAAAGGATTAAAATAATTGAAAAATTGGTATTGAAATGGTTAAAAACGTTTTGATATTTTAATAATAATAATTTGAAACTATTGGGAAAGGCTTATACCAACGATTTCTGGGAAACTGTTAGTGTAGGGTGGTGTACTAGTATTTTACCAACATTTTTTGGGAAACAATTAGAATAGATGTATTTCAATGGTTATGGAACTATTGGTACAGATCTCCCCAACTCCCCAGCACTCACTACACCTACATAGAGAACCAGCAATCAAAAACAAAAAAAACAATATAAGGAACAAAATGTAAAACCTACAATTCCCACTCCATTGGGAATACACACCATAATAGAACACCTACACCTGCACAGAGAACCTACAGTTATTAACAACCACAAAACAGAAATAATTACCTATAAAACCTTCAATGCCCACTTCAGTGGGAATACTCAACATAACATGACACATGAAACACATAGAATGCCTATCCAGTGGGCATACTCAATAGAACATAACACCTATAAAACCTTCAATACTCACTCTAGTGGATATACTAAATAGAATAGAACACTTTTAAAACCTATAATTCCCACTCAGTTGGAAATTAATCTTCTCATTGCACCTGTAATCAAAACAGAACACCTATAACAAAAATAGAACATCCTGAACCTACAATTAAAATAAAGGAACAACCTCAACACACAGAACCTATAATGCTACAAATAGAGCATCCTCAAATAGCAACAATCCAATAAAGATAAAATGATAATAGAAGAAATCAATTTATTAATTTTACCAATGATAAAGAACATACAAAATATCACATATATTCATTCACAACAAATCATCAAACAAAAAATGTCATAAATATTAGTAAAAAATATAACATATCAATATGTCCCTCATTACCATAACTATTTTCACTGTCATCCATAGCTGCATCCTTGTCCTCATCATCATTAACATCCTTTTCCTCATCACCAACCTCATCCCCACCCTATTCCTTGCCATCACCACTACCCTCTTCCTCATAGTCATCCCCACCCTCTTCCTCTCAGTCATCCTCACCATCACTATCGTCATGAACATAATTGCCCTGAACACCACTAGGACTACTTCCCAATGTAGTATATAATATATTCATGTTCAACATATATCAATCACAATTCTTAGTGTCATTTGGTATAATTGATAGATATAAAACTTTCATTAGTTTCAAAAATTCATTTGTTCCACTTTGTGACCACTCCTCCACCTGTATGAACTATTTTTGGCCTTTTATTCCTTAAATTCATCATGTGATGCCTATTTAGACTCAGTGTTACTAAAACATGCACCTAAAGTGGTCTTATACCTCATCAGTACAATACACTTCCCTAGTTGGTAGCGTACTCTGCCATGATGCACATCCCCCAAAACATGAGTTCATTGATCATTTCGGCCAAATTTGTCAGGTTCTTGGGCATCGAGGGCCCTCAAGGAATACTTTTACAAATATAAATAGACTATTAATTAAAAAAAATATTAAAAAGTGAAATCAACAAAGTTAAACTTTCAATTTTCCATTTTATTGGTTCATTTACCACACTTCTATATTTTTCATCATGTTCAAGTAAAAAAAATTCTTAAGGAATATGTCCTTAAATAAATAAAACCTCCCTATAAAATTAAATATGATTGGAATCAAGAAAAAAATAAAATCCTATCTAAAATTCATCTGATATAATGTTTCATCAATGTCACATCTACGAATGGAAAGGATATTAAAGAAATAAGAACAAAAGATACTCATGTAGTGCTATTAGAGGTCTAATAATGAACTAAAAGTCAAAAATTAAATCAAGATTCAATTAAAAATTAATTTGAGGTAAAAGACGCTAAAATTTCATATTTTAATAACATTAATCTAACTAAAATTGAATAAATATCAGTGATGAAATAAGTTGATTTTTTTTTGAATTTAGTGTATTTTTTTAATAGGGAGATAGAAAAATTTAGATACCTTATTTTGACTATTGAGATATGAAATTGTGTGGATTATTTTTGGGTTAGATCGTTTTTTGAGTTGTTTCAATTTTCAACACTTCAATTCATTCTTGAATAATTAATTTTTTTCAATTAGATTCATAAAATATTTGGGTGGGTTAGGACTATTTGGGTGGGGTTATCAATTTTATAGTAAGGTTAATTCCTATTTATTTAGTTCACTTTTATAATGTTCCATCAATCTAATTTAGTTAAATTATAGTTAGTTTATCTAATTTTGAGTTTATTTGATGTAATTTACTTTACATTAGTTCATTTCACTTGAATTTTATACTAGTTCAGTTTGTTAAATTTTGGTAAATTATATTTTTTTCATTTGATATAATGTTATCCTATCATTTATAAGACATTATAGGTATAAATGAGAGAGAATCCTCTTTAGAAGGAGATGTGGAAGAACTATAAGGATAAACTTTAGAAGGCTGTTGAGATACTATATAGATAAGTTCTACCAATATCTATGGATTGTAATAGGATTTCGAAAGGAACCTTATCTATATATAAAACAACTAGTGACATCCTCAAAAGGGATATGTGTAGTTCGTGAATTAGTATCTTTGAATGGTTATTTCAAAACAAATTAAGAAAGTGGATAAAGACATAATAATCTTGATATTTTTTTGGATAGGTTAGGAATGTTTTTATAGGGATCAATCAGATTCCAATCCTGAGCAACATGAGGAGTCTCCATTTTAAAAGCCACCAACCAGACCACTAGCATAGTAATGTACTACATGGAGTTGTTAGGATTTTTTATGGTATTGAAAGGAAGTTTAGAGGGGCTAGTTTTCCCAAAAAAATTGTCTATAGTTGTTCTATAGAAAAATACAATATAATAGTATTTTAATAAATACATATGTGATGATGGGTTAAATATTATCTATATGATTGCAAAACTGTAAATGGTTATGACATGTTCCCGAAATCTTATAATATAAGGGGCTTCTGGTATACCCGAATAAATATCCTTTGAATTTTGGTAATCAAAGGGGGTCCTAAATATAGTTCCTATACCCAAAAGTATAGTAACATATATTTTTTATAATGTTGTTATCAAAAAAATATCATTTATTATTTCACATGTGGTCATATTTAACTTTTTTGGAAGAGAACCTAGTATAGTTAATCGTGATTTGTTGAATTTGGGAGAAAATAATGAACATTATAGATCCAAAAAAATTAACTAGGAAAATTATGCATAGGTCTATGTGGAATGAATAGGGCGAGGTTGAAGTTTACATAAAATATACTAAGGTTATTCTCTTGAATACAAATACCTAAAAACTAGGTGGATTAAGGCTTGAAATCATTTTTCGTAGAATATTCTGATTGATGAGTGGTCGGTACACCCAATTAGAATTCGGGATGATCCAAACATCTCTATTTAGGTGTTGTGTTTGTCAGGTATCTTGATATATATAAACTAAAAGGAGGGGTGAGAGGAGATAAATATGTTTTATTAGAATAACTTTTGACTACCTCTAGGTTATGACTATGGGATAGCGTAGATTTTATTTTGAAAAAGGGGTTATCCATGGATGTTTTTTGGTTGATTATATGGGTTTTTATTATTTTAAAGATGAAATTTTACTGGTAATGATGAGGGAATAGGAAATATAGAACTGAAGTAAATTTAAATAATTTTACTCTTGGAAATAGTATTCATTCCACCTACATGTTGATATTGTGAACGACTAAAAGAATAATTATTTCAATTCACTTAATATTTGTGAAAACAATTATTATTTTATACATAGATATGTGAAGTATGCTAGATTTATCGTTGAACATTTGTGCTTTAGTTTTTTTAGGAAAATATAATATTAGTGGCATGACATAAGGTTGTCCATAAAACCCTAAAACATGATTTTGTAGAAGATTTCTTAGATTTTTAGAGATATAAATAGTTTTTGTTCAAACACCTCACTCCACAATCTAGATTGGAACATAAATAATTGTTAGTAAAGTTTAAAGGGTGATTTTATGAATAAGAAACCTAGAATTATGAATAAATAATAATAAACCTTACAGTACAACATTTTTATCCAAAGTTTTAATCCAAAAAATATTGTTACAGGACTATAACAATAGTATTACGTTTATTTTTTCTCATTTGGGAGGAAGAAGGGTATTTTCATTGTATAAAAAGTTATGAATAACCAGAAAACATAACATAGAAAGGATGTTTTATATTATACAAGGGGGAATCTAATATGGGTAGTAAGAAAGCCACATATGGACACAATTGTTATGATATATTGGATGATTAGATAATTTAAAGTATAGAAAGATAAAGAATATAATTCTAGGGTCAAGACAGGTGGCTTCATCCCTATAGATTTTATGTTTGAATATTTGAGCTTTATTATAACTATTATATCAATTTGAAATAATACTGTTACAACATGATTCTATATATTTTATCACTTTAGTAACTTGTAATTCCATTCTATTTCATATGTGGCTCAAGTTCTTATTTATAGAATAATTTTAAATGGATAATTTTATTCATAACAACTCCATGATAATCATGACAACATGGGGGTGTTTCCATATTTAGATATTATGAAGGACTTATTAAATGATTTTCTATATATCAAAACATAAAACTCTATTTCAAACCTAGTTAGGGATGAAATTACCATGAAAACAAATGTATATATATATATAACAATTAATTTAAATATTTTGAGTTTTTGAATGATATAATTAGTTTCTCATAAAATGATAATAATGAATATAATATATATTTCATAATATACATCAAAAATGAGTAAAATATATATTATTCACAAGATACAATTTTTTTATGAAACACAAACACAAAATAACATTCGAAAAAATATTAAATTTGAAGTAAATGCACTTTATATGAAAGAAGGATTTCATTTCATAAGGTTTAACATAGGGTAAATTATTTTTGGGGGTCATTTTAATTGTAATGTACATTCATCATATAGTAAATTACTTAGTGAAAATTCAGTCATCATGGGGTTCATTGGTTCTTTATAGAGATTATTTATAAGGCTTTATAAGGTAAAAATATTTATTAGAATTTGGTATGATATGGAGATAAAGTAAAAATATTTCTATTGATTTCATCAATAAAAAAATTATAATTAATAGTGGAAGAGGAAGAAGAAATTTGTGAAGAATAAGATGATATCCATAGTGGTTTCCACTCTCATGGTTGAGGTCTAACCCTTAGTACATCAGTATCTTTGTTCTATAAAAATAAAATCAATATCCCTTGGAATTTCATATAGATTCCAACTTCTACAGTAGTTGAATTAAACTACATGTAACTCCCTTATACCGCTTGTAGTATTGTATGTACAATAGCAGATTCATCCTTGGATATAGTTCCCATCACTACTATTTGAACACTTATAACTTAATATAGAATTTATGTAACCAATTAATAAAAATACCTTATTTTTATTCTCTAAGTAAATGATTCTTGTACTTTCTTCCTCTTATGGTATGGCATTATAGTCAGCCCCAAAGTGTGGAGGTATGTCATAGAATCTTTGCTTTTTTTCCTGATGATTGGTAAAAATCGATAATAAAAAAGTAAGTATTAATGAAAATAATGGTAATTTTATTTTAAAAATCTAAAATTTGACTAATATCATGAATTCGGTACTCTTTAAATGTTCTTATCATTTCTCAATAATATTATATTGGATAGTCGTCCATGATAGGCTTCACAACCCCCTCCCCAAAAAGTGTACCCCTCATATGCTGGAAATGAGAGGAAAGAGGTAGTGACCCCTGAGTCCCTCCTCCACTAGGCCCCGAGTTTGTGACTACACTGAGGGTTTAATTAACTCACAAATGATAGGAATTACCCTCTATGATAGCACATGCGAAAAATAGAGATAATAAATACCCCAACCAACTCTAGATGAGACTACAATATAAAATAAATCCCAAGTACACATAAGTAATGTCTTGCAAGAACTAATAAAACTGAAAGGGAAAACTATAAGTACCAAAATAAAGTAATATAGTAGTGACCACAAAACCCGATTAAATCTTGCAACCCTAAGATAGTAGTAACCGGCCTGATCTCCAACATTCTCCAAGTGACCTGAATATTATCTTATACATGAATAGGGTGAGTATAATAGTATACTCAGTACTATCCTCCTCGAAGCCACTCGTGTAAAAGTAAAAGAAGATGATAACTCACAGTGGACAATAAGTGAAACTATCTCATCACCTAAGTATGTATACTATGTTCCTAGCCTCATTGTGGCCACTATAAACAAGTATCGCATATATGAGTATATAATATAATAAAAAATATCATGTGTTCCACATTACCACTTCCCCATTGGTTTGTCTCTTTTACCCAATGTTCCACGTCCTAAGAATCTCTCTCTAAAAAGGATTTCCAACATACACTTGACCATATCACCACAACAAGCACCTCAGGAAATACAACCACTACGTCCACATAACCCAAATAAATACATAGTTTCCAAGATCCACCATGTATTGTATAATATGTATCATATATCGGGTATTATACCTCAGACCATTACAGCCCATACGCCGACTAAGGATCCCCAAGCCATCACAACAAATACACGTTACACCTATAGTATTCCATTGGAAAATATATCCATAATATATATGTGTGAATAACCACAATCCATTTCATCACTCAACACACATATATGGGAAAAACTAAACATTTTTTCAACCACCACAAGTAGCTACCAATATAAGAGAGAGGGGCCAAAGGGGGTAGTCATCCATCCATCCCTCAATGGTATGCTGGGGAAAACACTGCCCCCATTCTAAGAATCCCAGGGGTGTCAGTTTCTCTTTATGATAGGGTGGAGTAGTGTATAGAAAAACTAAAATTATAGAATATAATATAGCTCACAACCACAATATATACATAACCTAGTCTTAGACTCAACTCAGCTAATGTCTCTCATACTCTTGGATTCCACTGCTAAGATTATATGTCCTATAAGAACACAACCATTTAAATAGATTTATTAAAAAATAATTATTTTTTTATCAATTTCACTTTATGTTAATTAATTCTTTAAGAATTAATTAACCATTATCAATTCCACATTACATTTCATTAGCATCATAATAGATTTTAATTCTCTTCAGTATAACCAAACTAAGTCTATCGTTCCTTTAAATTTCAACCTCATCACGGTACTGCAGCAAGCTCAAACCCCATGGGTTAACATCCTTTATTAAATCATTTACTGAGAATATTATTACTTCCCAAGTTCCTAGGTGTTATATAAAAATATTCTATTACCCCAAACACAAGGGGATCAACACGTTGTGTAGGTAAACTACCCATCGAGTCTTTTCCACCTATAGTAAGAGTGTAGACCCATTCATACGCAAGAAGCTAAACATGGAAATCACATATCATACATTGTGTGTCATTTCCTCTTTTTTAAGGAGATTAAGTAAAAACAGTTGGCACAAGTAGTGGGAAAAGTAAACCCGATAACAAACAATAGGTTCAATCAGCAAAAACTTTAATATCAACGGTAATCCTGGATTAAACCTGTTCTTTCATCCTCTATGTCCTCCTCGACACCCACATGCATAAACGGATGCATCTCACCATTCTAGTCATCAATTTCGGCCACAACCATATGGCCTCCCTATCCCCACATCTCACAATAACTATCCTGACTCACAACACATCTCAAGGAGCAGGAAACAACAAAGAAATTGGGCTACTGGCCCTAATCAATGCATTCTACCTTCACATGAAATGAGCACTCATGACTCCAAAACATAATGCTCTTGGACTTTACATGCATGAGTGTAACTCATAACCCTTCAAGTAATTATCTCTATCAAAAAATTGGTTTAGTATTCGATATTGAATTAACAAATTCATTTTAAACATGCATAAGTGAATCCATTTGATTATCATAAAATCACCACAACAATAACCAAATTCAATAAACATGCCCCTTTATCTTTGGCCGATTAATTTAAAATTAATCCAAACATTATTTTATTTACCAATTTCCATAAATAATGACATTCTAAACAAGAAATGAATAGATATCACATGATTTGGCGAATAAGAGGCAACTCATTATCATGGTACAAAGAAAAAACATACTATTGATACCAATTTCTTACTATGGTTTGTTGTTTATTATACCAATATCATTATGATCTAGTGGAAAAAAATTCTAACCCTATGACTACTAGTAAAATAATATAGAATTAATGAGTCTCCAACCTCAAAATTTTTCCAACGTTCTTTGCATTAGAACGGGAAAACAAAACAGATCATGATCACTTCTCCTGGAAGACTGCATCCACCCAAGGACACAGAGACACCACCTCACCAACCAAAACCAAAGAAAACTCCATTAACAACATGTAGATCACATTTCGTAACATGACAAGGAGACACCGAAGGATAGGAACCCAGAAGAATGGTGGTCGAACATACCTTATATGGGAGACATATCAACAATTGCATATTACACCAAAATAGGGGGTGTGCTTGCAGTAAGAATACTCCAAGGATCGTAATTCATTCACAGAACTCCTCTGGGAGGAAAAAATATAGGAGTATTATTCCAAGAGAAAACTAGGAAGGAAGAATAAGGTAGAAGGTATCTAGACCTTTTGAAAATCTATATAGAGCATCATTTTAGATATGTTTTTAGATCTTCCATTAATGGAGGATCTGGTCATGATTATGTGGTTTTACCAAGTAAAAGAACTCAAACACTTAATAATATTAAGACAAGAGTTATGGGATTTTAATCGGCCTTAAATATCTTAAAACAAGGCCATGAATGCTTTTTACGTCAAAGAAAATGTTAAAGGGGAAAAACTATAGGAAGTTGTAAAAGGTGTTCACATCTGTCTCACCGACAGAACTGTTTACAAATGACTCACTGACAACACTGTTCACAAATAACTCACTAATAGCACTATTCACAAATGACTCCTCGAAATCACTATTCACAGATGACTCACTGACAGTGATGTTAACAAATGAATCACTAAAATCACGGTTCACAAATGACTTGCCAACCTAACTTTCACAAATTACTCATTGATTGCACTTTTCACAAATGACTCACTAACATCAATATTCATAAATGACTCATTAACAACAGTATCCCCAAATAAATAAATGATATCACTATTCACAAATGATTCACCAAAATCACTGTTCACAAATGTCTTGCCAACAACATTGTTCAATAAACTGGAAACACTGTTCACAGAGCTGGAAATTTGGAAAAGTGTTAGAAATAAGCCATTTTGGCCTCCAAAACACCCCAAAACACTAAATTTTCACAAAGTAATGGACTAGAGAGGTTTGAGCCATTACAATAGATACCTCTCAAAACATTCTCATCCTCAATAATTCCAACCCAACCCAGATAGGTAATAGAAAAAAAAGGGTTCTGAAGAACCACCCTTTGAGATACCACTCCAGGATCTCACTAATAAAAGACCTCAACCACTTCCTTAAAGGAAAAACTCAAAACCACATGGTGACCACAACCTGCTCTTAAACACTATTCCAGGGGAGATATCTCTCAAAAGAGTACAATCCAAAACAGGAAACAAAATAAATCCATCTCATAACAAGAAAAGGTTTAATCCCACATAAAAGGACATAATTATAAGAAAAAAGCTAAACATAAAATTTCTTAGGGTACTGAGAAAATATATATGAATCATGTTCCCAAGTAATCTTCTCTAGACCATAGTGCTGCAACAAGACATTATCCAAGGGGATAGAACTACCATGAAAAACCTTCCCCTTATGGTCCTGGATCTCTACAGGATGATCCTCAAAGGTCGCATCATCATTAACATAAATCTCACCCCAATAGATGAAGTAAGAGTTTTCATGAAGATAATGAAGAATCTGTGACATGTGAAAGACATAATGTATCTAAACCATCTATGGGGGAAGTGATCCCCGATACTCCATGGATCCAACATGATCCAACACCTCAAAAGTGCCAAAAGATATAGGAGAAAGATTACGCCCATGACCAAACCTTTTCTGCCCATGATGGGCAGTCACCTTCAAAATCATGTGATCCCCAACATCAAACTCCAAAGGTCTCGTCCTGTGATTGGCATATAATTTTTGACGATCATGTGCTATCTTCATACTCTCATGAATCACATGAACCTTCTCTATCATGTTCTGTACCAATTCTAGACCAAGAATTATTGACTCTCTTACCCCGGTCCAATACAATGGAGAGAAAAATAGTCATACAAGGATTAAAATGAAGCCATGTCACTGGTGAAGTGTAAACTATTTTTTCAATTGAACTCTACCAATTCTAAGTTCCCCATCCCCAAACCTCTAAAGTTCAGTACAGAAGAGCACTACATGTCATCAAGGGTCTATATTGTCTGCTCTATCTGGCCATCTGTCTGTGGATAAAAATCAATGTTATGGTATAGATGAGAACTAAAATCATGATGAAGAACTCTCCATATCCCAGATGTAAAAGATGGATCTCTGTCAGAAATGATCATCATCGGGACTCTGTGGATTCTCACAACCTCCTCCAAATACAGATATGAAAAAATCACGACTAATATCGACTCCTTGATTGCTATAAAGTGGGATGATTTCATCAAATGATCCAAAACAACCAATATAGCATCATATCCTCCCTGATCTCGAGGTAATCCAATACAAATTATATCAATATCTCCTCCGGCTTATACTGAGGAATATCTAATGGTTGGAGAAACCCACTGGGAACATGGTGCTTGGACTTCACCTTCTGCAAGACCAAAAATTGAGACACGAACTATCCAACAACACACTTCAACCTAGGACCCCAAAACTGACTCCTCAAAGCTCGGTACATCTTTGTTATGACAAGATGTACCACTAAGAGATAACTATGGAACTCTTTGAGAACCATATCACACATCTCCAAAGGAGCAAAAAACCTTCAATAAAATAACACCCGGTGTTATTCCTCATAATACCAACCCTTATGAGCCTCTCCATAAACACCTCGGTCTCTCCAGATCTCCACCTCAAGATCCCCCAACTGGGAATCTTCCTCCTTATTCACCAAATATGATTTCACCCTCATCTAAAAAAAATATCATTTTCCATGAACTTCTCCCATATCAAGTTGTAATGCTGAAATTTATTCCATTATTCTCCAGGAATCACATAATTCAAGCATTGAATCACTACGTGACTTCCTGCTCAGTGCATCAGCTAAAACATTCCCCTTACTCTATTTATAAAATATTTTGAAGCGGTAATCCTATAAGAACTCCCCCCACTGAAAATGTCACAAGTTTAAGTCACACTGGGAGAAAATATACCTTAGGATTTTATTATTGGTGAAGAAAACAAAGCACTCTCCAATGAGGTATGTCTTCACAACTTCAGGAAAAACCCCTCTACTGCCAGCTCAATATTTTTGGAGAAATAGTCACGGTCATTGGGATTTAACAACCGATAATGATAATAAATGACAAATCTATGCTGCATCAGAACACAGCCTAATCGCATACATGAATCATCACAAAAAAAATCAAATTGAACCCCTTTTACTGGAAGTCAAATAACTGCAACACTAACCAACTTTTATCTCAGATACTTGAGCACTTACAAACACTAACCAATCCATATGAATGCTTGATCATTTCTGGTCAATGTTGTCTTAGGAGTCACAAACTGAGATAAATTGGTCGGAATCCTCCTATAATAGCCATCAGGACCAAGGAAACTTTGAACTTATGTCACTGTATTAGGGGATTCCCTAGACACAAATGTTGATTCCATCAATGGATCCATAGCTACCCCCTGCAGGGATATAACATGCCTCATGAAAATGACTTCTTAATCCCAAAACTCACACTATTAAAATTCCCAAAATGTCTATTGTCAATAAAGAACTCCCAGAACGGCATGCAGATGCTCTGCATGATCCTCTTCAAACATGGAGTACACAATGATTCTGTCTATGAACACCACCACAAAATTATCTAGGAACTCATTGAACATAGAATTCATCGGACCCATGAACACAACTGGAGAATTCATCCCAATGAACGACATCACAACAAACTCATAATGCCCATAAAGGCAATGGAAAGAAGCCTTCAATATATCATCATCCTATACATGCATCTGATGATATCGTGAATGAAAGTTGATCTTCAAGAACAAACTTAAACCCTTTAGTTGATTGAATAAATTTTCAATCCACATAAAAGGATAGAAATTATTTAATTTCACTTGGTTCGAGTGATGATAATTGATACACAACTACAAATAGTTGTCAGCATTATTCACAAACAAAACTAGTGTGTCCCATGGTAACACACTCATCTGAACAAAACTAAACTACAATAGACCATCAAGCTATATACATAGCTCTCTCAACTCAGAAGGTTCCATCCTATACAGAGACATCGATATAAGAGACTTTCCTAACTGTAGCTCGATTCGGAACTTGATCTCTCATCGAGATGGTAATCTTACAACCTCTTTTGGAAAGACATCAGGGTACTCTTCCACGAACCTAGTAAATGCCCACTATTGAACCTCCAATGAACTCAGCATAAAATCACCCATCTAGGATATCAAGGAAAGAACGTGCCTCTAACCCATCTAAGGGTCTCTCTTGCCAACGAACACTGATGTATCTCCATTATCATCAAAAAACACCTCCTACCTCTTGAATAAATCTACAATATACTACAACGAATACAATAAATCCATGTTGATGATAACATAATATGGTTTTATTCGAAAACATTAGAAATATCCCCAAGAGTGGTGCATCCCAAAAACTAGCTCACAGTCACTAAAGACTTAAAACATGTCCTCTCAACCTCCAACTAGTTTTGTAAATTCCATGGGAACTGGAAGTATCTCTACCTCAAGTCTTGAAGCATGGAAAATGACAGCTGATATTAAGGAGTGTGATGCTTCTAAATCAAATAAGGCATACAACCAAGTAGAAATCAAGTAAAGGGTGCCTCAAAGGATTTCTGGATCACCTAGCATTGGCAATGCTAATTCATGAAGCTGGCCATGACCCGCTTCATGGCCTCACTGAACCTAATGATGACCACGACCACAATTGTGTTCTAATCTCATAAGGATGGGGAGCATCTCAGGGTTTTCTTCTATCTAACCCATCTACTCTCTACTAATCCAGAGCTAATGAAACCAACTACTGCTACCTCAACTAAAACTACCTCAATTGAGGAACTTGAGAAAGAACACCTGAAGAACGGTGACTACTCAAAAAGGTCAGTCACTCTCTCTATTAATGAACTCAGCCTCCACAAAAAAAACAAGTGCATAATCCCATGGAATAGGTCTGAGAGCCGCTGCCCCCAGAGAAATGAGATACTGCGGGTTGGGACTGACCCCTAGCCGAATAAAATCTCCTCTTCACAAAAAATCAAGAATCCCATACCACATCTCTTCTTTGTGAAGAATCCTGATGACTATCATCTTGTGATGATTCAATTATGGATAATGTCCTCTTGTTGATCTCTACCCTAGACAGCATGTCAAGATATGTCTTCAGCATTAATGGGGTGAACTAGAGCTAGATATCTTAAAGAAAAGAAACCTTCAAATGCCTCACCCTAGCCTCCTCATCTGAGAACAGGCCCGAAGCATATTGGAAAATGCTGCTAAAATTAATTTCAAAATCTCAAACACAGAATCTCCCCTGTCGAAGGGTAAACATCTCTTAGTGAATGGTTTCCTTCTTAGTAGAAGAAATAAACTAAACAAAAAACTTGTCTTGGAACTCCTACCATGATACCTTCAACTCCTTGTCATCCCTGAGGAACAAAAACCACCACTTCCATTCTCCTCCATGCATCATTTTCACAACCAACGACACCCATTTCCCCTTCCGAGCATGGATAGAAATAAAAGTTATCTCAGTTTCATCTGACCAGTCTTCTGTGAATGCATATGAAATAGATCCCTCTTACTAATGAAGACACTGGCACTAAAACTCTTAGAGTTTCCTTCTCCATGTGTAATCATCATCTTCAACCCCTACTCTATGCCGATCGGCTGGAACCGTATGCTGAACATATTCTTCACAAACCTTATAGGGACATCAACATAGAGACATACCTATAAAAATAAAAAATAGTTAGTCCTCTTAAACCTAAAATATGGAATAATCAACATTAATTAGTTATTTGTATATTTATTGATTTCTGTTTAACATGTCTCAAGGTCTAGCCATTCAAGCATAGGTGAAAAGAAGATGATGTATAATTCTTTCCTAGGTCTCTAGCCCGCAACTAGTATCACATCAATTAGTGGCCACCATATACTTAATGGTTCATCCATAAGATAACAGGGGGATTAAATACTCATGTATTTTCTATTATCCTATGTTTACCATGCTTTCTAAACATAGTTGACATTATTTCCCTACCAACCCATGCATCCTCACCCGTGCCTAACTCCAAAATCCATTTATCCCTCAACCAGACCTCTGATACCACTCTATAATAACCTTATCCCCATAAAGTGTTCCCCTCTAAGGCCAGTAATGAGAGGAGAGAGATAGTGACCCTTGAGTCCCACATCCTATAGGCCCTAGGTTGGTAACTAGCATCGAGGGTATAGTAAACTCACAAATGGGAGGCATTACCCTCCAAGACAAGACATTAGAAAGAGAGAGATAAGACAACCACAAATAAACTCCTTTTTTTAAAGTTTGGGGCTGAAGCCACATTTATTATTAAAGAAAATAAAATACCTCTTTAACTAGGTAGACAGAGACCTATTACATGGCTCGAAGGCCTAATGGGAATTTAGACCATTACATGGCACATAGGCCCAATTTTTTGTCCCAAGACCCATTCTGTGAATAGTACTACTACAGTACTTGCATGCTACAGTACCACATAGTAGCCACCACTGTTACAGTTCCCTATAACTGCTACAGTAACTTGTCATCGCTACAGTGCCTTTCATTTCTTCAGTGTTGTCATTGCTACAATCCGCTGCTGCTACGGTCCTCTAGAGTAATGCTACAGTGCCTGCGCTCAATTGGTTTTCAACCCCCATTTTTCATGTAGGATTATAGGGTGATTACCACTATTATAAACCCCACCTATGACACGAATCAACTTGTAACACCCCAATCTTCCATGGTAGGATTCTCTTTTAATAATTCAGTAGCGTGTATTGTACGCGACTTCGAGTTCTAACACACATCACAACCAATCAAACTAGTCGTTATGATTATTAATACATAATTTTTGAAATTTTTTAAATTTTATCTATCAAAATGGACTTCATTTTTGGATTCGGAATATAGAATTTATCCTAGGGTGAAATTTTGGAACTTTTTGAATAACTTTTATATTTTGATGAATAGTGAAAATTACTAAATTTTATTTAAAAACAACTTTTTTAATAAAAATAATTGATAGTGATAAGTTATACTATTGAGTGGTTTTAAATTATAATTAGAATATAATTTTACCATTTTATCCAATGGTGGTAATTAGAATTAATTTCACTTTGAAATTGGACATAAACAATTGTCAATCTTTTGATTGATATTGTTTCTTAAAAACACGCTATTTGTTTTGACAACAGTAATTAATTATAAAATTAATTAATGCAACTTATATGTTTGGAATTTTGTAAAATATAAATCATTTTTGAATTTGTAATATCAAATATAGCTTAGAGTTAATTTTTTGTATTTTTCTGAAAAACATCGATTTTTGATGAATAGTGAAACCACTAAGTGGTAGTTAAAAACCCGATTTCTTGTTTAAATGAAATTTTACCACCTCTGTGATTTGAATTTCAAAAATCCAACATACATGTGGTTCAATGGGATGAAAATAATTTTTGGTCAATAGTAACTTTTTAGTTTTATTAATCGCGATTAAAGGTAATTAGTGTAATTTAAGGTAAATATAATGATATAATAATATGAAATTAACCTTACACATATCCTACACTTATTGGATGAGTCATGGACAACCATGAAAATCCATGGGTCAACTAGGGGGGCCCATGGAGCCACTTGGGTAAGAAAATGACATTAATAACTTATTATTTAAAGTAAAAATAAAAGTGTCACAAACATGTATTATTTTACTAAAACAATTATTACTTGGGGTTATGAAAGTCATATATTTTACTATAAATATTCATTAGAAATATAAAACTATTTCCTACATCATGGAAATTTTTTTATAATTTTTAGTCATTAAATAAATAAATTTATTTATCACACCATGATGATGCAGTGATTACCTCATTAATTAACAATTTAAATAAAATGAAAAGATAATGTAAAATATAAAACTTACACTTGTCAAAAACCTATTGGATGAGTGTATTTCGACCCCTTATCACCTTATCCTCGAAATATATAATTGTGGTACCTTTAAAATCAGAATAGCATTTCATAATAATGTAACATTTCATGACTTTCCAAGAGTGCCCCTCCTCTCCTCTTATAAAAGGCCCCCACATCTACCACCTTATTCACACATTCAAAGCCATTTTTGCTCGGCCAAATTCTTCCCAAATACTCTCTCAACTTCCCTCTATTACTCCTAGAAGCCTCACATTGGGCATAAGTCTTCCCAAGAAATCCTTTGGCTCAAATCAAGAAGAGTTACCCGATTTTAAGGTAATGTCTTCTCTTATGTTCTTTTGTTTTATTTTTCTTCTCTGACCCCTTAAACTCTTTCTATTACATTATTTTGTAAAAAAACAATATCGTCAATATAAAAGGATGTTTTTATGAGAAGGATGTTATTTAAACTTACACACACCTTCGTCTAATGGTTAAAGAACATATTGTTTTTGTGGGTGGTGAATTACTGCCTCATGAAACTATGATTGTTCAATATTATTTTAACACCTTTCATGGTGGCCATTAAGATATCACTATATTTATTTATGATATATATCATGTTTATGTTTTCCTTATGCTTCTGTATTTTTCATTTATGCATGCCTTTATGATTTCCATTATGGGTAAATGCGATAATATCATTTTAGGAAGTGCGGATTACCGCCCCCTCAAAGTGATTTGAATCGTTAATACCATGTGTGGGACGTGTAAAGAATGGAGTAAATGATATTATATATGATATTATACTGGAATTATAATACACCTTTATATCATTATTATTTCATTCCATTAAATACGAAATAGAAATGAAAGTAGTGTTTATGCGTACGTACAGATTATCGTCTTCATGAACGGTGCATTTCATTTATTACCTCTAAATGATATGTAATATTATTAATACATATATATACTAGATATATATGATATATTCGTCATGAATATAATTATGTATATAATAGATATTTTACCACATGAACAACTCACAATTATAAGAAGTTTATTTTTGACTCAAGTACCAAAGATCGACAAAACGACCGTTATTAACTTAAATAATTACACAATTCTCATAACATGGTAATTAGTGATATAAAAGGAATAATGAACTTTAAAAAGGTTCTTAAGAAATTTGAAATTAACTCTAGTTTATTATTCGGGAGGTAAAAGAATGGTCGAGTCAAGTCGGACACGAGGTAAGGGACTTCGTCTCAATCTCCTTTCATTGAGGCATATTTTGTTTTATACACAATTTTCCTTTATATGGTGTATAAACCCCTTTTACTTTTACTTTTATTCAAAAGGAATATTTTTATACGAAGCGTTTTTACTAAACAACAAAAGGAATGTTTTTTCTTAAGTATGTGCTGAGAAAAACTTCTTCGCCGTCGTGACCATTATTTGAGTTTCAAATCTCTCTACAAGCCATAACGTTTTTTAAAATGAAAAATAAATACCAAGTTTTAATTTTCTTTTCTTTTGGTATTTAAAATGGTTTTGATAATTTTTTTATTATATCAATGTGTTGTATTGATATCTTGTGGTTGAAATCTGCAAATGTTATGATTACTTTATGCTTGTTTTATGTGATACGATTATGTTATGGTTTATGATATGTTTAAACCTGTTCATATGAGGAATGCATTGGACTTAATAAGTGACAGGTGGAGTCTGCTATATCTCTTTGATGCATCGGTAGGTCTCATGAGACAAACTAGTGTCTTGGCACGAGTCCTTGACAAAATATTATATGTAGTCTTGGCATGAGGTCTTGGCTACGTGGTTATGATAGTCTAGCATTATACATTCCATCATTATGAAGGTGTTTGTTGATATTGCATTTGATTATTCGACTAGTAGAATATCAATGTGAATAAGTAAATGGAATTATTTCATTTTATTTTTTCCATATTATGTTGAAGTTCATGTTTAAAAGGCTTTTGTTTTAGTTATACATTGCCTTAAATGTTTATGTTTATTTATGAATGTTTCTGTTGTATTGTTATCCTTACTGAGCATCTCAGCTCACCCATTTATATGTTTTAGTTTTTCCAGGATGTGAAGAAATATTTTATGACTGACCTGCAGGGATAGTCTGAAGGGGATATGAGTGTGGACTATGGAGACCATGTTATTTTATTTTTTTCACTTTATAATGTAAAGTAACATTTATGAATGTATCTAGTGTTTCCAAGGCTACTAAACTAATAGTTTTTTCGAGACTTGATCTTTGGTGATCATGCCAATGTTACATAATAATGCACCGACTCTGGATAAGTAGGGTCGGGGTGTTACAGTTGGTATCAGAGGAATTTTAGTACTAACCTTGGAAGCTAGATTTAGATAAACTTTGATTAGAGCACATAGCCCTAAGATAGACTTTCAGGATTAGTATAGAAGAACTTCCTAGAATTTTGGTATTATAGAGATTTTGTGAGTTTTCTGAAAAATACATCCTTGTCTAAATACGAGCAGGTAGAGGCGGATCTAGCGCAGTTGTACCTAGGAGTAAAACCCAAAAACACCGCTTTGAGCTAGACTCGAAAGGGAACCGGTGCACGACAACGGGCCTTTCTTCACTCTTGGTTACGACACTCCCGGGGGATAAGCTTAGGATAATTCTCATTTTCATTATAAATCATTATTAAGGGTTTATGAGTATATACTTACTCATAGAAAACATTTTTATGAATATGAATTATATCCATAAATAGTTCAATTTTTTTAAGTGTTTTTCAAGTTTGTTATTATGTATTTTGATTCACAAACTAATCTAGTTTATGCCATTGTTTATAAATGGTGCGTAGTTTATGGAATGGAAACCATATAAATGCATGCACTCTATGTAGGGATTTCTCTCCTGCTCAGGATAATTATAGTGGAGTTGGCGATAGAACTGGTTCTGATCAACTTATCACCATACTATGACAACTCACTCAGGTTATGAATAATAACCTTACTCGTATGGAGCACCTTCATCCGCAACATGGAAGATCAATGTTAGACTGCTTCATGAGGAAACAACCACCAACATTAAATGGGAGTACAGATCCCTTAGTAGCTGAGCAATGGATAAATTCCCTAGAGAAAATATTCTATGCCTTGGGGAGTAGCGAAAGGGAAAAGGTTATCATGGTAGTTTACCGCCTCACTGGAGATGCTGATCAATGGTAGTCATTGATTCAAAGTACAAAAAAAGATGAAGAAGTATCAAGTATGGAATAGAGAGTGTTCAAAGATCTTTTCATAGAAAAATACTTTCCTCGTGACCATCAAGTAGATATGGAAAGACAATTTCTGAGTCTGAGACAAATGGAGGATGAGAATGTCGGAAGTATGAGGCCAACTTTACAAGGTTAGTAAGGTATGCTGCAGATTATATACGTAACCCAATAAGTAAGATCGACCATTTATTTTATGGGTTAAAACTATTTCTCCGTCGAGATTTAGTATCACAATATTTCTCAACGTATGAAGATATAGTCTCATGTGCTATCAAGACAGAAAAAGAATTATCTAAAACTTATTACCATAAAGTAATACAAGAGAAGAAGAGAATAGTTGAACAAGAGACAGAAAATGGTAAAAAGGGAAAGAAGTATTTTCCATTATGCGATAATTGTGGGAAAAATCACCCCAGTACTTGCCTAAAAGGAATGGGAGTTTGTTATAAATGTGGAGAAAAAGGTCACTAGGATCGTGATTTCAAGGAAAAGAAATAGGCTATCAATGTTAAAGGCTACAATTGTAGGGAAATGGGGGATTATGCAAATGAATTTACTAAGCATCAGGGAAAATTGCCTCAGAAAAGGCCAAGGGATCAAGGCCAATCTTATGCTGTTACTACAGTTGATGTAGAATAATTAATGTATTGGTGTTTTTGGACTCATGGATTATATTCTGGTTATATGAATAATGTGATATATATAATGATTGTACTACAGTACTTGTTGTTTTCATTAAGGTTTTAATATGATGAAGGTAATCATATTTTTAGTATATGACAATAAGATAAACTTTCTTTTGTTTGGGGAATCTGATGTTACAATTGAACTCGGCATTTAGAGACCTTTTAGAGAAAGTCTGGACAGAGGTATTTTTGATAACTATAAAGGTTGGAATAGATTAAGTTGAACTTTGGATAGCATTTTTTAAGGTTAAAACATTTATGAAGATTATTTTTGGAATATTATAATACTATAGTTTTAGGAAAAGGGATAACCTGCAGGTCGGGGGATAACCCATCGCGTCAGACAAAGCTGTAGGAATCAAACCCATAACCATAGTGCGACAGAACTTTATTACCTACCACTGGCCTAGAAGAAGTCCCTGGTTATCACAAAACAGTTTTCCTAATCTAAATGGTATGTGTTAATATTTGGAACCTTGTACGATAAGGATAAATATAATATTTTTGAGTTCTATTATCTTTTTGAGAGAAAGATGGGTTTGTGGAAGAAATTAGTTAAAGGTTGAAACTATACTTGTCAAGTATATATATATATATACCTCTCTCTTATTTTATGAATAAATTAATTCCTAAACTTTAGGAAAGGGATATTAAAAAAATGTGTTATCCTAATACCTTATGTTTTGTTGAACTGATGCTATTTTCATCATAGATTGATGGCTTTGAGGCCCTCAATTTTACACTTGTTTGTGATTCATGACCTCAATCAATCCCTATAAATATTTACGTTTTTCCTTTAATTATGTATCTATAATTTTCACCAATGTTCTCTTTTTTGAAACCCTAATTTGTTGGTGACTTGATCATTTCCATTTCACTCTTATTAAGACTAAATTTTATTAACCCTATTTCCGATATGGGTTTTCCACAAAGGTATTTTCTATTTTCAACCTTTTATTTTCGAAGAACATTTTCAAATTGTGAGGACGCAATTTATTGAATGAGGGTAGAATGTAACACCCCAATCTTCCATGGTATGATTCTCTTTCATTAATGCAGTAGTGTGTGGTGTACGCAACTTTGAGTTCTAACACACACTACAACCAATCAAACTAGTCATTGTGAATAGTAATACCTAATTTTTGAAATTTTATAAATTTTATCTTTCAAAATGTAATTCATTTTTGGATTCAGGATATCGAATTTGGCCTAGGGTGAATGTTTGGAAGTTTTCGGATAACTTTTATATTTTGATGAATAGTGAAAATTACTAAATTTTAATTAAAAACAACTTTTTTAATCAAAATAATTAATAGTGATAAATTATACTATTGAGTGGTTTTAAATTATAATTAGAATATAATTTTACCATTTTATCCAATGGTGGTAATTATAATTAATTTCACTTTGAAATTAGACATAAACAATTGTCAATCTTTTGATTGACATTGTTTCTTAAAAGCATGCTATTTGTTTTGACAACAGGAATTAATTATAAAATTAATTAATGCAACTTATATGTTTGGAATTTTTTAAAATATACATCATTTTTTAATTTGTAATATCAAATATATCTTAGAGTTAATTTTTGATATTTTTATGAAAAACATTGATTTTTTATGAATAGTGAAACCACTAAGTGGTAGTTAAAAAACTGATTTTTCTTTTAAATGAAATTTTACCACCTATGTGATTTGAATTTCAAAAATCCAACATACATGGTTGTAATTAGGAAGTAAAATTTGGTTCAATGAGATGAAAATAATTTTTGGTGAATAGTAACTTTTAAGTTTTATTAATCTTGATTAAAGGTAATTAGTGTAATTTACGGTAAATATAATGATATAATAATATGAAATTACCTTTACACTTGTCCTAAACTTATTTTATGAGTCATGGCCGACCAATAAAATCCATGGGTCAACTTGGGGGCACCATGGAGCCACTTGGGTAAGAAAATGACATTAATAACTAATTATTTAAAGTACAAATAAAAGTGTCACAAACGTGTATTGTTTTACTAAAACAATTATTAAATGGGGTTATACAAGTCATATTTTTGACTATAAATATTCATTAGAAAAATAAAATTATTTCCTACATCATGGTATTTTTTTATAATTTTTATGCATTAAATAAATAAATATATTTATCACATCATGATGATGCAGTGATTACCTCATTAATTAACGATTTAAATAAAATGAAACGATAATGTAAACTATAAGACTTATACTTGTCAAAAACATATTGGATGAGTTTATTTAGACCCCTTATCACCTTATCCTCGAAGTATATAATTTTGGGACCTTTAAAATCCGACAATCATTTCATAATAATGTAACATTTCATGACTTTCCAAGAGTGCCCCTCCTCTCCTCTTATAAAAGGCCCTCACCTCTACCATCTTATTCACACATTCAAAGCCATTTGGATCTTCCAAACTCTACCCAAATACTCTCTCAACCTTTGTCTCTTACTCCTAGAAGCCTCACTTTGGGCAGAAGTCTTCCCAAGGAACCCTTTGGCTCAAATCCAAAAGAGTTACCCGATTTTAAGGTGATGTCTTCTCTTATGTTCTATTGTTCTATTTTGCTTCTCCAACCCCTTGAACTCTTTATATTTCATTATTTTGTAACAACACCAGTATCTTAAATATAATAGGATGTTGTTATGAGAAGGATTTGATTTAACCTTGCACACACCTCCGTCTAATGGTTAAAGAACATACTGTTTCTGTGGGTGGCGAATTACTGCCTCACAAAACGATGATTGTTCAATCTTCTATTAACACATTTCATTCTGGACATTAATATGTCACTATATTTATTTATGATATATATTATTTTTATGTTTTCATTATGCTTCTGTATTTTTTTTATTTATGGAATTCTTGTATGATTTCCATTATGGGTAAACGCGATAATTTCATTTTAGGAAGTGCGGACTACCGCCCCCTCAAAGTGATTTGAATCGATAATGCCATATGTGGGACGTGAAAAATATGGAGTAAATGATATTATATATGGTATTATACTGGAAATATAATACACCTTTTTATCATTATGATTTCATTCTATTAAATACGAAATAGAAATGAAAGTAGTGTGCATATGTACGTATGGCTTACCTTCTTCATGAACGGTGCATTTCATTTCTTACCTCTAAATGATATGTAATATTATAAATGAATATATATACTTGATATATATGATATATATGATATCTACATCATTAATATAATTTTGGATATAATGGATGTTTTACCACATGAAAAACTTGTTATTATAAGAAGTTTATTTTGGACTCAAGTACCGAAGATCGACAAAACGACCGTTATTAACTGAAATAGTTACATAATGTTCATAACATGGTAATAAGTGATATAAAATGAATAATTAACTTGAAAAATGTTCTTAAGAAATTAGAAATTAACTCTAGTTTATTATTCAGGAGGTTAAATAACGGTCGAGTCAAGTCGGACACAAGGTAAGCGACTTCGTCTCAATCTCCTTTCATTGAGGCATATTTTGTTTTATACACAATTTTCCTTTATACGATGTATAAACCCCTTTTACTTTTACTTTTATTAAAAAGTAATCTTTTTATACAAAGCGTTTTTACTAAACGACAAAAGGAATGTTTTTTCTTATGTATGTGGCGACAACGACTTCTCCGCCGTCGTGACCATTATTTGAGTTTAGGCTTCCTCTAAAATCCATAACTATTTTTAAAATGAAAAATAAATACCAAGATTTAATTTTATTTTATTTTGGTATTTAAAATGGTTTTGAGAATATTTTTATTATATCAATGTGTTGTACTAATATCTTGTGATTGAAATGTGGAAATGTTATGATTCCTTTATGCATGTTTTATGTGATACGATTATGTTATGGTTTATGATATGTTTAAACCTATTCATATGAGGAATGCATTGGACTTAATAAGTGACGGGTGGAGCCCACTATAGCTCCTTGATGCATCGGTAGGTCTCATGAGACAAACTAGTGTCTTGGAATGAGGCATTGACAAACTATTATTTGTAGTCTTGGCATGAGGCCTTGGCTACGTGGTTATGATAGTCTGGCATTATGCATTCCATCAATATGAAAGTGGTTATTTATATTGGATGTGATTATTCAACTAGTAGAATATCCATGTGAATAAGTAAATGGAATTATTTCGTTTTATTTTTCCCATATTATGTTTAATTTCAAGTTTAAAAGGCTTTTTTTTTATTTATACATTTCATTAAATGTTTGTGTTTATTTATGACAGTTTCTGCTGTATTGTTATCCTTACTGAGCATCGGAGCACACCCCTTTCTATGTTTTAATGTTTCCAGGATGTGAAGAAATATTTTATGACTAACCTACAGGGATAGTCTGAAGGGGATATGAGGGTGGACTATGGAGACCATGTAATTGTAGTTTTTCACTTTATGATGTAATGTAACATTTATGAATGTATCTAGTGTTTCCAAAGCTACTAAACTAATCGGTCTTTCGAGACTTGATCTTTTGTGATCATGCCAATGTTATGTAATAATGCACCGACTCTAGATAACTAGGGTTGGGTCATTACACAACTCTTTATTATAATAAAATATAAATGAAATCCCAATTACACATATCTAATGTCCTAAAATAACTACTACAACAAAAATGGAAAATGAAAAGTACAAAAAATAAAGTAAAACAACAGTGACCGTGAAGCCCGAATAGCTCCTACGACCCCAAGCTTGTAGTAACCATCTTAATCTCTAACCTGCTCCAATTAACTTGAAAATATTATATATATATATATATATAGGGTAAGTATAATAGTATACTCAATGGGATCCTACCTGGATACTCTCATGTAAAAGTAAAGGAAACATGCTAAAGCATAATGAACAACAAGTGAAACTAACTCATCACCTAAACATGTATTCTATGTTCCTAGCCACACCATAGATACTCTCACAAATTATCACATACTAGAGAATATAATATAATAAATAATATCAAGGGTACCCTGCTACCACTTCCCCACTAGTTTTCCCCTTTGACCAAATGTCGCACGCCCTAAGCATATATCTCCAAAAAGGCTCTCCCGTAGACACCTAGTCGTAGCACCACAACATTCACCTCATGTTACACATCCACTATATCCACATAACCAATGTAACTAGGTTGTTTTTGGAATCCACCACATATCAAATAACATGTATCATATATTTTGTATTATTCGTCAAGCTATTACACCTCATACGCTGAGTAAATATCCTCAAGCCATCACAGCCTATACACGTTACACCTACAGTATTCCATAAGAATCTATATCCAGAATACATGTGTGTGAATAACCACAAGCCATTACATTACTCTAAACACATATATGGGGAAAACTAACCGTCGTGCCTACCAGAACAAGTAACTACAAATAGAATAGAGTGGGTCCAAAGGGGATAGTCATTCATCCATACTCCCATCAGGATGCTGGGGAAAACAGCCCCCAGGGCTCAGAATCCCTAGGATATCAGTTTCCCTAACTAAAAATGTGGAGTATCCTATAGAAACACAAAAGGTATATAATATAGTATAGATCAAAATCATAATATGGGCATAACATAGTCTTAGAATCTACTACAGCTAACGTATCTAGAACTTTTGGCTACCACTACAAAGACAAGATATCCTATAATAACACAACCATTCAAATTGATTTATTAAATTACCTATTCCTTTTTATCAATTTCACTTTACACTAATTAATTCCTTAAATATTAATTAACCATAATCAATTCCACCTTAAATTTCTTTAGAATCACAAAAATTTTCTATGCCCTCTGGCATAACCAAACCAAGTCCGTAGTTACTTTAATTTTTAACCTCAACATTGCACCGCAAAAAGCTCCAACCCCATGGGTTAAAATCATTTATTCAATCATTTATTAAAAAAATTATTACTTTCCCATATTCCTAGGCATTATAAAAAACATTCTTTGCTACCAAACAGAAGGGTATCAACATAGTGAGAAGTTGAACTACCCATCAAGTCCTTTCCACCTATAGCAAGAGTGTAGACCCATCCATCCTTGAGAAGATAAACTTGAAAAGTATGTGGAATACCTTGGATGTATTCATATCTTTTGGAATGATAGTAATAAAAACCAGATACCTCAAGCAGTGGGGAAAGTAAATAAAATAACAAATATTAGGTTTAATAAACAATCACTTTCATATCAATGGTAATCCCAACTTCAACTTATTCTATCATCCCCAATGTCCTCCCTCACACCCACATGTATAAACCGGTGAATATCACCACTGTAGGCTTCAACTAATACCACAAACACTAGGACTTTATACCCCTAAATCTCACAACAGTCATCCAGACTCACAACACATCAGTAGAAGCATGAAACAACAAAGAAACTGGGCTCTTGTCCATAATCAAGGCATTCTTCCTTCACATGAAACGAGCCCTCATGGCTCCAAAACATAAGGATCTTGGCCCTTACAAGCAAGAGGGTAACTCATAAACCATCAAGTCATTATCTCTCTCACAAAACTAGTTAATTATGTGATATTTAATTAACCTATTAATTTTAAACATGCGTAACTGCATCCATTTTATTATCATAAAAGAACAACAATAACATCCATATTCATTAAACATTCCTCTTTATCTTTTCCCAATTAATTTAAAATTAATCCCAAAATTACATTCCTTACAAATTTCCACCATGAAATACATGTTAAATAATAAAGGTATATATATCACATGATCTAGAAAAAAAGAGGAAAACTATTATCATTGTACAAAGAAAAAACATACAATCAATACCAATTCATTACTCCAGTAAATGTTTATTAATTAAATTTCATTTTGATCTAGTGGATAAAACATTATAACTCTATGACGCAAAAAGGTGAATATAGAATCCAAAACCCTTACCTCAAAAGCTTTCTGATCCTATTTACATGAGAATGGTCCAACACAACAGATCATGATCACCTCTCCTTGAGGACTACATCCACCAGAGGATGGAGAGACACCACTACACAAACCAACACCCAAGAAAAATCCATTAGAAATAAGGGGATCAAATTCCATGACATGGAAATTAGAAATGGAAGGAGATAATCCCATAAGAACAATGGTAGAACATACATTATATTGTAGATAGATCGACGTTCCTTATTGAACCAAAATAGGTGGTGCGCTTGCAGCTGGAAGACTCCAAGGAAAATGTTCCAAGGATCGTAGTTTGATTGCACGACCCCTAGAGAAAGAACAAATTTGGGTGTGTCATGCTAGGTAAAAACCAAAAAGAAAGAACATGGCCCATGGTATCCCGACCTTTTGAAAATATAAACAGAGGATCATTTTAGATACAATTTTAGATTTTCCATTAATGGAGGATCTGGTCAAGATTATGCGGTTTGACCATATAATGGAACTCTGACACTTAGTAATATTAATATATGTGTTATAGGATTTGAATCAGCCTTAAATCCATTAAAAAAGGGCCTTGAATGCATTTTACATCAATGAATTCATTCAAGGGAGAACTATAGAAAGTTGGAAACACTGTTCACATATGTCTCACCAACAACACTATTCACAAATGATTCACTGACAACACTACTGAAAAATGAATCATCGACAGCACTGCTCAAAAATGAATCACCAAAAACACAGTTCACAAATGACTCACCAAAATCACTATTCACAATGACTCACAGATACAACTGTTCATAAATGACTCATCCAAAGTACTGTTCACAATTGAATCAATGAAAACACCATTCAAAAATGACTCTCCGACATCATTGTTCACAAAGGACTCAGTAATAGTACTATTCACAAATGACTCAATAACATCACTATTCACAAATGACTCACCGAAAGTACTGTTCATAATTCACCCTCTAATAGTACTGTTCACAAATGTCTCATCGACAACACTCTTCACAAATGTCTCACCGACAGCACTGTTCATAGATGTCTCACTGAGAATACTATTCAAAAAACTGGAAAAACAATTCACATAGTTAGAAATTTGGAAAAGTGTTGGAAATAAGTCGCCTTGACCTCCTAGAACACCCCAAACACCATATTTTCACAAAGAAATGGACCAGAGAGGTCTGGTCCATTACAACAGTTGTGGCCTTTAAATCCATTACAAATCTAGCATACTAGCCACTATAAAACGAATTCTTTATAGGCTCTCCATAGCTCACCAAATTCCATCAGTAATGTTGGCCTTGTAGAATCACCATCGATAAAATTAAGATGAAGCTGGCACCAAAATAGAAAATCAAAAAAATATAAAATTAATATAAAATTAAATATTAAAAATTATTTTATCTATATTTGTGACTAATAATTATCCTTCGTTTTATTTGGAAGATGTTTCTAGGAGAGTGGATGGACGGGAATGATGTCAGGTTACTTCGAAAGTCTCATAAAAAAACTCCTACACTTTCATCCTGTTTTTTTAATCATTTTTTTTCTTCATTGTAATGCACCATTGGTTGTATGTGGAGGTTCTAAAACACACACATGTGTATACACCCATGTCGCGTATTATTAGATCCAACAACTAAAGAAGGAAAAAATATATTTTATCAATACATCATATAATGAAAATAAATTATGGTAAAAATATTGCTTGAGTTATATAAATAAACTTGAGATATTATGAGCAGTGGGGGTTGTTGGATCCCCAGGAACTAAGGGAACATCAACTTGTCTAGATGTAGTGGGTCCCTATGTATGCTCTGTAGGATCAGAGTGTGTCACTATAGTAGTCAAAGAAGCGAGAATGTAGTGGCATTGAAAGAAGGAAGTAGAAGGAAAAAAAGATAACATAGATGGCTACAAAAATTGATAATAAGGATAAGGAGTATAAATCATCTAAGGATATGTGAAAGAGATGTGAGGAAGATCGGATGCAAATAAGGGTAAAAACATCGGTGGCCTGAATATCCCATGTGTCTCAGATGACACCACCAGATTAGAAAGTGTGGTAGATGGTACATTAGGAGGAGGGATAGGGTGTGATAAGGCATGCTAAATGGTGCACCTAACTATAGTACAATCCCCCTTAAAATCTCTAGCCTGAGCAACATAACCACTAGGCTAGTCAGTGAATAACTGGAGCCTTTGTCTTTTTAAAAGTTAAAAACCAAAATAACAATATGTCATTATATATTATAGATGTATTTTTTTAAAAACATTAATCACAACGGGTACTAGAAGAGGGATTCCCATCTCACTCATTGGGTGATTTTTGTCTACCATTTTTTTTTATTTTTTTTTCTCCTACCTTTTTTTTAATTTATTACAATTGAAAAAAAAATTAATTAATTATAAATCCATAGCTAATGTGTAACCAAAAAAAGAATGAATATGTGGAATTAATTTATTAAGGAATTCCACTTTTTAAACAAAACATAGTATACTCAGTGATATAAAAAAAATTTATATATAGTGGGAATAATATAAAAACATAATGCATTTCATAGAAAAACAAAATGTTCAAATTAGCATGGTTATCATGGGTACGTTATAGTTTTATTCTCTTTTCAATTTAATCTCAATCCATTTTTGTTAGGTCATTTGTTTCATGATGGTCAATTTATTATGTCGTTTGTCTATTTTTATTTATCTTAGGTCAATTTAGTTCATTTTTTCCAATTGATAAGGTCATTTCTTCATTTTTTTTATCTTAGGTCAGTTGGTTCATATTTTGGGTTAGGTTATTTTTCCATTTTTTATGTCATTATTTTCATTGTTTTTTATTATCAAATCAATTAGTTTAATATATCCAATTCACTTTATCTTATTTTTGTTACAATTTCACTATTTCAATTTTTTTGGTCTGGTAGGTTTGAATACAGTTCAATTAAATATTATAAAATTCAACTCAAACAAAACTACAACTAATAAATATTGAAAATGCACATTATGTTCTAGTTTGATACAATATATTTATAATAAATAGTAAATCAATTTGTAATTCACAATACTCAACAACCCAATTTGAGCTAAACCAAAAGAACTGAGAACATATATGAATGATTCTATATATTTCCCACCATAACATTAGGTTAGAAATCAACTATGAAAATTAATGTATTGGATTCATCATGAATAATAAATCGATCCGGGATAATAAGAGTAGGGAAGGTGCCAATCCCATCATCAACATCATCAAAATATATCTTGGGATTACATTAATAATGACACCAAATTCAGGTCGAAGATTATCATTAGAATAAAAAACATATTTCTCCATTAATTTCAATACATATGATTCATCGGTAGTAAGAGTGTGATTCATGTAAATAACTCAAAATCCACAATCATTAATAAATGTTACATTAATCATCATCGAGTCAAACCACTATCATTTCAACATAGTGTCTTAACCATGATAGTAATAATCCAATATTAGTATTTTCTCAATGACACCATAAAAAGATACATTTCAAAATCATGGTCTATTATCTTATGCAGTAGCATAACAGTCTATTGTGGAAGTTTACATGACACCATCATGTTGTGTTCTCATGTTCTTTTGTTTTTCAGTGATAATAAATCTATACTAATTGATCACAATTGATTTGTAATCATGAACCATGGAATTAGGATCAAAAGACAAATCTCTCATTTTCATAGAGATAGATCAATCATGAAAACTCAATACATAAAATATAAATTAATATTAAACGTAATTAAATATTGTTTTTATTAATATAAATTGTAATATTTCTACCTTCAATTTCAACAAAGCATAAAAATATTTTCTATGAAAATCCTCTCTTTTTTCCATTGATAAAGAATGAAAATTCCTATTTATTAGTTTTTTTTGTTCCCTTATGAAAAAAATAAAATATTTTAACATATATGTCAAATTTCAAGAGAATAAATAATATATACATTTGCAATTTACTTACTTTATGTATTCATCAGAAAAATCACATTTAAACAAAACTGTGCAATCTGACATCTCCTAATCTTAAATTCTTAATTTAATCAATGTATATGATCTGGTAATTTCCTCTATTTGGAGAAATGAAGGAAAATGGGTTCAAATTTATCATACTTTTCATATTCATTTCTCATTTTTATATTTTTTTCTCAAATTTAGATCAGACATATATATCATACAGAAATCCATACATTCTTGATCCAAGTAACATTTGACGGTCAAAACTTTATGGTGATTTCTATTCCAGACACAAGACTTAGATGTAAACATGTTTATTTCAATTTGATACATCTAACAAAAAGTATCAGGTCCTCTAAGAATTATTTTTCTTGTAATATGGATAGTTAGATGTATCATTCATGTGAAAAATGATAGAGGAAATATTTTCTATAACTCACAAAAAATTAATGTACCTCTCCCAAAAAAATCAATAAATACTTTGACAAATTCTTAGCACAAAGATCTCTAACGAAATGGAACATTTGAATAACTGAAACTCTTAGATTATTGGACAGAATATGATAGATTTCTATTGGAATCAACTCATGCATAAGGATATGATATTCATGAGTCTTCAAATATTTCATCTTTAACTCTCTTACATTGATTTGTTTTGATATGTTTCTTGAATATCCATCAGTAAATTTAATAGTACCTATTACTTCTAGAAACTTATATTTTTTATTGGTGTCATCACATAAGAAGCACATGGAACAATCCATTTATTTAAACACATATATAAATTATACTATTCTATCCTGATGACCCAACCCACCAAGTCACACAAAGGACATAAATCATCTTTTTTATTTCCTTTGACATTTTTATGAATTGAATAAAAAATTTCACATATATTCTATTAAATGACTATTTCATCTAAGAAATTATGTAAAATATTGGTTGACCAATATGGTAACTCAAAGAAGATACACCTCTTCTTCCAAATGTAACAGGTTTCACTGGAAAAATTATTCCTCTTTCTAGATTTTTTCTTGCCCTTCCCTTATAAAAAACTGAAATATTTTAATTAATTAATCACATTAGTTCCAAACATAGGTTGTGGTGGATTTTCAGTATCTATGGTATTGTAAAATATTCAAAGATTATTCCAATATTGATTTTCCATTGTTAAGAATCATTGATATCCTATAAAATAGAAAATATAGTGATATTTTTGTAACATCCCAAGGTTTTCTAAAAATAAATTGAAAATGCTTGAAATTTTGTTTAAGGTATATATTTATAAGTATCCTTTAAACATAATTTTATTTCTTCTATGTTTTGAATTTCAAGAAACTATCATCTACAATTGTGTTCGGTATGTTATTTCGAGTCTGATGGAACAAACTTGTTTTTTTGGTGAATAGTAACATGCCCTTATGAATAGTAATATGAATAGTAATATGAATAGTAATATGACCTCATGAATAGTAAATAATAATATTATTTTATTTTCCCATGGCAATAGGATAATGGGATCTTAATTAATTTTCCAATGTCACATAAAACTAATTGCACTTCAATTTTGTTATTTTTCGAATTAACTGTGACCTTATTTTAAAATTAAATTAATAATATTTAGAAAATTATTTTTGAAAAATGGAGTTCATTTTTGAATTCTACACGTCGAAAAATGGTTGGGGCAAATTTTTGGTATTTTTCTGAAACTCTTGAATTTTCGGTGAATAGTGAAATACGGTAAAATACAGTATAATCAATTTATCAGTAAAAATGCACTATTTATGACATCATAAGTGATGCAAGGCCACTTGCTTCGAAATCACATGATATTTTCACTAATTAAGGCCACTTGATTTGAGATTATTCATAGTCTTGATAAAAATATTATAATAATAATTAAAATAATCTAAAATACCTCCCCTCCTCCACTATAAATACCACCCTCACTCCCCTCTTCCTCCCACACCTCTCAAGCCTTGAGCATTGTCTAATTTCTGCCAAATTCCCTCCTCAATCTTCTTCCCCACGTCCTAGAGCTTCTGGTCTCACCAAAAGACCAAAATCAAAGCCCTTAAGAAGGATCTCAAGAAGAAGAGATCAAGAGGTAAACATCCTCTTTCATTTTCATTCTTTCCATCCATTTTATGTTATTCTCTTCCTTTCCCTTTGTCTTTTGTTGGGATATTTCATTAAATATTTTCCCTTACAGTCCAAATTTTGTATGATTGATGAGATATTCCATTCCTCTCATCAATCTTGTTTTTATGAAATTTTTAGAGGCGCCGTTAGGCTGCCGAATTTTTTGTAAGAAATTTCTCATGTTTTCTTTATTTCATGATTCCTTCCACTTCTTTCTTCACCCCCTCTTATCAAAGAGGCATGAAATCTCCAGAATCATGTATATTCTGGATGTTTTCATGTTTATGGAAAATTACAAATCATTATTCCTCTCCTCTTTCACTTATTTAAAGAATCAAAAAACATTGTCCATTTGTGTCGAATTACCGATATCGTGGATGATGTATTTTCAATTTCCATTAATTATTTCAAGTCTGGTCATGAAACCATTTATATGGTTGAACCAGGTTATAATATAAGTTTTATGAATCATATAAGGTTCTGTAATTCTTTTGTACTTATGATTCAAACTTATAAGACTAAATGAAATTGTAATTATCAAAGAACCACTTAAATTATCTAAACGAACATAATTAATGTTTTAACTTATAAATCATCATCATATAAGGCACCAAAGTGATGAATGGTATAATTTATGGTACTGGAGTTATGTAACTAATACTCCATTCCAATTCTGGAGTTTCACTTCCAATCAACAAGAACGATTAATCATGAACCGATCGTGAAAATCACAAAAGACCTCACCCAAAATAATGCAAGGAACAAAATACTAACAAATAAGGGGTGAAATGAGGTTATGAAATGACCATATAAGATGTTATAAACATGAACACGTTTCTTTAAAATCCTATTAACACTCCTTTAACCATTATACAGGAGGTTCAAACAATTTTGAAGTAGGACAAGCCCAAGGTAAGGGAATTCTTAACCCGATTTCCATTCTTTGGGTTAACCTTCTACTTTATAATTTATGTGCTATTTAAAATGTTTGTGTGATGGTTTCTGTTTATATTATGTTTAATTATGTGTATTTACAGAGTATATACATATTCCATCCACTCAATTAAGTATCACTTCAAGTATATGATGTTTATAAGGGACTTTTCTTCTAAAATCCTCTTTTAAAATTCTGTTTTATAAGATTCAAAGGCAATGTTTTTATGCTATTATTTATGTTGAATGATTATGTTTTGGCTATTGGGCATTGTTTATGATGAAGGGTGGGACCTATATTTCCCTCCAATGCATTGGGTATGAGTATGTTGGAGGTCGGCCGTATGGTTACTCCAAGTGTAACTGTGATGGTTACACAAAGTAAGGTAGCCGTGAGGGTTACAAATTTTAAGGTAGCCAAGATGGTTACAAGATTATGTAAGTAATGCCCTAATATACCTTTATGATTATAATTATGTTTGTATTGATCTTGTGTAAATCTCATGTTACGCTAAGTAATATTTTATGGGTGTAAATCGTGTATTTTGAAAATGTTTCCATATGTCTTGTGTATTCATGGACTGATGAGATTTTTTCCTTCTTTATCATACCTTACTGAGCTTTTGTGCTCATCCCAAGTTTTTTTTAAATGATTTTTCACAGGTTAATGGATGAATAATACAAGGAGGGAAGACATGTTAAATGTTGAAGAATTGTCAAGGAGTCTTGTTTTATGTTTTAATGTTTTATATTCTGAGGAAAATGGAAACTGATTTTATGGTATCCACTATGTAACAATGTGTAATGTTATGAATATTTTGTCTTAATTCTCTAAAGCTCTAAACTTGAAAAGATCCTCAATGTAAAATGAAGTGTTTTCTTGAATAGATTCAAGATTATGTATGAAATAAGTGCGGGTCCTTACAGTTGGTATCAGAGGATGGTTTAGATAACTTTAGGGGTTAAGGTGATGCTAATAGAATACCATAACTAATTATCACCCTATGTTTAATTTGTTATAGCATTTAAAGATTACCATGTTGCTTCATCTAAGAAATGTTTGTTTAGAATGGTTGTCCGCAGAAGGAACATGGATGCTGAAGAGGATAGGCACCGACAGAATGACATCCTTCCTGATCAACAGCCCGGAATGGTAGGGATTGGAACCGAGCAGTTTGTGACAGTAATGGCTCAGCTAACACAGGCAATAAATGGTGGTGGCATCCATGCAAGAGGACAAATAGATGTACCCCAATGGAACATGACAGTGGTGGAACATTTTATGAGACAACATCCTCCTTCATTCAGTGGATCTTCTGACCCAGTGGCAGCAGAAGGATGGATTAAGGCCCTTGAAAAGATATTTGATGTTATGGGATGTTCAGACAATCAAAAGGTAAGTCTTGCCATTTATCGTTTTGAAGGGGAAGCTGATCAGTGGTGGTCAATGGTAAGGAATATCTGGGGTAGAGAGGATTTTGATGCCTTAGTATGGGATGAATTTAAAAGTCTTTTTCTTGAAAAATATTTTCCTAAGGTGGTGCGACTTAGAATGGAGAAACAATTCCTTGAACTGAAACAAAAGGAGGAAGATTCAGTGGCTATGTATGAGGCGAACTTCACCCGACTGGCGAGGTATGCTCCGAATCTTATTCTGGATCTCGATAGCAAAATCAACCGCTTTTACTCAGGATTGAAGCCAAGGTATAGAAGGGCGTTGGCCTCCCGTGAATTCAAAAGTTATGAGAAACTTGTCCGATGTGCTGAGAGGGTAGAGATGGAGTTTGCTGATGATCACATGCAATTTGGAAACAAAGAGAAGAAGAGGTCAAATTGGAAAGCAATGGGTAAGAATCAACCAATGAAATCTGATGGTAAGAAAATACAGTTTCCAGTTTGTGAAAAGTGTGGCAAGAAGCACCCTGGGGAATGTCTTATCAAAACTGGGAAGTGTTTTAAATGTGGTAAGTTTGGACATATGGCCCGAGATTGCAATGAAAATGATCCAAAGACTAATCCTGATAAGCAAACTATAAAGTGTTTTAAATGTGGTGAGATGGGTCACTATGCAAATGCCTGTCCAAAGAGGGATCCAAATGATGCAAAGAAGCCAGACTACAAGCAGAAAGGTGTAGTGAGATCCTTTGCGACTACGTCAGCAGATGTTGGGCCATCCAATGAAGTTGTATCAGGTACTTTGTTTGTTCACTCAGATTTTGCTAAAGTTTTGTTTGATACGGGGTCTACACATTCCTTCATCTCTGAGAAATTTTCTAGTAAATTGGAAATATCACCTCAACAAATGATATCCGAACTTGTTGTTAAAACACCAGGGGGAAATGTTATAGCAAAGAGGAATTATAATAATATTTCTATGGTGGTATGTGGAAAGACTTTACCTGCAAACCTTGTTGTTTTACCCTTAGTCGAGTTTGAAGTTATTCTGGGGATGGACTGGATTTCTGGTTATCATGCTAAGATTGACTGTAGAGCTAAAGAAGTTGTTTTTCAGAAAGAGTTTCAGTTTGTATACAAGAATGAACCCATACAATTGATAACATATCAAGAAGCTGAGAAACTACTGAAAGATGGAAATGAAATTTATCTAGCTCATATTGTTGAAAACAAGGGAACTATTCAAATCAATGATGTTCCAGTGGTAAATGAATACCTTGATGTTTTTCCTGAGGAGTTACCCAGTGTCATACCTAAACGAGAAGTTGAATTCACAATTGACTTAGTTCCTGATGCTAAGACAATTTCAAAACCCCCATATCGTATGGCTCCAATAGAACTTCTTGAATTGAAAAATCAGTTGCAGGATTTGCTTGTCAAAGGTTTCATTCGTCCCAGTACTTCACCATGGGGAGCCCCTGTTTTGTTTGTTAAAAAGAAAGATGGTTCCATGAGACTTTGCATTGATTATAGAGCTTTGAATAACATCACTGTTAAAAACAAGTATCCTTTGCCTCATATTGATGACTTGTTTGATCAGCTCCAGGGAGCTCAGTACTTTTCCAAGATTGACTTGAGATCCGGATACCATCAGCTGAAGGTGAAGGAGGATGACATCCCAAAAACAGCCTTTCGTACTAGATATGGGCATTATGAATTTGTTGTTATGCCATTTGGGTTAACTAATGCACCTGCTGTATTCATGAATCTTATGAATAGAGTATTTCATGAGTTCTTGGATAAGTTTGTGGTGGTATTTATTGATGACATTCTGGTTTTTTCTAAAAATAAAGAGGAGCATGAAAAACATCTAAGGGTTGTTTTACAAACTTTAAAAGAAAAGAAACTATATGGAAAATTCAGCAAGTGTGATTTTTGGTTGCAACAGATTTCTTTTCTTGGGCACATTGTAAATAAGGATGGAATAACAGTTGATCCTGCCAAAACAAAAGTAGTTGATGAATGGCCAAGACCCACAAATGTTACAGAGATTCGTAGTTTTCTGGGCATAGCAAGTTATTACCGACGCTTTGTTGAGAACTTTGCACAGTTATCTAGCCCAATAACTAAGTTAACACGGAAAGGGGTTAATTTTGTTTGGACAGAGGAATGTGATGTTTGTTTTCAGGAACTAAAGAAGAGATTGGTGAATGCTCCAGTTTTGGCCTTACCTTCCCGGAATGGTGAGTTTGTCATCTATAGTGATGCTTCTTTGAAGGGACTTGGTTGTGTTTTGATGCAGAATGGTCAGGTAATTGCCTATGCGTCGAGACAACTTAAACCTCATGAGATGAATTATCCCACACATGATTTGGAATTGGAAGCTGTGGTTTTTGCTTTGAAAATATGGAGGCATCATCTATACGGAACCAAATGCCAAATATATACTGACCATAAAAGTCTTAAGTATATATTCACTCAGAAGGAATTAAACATGAGGCAGAGAAGATGGATAGAACTGATAAAGGATTATGACTGCACGATTAATTACCATCCTGGAAAAGCAAACAAAGTAGCGGATGCCTTAAGTCGGAAAAATCATGCATCATTAACCATGCTACGTTTGGAACGTGATCCCTTGATTAATGATTTGATAAATTTTGGCTTGGAAGTTGTTGGTGCAGGGAATATATCTATTTTGTTTCAGGTTTCAGTGCAGTCTTCGTTGTCAGACAGAATTATGAAAGCGCAGAGGGAAGACTGTGAGCTACAGAAAAAGGTAGAATTGGTTAAAATGGGTAAGTTTCCAGAATTTAATCTTGATAAAGATTGTGTTTTAAGGTTTGGAAAAAGGTTGTGTGTGCCTTGTGATTCCCAGTTGAAGAAAGAATTGTTGTGTGAAGCTCATAGTTCTCCATTTTCTGTTCATCCTGGAAGTACTAAGATGTACAGAGACCTTCGAGAGTATTACTGGTGGAATGGGATGAAAAGAGATATTGCTGATTTTACAATGAAATGTTTGACATGTCAGCAGGTTAAAGCAGAGCGACAGTTACTGAAGGGGATGCTTCAGCCTTTGCCGGTGCCAGAATGGAAATGGGAGAATATATCCATGGATTTTGTGGTGGGACTACCAAAGACTTCTCGAGGTAACAATGAGATATGGGTTATTGTTGATCGGCTAACAAAGTCTGCTCATTTTCTTTCTATTCGAGATACAATGACATTAGATCAGCTTTCTCGATTGTACCTCAAAGAGATTGTCAGGTTACATGGAGTTCCTCTTTCCATTGTGTCTGACCGAGATCCCAGGTTCACTTCTAAATTTTGGAAGGGACTTCAGAAGTCTTTGGGCACAGAGTTGAATTTCAGTACAGCTTTTCATCCTCAATCAGATGGGCAGTCAGAGCGAACGATTCAAACTTTGGAGGATATGCTTCGAGCTTGTTCAATGGACTATCAGGGAAGTTGGGATCAGCATATTTCATTAGTTGAGTTTTCTTATAATAACAGTTTCCATTCCAGTATTCAGATGGAACCTTTTGAGGCCTTGTATGGAAAGCGGTGTCGGACTCCTGCGTTTTGGGATGAAGTCGGTGAAAGAAAGTTGATGGGGCTAGAATTAGTAGAAGAAGTGGCTGAGAAAGTGAGGATGATCCAGCAACACATGAGGATAGCTCAAAGCAGGCAGAAAAGTTATGCAGATAACAGAAGGAAAGACTTCTCTTTCAAGGTAGGTGACCATGTTTTCCTTAAAATATCTCCTTGGAAAAGTGTGATGCGTTTCGGTAAGAAAGGGAAACTAAGTCCACGGTTCATCGGTCCTTTTGAAATCTTGGATAAAGTTGGAACAGTTGCGTACCGCGTAGCTTTGCCTCCGAGCTTGTTTCAGGTACACAATGTTTTTCATGTTTCGATGTTGAGAAAGTATGTTCCAGATTCATCACATGTCTTGAGGCCGGAAGAAGTTCAGCTAGCAGAGAACCTTTCTTATGAAGAAAAACCGGTTCAGATTCTTGATCGAAGAGAACAGGTATTGCGGAATATGGTAATCCACCAGGTAAAGGTTTTGTGGAGAAACCACATGGTTGAAGAAGCAACATGGGAGTCTGAAAATGCTATGAGGGAAAAATACCCTCAGTTGTTTAATAAGTAAATAAAATTGCGAGGACGCAATTTCAAGAAGGTGGGGATAATGTAACATCCCAAGGTTTTCTAAAAATAAATTGAAAATGCTTGAAATTTTGTTTAAGGTATATATTTATAAGTATCCTTTAAACATAATTTTATTTCTTCTATGTTTTGAATTTCAAGAAACTATCATCTACAATTGTGTTCAGTATGTTATTTCGAGTCTGATGGAACAAACTTGTTTTTTTGGTGAATAGTAACATGCCCTTATGAATAGTAATATGAATAGTAATATGACCTCATGAATAGTAAATAATAATATTATTTTATTTTCCCATGGCAATAGGATAATGGGATCTTAATTAATTTTCCAATGTCAAATAAAACTAATTGCACTTCAATTTTGTTATTTTTCGAATTAACTGTGACCTTATTTTAAAATTAAATTAATAATATTTAGAAAATTATTTTTGAAAAATGGAGTTCATTTTTGAATTCTACACGTCGAAAAATGGTTGGGGCAAATTTTTGGTATTTTTCTGAAACTCTTGAATTTTCGGTGAATAGTGAAATACGGTAAAATACCGTATAATCAATTTATCAGTAAAAATGCACTATTTATGACATCATAAGTGATGCAAGGCCACTTGCTTCGAAATCACATGATATTTTCACTAATTAAGGCCACTTGATTTGAGATTATTCATAGTCTTGATAAAAATATTATAATAATAATTAAAATAATCTAAAATACCTCCCCTCCTCCACTATAAATACCACCCTCACTCCCCTCTTCCTCCCACACCTCTCAAGCCTTGAGCATTGTCTAATTTCTGCCAAATTCCTTCCTCAATCTTCTTCCCCACGTCCTAGAGCTTCTGGTCTCACCAAAAGACCAAAATCAAAGCCCTTAAAAAGGATCTCAAGGAGAAGAGATCAAGAGGTAAACATCCTCTTTCATTTTCATTCTTTCCATCCATTTTATGTTATTCTCTTCCTTTCCCTTTGTCTTTTGTTGGGATATTTCATTAAATATTTTCCCTTACAGTCCAAATTTTGTATGATTGATGAGATATTCCATTCCTCTCATCAATCTTGTTTTTATGAAATTTTTAGAGGCGCCGTTAGGCTGCCGAATTTTTTGTAAGAAATTTCTCATGTTTTCTTTATTTCATGATTCCTTCCACTTCATTCTTCACCCCCTCTTATCCAAGAGGCATGAAATCTCCAGAATCATGTATATTCTGGATGTTTTCATGTTTATGGAAAATTACAAATCATTATTCCTCTCCTCTTTCACTTATTTAAAGAATCAAAAAACATTGTCCATTTGTGTCGAATTACCGATATCGTGGACGATGTATTTTCAATTTCCATTAATTATTTCAAGTCTGGTCATGAAACCATTTATATGGTTGAACCAGGTTATAATATAAGTTTTATGAATCATATAAGGTTCTGTAATTCTTTTGTACTCATGATTCAAACTTATAAGACTAAATGAAATTGTAATTATCAAAGAACCACTTAAATTATCTAAACGAACATAATTAATGTTTTAACTTATAAATCATCATCATATAAGGCACCAAAGTGATGAATGGTATAATTTATGGTACTGGAGTTATGTAACTAATACTCCATTCCAATTCTGGAGTTTCACTTCCAATCAACAAGAACGATTAATCATGAACCGATCGTGAAAATCACAAAAGACCTCACCCAAAATAATGCAAGGAACAAAATACTAACAAATAAGGGGTGAAATGAGGTTATGAAATGACCATATAAGATGTTATAAACATGAACACGTTTCTTTAAAATCCTATTAACACTCCTTTAACCATTATACAGGAGGTTCAAACAATTTTGAAGTAGGACAAGCCCAAGGTAAGGGAATTCTTAACCCGATTTCCATTCTTTGGGTTAACCTTCTACTTTATAATTTATGTGCTATTTAAATTGTTTGTGTGATGGTTTCTGTTTATATTATGTTTAATTATGTGTATTTACAGAGTATATACATATTCCATCCACTCAATTAAGTATCACTTCAAGTATATGATGTTTATAAGGGACTTTTCTTCTAAAATCCTCTTTTAAAATTCTGTTTTATAAGATTCAAAGGCAATGTTTTTATGCTATTATTTATGTTGAATGATTATGTTTTGGCTATTGGGAATTGTTTATGATGAAGGGTGGGACCTATATTTCCCTCCAATGCATTGGGTATGAGTATGTTGGAGGTCGGCCGTATGGTTACTCCAAGTGTAACTGTGATGGTTACACAAAGTAAGGTAGCCGTGAGGGTTACAAATTTTAAGGTAGCCAAGATGGTTACAAGATTATGTAAGTAATGCCCTAATATACCTTTATGATTATAATTATGTTTGTATGGATCTTGTGTAAATCTCATGTTACGCTAAGTAATATTTTATGGGTGTAAATCGTGTATTTTGAAAATGTTTCCATATGTCTTGTGTATTCATGGACTGATGAGATTTTTTCCTTCTTTATCATACCTTACTGAGCTTTTGTGCTCATCCCAAGTTTTTTTTAAATGATTTTTCACAGGTTAATGGATGATTAATACAAGGAGGGAAGACATGTTAAATGTTGAAGAATTGTCAAGGAGTCTTGTTTTATGTTTTAATGTTTTATATTCTGAGGAAAATGGAAACTGATTTTATGGTATCCACTATGTAACAATGTGTAATGTTATGAATATTTTGTCTTAATTCTCTAAAGCTCTAAACTTGAAAAGATCCTCAATGTAAAATGAAGTGTTTTCTTGAATAGATTCAAGATTATGTATGAAATAAGTGCGGGTCCTTACAATTTTTGTCTTCTAGATCATGTATTCTTTATACAAACAGGACATGATAGTTTTCCCTTCATGATCCATCTAGATATCATTTCATAAGAAGGAAAATAATTGATCTTCAACATAATCATTACATGCATCTAAAATATGTCTTTTGAACAGGTATACTATGTGCGAAAACCCACATCGAAAAGATGTTTCCAAAATTTTATTAAAGTTTTCATGTATACATCAATATCATTTCTGGGATCAGAATATCTAGATATGAGTATACTACTAAAAGTGAAATGTTTTTTATACACATCCATAGTGGAATGTTATAAATGTGTATGAAAAATATGCATGTGTTGTGTGAATTAAGAATCTTCCAAAATGGACTAAATCCATAACATAAACGATCCAACCTCACATTATGCACATCAACTACAAAATCATGTTATCGAGCACCAAATCTCTACCATGAAAATCCATCTACAAGGTGAACCAACTCATCATTGTTCTTCTTTTCCTCAGTATCATTCCATCGCATTTTTAATAATATTTCATCGGCTGTGAAATTATTCAAGAGTATCAGGATCAATGGAAAGTTCCACAATACTTTATGTGGCACACGGGATGGTTCCCCATTAGCTTTTGGCTTCCATAAGTATTTCCTACATTTTATACAATTATTTTTTCTGCAATTACCTCCCAGAATAATCTTGTGTCTTTCATAAAATCATGGATTTTGTTTTTTTAATCCATTTTAATCATTTAATTTCCCTAACATATAGTGGTTTGAGTTAATATCTATATCATATGGAAGAAATTCCATCAAAAATTAAATAATGTAACCAATGGAAGTATTAGAAATCTCATATATTGTTTTCCCATGAAACAATCAGATTAAAAGTCTCAGCTTCTTCATTTTACCACATTGTTCATATACAAGATTTGTGGTAGCATTATTCAATTTTTTCATCCTATAAACATTTTAAATGCATCATTTGTGCTCGTATCTAAGACTTCTTGGGTACACATCCCTTCCATATCAGAATGACAAATAAAATTAATCTAGTCATCTAACAAATTCTCCAATATAATCCTCCCATTTGGAACATGATCATTTTTTAGATTGAATTTCTCCCCCATTATGATACCACACATAGTAGTTTCTTTGAAAATAATATTTGGTTATATGGTAGATAAATTATTCATGACTAAACCAAGGTATTCTAACACAATTATAACATGGAAAATTATGTTCATGAATAATATCAAAATCGTTATCAAATAAAAAATCTAAAAAACTCTCCATCTTGTTTTGAAAATCGCTTGAGATCAGATTAGTTTTATACCTCAAACTTCTATCCATTGTGCAATAAAAATTTTACATATCATTTTGTAAAACCAATTAAATACTATTGAAGTTTAATTGAAAATATATTTAAGTAAATAAGAATGATTCAATTTATATGAAACCATAAATGAGACACTAATTTAAAAGTGAATTATAATATATTAGACAATAAAATACTATATATATAAGAAAATACTATAAATATAAACCATGATATTTAAGTACATTATATCAAGGGGTAATAACTACAAATAATACTACAAAAATTGTGTTTATAATTGATGTTTTAATTTTTTATCTTATTCTATTCTCTTTTTAACTAATGTTATAATTATTCAATAAATTCATGTATAAAAATTTACTAGTTCTAGGTAAAAATCTTCTATTTGATTCAAAAATAAGCATATATGAAATCTATATTGTTACAATACAAAAATAAATAAAGTTACACTAATATAATAAAAACAACTTCACTTATAAAAAACACTTATTCACATCAACCACAATATTCAAAACATTATAAAAATACCAATAGTAAAGCCCAACCCAATCACATATTCAATCTCTTGTAAATTTCATATATGAAGAACCACTTTAAAGATTTATAAAAACCAAAATCTATTATATATAATAAAGGCCAATGAAACTCATTATTATATTAACATAAAGAAACAATTAATAAGAAATTCAAAATAAATAAAATAAATTTTAAAATCACATACTTTAAAAATTCTGTGATCAATGTTAAATCAATAAAAAAAAATATATCCTATATTAAATTATTCAATGAAATGTTTCACATATGAGGTATTTAAAACATTCTAATCTTATATTCAACAATAATCAAATGGAAACCTTAAGTGATAGACTGGAACAGATGCGTAATGAAAATAAACAATATAGATAACAGGATTAAATAAATCTAAACAAAAGATATAACACATTTCAAACTCACCAGTTTGAAGTGGAAGAAAGAAAATCAATTAAAAGAAGGATGGATCACTAGGTGGGAATAAGAGAAGTGGTATCTAACTTTGAAGAAGTGCAGAACACGCCACTGCAGTCTCGGTATTGGAATTTGAGGGGATTTATCTAATGGCTTGAGATGGGAGGAGGGAAGCTGCATGCTAGGGGTAGGAATGTGAGGAGGAGAGTGGGGCTAATGGGATTCAGGATGGGAGAATGAGAACCATGTTTTAGTTCTGGTAATGAAAGTGGGTTAGTAGGGATTCTAGGAGTTGGGATGGGATAATGGTAAGAATGAGGGGAGTGTTGGATATAGGGAAAATTAAGTACCCCTAATCCAATGGTTTTAAAAAACCATTGGAATAGGCTACTCTATCCCCACAATTTTTAAGAGACCTTCGGGATATCCTTATTTATAACATACTATTCCAATTGTTAGGGAAAATTTTTGGGATAGGAACATTGGGAAAACCCACATTTCCAGTAGTGTTCCACCTCCCCTCATCTCTTTATCATCATTTATCCTCTTATTTTCAAAGTAAATCTCCAATTCCCTTGCCCATAGCCGAAATATCCCTTGAAAAACCAAACATGTTGGAATGTTATATCTCTTACATCAATGTTTGATCCTATAAATTTAACAAAAACAAGAATAAGTGGGACCAAATCCTAGAAAAACCCCAATTTAAAACAATTAATCCTTCAACTACTCATTAGAAACTACTCGGGGTGAAAAATAAACCAACACTACAATGTAGTCGGTATACACCAACATTGTCTGATCCCCAATTGGATATCTAAAAACTCGTGGATATTGGAAAAGGCCATGGTATTAGGAAAATAGTTATTATTTAAGACAACCTTGAAGTTTTTCAAACCCATATTATTATTCTTCTTGCCCCAAAACACTAACTCCTACCACCTTCAAATGGGACCTTCCAAAAAGAATGAAGCACATTTAACTTTAACCTACTCAAGATTATAATTAACCCAAAAATCACTTCGATCTTTTCAATCCAATACTCTACTTCTTAGGGATTTGTGCTACCCTAGAAGGAATAGGGTTTTTTATTGAGTAACTCTTGAGCCTTGTATTTTTCTAGACATAGTTTTCCTTCCTTAACATGAAAATCACTAGATCCATCTCCCCAATATAATTCCCAAATAGCCTTAACCTCTTCCTTCACTAGTATATGATTAACTTGTGAGAGTGTACTCTCTTTGACTTCTTCCCATGGTTTCATAGGATGTATATAGAGAGGCATTATGCAATAACAGCTATTAAAAACAAGGAAACCATAAATACACCAACTATATAATTTTCAACAACAATAACTTTTAAACACTTTTATAAGTCAAATTTAAATCCATAACAAGAACAATAACAAACCAAACTACTCCACTCCCACTTGATGTCCATAAATAGTTTGAAGTCTACATATCACACCAATTAGGTAAGTAAAAACATATCCCAAACATCTCTTGGTGTCCCATGCACTATCATGAGGTGTGTTGTCCAGACACCCCACCCACAACCAACACCTGAAGCCCTTACATTCATGAATCCATTCTATAAAAACTCCCCACAATATCACAACCTAAGGAAAGGAAAAACCTAGATTTGATACCAATTTTTCACAATCCAAGCTAACATTCCATCCAACCTAGCACCTGACCCAACCTATGGGATGCCCTGAAGGGACTTTTTGATCCCCCACAGGTATAAAACTAGTTCCTTCACATCAAACATCACATTTGTGAATGATTTATCTAATTATAATAAACCATGAAAACCCCAAAATAATATAACAATACATCATAATCAATAATCATAACTAAAATACATACAACTACCATAGGTAAAATAGCTTTAACTTTTAACCAAAATCCAAAGTACCAAAATGGGGAAGTGAAAACAACTACACAACCAAGCCTTCATGAAAAAAGAGGGTCATTCCCCCCATGCTACCACAACTAAAACCTATAAGAAGAGGAACCACTATCAACTAGGTCCACCATCACCACCATAGAACAACTTTATTTTACCTATGTTAAAATAATAAGTTCTAGACACACCTGAGAGTGTTTTTAGGCTTTGAGAAAACATGCCTAGTAGAATACCACCAAAAATTATTTCATGATAAAACATTATAAGATAAATAAATAACCTAGTTTTTATGAAAAATAAAGGAAAAAATTTAAAGAAAACATTATTGTAAATTAAAAAGGAAATAAAAATAACAACAATCCAAATGATAAGAATAACATCACATGAGAACCATAGGTAATACCAAATGAAATAGGGTTATGGTGTCCTAGGATCCTCATATCTAGGTGATAATCACATAAAAAACCCACAACATTTTCATTCATGATCCACTATAGGTGATTCACATCCAAAGGTCTAGTGGTGTCCAATCATCATCACATGTTTTTTTTGTGTCATAGAATCAATCCTTCTTGGAGGAATCAGGCCTCAACCTTATTAATTATCCATGAATACTAAACCTAGTCCACCCACCTAGACTCCTAAGATTCCCTTGTGCCCAATTTTATTCTCTATGTCACATGAACAACCTGTAACAGGTACACATATCCAGTAATTACATATGAAAAAAACACCATTGTCAATATGAAAACCCTGTTTAAAACCCTTACAAACACCAAAAACCTTTGAAAACATGATTCACAAAACCCAAGCAATTTATATTACCCATTTAAAAATTATATAAAGAATAATAAAATCATCCAATATTGGTAAATCATGTACCCACCTACCTTACACTAGGAAAATTAAATAAACTATTTGAAAACCACAAAAACACCATAATGATAATCTATAAAGGAAGGAACCCAACATAAACATCAAGATAAAACCAACAGAATCAAGGTTGATCCCACATTCGGGCAACCAATCCATTGATATATGGAAAATCAAATAAGGAAGTAGGGAAAGACCCAAATAATGGGTAAAAGAGGGATTAAGAGGATCACTTATTGATGTCTAAAATATTGAAATCCAAAATCACCAAGGGATTGATATCCAAGGGAGAAAGGGAGAGTGGAATTCTTAGGGAAGATGGGGACAAATGAGGTGATACAATGGGGGTAATGGTATTAAAATCAATGAGAGAAAAAGTGAAATTTCAACATTTTTAAAGTTCTGGGTAGACCGCATGGTTTGGTTGCACGGTTTACCAAAATTTTCACAAGCCATGTGGCACCTATATCTTTAGAGAAAAGAGGCTACACGATTTCCTTGGGGAGAAATCACACATATGCACCAAGCAATGTGCCTCAGAAAAATCCACTAAAATATGTCCATGGATATCCCAGAATCCCTTTTGGTAGGTCTTGTGGCCTATAATGTTCCACTATCTAGGGATCATGGTATCCTCTGGGATAGAGCATTGATTCTACTAACCATGCGCCAACTATGTTCCACATACTATTCGGCCTGAAAACCACCATTGTTCTCAAAAACTCCAAGGAAATTCCAGAAAAAAATATAAGACCAAAAAAAGAGAAAATTGCCTTCAAAGAAATCATGGATTTCAAATGTATGTTCTTGTAATTGTTGACTAGAACCCAGAATATGCGCAATAGGGATAGGATGTTTACAGTTTCAACATCATGATAAATAGAGTTTTCTTATATTGTCTCTTGGTGGAATTATACTTAGCTAGCTCAGGTATGTGTTTCCTAATGTGATGATATATGATCTTATGTATATGGTTAATGTGGTCTTAACTCTAATATTTGTAGGAAGGTATAAATAAAAATGGGTGATTTTTTTCAATTTTTAATAACAAGATAAACAATGTTTTCATGCATAGCTTCTTGGTGGCATTCTACTCAGCCACACATGACTGGTGAATTTGATTATGAATTATATGTGAAACCAAACTATAATATGGGTAGGTAGGAGTCCATGATTATATATTATGTGTGATATGTATGTGGTAGGTAATTTTAAAGGTTGTGAGATTCAATGCATGTAATAGATTTCCGTATTTGCGATATATGACTACTATTGCAGTTATTGACCATCGCATTATGTCTTAAATGGGATTCTACCAAGATGGGTATAGTGGAGTGTCATGGGGGTAGATAATTAGTGCCACTAGATAATGCATGATATGAGTCCCCTAAGGGTTGGGATGAGGCCCTTAAGTGTTAAGATGATCATGATTTATAGGAAGAAGTTCTGAGGTAGGTAGGTCAGCCACTGAAGATGGTAGATTTTGGGTCAAGGATAGATGAGAGGCTTAGGGAAATCATGGTACATGTCATATAGAGAATTGTATGGTGTTTTCTAGGTGATGATCCTTCCATATATTATCCTATGTGGGAGTCCCATCCTCATCACCAACCATATTTCCGGTGAGGGTGGATTGCAAGCACCAAAGAATCAAATCGAGTCTAAGTAGATGATTTTAGACCTGCTCAAGACACCCCCAATTTAGAGGGTGAAGATGGATAGTAATATTCTTATAGTAATAGTAAATAACTAGTGGGATGTATAGGTACAAGCATGAGGGACTAGAGTTTAATGATTTTTATACTAGGTTTTTTGATAATTTCTTTTTTGGAGATGTTGATGGTGGACTGAGCCTATGAGTTGGTTAACTTTAAATAAGGGGATACATATCTTATAGACTATGTCGAGAAATTCTATTTGTGCTTTATATGTCATGTGAAGATACCTTAAGTATGATATGGTTTGAGGATGACTTACGGAATTTCAACATAGTGTAGGTAAATATATTCATTTTGACCTTATTCTTAGAGGTAGTAAATCAGGAATTGATAGTTGAGGGAAACATAAAAGAAAAGACTTATTCAAGTCCGGTGATAGAACATGGCCATAATAGTAGTAGTACATTGGGTATCCAAAAGTGAGACCTTGAGGAGTCTATTTGTGCTAGTCAAATAAGAGATTTAGAAAAACCACTGAGGAAATGGTACTCATCGATGTGCCTCTTGTGTGGGTAGCTATGACATGTTTGGACTCAGTGTGAGCAACCTATAAAGGTGTAAGAACCCATGTTTTGAACCTGTAAGACATTGAAATTATCTTAATGTTATTCCAGAGCAAGGCGTTCAAACGGCGTGTAATTCCGAGTACTGGTGTGTCTAGAATTAAATTTTAAGTGTGTTCACACAAGACACACCAAATAAATAGAATAAATCTAAAATGGTTGTTCTCATAGGAAAACCAAGGGCACCGTTGAGTCCGGATCATGCAGTTTACCCTAGGAGGGGTGTAACTTTCGCGGGCGTGGCCCTTCTTTGGAAAACGCCACCAGGGGCATTTTCATAATTTAGCAGCCTTGGATGTGACCTTTATAACTTCTGAACGGAGGCTTGAATTAAACTTCTGAGACTACTGTTGTGCTCATAACATAGATTTTACCCTAGGGGGTGGCTTAACCCTAACTCCGTCGAATGTTCGGGTATGGGCCAACTGGTGGGTGTTAAAAAAAATTAATTAAATGTTGATTAATTTCCCTATATAAACACCCTCCCCATTCTTCCCATTTAATTTCTCCATTGTGTAATCTCTCTAAACAAAGGTAGAAACCTCCTTTAAGATCCCCCTCCTCTCTGTCAAGGCGGTGGCGGCTTTGGTGGATTGTTCGTGAAGCGACGAGCTACGCCCAGCGAGGTAGGTTCATGTGTTTTTTTAATTTCCACACATATCTTTGAACCCAACTATTAGTGTAAAATTTTTGTTTATTTTTAGAGTGGAGGCCTTATATATATAGGTTTTAATCCTATCATTCCAACACTTTTTTCGGATTCAAAATCCGAGTCCCGTGATGTTTTCCGGCCAAACTTTGGTTTTCCGGTGGTTCCAGGGCTGTCTGGCGGCTCCACGTGGCTGTCCGACAGGAGACAACGGTGGCATAGCGGTTCCCAGGTGGCGGCATGTCATGGATCCTAGGCGGCGATGTGGTGGGTCTTCGGCGGTCGGCGTAGGTGGTCCGGGATGGCGGCCCGACGTGGGGCGGGTCCTCGACGGTCAACGGTCCGGGGGAAGACCAGGGTCTTCGCGACCCCAGATGCAGATCGAGACCGACGTATCGTGGGTCTCACGGGGGAAAGGCCATACCGGCTCATTCCATTCAAGGGTGATGTGGCGTGGCCCTTATGGTGGACCGTGGGCCATGGTGGACCAATCTGTCTGGGCGGCCGAGTCGCGGACTGCCGGTCTGCCGGGTGGGTGGATCGACCGAACCGGTCCGACCCACCCCGTCTTCGTCCATAGGCGTTTAAATGCCCCTAAATTGAAAATAGAATGTCAGATTCATGTAACATCTGTGATGATGCGATACTCAGCTCGAGACAGTGGTTTTGAGATGGTCTTGTGGATTTTTAATTCACGAGACGGGGGGGCTCAGTGGCACGACATGTCGTTAAGTATTGTTTAGCACCTCACTGAGATTTTTCTTTTGGATGGCGCGAACACATTATAAGTCCATTTTAGGTGTAGTTAGTGGCGTTTTAACCCTGGTGTCAAGACGATGTAGTCCATGGTGGTTTCATGCGTTGAATCCAGAGTTGAGGTTTGGTCCCCACGGGCCGTATTTTAAGCTGTGGGCATTGTTTTGCGACTTTTTCATTAGACGTTCGTTCAAGGTAAATGAATAGTCATTTTGGTGTGTTTTACCAAGAGCATCATGATGGCACAGTTCTCCCGACCTTATTCGGGATTGAGGTGTGGGCCCCATGAGACGTCGTATGGTCATAAAGCGGTGTTGAATATGTTTTTCGTCGGGAGTCTGTTTCAAGCGAGTAAGTATTATATCTCACGTGTTTTTCCGTGAGGAGTACAATGGTGTACTATGTTTGGGCATGCAGAGACTCTTTCGAGATATCATTAAATGTAGAAACATGAAAGGGAGTTGGTCAGAGGTTCCTTTAATGCACTCTGAAACAACGCATGGTAGCGATGATTAGTGACATCTAGTGATGGTACGGGCAGGGTGGAGTTATCAGACCAGTTCTGGGTTTACCCTCCAGTGGGGCTGGGCAGTGGGTAACCCACCGGTGAATCAAGGTTTACCCTCCAGCGAGGCTGGGTAGTGGGTTACCCGTTGACCTTAGGGTTTACCCTCCATCGGGGCTAGGCAGTGTGTTACCCATTGTCTTTAGGGCTTACCCTCCAGTGGGGGTGGGTAGTGGGTTACCCGACAACCTCTTAGGGTTTACCCACTAGCTGGGATGGGAAGTGGGTTACCTGATTACTTCTTTCAAACTCAACCCTTTCTATCAGGCTAGTCGGTGACTTTTCTCCATGATTACCATAGCGGGACCCTTGGTTGTACGGTTCAGTGATGATACATCTTTGGTGTGCGGGACATTCGGTCATCCAATATGGATATCCTTAAAACTATTGGTGACTTTTTCTGGGCTGAGCTTAGAGATAGAGATCCACTTACACACGCATTTGGGTTTCTTGTTGAGCATATATATATGTATAGACACTAATTTTTTTTCCACTCCTTGGGTTCAGTTACTCTCCTTCTAGGAGGGGAAAAGACACGTGGGGTATGACATGTGATTTCCGTGTCTTGCTCCTCTCAGTTGGATGGTTCTACTTCCTTTCTTTTATTAGGTTGAGCTACACTCTATTTACTGTACTCTTTTACTGTTCCTTATTCTGTCTACTTATCACCATTTTAGTACCTTCTTTATTTCTCCCTAGAGCTTTTGGGGAATCCTACTGAGTATATTTTTACTCACCCCTACATAGGCTTTTCCCGCACTTGGTGTGCCCTTGAAGACAACAGACAGGTCGATCGAGACTATGGAGGAGCGTAGAGGAAACAGGAGCTTGGTCTTCTTCCAGTGGACATAGTTGGACTTTCTGGTGTGAGACTCACTAGCTCTTTACTTTTTTTACCTGTTTCTAGGATGTGGAACCTTTCGGTCTAGGCGCATGTTTTTTCCTTTTTCGGTTTAGTTATCTTGTCAGTACTTTTCAGCACTTTACTTGTTCTATTTAGAAGTTGATGCATGACTCTGGTTGGGTTATAGTTGTTTGTCCTTTGGATTTATTTTTTACTTTCCACATCTGCATCGAGTGGGTTCTGTGTGTGTATAGGTACTTAGGCGAATGCCTCCCCGAGATCATTACACCTTTGGTGCTTTTCGCCAGCCCCTGGAAAATCGAGGGGGGCCTGGGCTAGTTGCGGCTCAAGACCAGTAGGTTCGAGTCATGAAAAATTGGTATCAGAGGTTGTTCGTTAATTGGGGTGTTGTTCAGACGTCCCTAAAAATGAATTAGTCAGGATTTAGGGAAATAGTGTCGATGTTTCTCGAGAGCGGCTCTCAGGCCAAGGAGTTTAGTGATTTTACGGGCGACCGAAGTATCCATTCACTAGGACCCTGATAACTTACTTTTTGACTTAGCACGCTGAGACATTTATTGAAGGGAACTTTGGAACATGGATCTGGTAGGATTGATTCTTTGACTGTCCTTGTTGAGTCATATCCCCTTTGTGATTACTATTATATTTATATATATATATGATCATCTGATCACGGTAATCCTTGATAATTTTCAGGATGCCCCCAAAATAGTAGCCAGCCAGGTTACCCTCTCCAATTCATGAAGATGATCTGGCGAATGACGAGGCATCAGTTCTGGGACCCTAACGTGATCCCCTTACACCCAGTGCTTCAGTAGTAGATCCTCCACCTGGAGAGCGGCAGTTAGTACCGGCAGCACAGGCTGAGGTTGAGCACAGGCTGAGTGCGATCCGAGACTTCCATCGTCAGCGGCCACAGATGTTTCACAGGGACCCAGATCCTCAGGCAGTGGAAGACTATCTAGAGTATGTGGACCGACTGTTTAGGCTAGTACGAACACCAACGGACCAGATGGTAGCCCTAGCTTCCAGCCTTTTCCACGGGATGTCCGGGCATTGGTGGGGGTTGGTTACGCAGACCCACGACAAGTCGTCTCTCACATGGAATAGCTACCAGCAGCTCTTTCAATAAGAGTAATCCCCCTCTTGTTTACACTCCTTTCGGATTCAGGATCTTCTGGAGCTGAAGAAAGGGGGATGACCATGGCACAATACTCATCCTGTTTTACTAATCTGACACGCTACTCACAGAATATTGTCTGCGATAGTTACTTTCGGTTGTAGAAGTTTGAGCAGGGTCTTCACAGGGAGATACATGCTAGTGTAGGGCCCCTGTGCATCCCTACTTAGGTTGGGGTTCTAGAGAGGGTGCTCGTGATAGAGAGAATCTTGACTGAGGGACGCTAGCTGACAGGTACTAGTAGTGGTCACTTCAAAGCAGAGTCTTCGATAGTAGGCAGGCAACAGAGGGCAGAGCCTCAATCGAGGAGACCCTCCCATGAGCAGACTCTGAGGTGGGGTCGTACACCGTAGAGGCGCCATAGAGCACTGGGGAAGTCAGGAGAGAGTCAGATTTATGCTTGTGATGGACGGGGTCACCTAGCACGGGACTGTTGAACTAGGCGTACTGAGTAGTAGTGGTACACAGTGGGCGCACCACAGCGGCAGAGGTAGCGACGTGACCATGGATCCCCCAGGCGAGGATAGGGTGGTCCTCAGGGAGGCGACGCAGGTAGAGTGTCAGGACCTGGGGATGGATGACGGTGTTTTGATGTCCTTCCACCCCTACCATCGGGCGACCCATGCCTGGCTCAGGGAGCTGGCGGTAGGGGCCACGGGTAGCTTCAGGCTATGTGTGTTCATGACCCCCATCATGCGAGATGGTATGAGGTACACTTTTTGTTTAATCTACGCTTTCTTCAGTACTAGTAGACATAGGCACCAGCCACTCTTTTATATCACTTTTTTTGGTACGGGAGTTGGAGCTTCTAGTAGAGGCGCTGACACCAGCGCTTAGCCTCGAGGTTCTTACGGGAAGTGCCTCGTTGGTGACCTTTATCTGTAGACTATGCAAACATTCGTTCGAAGGCGAGAGTTTCACGTGGGACCTATACATCATCACGATGGAACCTTATGACGTCATCTTGGGCATGGATTGGATTTCCATGGTTCACGCCCATATTGATTATCAGTGCGGACTAGTTAGATGCGTCCATTCTAATGTGACGAGGATCACCATCCTTGGTGAATGTGACCTCAAAGCAGAGCAGACTGGTACTATGAGCTGGAGACCACAACATTTTTCTCACCAGTTGGCGAGCATGTCTCTCGAATCAGCAAATGCTATAGGCACCTAGATCCCTACCGTTGTAGAGGACAACATGGACGCCTTTCCCGAGGATGTCTCTGGACTACCTCAGAGGTGAGAGATGGAGTTCTACATTGAATTGTAGCTTGGGATCACCCCGATATCATGTGTAGCATATCGGATGGCACCCACAGATCTTCGAGAGCTACGACTTCAGCTAGATGACCTTCATGAGAAGGGATTCATCAGGCCCAGTGTGTCCCCCTAGGCAGCTCCGTTTTTGTTTGTGAAAAAGGAAAACGGGATCCTACAGCTTTGTGTGGATTATCATCGCCTAAATTAGGCCATGATAAAGAAAAATTACCCTTTGTCGAGGATTGATGATCTCTACGACTAGTTGAGGGGTTCAAAGTGGTTCTCCAAGATTGATCTTCGGTCCGGCTACCACCAGTTGTGGGTTCGTGAGGCTGAAACCCCGATGTTGGCATTCCGTTGTTGTTATGGGCATTATGAGTTTTTTTATGCCATTTGGCATGAAGAATTCCACCGTTATTTTCATTTCTTTGATGAACTAGATCTTCCAGCCGTACCTGGACTGGTTTGTGGTTGTCTTTATTGACAACATACTCATCTACTCTGTGACAAAGGAGGAGCATGCAGAGCAATTGAGGATAGTCCTAGATTTACTCTAGGAGCACCAGTTGTATGGGAAGCTCTCGAACTGTCAGTTCTAGATTCATGAGGATCACTTTATGGGTCATGTCATTTAGGAATATGGCATGGCCTTAGATACCATAAAGATAGAGGCAGTGCTTGCTTCGGAGCCACCCAAGAATGCGTTAGAGGTGCGAAGATTCCATGGTTTGGCAGGGTACTATAGAAGGTTCGTGGAAGATTTCTCTAGAATTTTTTCCCCTTTGACCACATTAACTTTGAAGGGATGATCGTTCAACTGGACTGATCACTACCAGAAGGCCTTCAAATAGTTGAGACAGAGGCTAGCTAGTGCTCCAATGTTGAGGCTGCCAGAGGAGGGTGTTGAGTTCATGGAGTACTTCGACGCTTCATGAGTTGGGCTCGAATGCATACTGATGCAGAAACAGGAGGTGATTGTATATGGGTCGAGGTAGTTGAGGCCCCATGAGTAGAATTCTACGACTCATTATTTAGATCATTCAGCGGTGGTCTTCGCCTTGAGGTTATGGAGACACTAACTTATGGTTCACCATTTTGTGGTCTACTAATACCACCAGAGCCTCGAGTATATCTTCACTCAGAGGGATCTGAATCTGAGGCAGACGCACTGGCTGGAGTTTCTATAAGACTATGATTTCGATATAGTCTACACTCCAAGGATGGGCAACATAGTAGTTGATACCCTTAGCAGGAATTCCCAGGCTCGTCTATTGCAGGAAGCTTTATAGAATTTGGCTTCCCTATAGTTAACCTTGGTGGAGAAAAAGGGTACGGCTTTCCTGCAGTCGATGGTGTTGACACATTCGCTCCTTGAGAATGTGAGAGAGTCACAGTTGGGGGATGTCGACAGCGAGGTACTGCATGATCAGATATCCACAGGCGATGCACCCGATGGGTATTCTGAAGGAGGGAATCATAAGATCATGTTCTAGGGGAAATCTGTAGTACCAGTGGAGATGCGGGAGGAGGTGATGTGGGAGTTCCACACTTCTCCCTTGACTGTACATCCCAGGGTGAGAAAATGTATAGGGACCTTCAATGGCAGTTTTGGTGGTCTAGCGTGAAGCATAGCATAGCTGAGTTCATTTCTCGGTGTCTTACCAATCTGTAGGTAAAGGAAGAGCATCATGTTCTGGTAGGGTTGTTGCATCCCCTTAATATCCTAAAGTGGAAGTAGGATGGAATATCTATGGACTTCCTCATAGGGATTCTATGCACATCGAAGGGCCATGATTCCATTTGGGTGATATTGGTCAGACTCATGAATTCGGCACACTTCCTTTCCATCAGGGAGAAGAGCTCGGTGGAGAGTCTAGGGCAGCTGTACATTCAAGATATCTTCCACCTTCATGGAGTACCATCGATGATCATCTCATGTCATGACGCGCGGTTTACGCCGCGATTGTGGTGAGGCCTATAAGAGGCATTCGGGACTCAGTTGCGGATGAGTACAGCTTTTAACCCCCAGACCGATGGGAAGAAAGAGTGCACTATCCAGGTGTTGGAGGATATGCTCAGGGCTTGCGTGTTAGATTTTGGCCTATGTTGGGAGAATCACCTGCCCTTGGTAGAGTATTTGTATAAAAACAGTTACCACTCCACTATCAACATGGTACCATTTGAGACCCTCTATGGGGGGCCCTGTAGGTCACTGTTATGTTGGACTAAGTTTCTGGAGACCTTCCTCATAGGCTTAGAGTTAGTGCAGATGACGACGGAGAAGGTGCAGGTCATTCGTGAGCAGATGAGGACGGCTTAGAGCAGACAAAAGTCCTGCGCAGACCATCATCATAGGCCTTTGGAGTTTGAGAAGGGGGGCCATGTCTTTTTGAGAGTCACTTCGCGGCGTGGTACACAGAGGTTCTGTCCGAGAGGCAAGCTAGCCTAGAGGTTCATTTGGACCTTTGAGATCGTGCGTAGGGTTGGTGATGTTTCCTACCATGTTTCTCTACCCCCACAGCTAGAGAGGGTGCATGACGTATTCCACATGTCATAGCTGAGGAAATACGTGCACGACCCTACCAACGTCATCGACTGGGGAGACCTGGACATTGAGGATAGAGCCACCTTTGCGGATTACCTGGTGTAGATTGAGGAATGGCAGGAGCAGACACTGCGTGGATGGACCATTTCTTTGGTTCGTGTGATGTGAGAGCACAAGAGGGTGTATGAGAGCACCTGGGAACGGGATATCCAGATGCGGGCTCAGTATCCCGTGTTGTTTTTGTAGTTTTTTTCAGGGAAGAAAAAATTGAAGGAGTGAATGATATAATAACCCTGGTTTTGAGCTTGTAAGACTTTGAAATTTTCTTGATGTTATTCCAGAGCAGGGAGTTCAGACGGTGTGTAATTCGGAGCCCTAGTGTGGCCGGAATTAAATTATAAGTGCGTTCCCACTGGACACAGAAAATAAAAAAATAACTCCTAAATGTTTTCTTAGATGTAAAAACTGAGGGCACCGTTGAGTCCTGAGCATGCCGTTTACCCTAGGAGGGGTGTAATTTTCGCGGGCGCGACCCTTCTGTGGAAAACGCCCCCAGGGGTGTTTTAGTAATTTATCAGCCTCATGAATGAGCTTTATAACTTCTAAACGGAGGCTCAAATTAAAATTCTGAGATTTTAGTTGTGCTCAGAATGTGGATTTTACCCTAGGGGCGGCTTAATCCCGACCCCATCGAAAGTTCGGGTACGAACCTACTGGTGGGTGTTTAAAAAATTAATTAAATTTTTATTAATTTCCCTACTTAAACACCTCCACCCCTCCCCCTTCTTCCCCTTTCATTTCTTTTTAGCAGAAGCTCTCTCAACAAAGGTAGAAACCTCCTTCAATATCCCCCTCCTCTCCGGAAAGGCGGTGGTGGCTTCGGTGGACCATTCATGAAGTGACGGGTTACGCCCAGCGAGGTAGGTTCGTGTGTTGTTTTTCAAATTTTCGCACATATCTTCAAACACAACTATTAGTGTATAATTTATGCTTATTTTTCAATCAGATGACATAAATGTGTAGGTTCCGATCCTATCTTTCCAATGCTTTTTTCTTATAGAAAATCCGAGTCCCGGGGCGTTCGGGGGTGCCCAAGGAAGTTTTCTGGCCAAACATTGGTTTTCCAGCAGTTCCAGGGCTGTCCGGCGGCTCCGCGCGGTGGTCCAGTGGGCGAAGGTGGTGGCGCAGTGGTTCCTAGGTGGCGGTGTGGCGCGGATCCCAAGAAGAGGCATAGTGGGTCCTCGGTGGTCGGCGCAGGCGGTCCGGTACGACAGCCTGGTGCGGGGTGGCTCCTCTGCGGTCAGCGGTCCAGGCAAAGACCGAGGTCATTGCGACCCCCAATGCAGACCAAGACTAGCGTACCACAGATCTCACGAGGGAAAATCCAGACCGGATCGTGCCCATACGGGGTGATGTGGCGCGGCCTGCACAGTGGACCGTGGGCCACGGTGGACTGGATGATCTGGGCCGCCGAGCCGCGGACCTCCGGTCTACACGGGGGTGGACCGGCAGAACCGGTCCGGCCCACCCTATCTCCGTCTATAGGCGTTTAAATGCCCCTAAATTGCACACCGAAAGTCATATTCATGTGTTGTCTATGGCGACGCTATCCTCAGCTCGAGGTGGAGGTTTTGAGATGGTCTTGGGGATTTTTAATTCTTTAGACGGGGGGATCGGAGGTGAGACACGCCGTTAACTATTGTTTAGCGCCTCGCCGAAATTCTTCTTTCGGATGGCACGAACACATTCAAAGTTAGTTTTAGGCATCATCAACGGCATTGTAACCCTAGAATTGAGACAATGTAGTTCAGGGTGGTTTCAAGAACTAAATCCGGAGTTGAGGAGTAAGCCCCACATGCCATCTTTTAATCTTTGAGAAGTGTTTGGTGACCTTTTCCTCAGATGTCAGTTCGGGGTGAATGAATAGTTGCTTTGTCGTGTTTTCCGAGAGCATCATCATGGATGAGTTCACCCAAACTTTTATGGGACCAAGGTGTGGGCCCCATGAGACACCGTATGGGCATAAAGCGGTGTTGAATAACATTTTCGTCAGGAGTCCGTTTCAAGCGAGTAAATATTCTATCTCATGTGTTTTCCATGAGGAGTACAATGGTGTAATATGTTTGGACGTACAGAGCCTCTTTTGAGATCTCATTAAATGTGGAAACATGAAAGGGAGTTGTTCGGAGGTTCCTTTGACGCACTCTAAACCAACGCATGGTAGCGATGATTAGTGACACCCAGTGACGGCACAGGGAGTGCGAAGTTATCTGACCAGTTTAGGGTTTACCCTCCAGCTGGGCTGGGCAATGCGTTACCCACCAGCAAATCAGGGTTTACCAGCCATCGAGGCTAGGCAGTGGGCTACACTTTGACCTCAGGGTTTACCCTCCAGCAGGGCTGGGCAGTGGGTTACCTGTTGACTTTAGGTATTACCCTCCAGCGGGGCTGGGCAGTGGGTTACCCGACGACCTCTTAGGGTTTACCCTCCAGTTGGGCTGTGCAGTGGGTTACTCGATGACTTCTTTCAGACTCAACCGTTTCTATGGGGCTCGTCAGTGACTTTTCTCTGTGATTACCAGAGCGGGACCCTTGGTTGTACGGTTCAGTGATGAGACATCTTTGGCGTGTAGGACTTTTAGGCATCAGTGATGGATATCCTTTTAACTATTGGCGAATTTTCCTGGGCTAAGCTTGGAGATATAGGTCTCCTTACACACTCATTCAGGTTTCTTATTGAGTATATATATATGTATACAACCTACTTTTGTTCACACTCCTTGGGTTCAGTTAATCTTCTTATATGAGGGGTGAAGACACGCGAGGTAAGCCACGTGCTTTCAGTGTCTAACTCCTCTTGGTTGGATGAGTCTACTTCCTTTCTTTTGTTGGGTTCAGCTGTACTCTATTTACTGTACTCTTTCACTATTACTTGTTATGTTTTACTGATCACTGTTTTAGTACCTCCTTTGTTTCTCCCTAGAGCTTTCAGGGCATCCTACTGAGTATCTTTATACTCACCCCTGCTTGGTCTCTTCCTGCACTTGGTGTGCCCTTGTAGACGATGGACAGGTTGATCAAGACTACAGAGGAGCGTTGAGGACACAGAAGCTTGGGCTGCGTCCAGTGGTCATAGTAGGACATTCAGGTGTGAGACTCCCTAGCTGTTTACTTTTGTTTACCTATTGTTGGGTTGTGGCACCTTTTGGGTTGTGCACGTTTTGTTCCCTTTTCTATTCAGTTATCTTGTCATTACTTTTCATCACTTTATTTGTTCTATTTAGAAGTTTATGCTTGACTATGGTTGGGTTATAGTTGTTTGTCCTTTGGTTTTATTTTTTATTATGCAATTCTGCATCGAGTGGGTTGTGTGTGTGTGTGTACAGGTACTTAGGTGAAGGTTTCCCCGAGATCGTTACGCCTTCAGCACTTATTTCCAGCCCCTGGCCTATAAAGGCGGGCTTGGGGTAGTTTCCGCTCGAGACCGGTAGGGTCGGGTCGTGACCAAAGGAGTTCCAAGCATTTGGTCAAATGGGGAACATTGAGAGGTTTTGCAGGAAGGCTTATTATTAATATGGGATTTAGGGAATGGTCCATAATTAGGGATCTTAGGTAGGAACTAGAGCTGTACCAGGAACTAGTAGTTGGGATACTACTATGTGTATAGGTCATGGAAAATGGAGAGAGAGACCAAACAGTGGGGTTAGTGGCTGGTAGCTGGTACAACTCCACGGTTAGGTTAGTCCTCATGAATGCAGGCTTTAGTCTAGGTGAATGAAATTGAGATGAATGATTTAGAGTATTCTATGGAAACATTTATGGTTAAATGTATTCCATGAGTGTGGCTATGTTTTCATTTTGTTCTTGGATATGACTATTTTTTTAAATGTGGTGCACATGTGTTAGTTAAATTAACTAGTTATAGATTAATATGTGGAATCAGATATGATTCATTACTGGTATGAGGTGTATAGGAATCCATCCACATTGTGGGCATCATATATTCATATGTGACACATGATCTCTTTTTATCATTGGTTGTCATGAAAGACTATTGGACATCAGTTATGATGATGTACTATATGTGTATCATCTATGGAATGGTAATAAAATGATAATATAATGAGGTATTTCACTGAAGATATGTTTTAATTTGGAAATCCATGTCTGGAGGGTGGTTGATGAAACCATCGAATTCTTTGGAAATTGGTTCAGTAATCAAACAGGTTGGTAATTCCTTAGGTGGGGAGCACCATAAGAGGAATTATCCTATGAGTGGTCACTAAGGTGTACCAGAGTAATGTTTATGATATAGGTATTTTTATTATCATATCCATGTGAGGCCAAATGTATTTGGTATGAAAAATTTTATGGTGGAGAGATTGTAATGTCCTGGGTTTTGACCATGTTGGAATTTTTGGTTAAATTTCAATTTTGATTTTAGTGAGAAAGGAAAATTTCAATTTCATATTTGAAATTGTTTTTTATAAATGATACAATTTAAAGTGTTGTTTTCAAATAGGTTTTAAAGTCCAATTAGTGTCATAGGGATTTTTATGGCTTCTAAAGTGATGGGAATTGAAAAAAATCATAATACATAGCATTGAGAGCATGATTGGTGCATGGTTATTACTAACTTAGCAGCCCAGACTATGAAACCATTTTGAACTAGATAATGATTAGGGAAAACTATCTGAGCTGGCTAGAATACCATGTGAGGCACAAGTAATAAATTACAGAGGGTTTACCTAGGTTACAAGAAGTTTGACAAACCATGCACCAAATCGTGTGAGGTGGTGACCACTTTGGACAATAGAACTACCGATTAGAACATGGATATCCAAACCATGAGGTCAAACCATGTTTTTCATTAAAAATTGTGAATTTATCAATTTTAAACTCCCCTATTTTAATCTTATTCTACCATTTTATTCTCCCATTTTTCCCTCCTCTATCCATGGATCTCTTCATCTCCCTCAACTAGGTTCATATAGAATTTTTTCATTCCATATCTGATTCAAAAACTATCAAGTAAATCGGATAGATAGAGTAAAATCTATGAATTATTTTCATTCTATTATTATTTTCTCTTGTATTTTCGAATTCTAATTCCATGTGAGATCATTTTTCCTATTTCTAGGTTATTTTTCTAAAATCCTAATTTCTCCTATCTATAATCAGATTAGAGGCTGGTATTCGATGTGTGAGAATATAAAATCATAATGTTGGTATTTCTTAGAATTGTCTTTGTTTATACACATGTTATGTGATGTGGATTTAAATATTCCTAAGTGGGGTGGTCCAGGTGTGATATTTTATTTAAATTATTTGTTTATCTAATATTTTTCGTTGATACGTATGAAATTTAGCATGTTTAATTAAGTGTTTTCATCCTTGAAGGGATTGGTTTCTGTGAATTTTATATCCAATTTTTTAATTATGAGATGTTGGTTAATTAAATTAATCAAATTATGATGTGATCGTATGGGTTTTATGGGAATATTTTGGGCTTGGACAAGGTTATTATGGTGATGTTTATCACTATAATTAAGGACACATGGTTTATCCAGTAGATGCAGATGGTGATACTCTGATGATTTTTGAAAACATGTTTTTCATGTGGAAATAGACTTCTGTTCTATGGTTTGTATTAGGTATGGGTGGTTATTTAATTTTAATATGATTGGCTGATATCACTTTTATAATCATTTTCACCCATGAAAGGTCTCATTAAGGTGTTTTTGACAACTCGTTGTGGGTGAAGGACTCTGTAGATTTAGCATCTTATGTGATGGTGTTGACAATCAGTTGTTGGGGAGGTTATCACTATAAAAAGAAATGTTTGATGGTGATTGAGACCATTTGTTGATGGATGGGGCTCGCCGTATATGTTTGGGACAATGGGAAATGACTATTGAAAGATGAATCTCATTGTACCTTAGGATATTGGGTTATTGAGATGACTGTGGTTCATTATATATAAAAGAATGGACATCATCGTACCTTGGGATTTTTGTCTGATATTATATCACCCCTCACTATTCATATATTAACATTTCATCATTTCTTCAAAATACTAAATACATTAATCAAAGTGATGCCGAAAGACCATATTAGTTTAATGGATTTGGAAACATAAAAACAAAAACAATAGTACCTAAGTGGCTGACATTATCTCACACTAGATTCTTCATGATTATCCCCCTTCTTATACACATCAAAGATAATAAATATATTCATAACTTGGGGAAATGAAATATGAAAGGCGTGAGATCATATCTTCAATAAGGGTAAACAAGAAACATATATAAGGATATCCTGAGCATAAGTGTATGAGAACATTTTCATCAAAATAGAAGATCATGTCGTGTATATAAATGATCTTATACATTAGTCATGCAATAAATATTGGCAATTAATAAAATTTTAATCATAATGTAATCCAGAACATAATCCATTAAATCATATATTAATAATATGACATGTAATTTATGGAAGACACATAATCATGTAATATCATTCCCTATAAGTTAAGGCACATTGAAAAAATGTTATTGAGCACTTCATGGGGAATACAACTATTGGGTGGGACACATCACCATCCCCCGTCACAGTCCTTTCCTTGTAAGGGATTGGTTTTCCCCATCTTCCCTGATTGGATCGGGGCTCCCCATTTTCTATAGTTGATCAACCTCATTGACTTGATTCCCATAATTTTCTCATGATATATATATATATATATCTTCAGAAAATTAATTGGATAGGGGAGATATATTGATATCATCCTTCACAATATGAAAAAATGTACAAATTTGTTCCATAAGAACATAAATAATTCATAATATCAAAACCTATAAATATAAATGGGTTTCATAAAAATCTCATCATGGCATAACCCATGGAAAAGAAATGGGTTTTATAAATTAAAACATAAACCAAATATAAAATAATAAATATAATTACCTTAAATAATATCCCCATTAAATCATAAGTAATATAAAATAAAATTATCTTATAAAGAAACTAATTTTGAAGGATCACTTGAAATAATTATTGAGGAAAATATACATTCCATTTAAAAAAACACTTTTAATGTCATAAAAAGTATAGAATTTTTTTTATTTAAAATGACCATGAAAAATTATAAAATATGATTTTAAAACTATTTTGAACATTATTTAGATAATTTTTTGTTAAAACTTCTTAAAATATCGTTTAAAACACTTTTAAAACATTTTTAAAAAACATTATTTTAAAGGAACAGAGATTTCCAACCAAAGAGTGAATAACATTTCATGAAGCATAAAATATCATGAAAATGAGGATATTCATGATAAAAATTTTCAAAGGGTTGTATATAAACCTCGTAAAAGAATATTGGTTCATAATATAACATGTGTCTTAAAGAAAGAAAATTGAGATAAAATTACCTTACCAATTTTATAATTTTTAAATAGTAAACCCCATAAAAGAGGGATAAAAATAGATATATAAATAATAATATATATAAGGATAAGAATAAAACAATACATTTATGGAAATATTTTCCACTACATAAGTGTAATAGGTGGTGAACATGGATTATATCTCAGGAAAATAAAATTGAGACAGAAATACCTTACTTTATATCTTGACTCTCTTCGTACTCATTAAAAACTTCTATATAATTAATATAAGTTTATTATAAATCTATTAAATAACCATAATAAATTCAATCATACCATATATGATTTAATTATAACATTTTATTACCTATATACTAACCATTCCATGTTAATGTTATGTTTCAGGCAATATTCACTTGTATTGATTTGTTATTCTTGATCCTATTACTGGGATCATAATTTTCTTGTTTATAAAATATAAATCCTGATATAAATATCATATATATTAATTATAAAAATATTTATAAATTTTTTTAAATAATATAAATATGAAACAGAATAAACCCTTCATGGAGATGGTAGGTCATACGTTTGCAGGAATGAGGGTTTCGTGTAATTATCGTTTTGAAATAATGAATGTAAAAGACATATATAATATATAATTACAAAAAAATAATTACATCATATATATCATATAAAAAAAATTCAACCATAACTCCCAACTTGGAGAGATGGTAAATGAAAAAAATGAACATCATCATTTCGTAAGGCGATAGTTTACAATACATAGGAACCATAAGTTCATTACCCATTTGATGAAAGTGTGTGTGAGTGTACATAAACCACTTAGAATAAATAAAATATCATTATATTAATGATATTTATAATATGATATAATAATTTAATAATAATATTCTAGTTTTGGAGAATGAAAATAAAACAAAAGAGTTTGTGAAAGGATGGTGCCACTTCTTTGGGTAACTCATCATGGTTTTCTCTAAAGGGTTTCTTGGGTATATTCCTTCCCAAAGATGGGATTCTAGGATTAAGTGATTCATTTTGGGAGGATATTTGGACATAGTTTTCCCTAAACAAATAGGTTATTAAGAGTTAATAAAAGAAAATAATAGGTTCCCTTTTATAAGAGAGGTGAGGGGCACGTGTGGAATTTCATCAAAATATTAATTTATAACAAATTCAATCTCAATAAAAATAAAACAAAAAGGAAATGTACTAAAATATAATATTATATATCGTTTGAATATCATAAAAATATATATTTCATACATGTTTTTTTATTATTTTAAACCTTATCATTTTTCTTAACCCTTAGTTATCCTATTTAATTTTTAATTAAGGATATAGGGTTATCTATATTAAAAGTCATAATTTTAACTTATTATAGGTTAATTAAATAATAAATTAATGATATATAAAATTATATAACATATTTAAATTTATTTCGATTGTTAAAAAAGTTTTATTATTTTTAAATAATTTAATAAAATAATATTTTAATAAAATTCTAGAAGTATCAATTTTGACACTAATAATTACTTTGAATTTAATAAAATAAATACAGAAATATAAATTCAATTTTTTTTAATAAATCCCTAACATGTTAAAGTCACTTATAAAATTATTGGATCAACTTTATTAAGTGAAATTATATTTATTTTAATATTTCAAATATTGTTTAATTTATTTTTTTCATTATTTGAATAATTATTGTATCATCATTTTGTAATTATTTATGATAATTATTTCTTTACTAAAAATTAAAAATATATTACTATAATGTAGATAAACATTTTATATTTCATAATAATATATATTTTTTATAATATCTTATATTTATACACATATTAAAAATATTATACTTATTAATAGTAAGAGTTTGACATTTTGTCTCTCTCTTTGATTTTAATAATATCTTAATCATTTTCGTGGACAAGTTTCCATTAAATAATTCAATTACAAATAATTTAGTGATATTGTTTTAATTGATTTCATCCAATAATATTTTATCAATTGTTATGGTATTTTTCTAATATTTATAATATTATTTTCACCCTCAATTACCCGATTTTACCCTTAACCGCAGTAATAGTTATTACCAATGTTACCATTCATATAGTCCAAAAATAAAAATGGACCTAATTAATAAATTTTATCTTTATTATTCTAAATAGATATTCCATTTTAACAGTTCAAAAAACATAATTGGCTCAAAATAATTTAAAATTAAACATGTTAACATAATTAGAAAACAAGCTTTTTTGAAGTGGAAACATCCAAAAGATTGAATTGTTTTTATAATAAAATTAAATTATAAATTGATTCCAATTATATAAATTTGAGTAAATGGTTAATATTTTCTATAAATATACTTTAAGATAAATAAAATATATAATTTTACACTATAAATTGTTTTGATGAAAAAGTTGTTTTCAATTAAAATTTATTATTTTTCATTATTCATCAAAACATGAATCTTATTGGAAAAATACCACAAATAGACCAATGTAAATTTTCATATCCCTATTTAAAATAAAAAATTTATTTTTTCAAATATAATTTTAATAGTGTTAAAAACAATATTTAAAACAAGTGTTTCATTACAAGGTGACAAAACTGACTTTTTTAAAAACACTTATTTTATGTGTAAAACTATATTTGTTCTTATATCATATCTATAAAACACATAAGATGAGTTTTAAATATTTTATTTAATATTATATATATGTAAATATTTAATTAATATAATTCAAAAAAATTAATTTATCGGTATAAAAAACATTTGTGTACATATAAATAATTTTTCTCAAAAAAATTTCCTTTTATTTCAAAAATGGTTTTACATTTATTTAAAATTAATTGGTCAAATAATTATGTGTAAACAAAAATTTCCTAATTCAATTAGTCTTTTTCATACTTTCAATTCTAATTTCTAGGTTATAATTTTCTAATTTACGTTATAATAATAATAAAATGATGTTTCATAGAAACATAAATTCGTGTGTCAAGAAAGATAAGATGGTTTTGTGTGTAGTGCAAGAATAAAATACTATAGCACAAAACACAAGACATCAAATAAATTTAATGTATTAAAAAATCATTAAAACTTTTGGTGTTACATTTTATTCCCCGCAAAATAAAGTTTACCCTCAAAATTTTTCATTCTGATAGAAAAAGATGGGGATACTTCTACCACATCATATCCTCATGTTCCCATGTAGCTTCCTCTAATAGATGGTTTCTCCACAAAACTTTGACTAGGTGAGAGGTCTTATTTTATATAAATTTATCTCTTTGATCCATATATTAAATCAGTTTCTCCTTTTAATAAAGATCATTCTCCAATGGTATAACATTTGCGTTTAGTACATGTTATGGGTTGGGTATTTACTTACTCAAGAGAGATACACGGAACACATCCTAGAAATGGGAGAGATTTGGAGGAGGTTCAAAGTGATAGGATACCATCCCGAAATGATCAAGAATCTTAAATGGACTGATATACATAGGGATTAGTTTTCCTTTCTTCATGAACCTCATAACCCTATTCCATGGAGAAATTTATAGAAACACATTCTCACCAACTTCAAATTATAGTTTACCCTGTCAGTTATCAGTATAACATTTCTACCAAATTTGTGTAACCTTGATATGATACAAAATAGTTCTAACATTATGAACCATATCTTCAACAATATCAAGTCCCAATATATTTATTTATCCAACTTCATCTCAACAAGTTGGAGCTCTTCATTTCTTCGCATACTGGTCTTCATAAAGATCCATATAATTTCTTGAGTGAAATCTATTGCAGTAAGAAAACTAAACTAGTTTAAGGTTTTGATCCAGCAACCTTTGAAATTTAGGGTCAATAATTTCCACATATCCATTAAGGGTTAAATTTTTCTTTCATACTAACCATACTTATGAGGATGAGAAGAAGGGTTGAAACTCAATTTTTTATCTAGTGATTTTTCATGACATTACCAATATTTTGAGGTAAACTTCAGGTCCTGATCAAATACAATATGAAGTTAAACTCCATGAAACCTTTAAACTTCTTTAATATATATCCTAGAAATTTGATCCATAGAGAAATATTATCTGATAGAAATTAAGTGTGATGACTTTATAAGACGATCGAGTACCTCTCATATAGAATTAAACCTATTAGAGGTTTTGGGGAGTCCAACGACAAAATCTATAGTGTTGTTATCATGTTTCCATTATGGTATGGTTAATGGATGGAACATCCCCTAAGATTTATTTTCTTTCAGCCTTATCCTGATGGAATACCAATCATTGAGATAAAAACATTGTGATATCTCTCCTCGTGCCATCCCACCAGAAGTATTCCTTAAAATCTATATATATATTCATACTTCCAAGATTAATAGAGAATGGAGAACTATGAGATTTTTTGTTTCCTCTGGAAATGGAGATGGCATTGTTTGCTTAAGATTCAAACATTCCAATCGGTTTCTTAGAAGTTTTTTAATAGAACCGGAAACATCCAATGATTCTATATCCATTTGGACCTACATTCCAAAGGAAGGTGCTCATTAGTTGTGGATTGATGAGGCTTTAGAATTTTCATTGGTCGAGAGGATGGGAGGTCGGACTCATCACACCTTTTTGGGGGAAATTATTGTCTACTCCAGGACTCTATTTATAGATTTAAGTTATGTTCGTGAATCCTTATTACATTAACAAGTACAAAAATGAGCTTTCCTTAAGATCTTACAATGAATGATTCATATGTATGAGATTTAGAGAATCTTTTATATGTATTTGAGGTTCTTCATCGATATAGAATCATCTGTATTTGTTAGAGATTCTTAGTCAATGGTATCTTTCAACACATTATATAAATATCTCTTGTTCATTATGATAATCATACTGGTTTTAAAGCCACTCAGTGGGGAACTTGATGTTTATTGTTGTTCAGAAGGACATGGATTATTTCAGAGTTGGGATCGTACCCACAGATGGGCTACCTACGTATCCTTATTTAGAAAATGAATCAGAACCCACATAGTTTGGGAATTAAGATATAGTTTAATGTCATATGGGACAGATGGGAATTAATGGATGATAGAATTTAACCTTATAAAGTCTTCCCACGTACTCCACTTTTGATGTAGAGATCAAATTCCACGTAGTTAGGTTAAGAATTGTGCGGCTTACGTATGATTAATAGACCGAAGAGATGTGTCGTGGTTACTTTTACACTCTAAGCTCACATGAGTCATGTCGGTGTGAGAAACAATAGGTATCAGTAAACTTAATGATTTATTCCACAAAAGATGCAGTCTCAAGGAATGATGTGAGACTTACATACGTATGACAGCCCATAAATATAGAAATAGGGACTTACTTCAGGGAAGAAGCCTAGGAACAAGGTCCATAAAGGTATATGTGCTTTATGGAGATTTGGATACTTAACTTATGACTTAATACTAATAAGGATGCCCAAATTAGAGGGGACTTATGATTGGGTCTTATTCCTCAGAAGGAGGCCCAGGTTAAAGGGACTTGAGAATTGGGGCTTACTCCTGAAAAGGAAGCTCAGGTTAAGGGAAATTATGATTTGGGATTACTCATAAGGAGGATGCCCATTTTAAGGGGACTTGGACTGGGGCTTACTCCTGAAAAGAAAGCCCAGGTTAGGGGACTTGTGATATGGGGCTTACTCCTGAAAAGGAGGCCCAGGTTACAGAATTTAAGACTTGGGGCTTACTCCTAAGGTGGATTCCCAGATTAAAGATCTTCTCATCTTAAAGGATTAGGTTGAATTAATGAAATCTTTTACCTTAGTGTTGTAAAGACATGTAAATCACTAGGTTTTGAGAGATGTTCCATAGAATTATTTTTAGATAACGAAGCCAACAAAAGAACCATGTAATAAATGACTTTGAAAAGGTTTTTGAAGGCTAAATCTTGAAGAGACGAGTTGGATTTGAAGAAAAGAGTTGAATAATAAATAGGGGTCCCCAAAAAGAGGTATATGTGCAAGTCCTATTGGGGCGCACAAGTACTATTCGCGCAAGTATACTTGCGCGACACATGTATACTTGTGTGATGGTCAACCCATAGAGTAATACATGGGCGAGGCTTGGCTCAAGCCTTTATTATTATCCCTAGAGGCTTCCAAAAGAGTGGAGCACAGGTTCTGTTGAAGGGATAAGGCGGCGTGCAAGAATTCACATTTTCCCTTAAGAGTTAGACACTTAGGCGTGCAAGTGTTGGTGAATTTAAACACTTAGTCCTTGTCACCCCTCTTGAGATCTTACATTCTAGGTAATAAATTACCTTAGAAGTGTTTATAAGACTTCAAGTAGAGACTAGGGTGTCGGGAGCTTAAATCTGACTTTTGGAATTTTGCGTACCCAAAATGGGGCTCCACAAGGGGTATTTATAGGCTACTGAAGACTTTGGACGAAAATAAAATAGGGAGCACAAGTCACTTTTGTTCCCAATATGTGACGCGCAAGTATACTTGCGTGACCATGATGAAACTTGCACAGCCCTTCCTTAATGGAATCCTTGTTCATGCCTTTGTAAATTTTTTATGTTTCTTTAAAGGATGAATCTCTTTATGCTAAGGTATTCCCCTTCTTCAGTCATTAGACTATATGATGAAAATGAGAATCAAAAAAAATTCCCCCCTCAGAGTTGGATACGAAACGAAGGAGTATTTGACTCTATGGTAAAGGAGAAAACCAAGGAAGGGAGGCACACAAGTTTTGGGCACACAGGTAGCAGAGCGTAGGTGAGATTCGTGTAGTCTTTGGTGCGTAGGGGTGCAGCATGGCCTATAAATATGCACCCCATTCTTGTGCTAACCACCCAGCTTTGAACGCTTCTAAGCTCTCACCGCGCAGGCTTCTCTCGTCGCACAAGTGACTTGTTTTCCGTGGTTTCATTGCTTATGTTCATGTTGCGCTTTTGCAGAGGTATTTGGACTTGCGCGGTGATACCTGTGCGCCAAAACTTGCGCGACACAGTTACTATTGCGTGCCAACATTGGACTTACAAGCCTTATTTCCTTAGCCATTTTTTCACTTTTCTTCACAAATTTTATGAAAAATTAACTTACTTAAGAGTTAATTATTAAACCATTGTAAAGATTCAATGGATCCTAGAAGAATTGGAATGGCTGATGAGCTGGCTAGCAAGCGAATTGATGACATGATGAGCATCATTGGCCATGATTATTATGATATCTACAACAGTACTCTCCCATATTTGGCCAAGTACATGAAGAAGTACCATCTTAATTTCCCACAGATGTTTCTACCCGCCTCTGTATGGCCATGGTCATCTCCAATAATTCAACATTCCAGAGGCAAAGAACTATCTTCTACATTCTTCATTTCAGACTTACACCAATTTTTCTTCAGCAAATGTCTCAATGGGAGGATCATTTTTAAATACTAGAATAGTGGAGAAGGCCAATATAATGCATCATAGCCATTGTGCCCCAGATCTGAAACATCACAAGCCTAAGCTGCAACCACATTGTTATCCTTCAATCTTCCGAAATTCTCAGATGGATCAATCCAAAGGCTGGAAGAAGAGTTTGGACTTCCGTCCTGAAGGAGGTGTGAAGCCAACATGGATGTGGGCATATTGGGTGTGACAAACCTATGCAGAGTTTGTCGAGGATCTGAAAGGAGCTGTAATATATGAAGCTATCTGGGTTGGGCAGACGTATGTCTACATGAATGATGACTTTGTGCCAGAACTAATCAGCTGTTGGATCCCAGAAACCAATTCGTTCCATATGACTCATCGAGAAGTAGGCATCAGTTTTTAAGATGTCTACAAGATCTCGGGGGATCCAATTTTGGGAGATATGTTTGATGAATTCATCCCCCCCAAGGCGACTTGAAATTCTTTAGAGAATATTTCGGCTTGGATCAAAAATTATTGAAAGTTTTCTACAAGATCAAGAACTCAAAGACCTCCAAAACTCATTCTAGAAAGTATATTCATCCAGAGGAGTGGATGGATTTTTTTCTTACCAACAAGGAGGTGAAGGGGCCTACCATTACTCATCCTACTACCTGCCCCAGAATAGAGAAGAGGGGTTCTTTTGGAACATTATGGCCGACCCTGGAAGTAGGAGAATTTGAGAAGTGGGGGTACGATGTGGATTAGAGAATCCCAAAAAAGACCCGTATGGCGGGCTTCTTATCCTTGTGGCTCAGTGTTTATCTTCTACCAGTCAGGGATTCGAAGGGAGGCGTCAGGCTAGGGACCTTCATTGTGAGAGCCAAGTTGGATGAGAAGAAAATGGTTGGGTTGGCCACTAACATTTTGGCGAAGATTCACAGGAGCTTACTCCATGTCTTTATGGGTAAGTCTCTTTTGAGAATAGTGGGACCATTCCAAGTTTTGTTGGGATGGATTGCCACTCATTTCAAGACATATGTTGTACAGAACAGAGTACAGGTTCCTAGAAGATCTTTCAAGACATCATTGTAGGAATTTTCTGGAGTTTCTATGTTAGCTCTCAACTCCTATGATATGAAGGTGAGGCTGAGCATGTTCAAGGAATGCTATTTGTTTCCTTATGGAAACCCGCCAACCGGAAGGTTTGTTGATGATAGACCAGTCGGCCTGGAACTGAGGTCATACATGATGTCTTGTAGAGATGGTGTATTGGCCACCGGGATTGACGTAGAGATTATATGCGAGGCCTATGCTCCATACAGATTTGCAAGCCAATTCAAGTGTCTTCAGCAGACTGTTGTATTTCCTCCTATGCATGTCAGGTCAGAGCAGCATCTGATGGTTTCCTGAAAAATATGTTTGCTGACATCTATAGAGAAGACCAAGGAATTTTTTGATCTACCAATTGCTAAAGCGGTGAGTAACTTGACTACATGGTATGCCGAGAACTGGCTAGCATCATACCCTGAAGGGGTACTAAATCATCCAATTCATCAGGTGGGGAAAAGAAAAGAACTATAGAGAATTAAACCCTTCATCTAGAAGGTGACTCTTCCCCACCTGGAGCCGATTCACTAGGTTCCTCACCTAGGGCTAAATCGCCGGATTCCCAAGATGGGGATGATGAGGCACAACATGCGGCAAAGCGGTCTCATTCCAGATATAATCTTCCCGTCAGAATCAAGAGAACCACTCCATCGACTCCTAGGGAGTTACTTCATTGAGGCAATTTAATCTCCATTACTTTATAAAGAAACAAGTTTCATTTTCTTATTCTCTATATTTAGCTACAGGGTCATGGAAGAAGATGAAGTCCAAGATTGTAGGACCCTCCTCGTAGCCTTCTGGTACACATGCTGAATATCTGCGACTAGAGGTTTTCTAGACATGGCGGAGTTTATATTACGATGCTGAAACTACCTAGCTGGATCTGTGTGAGGGGATAAACATCTCTGGAATAGGGAAACTTCGGGAATCAACCGATATCCATTTCGAGGATAACCCCGATGAAGTGTGGGCTTACATCAGAGAGATGTCGCTGCTTATATATGCCACAGATGATTCCATTCCTGTCACCAAGAGGGTGAAGGAAATGATAGATCAATCACCACTGAGGGGAATGGTTCTTACATAGATGAGGAGTGTAATGATTACATGGCTCTTTAATATTTATGTATCTTTCCTTATTTTCATTGTGACTTGATTCCAGTTAAATCTTTGTTACTCAAGGAAATTACTTTCTTCTTCTTGAAGCTTGCAAAGAAAATAACTATTGAGGTTCCTTCACCATTTTATATCCCGGGTGGTACTTCCATTGGGGCTAATGAATCTCCTAGCATGTCAGGTGAGGTATCTTCAGGCCATCAGGCCATGGAGGTGGAGTTAGACATGGATTTTCATTCTCCAATTCCTATATTTGGAGATGATGATGTCATCACTCTCAAAAATCCAAAGAAACAAAGACATAGAAGGAATAATTCCACAGATAAACGTTTTATCTGTAGTGGTAAGTCCTTTAGATAGTCATGAGTCTTAACCTAGGAATAGATTTCTCATACTTCTTGGGATTGCAGGGGCTTCTTTGATTTCCCCTTTGAGGGAGAGGACTGAACCTCCTTTGAGGTTGACAGAGGGTACTGGTGAACAATCACGAGTTCATGCTGACTTGGATGCTCATGAAAAAGAGCCAGTGTCTATTCCCAGTATCTCTCCTAATGTTGTTGCAAGGAGAGAAGAGCCTGATTCTTGTAAATTAACAATGCTTCATAAGATTTTGAATGAAAACATAAACTAACTTCCATTCTGTGATACTTTAGGTTCAACCCCTGCACCAGAGCATTTGGTGGCCACTGCAACTAATGCCGTAATTTTATCAGAAGAATCTGTCCAGGGTCAGAGGCCGCAAGATGAAGGTCACCAAGAAGACACATCAAATGCTCCCACTGGTGAGACTAACCAGGAATCTGAGATATCATTGGATGAAATGATGAAACTTGGCACATCTTTTGAAGATATTTTAAATCATGTGAAATTACCATTTAATTTATAATATTTTGGATGTGAGTGTTATCCTTCGTCCTGCTAAAATAACTTCTTATTACATCTCTGGACATGATTGGTTAAAAATGTGCAGTTCCATCTGAGTAAGCTACTGAACTTCCAACTCCTGAAGGGGGTATGGATAACCCTACTATTGCAGAGACACTAGCTTAAGTGGAGCTGAACCTGGTAGAGATTCTTGAAACTCATCCTGAAAATCTTTTTGAAGTTAGGAAAGATAGGGAGGAGCCTTCTCCTGCTGTAGATCTACCATTGGGTAGGAGATAACAATATTTTTGGTTTTACTTGACAACTTAATCATCTTTTGTCATTCGTTGAAACTAACCAAAAACTTTCAATTGACTATGCAGGGCTGTCAATTTCAGTCACTAAATCTGGAGGTGAAGTCTCAACCTCCGCCCCAACGGGAATAGAAAGTGGAATAATATGGGTCAGGGGGGAAGGAGCAGAATGGGGTACTTCTCTAAGTGCATTAATCCCGGATTATATTCCCCCATGTGATAGTGATACTGAGTCATACCCAGAAGTACAAAAGGAGCTCCAATTTTCATGACGCAAGGCATGGAATAACGTATGGAAGATCATATATGATGTTCCTCTTGAGGAGCTGTCTTTAAATATCCCATGATTGTCATCCCTGTTTGTCATGTTGAGACTTGGCAGTTTTGGATATTAATAGATCCATGTCGCGGTGAAACAAGTCATCTTAAGAAGGGAGAAGGAGCAAAAGTACCCTCAAGACTTGACCAAGGTGAGGCTATTAACCAATGTCAGTGAATTTGAGGTTGCAGTGTCCCAAGATGATGCTGATCATCCTGCCAAGTTGAAGGAGTTGAAGCCTAAGATCAAGGAGAATGTTGTCCAGCAGATGCACCTCCAGAAACAGTTAGATGCTATTACTGGGTAACTTTACCAGCTTAACAATTCACTGGAAGGAGTTCAAATGAATTTTATTAAAGCAATTTCAGATTCCAAGAAATCACTCCATCAAGTTGAAAAGAGTGAAGTTGGTCGAGTGCATGAACTTCAAGTGGCTACTGATGAAGCTCGGGATGCCGTAAATAAAATGAACAGTTATGTTGATATCCTCTTATAATTCATGGAAAAGGGAAGAGATTCCAATCTGTGGATATCTTTCTAACTCTTGTGCATCAAATGAAAAACACTTTCATCTTCACTCATAGTTTGATATTTTCTAGGATTATTTAAAAATAACCCTACAAAACTTTGATTTTTTTTATTTCTCAATATAAACTAAATCATACGAAATGTACGTTTAGCGAGCTGGGACTTGACTTTTGTTCAGAGTTCCCTTGTCTTTTGTGGGCAGTTTAAATTCATGCATGTCGGATATAAAAAGGATAATGTTTAAGGTTGAAATAGCATTGACCGAATGGATTAAAATTGACTCAATTCCTTGAAAATTTATCTGAAAACATATTACCATATTCAAGTATGAGGGAAAAAAATGTAAACTATGACTTAAGAAATTTTGAATCTGAGGAATGATTTGAAAAATGGCTAAAAGTCATTAGAATAAGTATTTCCCAAGAATGAAGTTACCACTATTTAACAAACCCATTAGGGGGTTGAATTATACAGGGCCACTTCAGGGCATTGGCTGAATAGTCAAATAATAGCATCTTTTGGATGATAGGTTCGTTATGTAGACTTCTTATGCAGGTCCGCCTAAGTGCACGTGCTGCATAGTCAGAAAAAATAACTCTCATAAATTTTACTTTTCTATTTCTAAAAATCCAGTGAAATTTTATGGAGATTCAAATTTTCCAAAGCACGGAGTTTTCTGTATGGAGAGAGGTACATGATTATACAGAGGATATTTCCAATCAAGATTATCAATGAATTGGATGAATGTCACTCCTACGAAGGTCTGACCCAAACGTATGGAAGGGAAATATAACCCATAGACATAAATACTTTTAGATCATGAAAAAGAGTATGGAAAAAATATGTTAAGGATGGATTATTTGTGGATCCCTGCATATTTTCACTTAAGACAAATAAGGACAAAAGAGGTTTTCCTCCCAAGAATCAAGTTACCATTATTTAACAAACTCGTTAGGAGGTTGAATTTTGTAGGGCCACCTAAGTTCATTGGATGCATAGTCAAATAATAGAATATTTCAGTTGACAGGTTCGTTATGTAGACTACTTATGCCAGGACACCTATGGAAACATGTTGCATAGTCAAACAAAAGAATTCCTGAGTATCAAACATTTTGTAACCAGATGTCAAGAAAACGGTTATGTAGATCTGGAAGTATTTAAGGTTATGAGTATGAAATATCAAAATAGGAATTGTTTAATACATGTAGAGATACATAGACCAATGTTAACCATAATCATGTTGTGGCTGGGTCCTGAATTGAGGTACTATACTTCACTACATGTCTCATTAGGATGAGAATCAAGCCAAATGTAGTTTTGAAATATAGTTTAACGTCATGTGGGATGAGAGTGTAGGAGATCTTAGTTTTGGTTCATAGATCTCAAACCATAATGAAGAATATACATTGTGTGTTTTATAAACCTGATGTGAATGAAGACCAGGGTTTTCATACCACATTCATTTTTTCACAAGAGGACTTTTTAGCCAAGAGGTTGAAAGTGGAATTTGGGGTTAGGCCAGAAAACTTGGGGCTGGATTCGAGGGATTCACAGACATTCCTAAATATCCCATAATGATGGGAATCAAGCCGCACGTAGTTCTTGAAATACCCTTTGTACAGATTTGGTTTGTACAAGTGAAGTGTGAAAGGGGATTTAGTTCAATAATGGTTTGACCGAAGATTAACGGTTCGGGAATTTCCATGTATGCACATAGTCTTTGGAATATAACATGTTGGAGATCAAAGTAAATAATGATTCCATCTTAGGTGAGGGTGTCAAGTAATTTTGTAGTTTATTGTTGTACAGGACAAAAAGTGAAAATAGTTTAACTTCAAATAACAAGGACGATGGAGAAACAATGTAAAAAAAACATATTGGTTCTATGGGCGGCTTCAAGAATCAACATAGTATGAGATGGAAGTGAACCGATGTGAAGAGATTGGTTTTGGGCTTGAACCTCAAGAGGTTGCCTACGTACCCATCCTAGAAGGAAAGGATAAAAGTCAGCGTAGTTAAATTAAAGAATGAATTGGTGATCAAGTTGTTCTTGAGGACAACAACCTGAAAAATGGTATTGGGACTTACACATGGTTAGCGGCCCAGAAAGGGTGTTATGGTTGAAGTTTACTCTAAGATCATGTGAGTCATACTCAGTATGAGAAACAAGTGGTAGCAATCAACCCTAACGATGCACAATTTAATGTCATGTAGGAAATATAAGGGAATGTGCAGTTTAATGTCATGTAGTAAGGACTTGGGGGGGACTATGTAGTTTAATGTCATATAGTAAGGACAAAAGAGGGGCTATATAGTTTAACGTCATATAGCAAGGACAGGTGCTGTACATTTTAGCGTCATGTAGATAGGACGTATGGTTATACAGTTTAATGTCATGCAGTGAGTACAATGGAGAAATAGTTTAACATCATGTTTTACGTATTAGGTACTTTTTCATAGTTTAACGTCATGTTAGACGACACCGCTTAATGTTATGTTGGATGTAAGGGGGAAAATAAAGTTTAACGTCATGTTGGACGAGTGATGCATAGTTTAGCATCATGCAGTTAGGATGTCGGTTATGCAGTTTAACGTCTTGTTGGACATGAAAGTATTTGTGTTACACAAAATACTTCTTCAAAAATCTGGCATTGGTTGGAGTAGTGATGAGTTCTCCATACATTTAGATTAAATAATAAGCTCCATTGGAGTAGACCTTATGTATTGAGTAAGGTCGTTCCCACTTTGGTTCAAGCTTAGGAGGTTTCTTTCCTGGTATCATTGGAGTTCTGAGAACCAATACCAATTCTCCCTAAATGAATGAACAAAGACATAATTTTTTGTTGAAAGCTCGTGCTATTCGATTCTAATAAACTTCCATGTAGTGCAGGGTGCACAATTTTTTTCATCTAATCGTTCCAATTCGTCCAATCGCTTTTGAGATTGGTCATCTGTAGATTACTGATCACAAATGGAAACTCTGAGCGAGGGTAATTGAACCTTAATGGGTAATACTGCTTTTGTTCCATATACCAATGAATATGGAGTTGACCGCGTTGCAGTGCAGGTGGTGGTCTGATAATCTCATAAAGCATGAAAGAGTTTATTAGGGCATGATTTCTTATCTTTATCCAACATCTTTTGCAGTATGTTTGAAAGAGTCTTGTTGAAGGCTTCTATTTGTCCATTAGCCACTGCATGATACTGAGATGAATGATTGGATTTGATGTTGTATTCTTGATACAACTTCCTTACCTCAAATGAACAGAAATTGGTGCCATTGTCCATTAATATGGTATGTGGGATACCAAATCTAGTAATGATGTTAGACTTGATGAAGCTAACAATTCTTTTAGAACTAAATTCTATGAGATTTATTGACTCTTACCATTTGGAAAGGAAGTCAGTATCAGTAAGAATATACTTAAACTTCTTAGATGTAGCCGAAGGGTAAGTTCATACTACATCCATTCCCCATATGGAAAATGGCCATGAGTATTTAGCTATATGAAGCAACTCTGGGGGTTGATGAATGAAGTTAGAATATACTTGACATGAATGACACTTCTTGGTGAAATCAACAGAATCTTGTATCATTGAAGGCCAAAAGTATCCAAGCCTTCAAATTTTATCAGATAGTCTATTTCTAGTCTGGTGGGCACCACAGACTCCTGTATACATCTCTTTCATGATAGCCATTATCTCTTCACCATCAATTCATTTGAAGAGAATTCCATCAAAACCTTTTTTGTAGTAAATTTTCTCTAGGTGATCTGGGTTATCATAAAGATTAAAATTGACCACACATTGCCAGATTTTTTATTTCCATGCTCTATCAGGTGGGAGTGTTCCATTTTAAAGATATTCCGTGATAGGTGTCATCCATCCCATAGTATAACCATATAGTTCAAAAATAGGACTAATTTCATTGATTTCTTCTTTTCTGATTTGAACATAAGGTGGAACTATACAACAATGGGCAATACTGATGATTGTCTCATCCCGATTTGGATCTGCCGGAGCTATGGCAATATTAGCAAGTGCATCAGCTTTGGTATTTTGAGATCGCGGGATGTAAGAAAATGTCGGTTCTGAAGGAAATTCCTCCATTAACTCTCTGATATAATCATAAAAAGGTATTAGATCTTCTTTTCTGATGGCATAATCCCCATTGACTTTTTTTATTACCAAGTATAAATCACCTTTCACCTTTAAGTGATTCACTTGTGCCTGAAGTGCTAACTCCAAGCCTGCAATGAGAGCTTGATATTTTTCTTCATTATTTGTACCACCTTCCTACAATAAGAAATTATAGGGTAAAAATTCCTTTTTTGAGGAAATAAGCACAATTTCTAACCCAACCTTGTTGAATTTAGGATCTTCCATTTTCTTCCATATTGGACTTCTGGAAGCACCATCAATTTACATTTCCCATATTTGATGATTATCTTGAGTAGAGAAGACTTCCTCATTAAGAAGTTCAGTATATAAATTTGTATCTTCTACTGAAGGATGTTTAGCAAGGAAATTAGCCAGATCTTGGCCCTTTATTTACTTTTGAGACACATACAGGATATCAAATTGCTGCAAAATAACTTCCCACCTCGCCAGACATCTAGTAAGCATTGGACGACTAAGAATGAATTTGAGCGGGTTATTACGAGACACCAATTAGACCTCATGATGTTGTAACTAGTGTCTTAGTTTCTGAACTGAAAAGATTAATGCCAGGAAACACTTTTCAATACTTGAATATCGGGTTTCTGCTTCAAGTATAGTCCAACTAAGATATTAAATGTTGTTTTCATTCCCAGCATCATTCTTCTGGGCAGGGAAGTCACCCAATGATCGCTCTAAAGATGTCACATAGAGGATAAGTGGTCTTCCTTCAATAGGTGGCATTAATACCAGTGGACTCAAGAGATATTTCTTGAGGATATCAAATTCTTCTTGACATTCTTCAGTCCACTTGTAGGTGACTCCCTTCTTCATTAATTTGGTGAAGGGTAAACTTTTTCCTGCCAGATTGGTGATGAAACCTTGAATATTGGCCAAGTGTCCTTGAAGTCCTCTCAATTATTTCAGATTTCAAGGAGGTGACATGCCAAGGATTGAATTTTTCTTCTCAGGATCAACTTTGATACCACGATGGCATACAAAAAAGCCAAGAAATTTTCCTGAGGTTACCCCAAAAGCACATTTCAAGGGGTTTATCTTCAAATTGTGTTGTCATAGTTTGTGGAATATGACTTCCAAATAAGCCAAGTTATTATAAAATTGCCTATATTTAACCACCAAATCGTCCAAATAACATTCAATAAATTTCCCTAAAAAGGGTTTGAAGATATGATGCATGGCATGCTGATATGTTGTGCCAGCATTCTTCAAGCCAAAGGGAATTACCTGATAGAAAAACACACCCTAAGGGGCTTTGAAGGCTGTAGATTCTTCATCTTCTAGAGCCATTCAGATTTGATTATACATGGAATATCCATCTCTGAAGGAAAGTGATTCATATCCAACTGTTTCATCAATTAAGAGTTCTATGATTGAAACTGGAAAATCATCCTTAGGACAATGCCGATTAAGATCTCTGAAATCAATGAAAAATCTAATTTTTCCATTCTTATTTTTCACATGGAAAATATTATCCAACCATTTGGGATATTGAACTTCTCTGATGAAGTTATCTTTGATAAGACTATCCACTTCAGCTTCAATTTTAGAAGAATAAGTGGGGTGTGTTCTTCTTGTGTCTTGCTTGAATCCTCAGGGTTCTTCTGAAAAACCCAAATGATGAGTAGAAACATCAGGATCAAGACCTGGAATTTCTGTATAGTTCCAAGAAAATATATCTCAATTTTGCTTTAAAAATGAAATATGCATTTCTTTCTCTTCAAGAGTCATGGTCGTACTAATTAAAGTGGGGCGTGGATCTTATTTTGTACCCAGATTTATTTCTCTGAGTTCATTCACAGTGCTAGAGATACCCTCTTCAAAAGTTAGAGGAGCATCCCTGAGATATTCCTCTTCTTCTTCAACACATGTTATCTTTTCTGGTTCTACTTTAATAGTAGATTATGAAGCATAATTTCCATGATCAGGATAGATGTTAAAATTTGAACATCATGAGGAAGAAGATTCAATTTCTGACCCTATTAATTATGAATGGTCTTTCTTGGGTAATAAAGAGGATATGATGGATTGAGAATCGACATCATCATTCCCCTCTGACATTTCTATAACTTCTTCTGGCCTAGTTTGCGAAGTATAGAGTTTCTGGATTTCAGCAGATGAAATGAAGACATCTCCATTTGAGCTTTCATCATTTCTGGGTGAATCACCAATTTCTCCCATGCTATCTAGCTTGATTTCGATAATTGACATTATGGAAGTTTTCATAAGAGTATTTGGATTCAGTTCTAACCTGTCAATTTGACTGATAGGCAATACATAATCTGTAATCACATGTCTGAATGGGTTTACTGGAATCTTTTCCAAACCATATGGAGCATTAACTTTGGTAACCTCCCTTGTTGTGGATTTCTCCATTCCCTCCATGTGATATAATTCCGCCTCAATGTATTGAGATTCACATGTTTTGAATGGGTCCTTATCACCATACAATGTCCCAATTTGACCATTGAAACAATATTTGAGACACTGATGGTATGACGAAGGGATATCTGCATGTTGATGTAGCCACGGTCTTCCAAGAAAAATATTGAAGGTTGTGTCATGTCGAACAACCATGAAATATGAACTGGATACAAGATCTCCAAACTAAGTTCTAAGTGTGATCTCGACCAGAGTTTCTTGTTCATTTTTATCATATCCTTGCAGCATCAAAGTATAAGGAGATAAATCAGATTCGGTGAGGCCCAATCGACGAGGTGTACGAATGGGGATGAGGTTGACTCTTGAACCATTATCAATGGAAGCTCTTCGGATGTATACATAATTGAATTTTCAAGATAAATAAAATGGTCTGATATGTCTATGCACAACATCATCTTCATCTTTATCTGAAAAAGATATCACTACATGGCATTCTGTAGGACTATTCTCTACCTGGTATACTTCAGCCGCATCAATTTCAATTTCAAACTCCTGAGGACTTGACAAAGCCTCAATGAGTGCCTCCCGAATATCCTTTGATAAATTCAAGGCATCCAGAATTGATAACTTGGTCAGTACTTGATCCAAATTCTTCAATACATCATACTTTTGATCCAAATTTATTCTTTTTCCAACAGTAACATGTGGTTTTCCATGTACCTTAGAAGTTGATGCTTTGGAAGTAGATGCTTCTTATATTGGGGTATGAGTTGGAAATACTCATGTCTTTGGAAGATTAGACCAACTAGGTCTATTTACTTGCTGAGAGGAAGAAGGTGTAACATCCAATTGATCCTCCAAAATAACTGTACCAGGACTGAATCTGCCTTGCGTGGAATAACATGCTTGTTCTTGTTGATCCCGCTGAAGGGCTCTACCATGATTTTCCACTGCATACACAGTTCTAGTGGGGTTATAATTGGAATAGTGGTTTCTAGGATATCCACATCTTCCTCTGTAACCCAAACCTCTAGAACTCCCTCTAATTCCTCTTTTTGATATAGGGAACTCAGGCTCATCAAGATCAGAATTGTGACTGGCATAAGGATCTGTTAAGTGAATCATATTAACATAACCAAATATCATCTCTCCATCTGAAGAGGACTCTGCCTGATTAGCCAATTTAGGATGTTCTGTTTTGTGGGGTGGTGCCCGTGGCTTTGATGCAGATGGCATAAAATCTTCTAGAGTCAAAGACAACTTGGGCTTTGACACGATCTCATCTTCTTCTGATTGTTCCTATTTCTTTTAATTATGTCATTTCTTTGAGGATTTTTCTTTGGATGAAAGAGGTTTTGTTGTGGAAGTCATAGTAGAAGACACAACTGGTTTCTTCAATTGTGTCTGTAAAATGGCATGAGTTTGGTTGATCATTTTTATGACCATCCAATCATCATATTTCTATGCATTTTTTCTTTCGACTTCTTTCCACTCACCTTCTTCCACTGGATTTGTAGCAGTCACACATGCTACCTGAGCTGAAGAACCTTTTAGTTTGACTTGTCCCGAGTCCACCATCTTTTTCATGAGGTTTTTGAAGACAAAACACTCTTGAATGGGATGACCCAACATCTGATGAAATGGGAAATAGTTGGTATGGTCTTCATCTCCTTCCTTGTTCGGCCTTGGGGGCCTTACCAACTGAACCAAATTATTTTCTAGAGCCGATATGAAGTAACCGGAAACTTTTTCATTTCGGAAAGAATAAACTTTACTCTTTAGATCCCTAAATTGTTTCCGTCTTTGATCTCTTTGATCATCTTGACGAAACATCCTCTGTTGTTGATGCTCAGGAGGTGGATCCCTTTGATAAGATGAAGGTTTTGATGTATAAGAAGGTACAGGTTCTTGTTTAAGCTTAACTGTAGCAGTCTCTACTTTACCCATTCTCTTTTATGTAACTGATGGAATTAAACATGTTTTATCATTAGTCTTTATAAGAGAGTCTTAGATCTATTGAGCAATCGAAGTAAGGTCTCAAAACCCTCCTGTGTATTTCACAGGGATCAATGGTGTGTGTAATTCATCACTCAAATTTTCCACACAGATTGGAAACAACTCTTCTTGAGGGAGTGCTAAACATAGGGAATATGTTAATCCCTTCCAGCGAGCAATGAAATATGAAACCTTTTAATTCTCCCTTTTCTTACAATTTGTAAGATCAAAAACTATTTTCTTTGGAAAATTTGAGCTGGATTGAAGAAGGAACCGCTGACGGATATCCTCCCACCCTGTAATTTATTGGGATTGCAAGCTTGTATACCAGACAAAAGCAGGCCCCTGTAATGACTGTACAAAATGTATGCCTTAACTTATTCTTGTTGCTGAGGAGTTCCCATCATAGGATCACAATAAGAAAAAAATGTGTTAAGTGTTTCTCTAGGTATCCCGAACCATTAAACATTGGGAATGTGGTACTTGCAAAATTTGATGGGGGAGGAATTGCATCAACCCATTCAGGGTAAGCTCCCTTTTCTGGTTGAATTTGTGCACACTTTACTTCAATATCCTCCAAACGAGCTGTTAATGACTCAATGGTAGTTATTAAATTTTGAGAAACATCTGGTTGAGCTTGTACCTAAGTAGGTGCAATAACTGGAGCTTGGACAGGTGTGGTGGTTGGTACTGCAACAGATGGTAGCACCACGGATTTTTGTTATGCATGACCCATAGGATTAGACATGTGAGGTTGTACTGGTAAGGGGGGATACTCATGATCCATCTCAGTAGCTGCAAAAAAATCCCTTGGCTGACTGACCCCATCATGCTTAGGAGGAAGACTACCTTGAAGTAGTTCCGCATTCAACCTCTTTAATTCCTTCATTTCTTCCACCTGTTCTGCTAACCTTTGTTCTAGTGAGAGTGATTGGCCTTCTCCAGAGGAAGAATAAAATGTAACCTGATTATTTACTTTCCCCTTGTTAGACGCCATTCAGAGAGGGGGAAGTTGGTAATTTGAAGGAATACCTAGATTATGGGTAAGCTTTTGATTTCTTGTACGCACAACTTTTTCATTTGCTTCTGTGTGCACGACCTCTTGAGTGGGAACTTCCTCATCTGATCCCTCTGAGTGAGCCTCATGTTCTGGAGGATCATAAACAACGACATTGATGACATTCATTGATTCATAACGGATTGCATCCCTTCTATCGACATTTCTGCAATATTGTCTTCTTCCATATCCCTGATGAGACACTGCCTTCTATTGAGTTGATCCCTCAGGAACATCTTGACGAACTGTAATTTGGAGGGAAACTCCTGATAATTCGGCTCTCAGTTCCTCTTGGGGATTATTCCCTAATCAAGAGAAGACTGAATTTATCTGAGGAAGAGATTGAGGTTTTGAAAAAGTCCCAAGCCCGGTGGACTGGGGCTGTTCCTGTTGTTTCTGCTCAACTCCTCGAATTCTATTTGTTTATTCTAAGGGTTGGGCTAAAAGAGTCCCCATTCTGGAAATCTGGGGTGGTTCTTTAGCTACTAAATCTGAGACATTCTTAAAATCTCTCATGATCTTGCGGACTTTAGTCCAGAAATTGGTTGTATGCATTAACCTACATCAACTCAAATCACCTGGCTCAAATGATCATTGGATGATTTCTGACACTTCTGTCACTTGATGATGTGTCGTATCTAAAAAAGGAGCATGTTCAATATTATCATTTTCTTGATGAAATAGTAATTTGACAACTTTTTCTTTGTATGCCTGATTTTGGGAAGAACTAGTTGAGGCATGTTCCTGAGCAAGCATCTGATTACACACAAAACCAGTTGGCTATGGCCAGCCATGGGCAATAACATTGCATTAGACCATTTTTGGGGGGATTTTTTGACTGGAGAGTACAGTGAAATGCAATCCTCCATGAACACCCCATCATCTGATATGAATACCAGATGGGGAATTTGCAATTAACTGGCGCAATATTTTTAGTGCGCCAAGGCATGAACGCTGAAGGGCTCTCTGCTGCTTTTCAGCCTTCAGATATTGAGAAACTGAGAAAGATGCCAAATCAATTTTTTGTTGTAAACCTTATATTATCTAGACATGATTTTCATATTCATCATAAGATAATATTTTCTTTTTCAATTGACAAAGAGTTTTCCACATGTTGAGACGAATATCGTGAATACAATCTTCCATCAACATTTCTGGAATGTCATACTAAGAGTTGGACAGAGGCCAAAACATGACTGGTACTTCACCTTTTTCTAGTTGTTTTATCATATTCATCATTTCCTCTTTATCATTAAATGAAGATTCTTCTACCCTATTAGACCAGAGCTGGTGCTTTTTTGCTGCTTCATCAGATTCAACACGATTTGTGGAGAATTCATTTACCAAATTATAAGATGCATGACTCATGGGTAGTTCGGAGAATGACCTACACCCTGGGCTATCTTCTGGTTGGTCTAGGATGACATTAAATAGCTTCTATATTTGATGTATCTACTACTATACCATATCTTAAGATTATGTGACCCATAAATGAAAATTTTTGCATCCAAAATTCATAATTTCTAAACTATTCATAAATTTTCTCCTGCGTTAGGGTCTATCACAATTATCAAGTGGTATTCAAGATATTCCTTTCTCTTTGAAAGATAAGAATGTCATTAATAAATACTACCAATTTTTTTTAAGGTAATCTCTAAAGACTTTATTTATCGAAACCGTAAATATTATAGGGGAATTCATATGACCAAAAGGAATCACTATATATTCAAAGTGTCCATAATTTGTATGGAGTTTATTCTTGGTATATCCTCTTTCTTGAAAATCAATTGATGATATCTAGAAAAGAGGTCAATCTTGGAATAGTATTGATCTCCATGAAGTTGATCAAAGAAATAATCAATACATAGAAGAGGATACATGTTCTTGATTTTGATCTTATTCAACTCCAGATAATCATTTTATAGTCCCATTGATTCATATTGATTTTCTACAAGAAGAACTAGTTAACCCCAAGGTGAGACACATCTCCAAATAAATACATTATCATGGGTTTTTTGGAGTTGTTTATTCAATACCTAAAACTAAATTGGGTCCATTATCTAGGGATCCTTTTGAATTTGTGTTGAACTATGTAAGAGTTCTACTAAGAACTCAACTTCACATTTTGGTGGAAGTTAAGGAAACTCTTCTAGAAATACATACACAAATTCATGAACAATATGAATATCATCAATTTCAATTTTATGCCCAACCATTTGAGATAAATGACCCTTATAAATGGTAATTAAAACCCATATACTAGATGTAATCTCTATAGGTAGTTCATACTTATCATCACATGGATACAAAACCATAGTTTGGTTTCAAACATCAAATGTAAATTCCCTTAATTGAAATTTTATGCGGGATTTATACAAAAATATCCAATATATGCCTAAGATAACATCGAATCCAACCAATGGAAGAAGGAAAATATTTTTAGAAAACACATTCTGAAAAACATCATCCATAGAGTAATCATAGACTTGAGATGAAATCATTATACCATTACGAGTTAGTAAGGATAATTCAACATCTAATAATTGGGGTGGAATATTAAAACCCCTGTAAAATTATTTAGATATGAAAGATTGTGTATATCAAGAATAAAATAAGACATTACCTGTTCTATAGTGGATAGTAAGTGTACCTTTCACCATGTCATTATCACACCCCTCATCATAAATAGTGAACACATGAGATTTTCCCTTGTCACTAGACTTAAGAGGTTACCGACATATATCATCTTCACCAACCCTTGGGTTTGAGAACTGGTTATCATAATTCCCATTATCCTAATAATTGAAACATTGAATTGTGATAGGTACATTCTGTGTGGATTTCCATATATTTACATCATTTTCCAACTTTTTTCCATCATTTTACCAATCAATTTATTGATGGTCTTCCATTCCATACTTAAATCATTTATTATAACATATAAGATAATTTTATCCATGTTTCTTTCCACTCTTAGAGAATAAATGAAGGGGTGTCTTCTTTTCTCCATGGTTTTTAGATTTTTATTTGAAATCCATTTACCTTTTCTTATTAAAATCATAAGACTGATACATAACTCCAACCTCCATTTGATGCTTGATTTTACAATGCACAATATCTTAATAGATAATAAAGTCTCATATGGTTAACTTCCTTCAGAGACTTGGCTTTAACCCACTAAATAAATTTTCAAACTTACTCACTAGTTGGTTGATAATTCTATAAGAGTACCTTGTAAGTATTATAAAATTAGCTTCATAGGTTCCTAATGATTCATCAACTTTTTCATTCAACTCACGGAACTCTTTTTCCATCCTCATTTAATGAACATAAAGAAATTAATGATTAAATAATAAGTACCTGAACTCATCCCAATCCATGGATTCAATTTTAACTCTCTTCCTCATATTATTGATTAGATTCCACCACTGTTTTTCTTCATCTATTACTTGATAAACAACCAGATTAAATTTATCATGTTCTAAAAAATGGAGAACAAATAATATATTTTCAATGGTACTAATCCATTTTTCAGAAACAAGTGGATCAGAAGACTCACTGAAATATGGTGGATGTTGCCTCATTAAAGAGGTGGAAAAATGTTGTTCCATCCTTTGATCATTTGGAAGTCCAACATCGTTCATATCTTCAGAAATATGGGTGATCATAGTGACCATATTTTTCACTTCAAATCCCATAGAATTCGGTTTCTCAGGAGTACAATAGTTGAATTATTCATCTCAATTTCTATTAATGTGGTTCTTTTGGGTTCCATAAATTGACTAAAACCAAAAATCATAGAGTGAGAAATATTTTTCATATTACGGAACCACATAATAATGAAAACCAATTATGTGTTGTCTAAATTAGGAAATATTCTTTAATCTATGAAACATTAGTCTTATTGTTAAACATATCCCAAAAAGTACCTTAGAAATATCTTTAGGGATATCACCAAAATTTTCTCATTCTATTTTACAAAGTATAACTAATATTTCTCTCAGATAACAACAATAGGTACCCACACTCTTCATACATTAACATTTCATAATTTTTGTAGAATAATTAATTCTTTATATAAATAGATGCCCAACAAAAGTATTATATTATTGGTTTAGGAATATAGAAACAAAAGTACTAGTACATAAGTGGACTATATTATCTACCGCTAAATTCTTCATGACTAGAAACCTTCTAAGAAACATAATACATAATGAATATCTTCCTAACCTAGGGAAAGGAAAATTTAAAAGGGGTGATCTCAGATGCTCAGTAAGGGTAAACAAGGAACATATGTAAGTATATCATGAGAATAAGGGTATGAGAACATGATTGTGAAAACATCAAATCATAACCTACATATCAAAGATCATATACATGAGTCATGGAATAAATATTATAAGATAATAAGGCAAGAATCATATGGTAATCAAGATAATAATCCATTAAATCGTAACATAAAAATATGTCATGGAATATGTGTCAAACACATAAACATATAATATCATTCCCTATAAGTCAAGAAACGCTTCCAAAACTTAATAGGGAACTTCATCAGGATTGCACCTATTTTTTGGGACACAAAACCATCACCAATCATAGTGATGTCCTTATAAGGGTTTGAGTTTCCTCATGTTCTCAAAGTGGATTAGGTTTCCCCATCATCTATAGTGGATCAAGATTGTCAACTTGATTCCCATCATTATATCATGACATATAAAAATTCACCCAATGCATTGTAGGTAGATATAGGTCTCACTCATCACATAAAAAAATAGTACATATGTGTGCCACAAGAACCAAAATCATTCGTCATATCAGAACTTACAAAAAGAAATAGGTTTTATAAAACAATTCAACATAGAAAACCCATGGAAAGAAAATGGGTTTAATAAATATTAATATAAACCAACCCTAAAAAATAAGGATAAAATACTTGAATAATATCCCCAATAAATAATATGTAATAACAAATATTATTATCTAATATGGAAAATAATTTGGAATGAAAAATTGAAATAATTCTTCAGGAAAATAGCTTTTCCATTTTGAAAAACACTTTTTAAACCATAAAATATTTAGAAAACATTTTTCATCAGAAAAAACAATGAAAAATTATAAATTAAGCTATTAAATCTTTTTTATACATCTTTTAAATCCTTTTTCTTTAAAAATTCATAAAAGATCATTTAAAACACTTTTAACAAATGTTTAGAAAATATTATTTTGAAGGAAAACAGCTTTCTGATCGAAGAGAGAATAACATTACATGAAGCTTAAAATATCATTAAAATAAGTATAATCATGATACAACATGTAAAATTTTAGTATATAAACCTTGTTAAAGAATATATATGCATAACATAACATGTGTCTTAAAGAAGATAAAATTACCTTACCGATTTGGTAATTTCTGAACTGTAAACCTCATAAATGGGTGATCATAAAACTGATATGTAAATACTCATAAATTTATAATTAGGATCATATAATAAATTAATTTTCATAATATACACCACATAGAATAAATAGGTGTTGATCATGGATTATGTATCATGGAAAATAAAATTGAGACAGAAATCCCTTACCTGATATCTTGGATTTCTTTTTCCTCGTTCAAAACTCCTATATAATAAATATATGTTTATTATAAAACTAGTACATAACCATAATCAATTACATCATACCATATATTATTTATTCATGACTTTATATTAGCTGTTTTATAACCATTCCAGGTTAGTATTACGTTTCAAGTAATATTCTCTTGTTTTGAATTATTAATCTTTATACTCTTAGTTAGATCATGATTTTATTATTTACATAATGTAATGAATGATATAAATATAATATATATTAAGTATATAAATATTTATAATAATTTATAAACAATATAAATATAAAATTAAATACACCTTTCATGGGTATGGTAAGTCGTACATATACATGAACGTTGACTCTATTTAATTATCATTTTGAAAGAAAGAAGGTAAAGGACATATATGCGTATACATACATATATAATAATTGAATAAGAATAAAAACATAATATATGTAACATTAAAATATATTTTTATCAAAATTCATAACTATGATAGGTGGTAAAGGAAAAATAAACAGCAACATTTCGTGAGGCGGTAGTTCGCCGTACACAAGAATGAAAATAAAATAAAAGTGATTCTGAAAGGTTGTTACCTCATATTTGGGTAACTCCTCTTGGTTTTCACAAAAGGGATTCCTTGGATGGATTTCTTCAAAAAGAGAGGATTATATTATTAAGGTATGGATTTTGGGAGTAGATTGGGAAAAAGGATGTCTGAACTAAATAGGTTATAATTTGTGAATAAAAGAGAAGAAGAGGTTCCCTTTTATAGGAGAGGTGAGGGGCACTTTTGGAATTTCCTCAAATTATTATTTTATAATAAATTAAATATCAATTAAAATACCTCCAAAAGGAAATTTATTCAAAGATAATATGATATTGGGTATTAATATAATCATCCAATATATTTTATACAAGTTTGGTATTATTTTAAACCTTATTGTATTTGTTAACCCTTAGTTATCTTATTTTAATTTTAACTAAGGTTACAAATATTTTTAATATTAAAAGGTTGTAATTTTTAATTATGTGGTGTAAATTGAATCATAAATGAATTATTTATAATATTATAAACAATATTAAAATCAATTTTATTTTTAAATATGTTTTATTATTTTTAAATATTTTAATAGAATGTTATTTTCATAAAATATCATAATTGTCAATTCTGACACTATTCATTACTAGGCTTTAACAAATAAATAGAGAAATATAAATTCCAAAAAAAATGTTTAATACACCCATAAAATGTCATATTCCATTATAAAATTCTTTTATATCCTTAATTAAGTCTATTTATATTTATTTTAATATTTCTAATATCATTTACTTGATTGTTTCTTTAATTGAATAATTATTGCATCATCATTTTTTAATTATTTAGGATAATAATTTTTTTACTAAAAAAGTATATGATCTATATAAAAATCATATATTTCATAAAAATATATATATTCAATCATATCTTCTTTTTATCCCCATATTAAAAAAATTATACCTATTAAAAGTTAAAGTGTGACATTTTGTCACTCTTTGATTTTAATAATATCTAAATCATTTTCATTGAAAGGTATACACTAAATAATAAATTATAGAATAATTATGTGATATGGGACTAATTAATTTCATACAATAATATTTTATCATGCTTTACTCATTTTATAATATTTACTAGATTATTTTTTTTCCTTTAATTACTCTATTTTACCTTTAACTGTGGTAATAAAAATTACCAAAGTTACTATTCATATTTTTAAAAAATAAAAGGAACCTAATTAAAAAATTTATAATTTATTATTCCAAATATGGAATAAATTTTTAAAAATTCAAAACAGATAATTGTATAAAATTAATTTAAAATTCCTCCCATTAACGGAATGAGAAAACAAGTTTTTTAAAGTGAAAACATCCAAAAGACTGAATTTTTTTATCCAAAATTAATGTGAAATTGATTCCAATTACCTAAATTGGATTAAATTATAAAAAAATTATCTAAAAATACTTTTATACCATTAAAATATATAATTTAACAGTATAAATTATTTTAATGAAAATTTTGTTTTCAATTAAAATTCAATATTTTTCATTATCCATCAAGACATGAATCATATCGGAAAAATACCAAAAATTAAACCAATGTAAATTTTTATATTTATATTTATAATAATAAATTTATTTAGTCAAATATAATTTATTAATGTTTCAAAAAAAAATTAAAACAAGTGTTTCATAAAAAGGCAGTTAAACTTCCTTTTAATAAAATTACTTCTTTTATGCATAAAATTGGATTTGTTCTTATATCATGTTTAGAAAAGGAATAATATGGATGTTAAATAAAATATTAAATATATTATATAAATATTTCATTAATATAATTATATAATATTTACTTTTTTATTTATTGGAATAAAACACACCATTGCACATTTAAATACATTTTCCGAAACATGATTCCTTTTATTTTAAAACGGGTTTTAAATTCAATTATAATTATTTAGTAAAATAATTATGTGTAAAAAATAATTTAATAATTCAATTAATCTTATTCATTCCTTCTATTATAATGGATATGTTATAATTGTCTTATTTAAATAATTGTAAAAATAAAATTATGTTTCATAGAAACTCAATGTTGCACGTAAAGCATGATAAGTTGGTGTTTCATGTGGAACAAGCTTAACTTGTTGTAGACTATAACACATGACATCAAATAAATATATTTCATTCAAATTATGGTTTATAAAACCCCATGGTGTTAGAGACGTGATGATTTTTATTGGTTAAATTGAAGTTTAAGGAACATGTGACATATTAATTAGACATGTTATTGGGGCTCGAGTTGACTCGCATGTGATGAAAGTAGTATTGGTTGGCATAAGGATTCAGGTGACTTGAATGAGGAAATGGTTGGGAAACTGAAGTTTCTCCAAGTATGAAAGATCATGGTTGTATAGTTTCACACTGATGTTGGACAAGGTACGTAAATGATTCCTTGTGGCTTTTGAGTACTAGTGAAGTAGGTTATATACTTTTTATGAGTTAACGCTATTTATTTATGTATGCATACACTATTATAAATATGGATATAATATGGTAACACATTAGTGGTGGCCTATTTAATTCATACTCACACCCTATATGGGCCACTCGATACCCTTGTAGGATTTATGGTTGTGATATTAGTTAAGGGTATATGATCATGTATTGGACCATAGTGAGCAGGGGTGTGTTGGTGTAGAGGATGGTTGGAAGATGGAACATGGGTGTATTTCTAAATCAATCTAGAGTATCTTTGGAATTTTTAGTATGCAGTTTTTTTATCAGACTCTGAGCGATCTTTCATTGTTTTTATGACTGAAATGGAATGTGTATACTCTATCTAATATGTATGAATCTATTTATTTTTATCATTATTTTCATTATATATTATTAATTCCAATATATTTTATAGTTTCTTATAAAGTTATGGAATAGTAAGAACATTACTTTTAAATCGTCACTATAGTGTATAGACTCCCCACTATCACCTAATTATACCCTCATTGCTACTCAAAAGCCTTTTACATATGGGAGGTGTTCCTAAGGCCCAGTGGCCCTCTAGCCAAGAGAATCAGTTATATGAATTCTGGGTTGAGGCACTACATTATTAGTGAAGATATTTCTTCTATAGTGGATGTTATTTCCTACTGGGATGTATGATAATATCTATAGAAAGGATATTTTTTGTGTTATAATGAAATAGGGTTCATGGGTTTGTGAGGAGCGATTGATCCTTCAGTGAAAGAGGTTTACATGTAGTCTAAGACTCACATTAATGTCTAGTTTAAACTTTTACTGACCATATGATGATTATTCCATGAAGATAACTACATGAAATAGTGATCCATTAGTAGAAAGTGTTTTTATAAGACTCTTGATGGGGTTTTTTTACTATAGTTGGAGCTTTATCCCTTTTCCAGGATGAAGTATTTATAAGGATATTAGAAACTCTATAGAGAATCATGGCTATATTTTAGTATTTTTTTAGGACTATAGACCTCACAAGGTTTTCCTTGTATATTGTTTGCTGTGAAATTATTTTAGATAAGTGGTTTATGTTGAGATTCATTAGGAAACTTTATCAAGGTATTGTTGTCTTTTCATGAATAACCACCAATACATGAAATCACAAATAGGAGGGCATGACGCCAACCCTAAGATACTCTCCTCCCCCGGAGATGACGGAGGCCCTTGCATCGGCCCATCCCCCCTCGGGGGGGGAGCTTCATTTCCCATCGGGAGAGTAGGGCCAAAATTTATTCCCTTCTCAAACTGGGATTTTCTCCCTCCAATCCTGAAATCTACATTAATCCCTAAAGTTTTGTATCTCATTAATGGCCTCCCTAGTCTTTATATTTCGACCTCTGAATTCTCAAAAACCTCTGCCCTCCTGAATCTCACGTTGGTTTCTCGCTTCAAGATTAGTAGACCTTCAGTTGATGCATTTGACAGGTTTATCTTTGGCACATGGTATCTCCAGGAAAGAGAGATTGTTGGATTGATTGACAGTCGCCACATCAAGATTTGGTTTGAATCGAAATCATGCCTTATCAAGGCCTGGTCGAGTGCTTCGTGTACAGTCAATGGGTCCATGTTATTCCTCTTTCTATGGTCCTTCAAATTCCATACGAATCAGGATTTTCCATCTACTTCGGTTTGGATAAGTTTCAAAAACCTTCCACTATTTGTTCAAGAATCATTCTCTTATTATATTTCTAGGTAATCTCATAGGTATATTTTTCTGGTTAGATAGTCGCACCGAAGCTGTTTGTCACCTGATAAATCCTAGGGTCTGTGTGGAATTAGATTCATCTTAAATTCCTTTTGATTATGTTGGGATTATGATTGGAGAAGATTATAGGTGCAAGTAACGGGTCATCTATGAGAGTTGGACAGACTTCTTCTCCTCATGTAGTCGTTTATGTCATGCTTTAGAGGTTTTCTATAAGGGTCTCCTTGTAAAATATTTCTGTTGTTGGGGAATCTAGTCTACAACAAGGAAGTAGGATAGTGTTAAGGGTAAAGATCCTGAAGTTAGTGTGGAAGAAAGCCCAAAACAGAAGACAACTGGTGAAGGAAGTGTTAGGTAATTTCAGTCACTGAGGCTGGTGGAGAAGGACCCCACGAAAGGTGATCATAACAGATCAGTTGAGGTTATGCATGGGTAAGAATCAGGGAGAATGCTATGGTGCCCTAGGATAAAGTGGCTGAATCATCCAAACCTGAGGGAGGCTCATTATAGTAGGATGAGGTTCGAGTACAAACCCAGGTGATGGGGAGTAAGGATACAATGGAGTATGAGGCAGACGGTGTATAGGATCTCCCTACTGAGGCATCTGGTTCAGATAGTGTTGGCTCGAGGAGGGGAATGGAATCAAAAATGGAGGTCATCCATCCAAGTGATGGGGAATTTTCCCAAGTTAAGGACACTAGGAGTGATGGAAGACAAGTAGTGGGTGAGACCCAAGTGGCAGGTTTTGAAGAGGATCCTAGAAGATCCTCTTCTGGGGATGTGGTCAGAGGTAGTGGGGACCTGCACAAGGGAAGCTAGGGGTCTTCACTGGATTTGGAGTCCCATAACTCAGATGGTAATAAAGGGTTTTATTCTTCAGGGAACCAATATTATATTAAAGTGAAGAACAACTTTGATGTCCTTGTTATAACTGGGGAGTGTGTGGAGGGGACCATTGTAGCCAGTAAGAGTATTTCTATATGGGAAATCATCTCGAAGAGTAACAGGAGTAACAGGGGAGAAAGGGTAAGAAGGACTACTCCTCCTTTCCACCCCCTTGAAGATTCCGTCAACAAAATATATAATGGATTAGAAGATGGAATGCAAGGCCATGTGTTAGAAATCACCTGGCCATCATGAATATTCCTTGGATTTGATTCTGATTTCGGAGGATGAGGTGACTGAGTAGGTACTGTTTCTCAATGCCTCTGAAGAAGAAGTGGCCAAGATGATGGGTCGAGGAATTGAAATGTATCTAAGTGAGGTAAAATATTCTTGGGTTGAAAAACTAGACATGATACTATTTAGGGGTTTCAATTAGGGGATGATCAAACTCGAGGATTATATAGAGTTCTGGGATAATCTGACCTCTGTATTTGAGGTCTTGATAAGTGAAGATCTGCACACTCAGCTAACCGCTATTTCATGGATGTTTTTTTGGGATATGTATTCCTGAAGAATTATATTTTTCTTCAATGATTCTACTTTAAACATTTCTATTTAATACTTGGTTTCTCAATTTCCCTAGTTCTTGAGATGAGGTTTTCATTCTCAGTTTGTATGACTGGATATGTTTTGGGTGTTCTAATTCCTAAATTTTACATGGTTCTACATCAGATGGAGTTCAAATAATTAGGTTTTCACATCTTCATAGAACTTGGAGTGGAAAATTGATAGGGTATGGCCTGGGCATTAGTTCCGTGCCCGTGTATCCTTCCACGAGACTGGTTGTTGAGTGCTCATGCCTTGTTGGGGCCTACTCATGATGTAGATGATGGGGTGAGGCAGGACTTTTTTTGTTTGGGGTATTCTTGGGTATTGTTTTGGTGGATTTTATGGACACGGTGGTTCTCAATTTTCCATTAAAAGTGATTCAATAATAAAATAAAAAACAATTTTCAGTCAGAATAACCACCAATGATAAAGACTCGTAAACAAGAAATAATAGTTGTGTATTATTTATAGGGATGCAACCTATCTTTGGAAGCATGATAAAATTTTTTTTGAGGATAGATATAGTAGTGTTGTGGATGGATATAAATAGAAAATAGAGTAATAAAATTAGAGATTTTCATATTGAAGGTAGTGTCCTTTAATGTATCACTTATGGTTGGGAATCGGTTGGTGTAAGAGTGTATGGAGATAGATGATGATATGATTCTCTCCCATTATCACTACCTTCAGTTAGTTATTTTTTTAATAGTATTTTGGTAGTTTTATTTATTTGAAGGTTCATGTTGTGGTTAGATATGGTCTGGAACCAATAGATACGGTTTAAATTTTGATTCATGTCCTATTTTTGGGCCATCATATTGGATGGTGTGGGTGAAAGTTATTCTTTATACATCATATTTTCAAGTATTATATATTCCAATACCCCTATCCAAACCCTTATCATCTAGGTATTTTCCATTGATGGTGATTTATAACCCAGTAGTGAGTGGTATTCCCTCAACTATGGTGAGAAGATCCCACACTCAAGGAGTTGTTATCAACTACCCATCATATGATAAGAGTGAATATGTGCCCTATGTGCATGGATGAAAATTAACTTCTTGTGGATGTGGATAAAATCATAAGTACTCAAAAATGATTAAATAAGGTTGTCCCTTGATGATAATTTGACATATACTTCGGCTTTCATTTAGGGGGTGGAAATATAGTGTTTCTATGTTAAATGATGAAAACCCTTGTGAAATTTAGAAGAAATGTGGGATGAATCCTTCTAGGTTTCAGGTCAAGGAGGATCCTACTTGGAATTTGAAAAAATGTCACAAAATATCAACTAGATTAAGATTTGTGTATTAATTTCCTGTCCAATGAGTTTTGGATAGATGGATTACTATAGATTATCCCTCATGAGGTTGAAACCATAGTGATTGATGGGATCTCAGTGATGCAGTAGTGGCATGGTGGTTAATTATTCATTTAGTGGACTTTAAGTATTTATGATGGAAAAGTATAATGAGTAGCAAGATTTAGTTCAATTTATTCTTTCCTATAGTGGGGGATTTTACTCACTATTGATTGACAAGGGTGTCCTCCACACTCTTCTCATGGGTTTTAGAGACCCATAGTGGTGATTTTGGAATAGTGGTCCTATGTGGAAAGAATATCTTAGTTGATAGTATTAGGTAATGGACCGCAGTTTAGTGTATTTAGTGGATCCTTACAGGTGTTCCCATCAAAAGTAAATGTGGAGGGGGGTGAGGTTTTCATGGGAGTTTTTGGATTTCAATTTCTCTTGTTTAACAGCTATTATCCTGGGTTCTTGAGCCAACAAAGAAGGGTTATATAAATAGTTAGGACTATTGGATTCAAATTGTTGTTTATTGGGCCTCCTAAAATGAATTGGAGTGATTTTAAGAAGTTTGATGATTTTAGTGTTGTTATTTATGTTCTCATATATATTTTCCTAAAAAATAAATGACATCACAACTAGACTATCATTGAATGAGTATGTGAAACATGTAAGAGATTGGGACATGGAAGAGAGATTCATGCAGGTGTTGAGTTGGGAAAAGAAGACTTATTTTACTTTTATGCTAAAAAATATTAACATTAATGTCTATTCATGGAGTGTGGGATATGTTGAAAAAAATAATGAAGTTTTTAAGTATAATAATACCTTGAAACTCTTAGGATGTCAGTTAAAAATATGTTTAAGTGCCCAATGGAGGATTTTATCATAGTTGGATTTCTTTCATATGACAGCCATAACAAATACTCTTTAAAGTTGATCGTTTAGGTACTCAAAATAATGGTAAAACATTTTATGGATAACTTTTATATGTTTGTAAATGGTTTTTGTTTTCACTTTGTCCAATTTGATAAGATAACCTTTGGATGATTAAAGGTTTTGGGAAGAGATGATTAGAAATACTCAATTAGGGTGTATGTTTTTTTACTGAGGAGGTTATTTGAAATGATCAATAATTAATAATTATGGGGTTGGGAAAGGGAGTTTCTTCCCTAGTCAATGGGCTATAGACCTTACATAGGTTCAGGGTCCTATAGATGAAATAATTCCATGTCATGGTAGGTAGACATAAAAATAGGGTTATTTATAATGATTCCTTATTTATTAGCTCTATATATTTTCATTTCAAGTATATAAATGTTTAATATTAAGAAGGATATAGATGCTTTGGTTTTCCCCTAAAAATTATTTACTCAATTAGAGAGTTAAAGATTCTCAGGACCTCTTCAGGGGGGATAAAATGGTATATTTACCCTAATTTATAACCTCGGAATTTTTTTGATAGTTTCATTTATACTATGGTGTGGATTTTAGCATCATTATGATCTTACATTGAATTTAAATTATTGGAATTATTAAACAATAATATATTAACAGTAGTATAGTAATTTTATTCTACATGTATGTATTTATAAGAAATGTTTTTATTCTTGAAAGGAACATCAGAAAGAGAAAATTATTCAATGTTTCAGTCTAGAATATGTGTTTTACCCTAGGTTAAATGTGATATTAATTTGGGGCCACAGGGTATCCCATCACTGTTGTAACACACTATATTCAATAATAGTTAGAATTTCTCTCTAAAAAACAATAATATAATTCACCTAACATTATTAAACAATATGATTAAAACCTAAGTTCTTATATTTTATAAATTTAATTTTATGAAATTAATTTAATTTTTAATTAATCACATCAAAATTATCATAGGGTGAAATTTTTAGATTCTATAGAAATAGTTATTTTTGGATGAAGAGTGAAAATAATAATTTTATAAAAAATTTCACGTTTATGAAATTATAATGATATAATGATAAAATTAAAGATTGTAAAATATTTTTCATTGAAAATATATATTTATATTTGTTAATATGATTTATATAAAAATATATTGTTCATATTATTAATATATTCTTACCATTTTATAAATCCAAGTAATGTTATTTTTCATATAATGTTTTTTTCTCTCAGAATAAATTATTTAAAAGTTGACTTTAGGTTTTTGTTTAGTTTAAAATAAAAATAAGTCTCCTTTATTTTTAAATATAAAAAAACTACTTCCATTTTATTCAAAATTATATATTAGTTTATAATAAAATCATGTTTATGCTTAAAACAAGCATTTTTCTAAAATGGTTTTCGTTGTGTTTTATGAAATTATATTAAAATTAATTTATGAAAATTATATAAATTAAATATTTTAAAATTTATTTAACATTTGGAATTATAATAATTTATATTATTTAAAAAATTCAATATAATTTTTTTTCATAATGAATTGTAAAAACCATAAAAATTTGTTACCACATTTAGGGTAAAATGGGTTTACTGGGGGTTAAATTAATATATATGGGAAAAAATAAAAATTAATCTTATATAAGTCATATTTTATGAATATATTTCATCCTTATATTATCATAAATTTTAAGTCGTTTCCATTGGGTTCCACTTTCACTAGAAAATTACTTTATATTTTTTAAATCTTATAACTAATTCTATGTGTGTCCCTCCCTTCACTTATAAAAGGTAACCTCTTATCCACCCTTATTCAAAAACTTTTATCCCAATATATTGGAAAATACCTGATCAAAAAACCTTCATAAATTCCTTCCATTCATTATTTATCTTCTTTTCTTGCCCTATCTTCATTCTATGAAGTCTTAAAGTATAGGATAAAGGAGGCCAATCAAAAAAGAGGTAATTGTCTTACCAGAATATTTAAAATTTTATTTCTTATTCTAATTAATATAAATCTTTTGTTTAATTCATAAAATAATTAATATTGTATCATAAATTTCCTTATATTTTATTATGACTATGGTATAACCATTTTACACCTCTTTTATGTAGGAACCCAACCCCAACAAGACCAGAGTCGGTGTCTACTACCATTACATTTTCATGATTACAAGGAAATGCAGCTCGAAGGACCAATCAATTTAATATTATCGGTAAATTGGATAAATACATAATTTTATTACTAAAAATTAGTACAATAATTAAAAAGTAATTTTTTAAAGGATAACTTTACTTCCACTTAGCATATCCGTGCATGTCCTTCTAAGTATACTTCCTTGAATCCTTAAAAAAGAATACAAAATAAGGGTTCTATTAAATGCTCAATAAGGGTAATGTATAATTGAATGAATAATATATTAATGAAACTAATCAATATGTAAAGGTAATAACTTAAAACACATTCCATATAATCAATAAATTTAGGAGAAAGTGCATAAACAATATGGAAAAGAAAATAACTGAAAACATTCCCCATTTAAAAAACTAGACAAGGGATAATCAATATATAAGGGAAGATAACTTAAACACAAACCGTTTAATAAAGTGAAATTATAATGAAATTCATCCATATATTTTATCATTGAGAAAATAACATGGTTAAAAAATACTTAATCAAAATGAAGGCAATGTTTAATTATTGTACATCATGTCTCAAGAACTTAAAAACATCTTCTATCAAGATCTATCCTCCATATAGTTTAAAAGTACTAGTATAAACATATTTAATTTTCACAAATAATATTTCTCATAATAACTTATCAATTCATCTAGGTGCTATATAAAGTTTGATCCCACCCATGGCTGCATGTACATAGCATTCTTCATATCAAGTAATTGATTTAATTAATTAATAGTATGCCTTGTCAAATGTCTGTGTTGAATAAAGAATATGGATTTATCAATATTTTTCCAGACAATAAAATAAATATAAAATAAAACACCGTATATAAAATTATTATATGGTTTAGTCAGCAATAATATACTTGATAAATGATGTGGATAATTAGGGTAAATTTAATGCTTAATGGGCATTGTAAATTGAATATTTCTAGGGTGATATGAAAATTATTCAAGGAAGTGAATTTCAATACTGTCCTTGGAAAAGTCAATCATAAACCATTTTTAAGAAGAATAAGAATGGTATCAATACAAAATATCCCAAGTGGATTAAAATAAATGGTTTTTGTCACTAATGAATGGAAATAATATAAAAATAATATTTAAAAACTTTATATAGGAAAACATCCTTTTATTTTTGAAAAATATTGAAAATAATATTCTATGATAAACACTATTAAAAAATTTTGATTAAAAATAAAAAATTTAAACATGAAAAGGATTATAAAAATAAATTATGGCTGTTGAATCTCTATAAATCGTATGAGGTAAAAAAGAACATTCCTTTTACTAGGTAAAAATGTTATAAAATTTCATTTTTCAGAAATATACAAGAAGATTCCTTGGAAAAAGAATTAAAATACAAAAAAATTGACAAATGTATTTAATAAATCATTTTGAAATGGGTAAAAACATGTTTGAAATCATTTTTATAATCAATGGTTTTTAGAGGAGAACATATTCTCTCACTAAAGACAGAAATGAGGTTGAGTTTTCTTAAAAACTTTTCCTAAAACACTTTTAGTACCAATTACTGAAAAAATTGTAATATTTCAGGTAATATTTCATTAATTATCATATGATAGTAAAATCAAAGGGTTTATTGATCAATTTTTATATAAATATTTTTAATGGAATTTCAATAATATGCAATCTTGATTAGAATGATATTTTGAAATAAACCCTTAAAATGGTTTTAACATTGATGTGAGAAATACTAAATGAATAAATTGTGTGTATAAAATGTACATAAACATAAAAATAGTTTAAATACAATAATATATAGTTAAATTCATTATACACATAATCATATAATATTAATGACAATGAGTAAGTAATATAACCCAATAAAAAGGAATCAGATATTAAATTTCATTACCACTTGGAAACATTATGTTAAAATCCCTTGAGATGAAATAATTCAAATTGAAACTCAGAATACAATTAATAATGATTTATGTTTTATATTAAATTTCAAACTTGAATTATTTTCACCATATATAAGAAATTATGTTCACAATGAGAGAGTATTTCTGAAATAATGGAAATTGATTCTAAGTCCTTAGAACTTGGGTAACTTTGGAATTATAATCCACAAGAAAGAAATAACTTCATATGAAAAATTAAATATAAAAAATATAAAGTTATTCATGATATTAAATACAATATCGGTAGTTTATACACCACATAAATAATTAAGTGGTAAAAATGGTGTATGCCTCAGGGAAAGAAAAGTGAGACAAGAATCACTTACATTATGTTACCTTTTGAGTGAACATCCTTTAACTTATTGTATCATTGATTTATGAATTTAAATAAATTATTCCAGAACTATATTAATATTTATAATATCATATATGATCTTCTTGTAATATTTTATTACATTTTTTTAACAAACGTTTATTATTTTCACCGTTTCGGGTGCAAATCGCCTAGTTTTTCAAGTACATTTTATCTTTTTATTTTTCTTATTATTATAGAGATCATTATTTAAACATCTATATGAATTAAACCATTATTTGATTATTATATATATTCAGTATAAAATTATATATAATAATCCATAATATTTAGAGATAAAAATGAAATGCACTATTCATTGTAAATACCCAATCTTGACGTACATGGACATTACATTAATTTTGAGAAATACTTAATACATGACAAAAAAAGACGCCCAAAGACTATACTATTTTTTTAGATTTGGAAACTAGAAAAAATAAGAAACTTACACATAAAACATCAAAATCGTCTTCTTCTTTATCCTTCATAACTAGAACCCCTTTTGACACATCTTACTTAATATACTTCTTCAAATATTGGTGGAAACGAAACATTAAATGGGGTGATCTTAGATGATCAGTAAGGTTAAGAATTGAAAATATCTTACAAAACATAAATATAACAATGTAAAAACATGAACCATACTTTTGAAAAAAACATACCACATTTAACATATACCAAAATCTTGAGTCATGAAATAAATTTTTTTAGTTCATAAGGCATAAATCATAATGGAATCATGAACAATGAAAAAATCGAATTGGAATAAAACATGGGATTGTTGAAAAAATTAAACACGTAATATTTTTTCTATACTATCAAAGGCATTGCTTCTAAGACCATCATAGTGGACAAATTCCATTACTAAACTGGGTTTACTTATCATTCCAGCCATATATTACTGAACCAGATTTACATTTCATTCCATCCCTATATCACTAAACAAAATTACATTTAAATATTTCAATTTATATTTCATGATATATAAATCATTACCCAATGTATTAGAGGAAGATATTTGTCCCACCAATCTCATAATTAAATCTTTCTTACATCTTCCACAAAAACATTAACCATTAATCATAGAATAACCCATGGAACAAAAAATGGGTTTCTTAAACATGATTCCATCATAATCCATATAAAATAAATAGATTTTATAAAAAATAAATTATAAAAACAATAAAATTAAATTAATAATAGGGATAAAAACATAACCCTATTTCATCTTAGATGTAAAATAATTTTGATAAAATACATGAAATTAATTCTTGAGGAAAATATCCTTTCTTCTTCCAAAACGTTTCTTTTCTCAAAATTCCATGCCATTTTTAAAGAAAATAATTTATTTGAAAATAAATTTGAAATATTGTAATATAATATTTTTGTAAATATGGCTTTATGAAGACATAAAAATCTTTTCATGTTGTATAAGTTAAAAAAACATTATCCTCATACTTCTATCAGAAAAGTCAAAAAGTACCTTGTACCCAAAAAACACCAAAAGATTACTTTCATATAATTTAATAAAAATATACCAATGTGTAAAATTGAATTTAAAACATTGTAGAATAATAATAACAAATAAATATTATAGGAAACAAGGATGTGGATGATAAATATTCCTCATCAAATACTTATGTATAAACAATCTCAAATAATAATGAGATTGTGAAATTACTGATTAACATAGGTATGATATGCTTAGTATGTTTCTAAACCACCTATATAATTATTTAAATAATGCTATTTACTTATTCCACATTCATAATCATTTTTATAATATCATATATGATTATATTATCATCCGTTTGTTAGTAACATTTCATTGTCACTCGTTATTCGGATAGTAACTATTTTACGTTCTTATGAAAGTTTTATCAGATAAGTTCATCTTCCACTTATTATGTTATATTTATATAATTTAAAGAATTATATTATTATAATATATATCATATTTATTCATTAAATTCACATATATAATCGTTTTTCATTGAAGTTCATGTAGAATGAATTGCATCGCATCGTGGAGATGGTAGGTCGTACGTACACACGAGCGATGATATCATGAACTTAATGGTTAAATAATATAGAATTGAATTTTATATTATTTATAAAGAATTATTATCATGTCACATTAATTATTTAAATCCATTATACTCATCATTATACCCATCCAAATTAAGTATTATGGAATAATAAATTACACCCCAGCGTGGAGACGGTAAGCCGTACATACGAACGAATGTTGGTATTGTTATTCGTACGATAGATAAAAGGAGGTATAAGGTTGTCCCATAATTATAATTAAATATAATCATGTATAATATACTATATTTATTACTTTATTATGTAAACCACATAATATGAAAAAGTATTAGATGAAAATAATTTTTAAAAAGATGATATAACAATTACCTATTTTTCAAGTATCCATTTTTTATATTCACAAAACATCCCCATATGATAGATTTATGCCAAAACTATGGAATATAAAAGGAAGTTAGTGATGTTGGGAGATTATTTGAGCATAATTTGGATGATACAAGGGTCATGAGAGGTGTTAGTAAGTAGGTAGATTTGGTAGCCTTTTATAATAGGAAGGAGGTTCACTTTAGAAATGTCTTGAAATATTATTTTATTATAAATTGATTTTCAAATTATAATAGCTCCAAAGTGATGTATTTATATTTTTATATAATTTTGGTTATAAATCCTCTCAACCAATAGGTTTTATATAAGTTTATGTCACAAAATTAACCATATCTTTTAGCTTTAACCCTTAGTTAAATAATTTATCTCTTACTATGTCTTCTAGTATTTTCATAATATATGGTTAATATAGTTACCATAAAATTCATAGAGAACCTCAATTGATTAATTCATAAAATTTGTAACATTATATTAATTTATTTTTCTGAATAATATATTTTTTGACTATTATATCATCTAATAAATAGTATTTGTCATAAAAAACTCATTTATGTCAATTTTGACACTATTTAGAAAATGATTTTTCTAAAAGTCATAACTACTTGATTCCTTCAAAATAAAAGCTTTGAAAAAAAGATAATAAGTCATAATAATCCATAATATTATTTTATGGCATCAAAAGTTTAAATTTACATTTATTATAATATTTATAATATAATTTATTTGAATATTTTATAATTAATGAAATCATTTCATCCTTATTGTTTCATCAATAAATTTATTTATATAATTTATAAAAATTATAAATAAAATAAAATAATGTGGGAAATATTTTTATGTTTTTAATTAGTATTTATAATCTAATATATCATTTATATAAACCGAATTAATTTTTTTCTATTTAGTAGATACATGTTTATGTTATATTTCATGTTTATTTAAATTATAAATTATAAAAGGTAGTTGTCACAACCAAGTGGCTCCATGGGGTCCTAAAATTGACCCAAGGATGATCATAATCAGACATATCTCATAAAATATTGTTATGACATGTGTTATGGTAGTTTTATATTATTATAATATTATTTTTTACCCTTATTTTCCTGATTTACCCTTTAACCATGGTAAATAATAATAATTACTAAAGTTACAATTCATAATGCAGGGTACCTATTTACACAGTTTTGACCTTATTATTCTAAATATAAAATTCATTTTTCAATTTTCAAAATATATAAGTTTCTTTAATTAATTTAATATTAATTCTCGTTGTCAAAACCAGAAAGTGGGTTTTTAAGAAGTAAAAACTCTCAAAAGATTGACATTGTTTATGTCCAATTTAAAAGTGAAATTACTTCCAATGACCAACATTGGATTAAATGATAAAAAATAATCCCATAATAATTTAAAACCAACTAAAAAGATAATATATCTATATAAATAAATTATATGAAAAGGCAATTTTGAATTAAAATGAAGTATTTTTCTCTATTCATTAAAATATGAATTTTATCAAAAAATACAAAAATTTCAACAAAGTTAAATATCTATGTCCTTGTTCAAAATAATAATTTTATTATGTCAAATATAACTTATAAAATTGTCCAAATACTATATTTAAAAAAGGGTTCTCTATCAAAAGGTGGTAAAATTATTTTTTTTGAAAAATACTTCTATTATCTATAAATGTGAATTTGTTATTATATCATATCTAGAAAATATATAAGTTGATTTTAAAACATTATATTGAATATAATACATAGAAATTTCACTAATAAAATCCTTAAATGTTGATTTTATTATTTCATATACTCACTTATTTTCATTTAAATATTTTTTTAGAAGGAAGTTAATAATATTCATACCCACCACTATAATAACAAGGTTGTAATATTTAGTTATCACTTATACTCAGTCTGGGATGAAATGAGTTTTATCTAAATAACTTTAAATTGTTTGTAATACTGGCCGAGAATAGTGTTTCATATACCTTAAGCTAATACGGTGTTCCCTATAGTGCAAGGTAATATTAGTGTAGTGTATAACACAAGACATCAAAGAAATTAAAAAAAATATATCTCATAAAATCTCACGGTGTTACATTATACCCCCATTAAAATGAAATTTTCCATCAAAATTCATCAGGTTTATAAAAGGTTTAAAAATTAAAAGTTTCTTTTATATAAACCCACATCGTAAAAAATAATCTTAAAACATCATTAAAAAAGGAAAGTTAGAAACATAACGGTTACACAAATAACTCATCATTGGGTTTCCACATAGGAGAACATAGGTGGGAGGTGAAATCTTGGATATATAAGAAAAATTTAACCATCATGTTCTAATGGATAGTGATATAGAACAATGTTGGGAGAAAGTTAACAACCAGAAAGCCTTAAATATATAATGATTTAAGGGACCATCGGATTTATCAGATAAGAAGGTACTAAGATATCATTTTTGGTTTTAAAGATCCTTTCCCTAAAGATGAATAATTTTTCATGAATATAAATACTTATTTGATTTTGGTACAATCTCACCACTGCTTGTTCCTTCAACAATTTCCACTTCATCTCTTATTTAAAGAAATGAAGTAGAATTTTTTATTCTTGAAGTGTTAGCCGATCATATGATGGAATGATAGGTCATTCCATATGTCTCTACATAAAGGTTATCATAAGAAATAAAATATAAATAAGTCCACCTTTTGTGAGATAATATATTAATCTAAAAAAATTAAATAGAATATAAAATATACTATCCATAAATGGATAAACTTACAATCCTTCCAAAAATTGAAAATATACAACTTTAGAAAGAGGTGAACTAAATAAGCTTATCATTTATCTCCCATGTCTCGTAGGGTAGTTCTTGGTTGCCACGTTCCAGACATGCGAATACTATAATCATGTATTCTCTTAAAACATGATAATAACATGAATTACCATATAACCTTAGTGAAAAAATCAATATGTCAAAATTAACCCTTTCCAAACACCAAAAATACCAAAAAAATCAATATACACAAACCATGATATCACTTTTTCCTTATATCAGTCTTAAGGTCATTAATACTATCAAACATCTCATTATATCCTTATCCATTCACTATACACATATCATGTTCTTTATCAAAAAATCTATCACTTTTCATGGTTACTAAAACCATATATTTATGGAAAACCACAATGCACTAATACAAACAAATTCAAATATTCCATAATAATATAAAAGATATTCTACAACACTATTTTGGAATCCAATTACAAAAACACTTATTCATTCCACAACTTCGTTATCATACTCAAAATCACCAATAGTGATCATATGTGATTTTCCTTTGTCATTGTCCTTAAAGAAGTTGTTTACATCGATAATCATTCATAACTGTTGGATTAGAGAATTAGATAGCATAATTCCCCCTCTCCTTGCACTTGTAGCATTGAAGTGTGGTTGGTGTGTTCTCAATTGTGTTTTCTCTATTCACGTATTTATCAACCTTTTTCTCATTACTTCGGCACTCAAATGTTTAATGACCATATTTTCCACACTTAAAACATTTTCTATTCCATTTTATACAATCTTCATCATGCTTTTTTCCAAACTTGAGCATAAAGAAACATTTATCTTCTTTTCACAGTTTCTTTGAGATTTTCCCTTGAACTCCATCTTTAATTTCTTATCAAAACTATGAGATTGATATGTAACACAAACATAAATTTCTACCTTAATAGAAAAACTCACAATCACTTCATAGATACTAATGTCTATTATAGCTAATTTCCTTAAAAACATGGTTTTAATCCACTGAATAATTGATCAACTTTAATTTCAGGTTGAATGACAAAGCCATAAGCATACCTTAGAATTCTTGTAAAATTTTCCTCATATGTACCAACATATTCAACATCCTTTTTCTTAATCTTAAGGAAATACTTTTCAATATTTATTACTATAATTCGAGGAAGGTAGATATTGAAAAATAAGTTCCTGAACTCGTCCCATTCCATGGATTCAATTTCATCTTGCTTCCTTGTATTCTTGATTAGAGTCCACCACTAGTCTGTTTTTACTTCTAAACGATAAACAACCAAAATGACTTTTTTCATGTTCCAAATAGTAGAGTATGAAAAATATATTTTCAATGGTACTGATCTATTTTTCAACAATAAGTGGATCAGAAGACCCACTAAAATAAGGTGTATGTTTCCTCATGAAGTAATCAATAGAATGTTCTTCCCTTCTCTACTCATTTAGAAGTCTATAATAATTCAATGTCTATATAAGTATAGAAATATGTTTTTTCATTCCATATCCCATAAAATTTTCTTGTTCAGAAGGACAATCATTGCATTTCCCAGTGCATTGATCATTAACGTGGTTCATTGAGGTTCCAAACATTATCTAAAACGGAAAAAGAATAGTGTTAGAGAAAAAAACATCATACTTGGAAAACAAGATAATCAAGGGGGTGTACATTAAATATCTAAAATATTACGTTTAATCCTAGGTTATTCATGATTGTTACCATAATTCTTGGATTGTAACCTATAGTTAGACCTAACCTTAGGGACATCCCTAGACATAGATTAAAAATATCTCTAGGTATCACACTAAAGTTTTTACATCCTAGTTTCCAAAGGTTAACTAAACTTTCACTCTGATAATAACTGTAAAGAACCTAGCATGACGTACGTGGAAATTGCATTACTATTTTGGAATACTTAATACATGACGCAAATAGATACCCAAATATCGTATTATTTTTGTGTCTTTGGACACTAGAAAACATAAACAACTGGTTTATAAAACATTTACATCATCTCATACTTTATCCTTCTTAACTAGAATCCATTTTTGACACATCTTACATAATACCCTTCTTCAAATCCTAGGGGAAATGACACATGAAAAGGGGGAGCTCACATGATTAGTAAGGGTAAAATTGTAAAATATCTTAAAAACATAGACATAATAATGTAAAAACATAAACATAAATTTTTGAAAAAAACATACAAAATTTAACATATAACAAAATCTTGTGTTATGAAATAAATCTTGGTAGTTCATAAGGCATAAATCATAAGGGTATCATGAACCCTGAGAAAATATCATTGGCATAAAACATGGAATTATGGAAAAAAATAACCATATAATATGATTTCTATAGTATCTAAATAATTGCTTCCAATAACATCATAGTGGCCAAAGTCCATTACTGAACTAGGTTTACATGTTGTTCCATCCATGTATTATGGAACCAGATTTACATTTCTTTTCAGCCTTGTATCACTGATTAGGATTTACTTTATATTCTAGTAATTTATATCTCATGATATATAAATCTTTACTCAATGAAATGGAGGTAGATATAGTTACCACCCATCTCATAATTAAATCATTCTGAAAATTTCCACAAAAACATAAACCATTCATCATACCAAAACCTAATGACCAAAAAAATGGGTTTCTTAAACATAATTCCATCATAATCAATATAAAATATATGGATTTCATAAAATTAAATTCTTCATAAATATATTAAAATCAATGTAATAATAGGGATAGAACCATAACCCAATGTCATCTTAGATGGATTTTTTTTTGATAAAATACATAAAATTAATACTTGAGGAAAATATCATTTCTTCTTAAAAAATATTTTATTTTCTCAAAGTGCCATGAAATTTTAGAAGAAAATAATTTATTTTAAAATATAATTGGAATAGTTTAAAAGAAAATTTATGGAAATAATTAATTATAAATATGTAAAAATCCATTCATGTCATATAAGTTAAAAAAAATATTCTCCTCATACTTTTGTCAGAAAAGTTTAAAAACATCATATCAAAAAACAAAAAAATATTCCTTTCATACTGTTTAATAAAAATTGACTAATGGGTAAAATTTGCTTTAATAAATTGAAGCAGAATAAAAATAATATTACATACTATTGTATATATGGATTTGGATGATAAATATACCCCAGTAAAAGGATGAATGGTCCAAGGGGCTTTTGGGTTAGCTCAAGAGATGATTAGTGTGATTAATCAGGAGACGTTTAGGAGTAATGAAGTCATTAAATTGGAAATGAACAAGGCCAGCGATAGGGTCGAGTGTAGTTTTTTTTTCAAACCCCTTTACTACATGGGTTTCTCCTAATGGGTGATTAATCAGTTCTTTCGATGTTTCATCTCAGACTGGATGACAATCTCTTTCATGGGTATGAAGTTTGATTTCTTCAAGGCTGTCTGCGGTCTAAGATAGGAAGATCCCATCTCACCCTCTTTATTTATTTTTGCAGAGGATGTGTTGGGTCGTTATATCCATAATTCCTCCATCTCTGGTAGGATTATTCTTTATCACATAAGGCATCTAAAGGTGGCATTTTCCACCTAATTTTTGCAGACGATACAGTCGTTTTTTTTAATGAAAGTAAGAGATCAATTAAAGGGGTCAACAGTGTTTTGGAAGCTTATTTCACTTGGAGTGGGAAAGTAATTAATAGGAATAAGAGTGCCTTCTTTTCACCTAGTAAATGTTCATACAAAAAGATAAGCTCACTGGAAAGCATGTTGGGTATGCATAAAGGGGCCATTTCTATGGAGTATCTGGGGGAACCCATGTCTTCGAAAAAACCTCATATTCATCATTTTGATAAGATTTTTTTATCGTATTATGGGTCAGATCCTTAATTGAAAGAATAGGTTTCTGTCATTCGGTGGGAGAATCACCTTGATCAACATTGTACTTGCATCTATGCATTTACATGTTCTTTCCACACTGAATGTACCAAAAAAAGGTTATTATGCGTATGGAGAGGATGATGACAACATTCCAATGCGACAATAATTTTGATGGTAAACACCAATGGGAATCAGGGAAGAGGCTGGCTAGACCCATCTCGAAGGGGGTCATCAACCTTAAATGGGTTTTAGGGAATATGAGGGGTCTTAATGAAAAGTTAACTTGGGAGATTCTTGAGGGGAAGTTGATGTGGGGAAGATACATGAAAGGAAAGTAATGGCATGAAATGCATATTCAGAGAGAAATACCTTCAACCATGAAGCAAATTATCTAGGCTAATATTGGCTTCCTTCAGTAGTATACCAGAAGAATCATTGGTAAGGGTGAAATTAAATACTGGCCTCATAATTGGGCGGGGTCGATTCTCAGTTTTTCAGTATGTCCCACCCAAAACATCACATTTAGTGAGGCTAGGGGTCACCCCAACTTCATCCAGGACACATTGTATGAGAACTAGAAGGTATTTCTTCATAGTATTGTTCTTAGAAATGACCCGGATAAATTCATTTTCATAGGTTCCTCTTCAGGGGTGTTTTCTGCGAGAGACTTTCTCAACTTTCAAGCTCACCTGAATGACTTGGATACTTCTAAGGAGATGATGTGGTGCAAGGATGTCCCCTTGAAATTCAATTTAATAGTCTGGAGGGTCAGGATTAGGAGGCTGCATACCGAGGAAAACATTCATAGGATGTGAATCAGCTTAGCCTACAAATGTAAATGTTGCAAGAAACCATGAATTGAGACCGTAAAACACCTATTTTTTTGGGAGAGAATGGACGTTTGCGATATGTGGGGAGTTTGGGAGTTTCACAAGTTGGATTTGGTAGGAGGTTTCTGTCGAGGTATTTCTTTAGCGCTGGTTTCAGGGGGTGGGAAACTTAGGTTCTGAACGAAATGCAAGATCCATCCTCCCTGTAGCGGGTTGTCGGAGATTATGGTCCTCTAGAAACGATGCAAGGAATAATGATTTTTTGGCATCCATCACAAGTATAATCCCTAAAAATAAAATAATAATTTTGGAATGACTCACTTGTGTAGGGGTTGGATGGATTCCTCATCCCTCAGATCTTTTAGGGATTCATCTTTCATACAGTGTTTGGCCACCAACGTGCGGCAGGGTTAATGGGTTTAGTGGTATCCTTCTCGTCAAGGGCTCAAGATCAATACTAATGGGTCCAGTATTATAAGGATCATGCACGACGTAGGGGTGATCCAGGACCATCATGTTTATGTCACTATGTGTTTTTTATCTTATTTTGATGGGGGTGACTCTCTCCATGCCGAAGCACTTTTTATGCTTACAAGGCTGCAACTATGCGATCAAAAGAATTTTCCCCTTGAGGAAGTTGAGACAGACTCAGTTATAATTCAAAATGCATTGATTGGTATTGGATCCACCCAATGACCCATATAATACAAAATCAAGAGATACAAGAGGCCATTGAACAATCATACAATAATTATCCACACTTGTCGTGAAGGTAATACTGTTGCTGATTTCTTGTCTTCTAAGGCGACCATTAGTGAGAGGATCTCCTTCTTTTCCATTCTCGGTTCTTTTCCTTCCGATGGGGTTCAATTCGTACAATCTAATTCCATTATTCTTCACTAATATAGACCTTTGTGAGCCATAATCATTTTGAAGTTGTATCTTGTACATAGTTTATTTTATTTTAAATAATTCAACAAAAAAATTTGGGTACTCTATAAACAATCTTAAATAATAATGATATTGTGAAATTATCACTTACGTTAGGTATGATATGCTTTGTATATATCTGAACATCCTTTATATAGATTTTAATAATGGTATTAACTAATTTCATAATCATAACCATTTTTATGATATCATATATGACTAAATTATCATCCCTTTGTTAATAACATTTCATTGCCACTTGTTATTCAGATATTAACTATACATTCTTATGAAAGTTTTGTTGGATAAGTTCATTTACCACTACATAAGATATTATTATATCATTTACAGAATTATATTACTATAATATATATCAAAAAATTTCATTCTATTCATGTACATAATCATGGTTTAATAAAGATCATGTAGAATGAATCGAATCACATCGTGGAGATGGTAGGCCATACATACGCACGAGAAACAATATCATTCACTTAATGGTTAAAAGGTATAGAATTAGATGGTATATTTTTTATAAAAAATAATTATTATGTCATAATAATTATTTAAATACATTATAATCATCATTATACCCATCGAAATTAAGTATTGTTGAATAAAAAATTACACCACTGTCCGGAGACAGTAAGTCATACGTACGCATGCATGGTGATATTATTATTTGTAGGATAGATTAAAAAGGTATAAGGTTGTACCATAATTTTAAAAAAATATAATAATATATAATATATTGTATTTATTACGTTATTATAGAAACAATATAATAGGAGGAAGTTGAAGAAGAAAATAATTTTGAAAGAGGTGATAAAATAATTACCTCCTTTTCGAGTATCTCTATTTGATTTGCACAAAAGGACTCCATAAGATGGATTTATGATCAAAGTGTGGCATCTATGAAGAATTTAGGGTTTTTGAGAGCTTATATGAGTATAATTTGGATGATCCAATAGGCTTGATAGGTGTGAGTAAGTGGGTAGATGTGGTGGCCTTTTATAAGAGGGAGGAGGGGCACTTTAAGAAATCCTTGAAATATTATTTTATTATAATTTTTTAGCATTATAATAGCTCCAAAGTAATATATTTGGAGGATAATATGATGATGAGTATAAATCATCTAAAAAAATAGTTTTAATACAATTTTAGGTCAAAAAATTAGCTTTATCGTTTAGCTTTAACCCTTAGTTAAATAATTTAACTCTTACCATGTATTCTTTTATTTTCATACTATATGGTTAATACAGTTACCATAAAATGCTAAGAAAACATCAGGTGGTTTATTAATTAAATTGGTAACATTATCTAAATCATTTCTCCAAATAATATATTCTTAAGACTATTATATCACATAATAAAATAGTATTTTTTATAAAAACACATTTATGTCAATTTTGACATTATTTCGAAATTTATTTTTGTTGATGTCATGACAACTTCATTCCTTAGAACCAGAATAATTAACTCAAAGATAATATTTTATAATAATCCCTAAAATTCTTTTATGGCATAAATATTTTTAAATTACATTTATTTTAATATTTATATTATCATTTATTTGAATATTTCATTAATAAGGTAATTATTGCATAATCATTGTATCATAAATGAATTTATTTATTTAAAGTCTAAAAATAATAAATTAAATACCATGATGTAGGAAATATATTTATAATTTATATTTATATTTATAGTCTAATAGATCATTTATATAAATAAAATTAAAATTGTTTTAGTTACGAGATACATGTTTATGTTATATTTTTATTTTCTTTAAATTAAAAATTATAAAAGGTCATTATCATAACCAAGTGGCTCCGTGGGGTCCTAAAATTGACCCAAGGATGCTCATGGTCAGACATATCTCATCCAATAGTATTATTACATGTGTTTGGGTAGTTTTATATTATTATAATATTATTTTTTTACCCTTATTTAGCTAATTTACCATTTAACCATGGCAAATAAAAACAATTACTAAAGTTACTATTCATAATGTCCAAATTTAAGAAGTTCCTATTTAAAAAAATTAGACCTTCTGATTCCAAATACGGAATCCATTTTTACAAACTCAAACCAGAAATGTTTCATTAATTAATTTAAAATAAATTCCTATTGTCAAAACCAGAAAGCGGGTTTTTAAGAAGTAAAAACTATCAAAAGATTGACGTGTGTTTATGTCCAATTTAAATATGAAATTACTTCCAATGACCAACATTGGATTAAATTATAAAAACATAATACAATTACACTTTAAAACCACTTAAAAGGGTAATAAATCCTTATAAATAAATTAGATGAAAAGACAATTTTGGATTAAAATGCTGTATTTTTTATTATTCATTAAAATATGAATTCCATCATAATAATATTAAAATTTTAGAAAAAGTAAGTTTTGATATACCTCTTCCAATGAAGAAGTTTATTATGTCAAATAAAACTTATAAAATTGTAAAAACTATATTTAAAAAGGGTTCTCCATCAAAAGGGGGTAAAAATATTTTTTTAATTATTATTTTAACCATAATATTGAATTTGTTCTTATATAATATCTAGAAAACAAATTATATGAATTTAAATCATTGAATTGAATATATTACAGATATATTTCACTAATAAACTCCATAATGGGTAATTTTATTATGTTATTGACTCAGTTATTTTCACTTAAATAGTTTTTTAGAAGGAAGATAATACTATTCAAACCCACCATTATAATGGCTAGGTTATAATATTTAGTTCTCACTTATACTCGGTCTTGTATGAAATGAGTTATATCAAAAGAACATGAAACTGTGTGTAACACAAGCCAAAAATAGTGTTGCGTATACTTTAAGATAATACGGTGTTTTTAATAGAGCAAGCTAATCTTTGGGTAGCGTACAACACAAGACATCAACGAAATTAAAGAAAATATATCTCATAAAATATCGAGCTGTTATATTCATGGAGAAGGTAAGTTGTACATATTCTTGAATTCTACTTCCATTTCCTTATTGTATTTAATATAATTAAAAATAAATGATACATATAAATATATTATAATTATAGTATCATATTTGTGTCATATATGTCACATAGGTTTATTAAAATCATCCTTTATACATTCCATGTATAGCGCGAATGAATCACGTTTCTTTGAGGTGGTGATAGTCCACACTTCCAAAAATTATGTTACCATATTTACAAAAAAAAGGAAATAATAAAGGTATGTGTTGTATAATAGTTAAAAAATTATGAATATAACATAAATTACATATATATTATATATAAATATTCTTTCCTCCAAAATTACCAACAATGGGAGGTGGTAAAGGAAAAATGAATGACATCATTTCGTGAGGTGGTAGTTCATCATACACGAATGGAATGTTTGTTACCCATTTGATAAAAGTGTCTATCGGTGTAGGTATAAACATTAAAATAAAAAATACCAACATATTTAGGATAAATGTTTTTTTATCTAATTATTTAATGAGGATAATTGAAGGAGTGGAGAAAGAAAATAAATAAAGAATCTTGAGGAAGGATGTAACCTCGTCTTTGGGTAACACCTTTTGGATTGAACCAAATGGCTTTCTGGGATGGATTTGTGTCCAAAGGTGGGATTATAGTTTGAGGCGATATATTTTGGGAGTTTATTTGAAAAATTTTCTGGTAGAGAAAAAGTGGATTGTGAGGCATGAGAAAGTGGGAGTGGTGAGTACCTTTTTATAATGGAGGAGGAGTGTCGTTCTTATAAATATTTGAAAAGGTAATTCCACCAACATTTTTTCTATGGAAAGTGGCACTAATTTTAACACCCCAAGGTTTTAAAAATAATTTAAAATGCATGAAACCTTGTTTTAATTAGATACTTATGGAATTCCAATAAAACATATTTTAGTTGCTTTTATGTTTTGAATTTTAAAAAATGGCCATCTACAATTGTGATCAGTAAGTTATTTAGAGTCTAATGAAACCAACTTGATTTTTAGTGAATAGTAATGTACACTTATAAATAGTAATATGAATAGTAAAATGAACCTAATGAATATTAAATTTTATTATTATTATATTTTCTTAATTCTTTATGATAATGACTTCTTGATTAATTTTTCATGGTGATATAAAATGAGTTATAGTTTTAAAATTGTCAATTTTTGAATAAAGTGTGATTTTATTTAAAAATTAAATTCATCATATTTAGAAAAAAAAAATTAAATAATGGAGTGTATTTGTAAATTATACGTATCGAAAAATTGTTACGGTGAATTTTTGTTATTTTTCTGAAATTCTTGAATTTTTTATAAATAGTGAAATACTGTAAAATATCGTATATTAAAATTGTGAATTAAATATAGTATTTTCTACATCAGGACTGATGTAAGCCCACTTTTTTTTAAATCACATTCTATATTTACAATTCTGATCACAAGAATTAAGACTATTCATAGTCTTGGACAAAAATATTAAAATAATGATTAAAATAATGTAAAATCTCTCCTCCCCTCTACTATAAATACCACCTGCCTTCCCCTCGTCCTCTCACACCTATGAAGCCTTGATAATTGTCTATATTATACCAAATACCCTCCCCAAAACTCTTCCCCATGTACAAGACTTTATGGTATCACCAAAATTCCAAGACCAAAGGCCTTAAGTATTATCTCAAGGAGAAGATATCAAGAGGTAAGAATGCTCTTTCACTTTCATGTGTTTTCTTTTTAATTCCTTTATTTTCATATAATCTATTCACATACCCTTATCTAGGAGGTATTAAATATCCATACATTTATATAATTTTTATGTTATCATGTTCATGTATAAAATTCATCATCTTTCTTCCTTTTCTCTTCATCTTATTCTAAAAATAAATAAAAACACCTTTCGTAATGTTTTTTTTTCCAAAATTGTGCATGATGTGCATTCAATTTCCATTATTTCCTTAAAATATGATCATAATACCCTTTTAATGGTTGAAACAAAATTTAAATTTTGTTATTTAATGTATTTTATGTTTTGGAATGAACTTTTATTCAGGAAATTAAATTATATAATGAAACAAGCTCATGATTATCGAGGAACCGTAAAAAATGATCTAAATAAATATCATTAATGTTTCATATTATGATTCATCGTAATATATGATAAAAAATTATTTGTGGTATATTATATATTACGTAAAAATATGAATAAAATTCCATTCCACTTATGTAATTTCATTTCCATGCAATAAGAAATACAAATCGGTCATGGATTTCATGTAAAGAACGCACCCAAAACAATGGAGGGAACAAAATACTAATAATTAAAGGGTGAAATAATGTTATTAAATGATCATATAATGTGTTATAAACATGATTATTTTTCCTTAAGATACTAATAACACTCTATTAACCATTATACAAGAGTTTGAAATGCGTTTGAAGTTTGAAGAACATAAGGTAAGGGAATACTTAACCCTTTTTCCATTCTTTGGGTTAACCTTAAACTTCATTATTTTAGTGGTATTAAAAAATTTTGTGTGATTAATTTTGTTTATTTTTGGTTTAATTATGTGTATTTTTAGTGTATATACATATTCCATCCACTCTACTAATTATCACTTCAATTATATGATATTAGTCAGGGGATTTTATTTTAAAATCCTCTTTAAAAACTTCTGTTTTAAAAAAATCAAAAGAAATGTTTTTCTACAATTATTAATGTTTTATGAATATGTTATGGTACAATTTCATTGATTATTATTAAGGTTGGGACCTATATATATCTCCAATTCATTGGTTATGTGTTATTTTTAGGTCATCCATATGGTTACTTCATGTGTAACTATGATGGTTACACCATAAGGTAGCTGTGAGGGTTACGTTGTAAGGTGGTCGTGAGGGTTACAAATCACAAGGTAGACATGATGGTTAAAAAACTAAGTAATTCATTCCCCAAGATAAATTTATGGTTATATTTATGTTCTTTATGTATTGTGGTAATCTCATTGAAATATCATGTTTCACAAAGTAAATCTATATGGGTGACAAGTATGTATTTTTGAAAATGATTTCATATGTTTACAAGTATTAATGGACTAATGTTTTATTTTCTTTTTTTATATCCCTTACAAATATTTTTTTTCTCACCAAAAGTTTTTAAATGATTTTAATAGGTTATAATTGTTTGTATGACAATGAAGGAATCCAAAATAAATGTTATTAATATTTTCCCAAGAAATCAAATTTTATTTGAAAAGTTTTATATTTTTGAAGAAATGGATACTATTTTTGTGGTATCTTCTCTGTATGAATGTTGAATGTTATGTAAGTATTATATAACAATTATATAAAACTATAAACATTAAAATATCCTCAAAATTAAATTAAGTTAGTTATTGACTAAAATTTAATATTATGTAATGTAATTAGGTCGGGTGTTTATAGTTGGTATCAAAGGATGGTTTATATAACATTAGGGGTCAGGATAATGTTAATAAAATACCATAAATGATTTTAACACATTGGTTAATTTGAAATGATATTTCATTTTATGATTACCACGTTCCTTTGACTAATATATTTTTGTTTAGAATGGTTTTCTATAGAATAAATAGGGAAGCTGAAGTGGAGAGGCACTGACAGAATGATATCCTTCTGAATCTGTAGCCTAGAATGGTAGGGATTGGAACTGAGAATTTTATGATAGTAATGGTTCACCTGATGTAAGAAATAAATGGTGATGTCATCCATGAAAGAGAACAACCAGTGGTACCACAAAGGAACATGATAATAGTGGAACATTTTATGAGACAACACCCTCTTTATTTCAATAGATATTCTGACCCTATAGTGGCCGAAGGATGGATTAAATCCCTTGAAAAGATATTTTATGTTATGGGATATTCAATTAATCAAAAGGTAAGCCTTTCCATTTATCGTTTTTAAGGTCAATTTGATCTATAGTGGTCAATGGTCAAGAATATGATGGATATAGAGTATATTGAAACTTTATATTGGAATAAATATAAAAGTCTTTTTCTTGAAAAATATTTTCCTATGGTGGTGCGACTTAGGATGGAGAAGAAATTACTTTAATTAAAGAAAAATGAGGAATATTTAGTGGCTATGTATGGAGCGATCTTCACCCAACTAGCAAGGTATTATCCAAATATTATTTGGGATCTTGATAGCATAATCAACCACTTTTATTCTGGATTGAAGCCATGGTATCGAAGGGCATTGGCCTCCCATGAATTCAAAAGTTATTAGATACTTGTGTGATGTTCTAAGAGGGTAATGATTTAGTTTTCTAATGATCATGTGAACTTTTAAAACAAGGATAAGAAGAGGTCCTGATGGAAAGTGATGTTTAATAATCAAACATAGAAACCTGATGGTAAAAATTATAGTTTCAAATTTATGAAAGGTGTGGAAAAAACCGTTTGGGGAATGCCTTACCAAAATTGGGAAGTTCTTTAGATGTGTTATGTTTTGACATATGGACCAAGTTTGTAATGAAAATTATCCTAGGAAAAATCCTCATAAGAAAACTGTTACGTGTTTTAAATGTGGTGAGAATGGTGATTATACAAATTTCTTCCCAAAGAATGATCTGAATGATGCAAAGAATCTATACTATAAGAAGAAAGGTTTAGTGAGATCCTTTGCGACTATGTTAGCAGATGTAGGGCCATCTAATGAAGTGGTATTAGGTACTTCATTTGTTTACTTAGATTTTTCTAAATTCTTGTTTGATATGGGGTCTACACATTCTTTTATTTCTGATAAATTTTCTGGTAAATTGGAAATATCACCACAGCCAATGAGAACAGAACTTATTGTTAACACACCAAGGGATATGTTAAAGAAAAAAATAAGAATCTTCCTATTGTTATATGTGGAAATAAATTACCTGAATGTTTTTTTGTTTTTTCCCTAGTCGATTTTGATGTTATTCTTGGAATGGATTGGATTTCTATTTATCATGATAAGATTGATTGTAGAGCTAAAGTAGTTGTTTTTTCAGAAAGTGTTTCAGATTGTATAAAAGAATGAATCTATACAATTGGCAACATAACAGGAATATGAGAAATTGCTGAAAGATGGAAATGAATGTAATCTTACTCATATTGTGGAAAACAAGAGATCTGTTCAGATAAATGATGTATCAGTGGAAAATGAATACCTTGATGTCTTTCCTGATGAGTTAACTAGTTTCATACTTGATCAAGAAGTTGAATTCAAAGTTAACTTAGTTCCTGATGCTATGACAATTTCAAAACCCCCATATCGAATGGATCAAATGGAACTTATTGAATTTAAAATCAGTAACAAGATTTTGTTGATAATGGCTTCATTCATCCTAACACTTCATAATGGGGTGCTCCTGTTTTGTTAATTAAAAAAATATGGTTCAATGAGAGTTTTCATTGATTATAGAGCCTTGAATAACATAACTATCAAAAAAAAGTATCATTTTCTTCATATCAATGACTTGTTTGATCAGCTCCATGGAGTTGAGTACTTTTCCAAGATTGAATTGAGATCTGAATACTATCAGCTGAATATGGGCGAGGATGACATCCCGAAAATATATTTTCATACTATATATGGGAATTATGAATTTTTTATTATTATGTTTGGGTTAACTAATTCACCTTCTATATTCATGGATCTTGTGAATAGAATATTTTATCGGTTCTTTGATAAGTTTGTGGTTGTGTTTATTGGGAACATTTTGGTATTTTCTAAAAGTAAATAAGAGCATGAAAAAAATCTATGGGTTGTTTTGAAAACCTTAAAGGAAAAGAAACTGTATGAAAAACTCATAAAGTGTGATTTTTGGTTGTGACATATCTCTTTTCTTGGATACATTATAATTAAGGATGGAATAATAGTTGATCATGTCAAAACAAAAGTGGTTGATGAATGTCCAAGACCTACAATCGTTACGGTGATTTGTAGTTTTATTGGATTTGTAGTTTATTACAAACGGTTTGTAAAAAAATTGCATGGTTATCTATCCTGATAACTAGGTTAACATGAAAAGGTTTTATATTTATTTTCAAAGAAAAATGTGATGTTTATTTTTTCAAGAACAGAGGAAGAGATTGGTGAATGCTCAAATTTTGGTCTTACCTTCTCGAAATGGTCAGTTTTTCATCTATAGTGATGCTTCATTAAAGGAAGTTGGTTATGTTTTGTTGAAAAATGATTAGTTAATGGTTTATTCTTCAAGAAAACTAAACCCCATGATTTAAACTATTAGACACATGATTTGAAATTGGTAGCTGTGATTTTTTCTTTGAAAATTAGAGGCATTATTTTTACAAATCCAAATGTCAAATATATACTAAACATAAAAGTCCAAAGTATATATTCACTCAGAATGAATTAAACATGAGGTATAAAAGATTTCTTGAACTAATAAAATATTATGATCCCATGATCAATTATAATCCAATAAAAGAAAACATTGTGGCAGATGCCTTTAGTCAAAAACATCATGCATCATTAACCATGTTACTTTTGGAACATGATCCCTCAATTAATAATTTAATGAATTTTGGATTAAAATTTATTGATGAAGGAAATACATCTATTTTGTTTCAGGTTTCAGTGTTTTCATCGTTATCATACATAATTAAGTAAGTGCAGAAGGAAGACTATGAGCTAGAGAAAAAGGAAGAATTGGTTAAAATTTGAAGTTTCTAGAATTTAACCTTGATAAATATTTTGTTTTGAGATTTGGAACAAGGTTTTGTGTGCCTTTTGATTCCCATTTGAAGAAAGAATTTTTGTGTGAAGCTCATGGTTCCCCATTTTTATTTCCTCATGGAAGTACTGATATGTACTGAGACCTTCAATAGTATTACTAGTGGGATGGAATGAAACGATATATTGTTGATTTTACCATGAAATGTTTGGCATGTCAATAGGTTAATGCCGAGAACAAGTTATAGAAGTAGATGCTTCATCCATTACTAGTTCCAGAGTGGAAATGGAAAAATATGTCCATGGACTTTGTTGTGGGAGTACCAAAGACCTCTTGAGGTAACAATAAAATTTGGGTTATTGTTGACCGACTGACTAAATCAGTATATCTCCTCACTATTTGAGATATAATGTATTTAGATCAACTTTCTCGACTCTACCTCAAAGATATTTTCATTTTACATGGAGTTACTCTTTCCATTTTATCTGATTGGGATCCCAGGTTCACTTTTAACTTTTGGAAGGGCCTTTAGAAGTCGTTGGGTAAAGAATTAAATTTCATTAAATAATTTCATCCTAAAACTTATGGGCAGTAAGAAAGAACAATTCAGAGTTTGTAGGATATGCTTAGAGCTTATTCAATGGACTACCAGGGAATTTGGGATCAGTATCTTTCTTTAGTTGAGTTTTATTATAATAATAGTTTTCATTCCAATATATAGATGGAACCTTTTGAGTCATTGTATTGGAAGTGGTGTTGAACTAAAACTTTTTGGGATGAAGTCAAGGATATGAATTTTATGGGACTACCATAGTAATGGAAGTGGCTGAGAAAGTGAAGATGATACAGCAACACATGAGGCCAGATCAGAGCAAGAAAAAAAGTTATCTAGATATAAGAAGGAAATACTTTTCTTTTGAGGTAGGTTATTATATTTATCTTAGAATCTCACCATGGAAAAGTATTATCTGTTTTGGTAATAAAATAATGTTAATTCAAATACTCATTGGACCTTATAAAATACAAAAGAAAGTTGGACCAGTCTCCTACTGAATAGATTTTCCTTTGAGTTTATATTAGGTACACAATATTTTTCATGTTTCGATGTTGATAAATTATATGCAAAATTTATCTCATGTCTTGAGCCCAGAAGTAGTTCAGTTTGAAAAGAAACTTTCTTATGAAGAGAAATCAGTTTATATTCTTGATAAAGGGGAGGAAGTATTCTAAAATAAGGTAATCCACTAGTTAATGGTTTTTTGGAGAAACCACATGGTTTAACAAGCAACATGGGATTCTGAAAATGTTATGTGGGAAAGGTACCCTCACTAGTTTAATATGTAAATAAATAAGTAAATAAAATTTTGAGGATGCAATTTCTAGAAGGTGGGGATAATGTAACTCCCATAGTTTTTAAAAATAAATTTAAATACATGAAACCCTGTTTTAAGTAGATATTTATAACTAGACATTAAAATATAACTTTTCTTCTTCTATTTTTTTAATTTCAAAAAATGGTCATCTTTAATTGTGATCAGTAAGTTATTTTGAGTTTAATGGAACCAACTTGTTTTTTTTTGAATAGTAACATACCCTTATAAATAGTAATATGAATATAAATATGACCCTAATGAATAGAAAATTGTATTATTATTTTATTTTCTTAAGTCTTTAATCTAATGACATCTTTATTAATTTTTCATGGGGGTATAAAATGATTTATTGTTTTAAAATTGTTAGTTTTGGAATAAATTAGAATTTTATTTGAAAATTAAATTAATCATATTTAGATATTTATTTTCAAAAAATGGAGTTCATTTTAAAATGATAAATTTAAAAAAATGGTTTGGGTGAATTTTTTTTATTTTTCTAAAATTTTAGAATTTTTTATAAATAGTGAAATACAGTAAAATACCATATATTCAAAATTATCAGTTAAATACAGAATTTTTGACATCATGGATGATGTAAGACCACTTGTTTTGAACTCACATGATCTCTTTACTATTTTAATCACAATAATGAAGACTATTCATAGCCTTGGGCAACAATATTAAAATAATGGTTAAAATAATGTAAAATCCCTCCTCTCCTCCACTATAAATACCACCCCCATTCCTCTATTCCTCTCACACCTCTCAAGCCTTTATCATTTTTTGTGTTCTTAAAAACTCCCCTCCCCAAGGATCTTCCCCACATCTAAGACCTACTGGTCTTACCAAAAGTCCAAAACCAAAGGCCTTAAGAATAATCTCAAGGGGAAGAGATCATGAGGTAAGATTCCTCTATCATTTTCATGTGTTTTGTTTTCAATTCCTTTATTTTATTATAATCTCTTCCCCGGCCTTTATCTAGAAGGTATGAAATCTCAATAATCATATATATTCTTTATTTTAAATTTTTCATGTAAATAATTCATCATATTTCTTCCTCTTTTCTTCTGCTTATTCTAAAAAAAATAAAAACATCGTTCGTGATGTGTCGATTACCAAAATTGTGGATGATGTGCTTTCAATTTCAATTACTCCCTTAAAATATGATCATAAAACCATTTTAATAGTTTAAATAGAATTTAATTTCTATTATGTAACCTATTTTTAAGTTCTGGAATGAACTTATATGCATAAAATTAAATTATATAATGGAACAAGTTCGTGATTATTGAGGAAATGCCAAAAATGATCTAAATACATATCATTAATATTTTATCAAATTATTCATCATAATATATGATAAAAAAATGATTTATTGTATAATTATATATTCTTGAATTAATTAATACCATTTCATTCCACTTATTGAATTTCATTTCCATATGACAAGAGAATCATATACATACTGACCATGGATATCATGTAAAGAACACTCTCGAAAAAATGGAATGCAAAAAATACTAATAATTAAAGGGTGAAACGATGTTATGAAATGTTCATATAAGGTTTTATAAACATGATTATGTTTCGTTAAGATATTAATAATACTCTTTTAACCATTATAAAGGATGTTTAAACACATTTTAATTAAGAAAAACCCCAGGTAAGAGAATTCTTAACCTAATTTAAATTCTTCGGGTTAACCTTCTAATTAATTAATTATGTAGTATTAAAATTTTTTGTGTGATTAATTTTGTTAATATTATATTTAATTATGTTTATTTATAGTTTATATACATATTACATCCACTCTATTAAGTCTCATATCAATATTAGGATATTAGTAAGTGGATTTTCTTTTAAAATAGTCTTTTAAAAATTATGTTTTACAAAATTCAAAATAAATGATTTCATGAAATTATTCATGTTGTATGGTTATGTTCTAGTTCCTGGCAATTTTTTATGATTATGTGTGAGACCTATATCTCTCTCCAATTTATTGGGTATGTATAAGTTTTATGTGGGTTTTATGGTTACTCTATGTGTAACTGTGATGGTTACACTATAAGGTAGCTATGCGGTTTACATTGTAAGGTAGTCATGAGGGTTAAAAATCATACGGTATCCATGATAGTTACAAAAATATGTAATTAATACCCCAAGATACATTTATTCTTCTATTAATGTTCATTATATTTTGTGGGAATATTATAAAAATATCAAGTTTCAGAATGTAAGTATATATGGGTGACAAGTATGTATTTTTTAAAATGATTTCATAAATTTACCATTATTCATGGACTAATGTTTTATTTTATTTTTTTATATCTATAACTAATTTTTTTTTCTCATCCCAAGTTTTTAAATTATTTTCACAGGTTATAAGGATGTGTAAGACAAAGAAGTAATCCAAGTTAAATGTTATAAATATTTGTCAAAGAAATCATGTTTTATTTGAAATGTTTTATATTTTTGAAGAAATGGATAATTTTTTTGTATATTATATATATGAATGTGTAATGTGATGTATGTATTATATCCCAATTATCAAAACTCTATACTTGAAATGATCCTCAATATGAAAGGAACTGAGTTCATCACTAAAATTTAAGATTATATAATGTAATAAGGCGAGGTCCTTATACCAATTATAGACCAAATTAGATATAATGGAGTATAGGGTAGAAATATTAATATCAAATGGATTTTTTACAATTTTCTAGGTCATTTTGGGCCTTATTTTTAAGGTTTAGTCCCTTTTTAAGAATGTTTTCATCTTAATCACTGCAATTAATTTTAATCACTTTCACTAAACTTTTTTGGTAAAAAACTAAATAGAAATTACTAGAAATTATAAATTATACTTATTCCAGATATTTAATCCATTTTTTAAAAATTAGAATTATATATGCAGAATAAAGTATTTTAAAATTAATCTCACATATGGGACGACAATGTGTTTTTTTAAAGTAAAAATGTTCAAAAGTTGGATAAGTTTTTATATCAAATTTCAAAGTGAAATTGATTAAAATGACCTATATTGGATTAATATATTTATAATTGATATAATTTGTGTTTGAAAATAATTAAAAATATAATTTTACACTATAAATAAATTAAATGAAAACGTAGTTTTGAATTAAAATTTGGTATTTTTCATTATTCATCAAAAAATGGAACATCATAGAAAAATAGAAAAAGTCAAAATAACTTAATTTTTATGATTTTATTAAAAAATAAAGTTTATTTTGACATATAAAATTTATAAAAGTTCCAAAAATTGGATTTAAAATAGTTTCTCTATTAAAATGTGGTAAAAATGCCTTTATAAAAATACAGATTTTTATATAAAATATTGGGTTGGTCCTTATCTTATACTTATAAAATCTATTGAATGATTGTAAATAATATTTTTATTGAATATATATATATATATATCAGTAATATCACTCAAAAAATTTAATTACATTAATTAATTAGGATAAAATTGCTTTGTGAGTATACAAATAGTTTTATATATAAATATTCTCATTATATTCAATTTGTTCTTATATTAATTGATAATTAATTTTTTACTAATGAATTCATTTTATATTTGTCTAAACCATAAATTTTCATAACGTAGTTAATAATATTCACAATAACTAATTTAATGGATTGGTTATGTCTTATTATACTAAATAATAATATTTTAACAATATATTATTGTCCAGTAAAAATCTGTCTTGTGTGTAACGCAATATATCAAAGAAACTCATTGTTGTGTGTGACACAAGATAACTCAGTATTGTGTGAATTGAAATATATATCATATATTGAATTTATTTTTAATAAAGTCTCAAGGTATAATATTTCCTTTCATGCTTGGTGTTGTGCATCATGCACGATATCGAATATAATGTTCTTACATTTTCATTTAATGAAGTCACATTCTCCCCACGTTAATTAAATTATGTGATCACAATTTAAACTAAATATTGGATATATAGGGTTTGATATTTGAAAATTATTTTGTTTAACTCCCACATAATGAGTAGAGTTAATAAATTGTCTTTTTCATAAGAGAGAATGATAAGTACAAACTAAGGTATTGGGACAACATTTTATTTTGAAATAATTTTCATAATATTGGGTAATTATTTTACTTCTTAAGAATTTAAATAAATATGTATAGTTGAAATGTTTATATTTCACAATTTTGATTCTTTTTTTTACTTTGATCAGTTTCCAACTCAACCACTACTTCAATAAATGGATATCCAAAAATTAAATTTGATGTCTGAAGTAACAAAATACACTTATAACAGATTATAAAGCCCATAAATGAGTGAAAATTTTCCATTTCTCTCTAGATATTATCCAAATACAATATGGTTAATACCGTAATATAGTAATCCTAAAAAGGGATACTATCGGTTCATCATTAATATTTATTTGTAAAATTGTTTAGATAAAATAAATGAGAAATTAACCATTACATGACATAGGACACTGGTTGTCATGAAACCCTTATCATCCTTCGGCCATGGGTTCATGAGTTTTGTCCCTTCCAAATGTGATGGGTTATCCCTCAGCATAAAGGTTGTCCTTTTCAAAAATCATATTAATAATTTTTAAGTGCTGGTAATTATTCCAAAAGTATAAGAAAATTTTATTGAAATCTAAAAGAGATTATGTGATTCTAAAAGAAGGAATTTTGTTAAAATCATTTTCAAAAGAGGATTTTAGATCATATAGAATTCCTAGGTTCTCTATATTTAATGAACTAGCCATAAATGGATTCTTATGATGAGTTTTATTTTCCTTCATTGTACTCTTCATTTTACTTGGAAATTATTTTCTTTATGTTCATCCTTCTTACACATAAATAATATCTTTATTCCATTGAGACACTTTCCTAAGTGTCTACTTCGAAATTTCTTACATAACGGAAATCAAGCCTTATTTTCACTATGGTCACCACCACCCGGGCTCTTAGAAACCTCCATCTTTATCTTCTTTGGGGAGTTCGGGAGTTGGTTAAGTTATATATTGTAAATAATATTTCAGGAAAAAAGATTAGGAATGAATATGATTTATCTCACTCCTATCAACATCACATTTAGTTTCTCATTATCACCACCTTGTCTTCTATGTTCAATGTTAACCGGACTCCATCAAGTTCTAGCCATTGACTAAAACCAAAGAGCATATTATGAGTAACAATAGTCATAGTGGGATAAATATATATTAATTTATAGGATATATAAATCATGACACCTTATTTTAAATCTAAAATACCTTTGGTTTAACCATGGTTATTCACTTTCATTATTTATTCGAATACTTCACAATGGTTTGCAATGAAAATGTGAATTATCCTAAGAATATCCCCTGGGAGTGTCAAGTCAGGTGTGTACTAAGGCCCATTTTCTGTACCGGGTTACACTCGAGTTTGGACCGATACACCTTTTTGGACTTATTACCCTTAGGTAAATCTATACGAGAACCATGCCCACTTGTAGTATACAAATATGGATATATTTCTAGGAATATCCCCATAGTATATACCTTATTATAATTCAAGTATGTTCTTATATACTTATCCTCAATGACTACCTTCAGGATTTTTTCTTTGATCTATGTTTTTATAAATCTAGTTTTCATGATTTTTACTAAACTTCCTTTGATACTAACTATAAAAACCCCACCCCAATAAGCCTAGAGTCGGTGTCTACAACCATTACATTAGCATAATTATAATGAAATTTAGCCGGAATGATCGATTGGTTTAGTAGTCTTTATAAACCAGAAACACACAAGAGTCTTATATTACAATACACCAATTACGACATAATTTTATATCAATCATAACTTTATTTCCACTTAGCATATCCTTGTATATCATTCCTATTATACTTATTAGATTCCAGGAGAAAGTAAATAAAGTTAGGTTGTGATCAATATCTTATTAAGGGTAAAGTATAGCGGAAGAAATAATAAATAAATAAGAATAATCAATATGGAAAGGTAATAACTAAACACACATTCCATATAATCAATTAACTGATAAAGAAGTTCATAAAAAATTTGGTATGATAAATAGAAGAAATCACATTCTATTTAAAGAACTGGATAAAGAATAATCAATATGGAAAGGAAGCTAACTAAAATATATTCCATTTATTCAATGAAATGAGAATGAAATTAATCCATATATTGTTTTATGTTGAAAATATCATGGATAATAAATACTAAATCAAAATGATGGGAATTCTTATTTATTGGACAACATGTCTTAGGAACATGAAAACCCCTCCTATCAATATTTATTCTCTAGAAAATTATAAACAATAGGTAGAAACCTCTTTAATTTTTGCAACTCATTTTTCTCATTATAACATATTGTTTGGTCTATGATCTATAAAAAATTTGATCCCCACTCATCATTTCATGTCCAAATATTTCTTCATATTGAGTTATCAATTTAATAAATAAACAATATGTCTTATCAAATATATGTATTGAATAAATAAAATAAATTTATCATTATTTCCCTAGAAAATAAAATAATTTTAAAATTAAATGTCATATGTAAAAATTGTATATGGTTTATGAAATAATAATATACATGATAAATCATATGGATCATTAGGTGAAATACAATATCTAATGATTGTGGTAAATTGAATATTTTAAGGGCGCTACGAAAATGATGAAAGGTAGGGAATGCCAATACTATACTTGGACAAATAAATCATAAACCAACCATTGGAAAAATAAGGAAGGCATTAATACAAAATATCCCAAGTGTATTACAATAAATGGATAACGTCATTTATGAAAGGAAATACTATAAAAATATCATTTAAAAACATTATTGTAGAAAGTATATTTTTCATTTAAAAAAATATCGAAAGTAATTTTCATTGAAAATAATTTTTTAAAAAAATTTCCTTAAAAAAATCTTTTAAAATTTCAAATTAAGATTCAAATAAATGGCAGTTTTTAGATACGTGCATGCCATACGAGGAAAAAAGGCATTCCTTTTACGAGGTAAACGAGTCAGAAAAGTGCCTTGTTTAAAAAGTGACAAGAATATTCCATTGAAAAAAATTTTAAAAGACAAAATGGGAAAATTTTATTTAATAAATAATTTTTTAAAGGTTATAAAATTTAAATCCTTTTTATAAAACATGATTTTTAAAATAAAACAGGTTTGCCAACCAAAGAGAGAAATGACGTCGGGTTCTCTTCAAAAAAATTTGTGTACCAAAGAGTTTAAAATGGTACTATTTAATGAAAAATATTATGAATAATCATATGAGATTAAAATGAAATGTTTTATTGAACAATTATCATATACAATTTTTAATTGTAATTTCAATAATATTCAATCTCGATTAGAATGAGATTGTGAAATAGCCCCTTAAAATGGATATAATGTTGATAAGAGAATTAATAAATTAATTAAATATATGTATATATTTTAAATCCACATAAAATAAGTATAAATATAAAATTATATATTTAAAGTCATTATACACATAATCATATAATATTAACGATAATGAATAAGTAATATAACCCAATGGAGAGGAATTGAGTTATGACATTTCTTTAAAACTTGGAAATATTAATTTTAAGCCCCCATTTATGAAATAATTTAAATTTAAAATCCAAATACCCTGAAAAGTTAAGTATTAATGATATTAAATTTCAAATAGGAATTATTTACACCATATATAATAAATTAGGTGCACAACGATAAAGTATACATCAAAAAATGGAAATTGAGACGAAGTCCCTTACCACTTGGGTAAATTTTGAATTATAATACCCATAAAAGATAAAACATAAAATGAAACATTAATTACCATGAAGATAAAGGTTTTAATAATATTAAATACAATAGTGGTAGTATATACACCACACAAACAATTAAGTGGTAAAAATTGTGTATACCTCACGGAAAGAAAAGTGAGACAATAATTTCTTAACTTTCATTTCCTTTTGGGATAAAATCATTTAACATCCTGTATAATGGTTTTAATCATGTCTCTAACTTATAACAAAAAAATAATCATATTTTTAATATCATATATAATCTTATTATAATATCTTATTACCCTTTTTTTAAACATTATTTTCATTGTTTAGGGTGTTACTTGCCTAGTTTTTTTAGTATGTTTTGACTTGTTATTTTTGTTCTTCTTATGTCGATATTGATTTCATCATATAAAGGATATAAAACATGATTTAATTAACATATATATTCATTATAAAGGTATTTATAATAATCGATAATATTTTGAGATAGTTAATGGAATGCACCGTTCATGGAGACGGTAGGTCGTACAAATGCATGAACGTTATTTCCATTTCCTTGTCATATTTAAAAGAATGAAAAGTGAATGATATATATTTATATTAATATTATAGTTATATTATAATATTTATGTCATATATTTTACATATTTTTATTAAATACATCTTTTATACATTTCATGTATATCATGAATGAATCACATCGCTTTGAGGAGGCGGTCGCCCACACCTCCACAAATGATGTTATTGTATTTACAAGAAATGGAAAGCATGAAGTTATGTGTCATATAAAAATTAAAGAATAATTATTAAAACAAATATATATATATATATATATAAACATTTTTCACATCATAATTTCCTACCATGAGAGCTGGTAAAGGAAAAACAAACGACATCGTTTCATGAGGCAGTAGTTCGCCGTACATGAACGGTAACTTCGTTACCAATTTGATGGAAGTGTGTGTTGGTGTATGTATAAACCTTAACATAAAGTAATTTAAGTATATTTATGATATATTTTTTATTTTATAATCATGTAATGATGATAATTGAATTTGTGGATAAATAAAAATAAAATAAAAGAGCTTGAAAAGGGATATTACTTCTTCATTGGTTAACTGCTTTTGTTTTGGACCAAAGGGATTCCATGGATGGATTTATAAATAAATGGGAGATTATAGGTAGATTTAATAGATTATTGGACCTCATTTTAACAGATTTTGGTCAAAAAATGTGTCTTAATAGGTTTGAGGAAGTGGGAGGGTGAGATCCTTTTATAGTGGATGAGGAGTGGCATTCTTGTAAGTCATTGAAAAAGGAATTTCACCCATATTGTTTCATGGTATGATGATAAAATAATATAAAATGTTATATAAAAGGGATTATAGGGTCTAAATATAAACATAAAATGGATTTCAAACAAGTTTCTAGGTCTTTTTGGGCCTTACGTTTAAAGTCCAGTCCCGTGTTGAGCTAATTTTCATCTTAATTGTTGTAATTAATTTTAATAACTTTCTCTAATATTTTTTCTCAAAAACTAAATTTAACTTATTATAAATTATAAATTATTATGATTAAAAAATTATTATTATTTCCAGAATTCCAATCATATAATTGTAATAAATTAATTAAAAAATTAATCTTGCAGACCGGACAACAATGCAGGGTTTTAAAGTAAAAATGTTCAAAAGTTTGCAAATTTTTTATAGCCAATTTAAAAGTTAAATTGATTAAAATTACCTACATTTTGTTAATATATATATATATATAATTTATCTAATTATACTTTTAAACTAATTAAAAATATAATTTAACACTAAAAATAAATTATACTAAAATGTATTATTGAATTAAAATTCAGTATTTTTACTATTCATAAAAAATGAATCTTCAAATAAAAATAAAACAATTCAACCTACCCTAATTTTGGGGATTATATTTCAAAAATAATTCTTATTTTGAAATTTAAAATTTATAAATTTTCCAAAAAATTATTTAAAATTGGTTCACAATTAAATAGTAGTAAAAGTGCCTTTAAAAAAATAATGATTCTTATGTGGAATATTGGTTTTATTATTATATGATGATTATAAAATATATTGGATGAATGTCAAAAATATTTGATTCAACATAATATATATATATATATGTCACATTAATATCACTCACTAATTGTAATTAATTTAACTAATTAGGATAAAACTTCTTTTTGAGCATAAAAATAGTTTTCTATAAAAACATTTCCTTTATATTCAGCTAGTTTTTATATTAATTTATAATTAATTTTTGACCAGGGAATTCATTTTATATTTTTTTAAAATATAGATTTTTATAAGTTATTTAATACTACTCAGAACTGTTAATTTAAAAGATAGATTATATCTTATTATATTAAATAATAATATTTGATTAATATATTGTTGTTCAGTAAATATCAGCATTTCATGTAATAAAATCTATTAAAGAAACTCATTATTGTGTGTGACACAAGCTAACTCGTTATTTTTTACACTAAAATCTATTTCAAAGATTGAATTTATTTAATATAGTAATTATATTATAAATTATTGAGATATTATATTTCTTTATTAACTTGGTGTTCTGTTTCATACATTATATCAAATACAATATTCTTACTTTAGAATTTCGAGGAATTATATTTTACATCAAATTGAAAATAAAAGTATTACATGTGTGTATATGTGGACTACCGCCTCAACGTAGCGATAAAATTCATTTTCCATATCCACTTCACATTGATGGGTATAATGATGGATTTAATAAATATATATTATATTTAGGATATAATCATAATTCTAGAATGATAAAATGTTATTTATATTTATTTCCTTTTTTGTTCAAAAATGAAAACAGCATTTATGAGTACATATGGACTACCATCTTCATAACCGATGTAATTTGTTTTTATAAATCTATATTTTATGGATATAGATAAATATGTATATAATGAGTATATATTATTTTTATATCATGATTAACATTATGTATATTATGTAATTATGATCAGTATTCATGGAATATGACTGCTAAATTGAAATATGCATGAAAACTGAAGAAATCAACACCTGAAATGATGATTATAATGTAAGATTATTAATGAAAAGTTGATAAGATTATATAACTAAATCATATATTTTATTATAAGTATGAATGTAATTATTTAATATAGTTATTTAATATAATTATAATTAATTTAAATTTATTATATATAAGGCTAAAATCAATAATGAAGTAATTCATACATGACGTAAGGGTTTATTTCACAATCACATCCTTATTGAGGATTGTTTATGTTTATGTTTTTAATGGATTATTTATATTTTATTATTATCTTAAAAAACATATATTTTATTATACTCCATTTATTTATGGAAATTAAAATTTCTCCTTTCATTTTTATATTTGTAAGTACTCAAATGTCTGAAATAAAGTAATTAAGGAAACCCGACTTTTGTTTATTTATTTAGTTAGGAAAATGTTTCTTCAATATTCATATTTTAATTAAAATTGTTTCATAAATTTATTAACTATTATAATATTAAGTAATAAAAACATTTATACCCATTTCTAAAGTTCTATAAAATGGTTTAAATGAATATTCTTTCCATTTTCTAAATAAGGAACTTTATACTGAAGGTATTAACAGATTTTTTTAATGATTACTGCACGAACAGTCTTTCCTACCATCACCACTATACTCTTCCTTGAATATTACATTACAAAATTTTATGGTTATTTTTATTGAAAATATTTTTCCAAATTTTCTATAAATTTTGATAATTTAAATAATTGATTTCAAATAGAAAATGGTTTTTTCTTCAAAAAAATATTCGAGTAATATTTTAAAACAATTTTCTTCTATGTCAATATATTCTGATGAATCTTATAATTTAATGTGGACATAATCTAATGATTCCATAAACCATATTACTCTATATAGTGTATTATAACTTTCATCTAGTTATTAACATTGGAAAATATTAACATTTTGTATGTTATCTTTACAAAATGAATATTTATCTTGATTATGCATTGAATTATTATTCATTTCTTTCATATAATGAATTCATTTCATTTTGTAAGTGATGAACGAGGCCTGTTATAGCCCCTTGATGCATATGTATGTATCATTAAAAAACTATTTAGGGTTTTGGGTGTACAACTAAACTATTTATGTAATATGTATACATACCCTACCTTTTTACCCTTTTTATTGAATGATTTTTAACATAAACATTCATTAATGAAAACCCAAAGATCGTGAGGACTACATTCTTTAGAATACTGGGTGTGTAAAACACAAAATGAAACTAAAACATGAAATATTTATATTTATTCTCCTTAGTGTACTTCTAAAACTCTTAGAGCTCCTAAAACGGTGTAGGATAACCTAGGTAATACATTAAAGAAAGTGGTGATCTACAAATACTATGGGAATAAAAATGATAAGGAACCATAATGTGTGACTTAAATGTAAAACCTAATATTATAAAATATAAGTCTCATGAGTAATCCCATTGAATAATAACATAAGTAACATGATATCATAAGATTATAGCAACATAAGAAATTGGATGAAATATAAAATATGGCATATACATGAGTCAAGGATAATAACCTAGACAATATCACATGGTTAAAAAACTCCCATTATAGATTATTTTTACTCCATAATCCAATACATAACGTCTCATGAAACCCAAAACACTACCCAATTCATTATAGTGCTATTTAGTCTCACCCATCATAACATTTTTCTGATTATGTGTTCCAAAAAGGGAAATCAGACATAAGGCATAAACATAAGAATTACCCAAGGAAAGAAATGGTTTTCATAATCTTTCCTTATATCGTAATCAAAGAATATTTCATAAATAAATAATTTGATAAATAAACCTAAGGAATGTAGTAACTCATAAAAATAAGGTAAAATGAACTAGGTATACATGTAAGATATATATATTGAGAATTTAGAAGCCATTTGTAACATCAAAGGTTTTCATCTCTTATGAAAACGTCTTTAAAAGATCACATAGAATATTTCTAGAGGAAAATACCCTTTTCAAAATGGAATTACTTATTTAAAATATAAAAAATTCCAAAAACATTACTAAAAAATTTCCTTTGAAAATAACCCTGGAACATTGTAAAGGAATATTCAAAACATTTAGTATACATGCCAATGTGAAATTTTGTTTATAATATATAAGTTAAATAAAATCAATTTTTTCACACTTTTCAAAATAAATTCAAAAGGTAAATTTTTCAGAAAATGGCATAAATATTCATATTAAAAATTTTTGTAAAAAATTAAAACAAGGATAAAAATGTATTTAATAAATCATTATATAATATTAATAAGATTATTTAAAACATTTTTGGAAAATATACACATGGAATGGAATTATTCTATATCTAAAATAATATACAAGATTGATATTACTTAAAAATAACTTTCTTGATGTTTATATAGTGACCCTATCCTTTTAAACATATAATTACACGATTTTAAGCACAATTAACCATCAAATTACAAGTCAAGGATCCTAAAGTCTAGTTCCTTTGGAAGATTAAGTAGATAATTAAACATCATAAAACAAAAATAAAAAACCTATTTTATTTAATCTTTATAATTATCCCCCTAACTCAATTTGAGTCTTTATGAATTCATAAGATATCCTGGTAAAGACATGAACAAAATGGAAGATCTATAAAGCCCAATAAGGGAATATGCATAGGAATAAAACATAGCACGTGAGTTAGAAGGAATAACATGATGACATAAAAGGCATGAAACATGAATAAACATAAGGAATAATAGAATATATTACATGGGAACATATAATCATAAAATCATAGGAATTTGGAAACAATATATAGAATGACATAAACATTATTCATGGCTAACTACCAAGAATATATAACATAGTGGACAATGTCCTATAATGGAATCAGGTTCACTCCTTATCCCAGCATGACTTATCATGACACTAAACATTACCCACTAGATTGTAGTAATATCTGAGAACACCCATTATAACATGTTCTTGCATATTTTTTCTACATGTAGAATAATTAATAAGTAATCCAAAAAATATAGGGTGACTAATGGAAAGAAATGGGTATTGTAATCATGTCATAAGGCATTAAAAATGGGTGTATCATCAGTATACCCATGAAATAGTATATTAAGAAGATAAATTGACATTAATAAGGTAAAATATTTATATATAATGGAAAATGGTGTCCAAATAAACTGAAAATATTTTATAAATAGTGTTTATGAACCTTTATAAATTATTCACTTTAGTACGGTTTTTGGGAAAATTTTAATGAGTCTTTAAAATGGAAAAGGAATAATTGTTTTCACAAAACCAAAAATGGAAAATGATATTTTTATATGATAAAATGAGTAATTGTATAAGAATAATGGTGGATTAAAATAAAATATGGTTATCACATGAGAATGGTAAGAATTCTGGAAATTCTCTTTAATCGGGCTTGCTTATCATGATGATTTGATAAGGGAACCTTTAAAAAACATGTATTTACCCATAAAAGAAGGTTGTTAATATATATATGTGGGTTTGTAACGTATAAACATAATTTATTATAACAACACAAAAATAAATAATCCTTACACTGGAATAACGAGAGAGAAAGAGTAACCTGAAGGAAAAAAGGGGGTTCAGGTAGAATCCCTTTCCTTATGTCTGAAACAGTTCTCCACTTGATGTTAATATCATGAATAATAAAATTATATTCATTAATTAATAATTTAAAAAACAATTTTTAAATTTATTTAATTTAGTATAATTTTATTAAGTTCATTTATGGCCTTTTTGATAAGTTATAGTGTTCAATTTCATCATTCCGGAGTTCTCGTTTTCTTAGTTTTCTTGATCAGTTCGCTTGTGTAAGAGTATGAAAGTTCATGTAAAATTGACATAGAAATAAAAATTGAAGTTAAATTTTATTAAAAAAATAAGGTTAAATTATATTTTAAATCATTTGGTTTTATGGTATGAGGATGAAAATAGTTAATGATAATTGTTTGGATTATTTTGGGCAGTTTTCGCTCACATCGAACTTGTTTTGTTTTATTATTTAACATCATGTGTATATAATTATTCCATAAATTTAAATAGTTTTTAATAAATATATTATATTTCTTTAACCATAAAAATGAATTTATGACCTTCGTTGAAGGAGTTAATGGAAAATGAAAATGTTTCATCCTTGAAGCCAATAAATTAACACCTTACGAACGATGTTTTCAATTTTAGAATAAAAGGGAGATGAGAGGGGATTAATGATGGATTATCACATTAGAATAATCAATTTACAGTATATGTGAGGTACTGGATTTATCGTACCATTTTTATGAGGGGATGTGTGGAGATAATAATAAATGAACATGAAAAGAAATTTAATGAAAATGAAAGAGGAATTTACCTCTGGAATTTCTCCCCTTGAAAACGTCCTTGGGGAAAAGGTTTTGGTATTTTAATGAGACAAAGAGATAATAGACATGGGGGAGGTGATTGGGAAGAGTATTGATCATAATTTGGTAATGTATAAATCTTTAGAGGTGTTAGGAGAAGATGTGGTGAGCAGTGGTATTTATAGAAGATGAGAGGGGGGTTTCTCATTAGTTTATTCATCATTTTTTTATTTTGCCTCAAGAATATGAATAGTTTGAAAATTATCAAAAAATATAGTAAGTTAATGAATGGGAGTTATATATTATGGTTCTTACATTATCTATGACTCAATTAATATTGTATTAAAATTATAATGTATAAATATCCTAACTTTCTACATTTTACTATTCACTAAAAATTATAGTATTAAAAAAATCCTAAAAAATAACCCAAACCATTTTTTGATGTTTATAATTCAAAAATAAACTTCATTTTATGAAAATAATTTTATAAAAATCAGAACATTAATTTTTAATTAAAATCATCATTTACTCAAAAAATTCAGATTTTAAAATTATAATTGATTTTATAAAACATTGAAAAAATAACTAAGCTATCATTAAATTATCCTATAATCATAATTTAACAAAATATAAATTTATGAGTAAATTTTAGGGAAATAATTTTTTTTTAAACATTATATTAATTATAAAACTGAAAATAAATTCTTGTGTTTTATAAAAATATGAACATTTAATTAATAATTTCTAAAATATTTATTTACTTATAATATGGTATAATTATATCATATTACCATTTATAAAATTATGAAATTTTATTTATTATTTCTTATATGAGGTTATTATTCCATTTTTTGATTTACTATTCATAAGGATAACAATACTATTGCAAAGGTCAAGTTATTATTTCATCTATATAGGTTCCTTAACTTCTAGAAATACTTATTTTTTCATTCATTTTCCTTTTATAAAGTTTATATTTTGTTTTTTTTTATTTAATGTGATTTATACTATATGACATAATATTAAGAATCTATTTTCTATTGATAAATTTTTTGGTTCATTAAATTCTTCCCCCTTATAAAATTTCACCCTCGAAATTTGGTTTTACATTCTAAGTTGAAAACTAGTGTGGGTAATTATCCTTTATCTCTTCCCCAGTTTCCCATGTTGCCTCTTCATACTTATTGTTCCACCATAGTAATTTTACCAAGTTTATAGTCTTTTTGTATAGAACATTATCTCTACAATTCGAGATCTTCCCTGGTTTTTCCTCATATAGGAGATCATTTTTCAACTATACCACCACTTAATCTAGTGCATGTAAATGATCAGGTATGTACTTCATTAAGAGGGATACATGGAATAAATCGTGTAATTGAGACATGGTATGTGGAAGTGCAAGTCAATATTCTATGGCTCGAACACGATCAATAATATCAAAGGGGGAAATTTAATTGGGGCTTAGCTTCCCTTTCTTCCTAAATCTCATAATTCTCTTTCATGAAGATATATGGAGGAATATCGTGTCTCTAGCATTAAACATAATGTCTCATCAACGATTGTATGAATAACCTTTTTGTAGACTTTTGGATACCCTAATATGTTTTTGAATGGTTTTCACCTTTTCAACTATTTCATCACCCATTTTAGGTCTTAGAATATTACCTTCACTGACCTCATCCCAACAATTTGTTTCCTATAGAGGGCTTCATATGAATCCATTTGTATTCTTGAATGGAAACTATTATTATAGTAGAATTTTATGAGAGTAAGATTTTGTTCCTATCCATCTTTGAATTACATAGAACACACTGACAACATTTCTTCGAAAGTTTAAATATTCCACTATAATTGGACATTAGTTTGAGGATGATTTATCGTACTAAAACTCAGATCAGTGTTTAAATCATGTTGGATACTTTTCTAGAACTTTAAGGTTAATATCATATCTCAATCAGAAACAATCGATAGTGTTACTTCATGAATCATTACCACTTCTCGGGTATATATCCATACAATTTGATCGAGTGAGAAATCCTCTTGAATTGAGATAAAGTGAGTTTTCCTTGTAAAATGATATGCAACAACCTATATAGCATTGTTCCCTTTTAATGTCTTCAGAAGTCCAATGGAAAATTCCACGCATATGTTTCCCACTTCCATGTTATTATGGTTAATTTTTTCATCATCCCCATAGACTTTTTCCTTTCAGCATTCACTTGATTACATACCAAGAAATTTGATGTATACTCAGTGATCCATTTTTTCATATTGTCGCTCCAATAATTCTCTCTGAGATCTCATTACATCTTTGTTCTACCTGGGTGAATAATTAATGTTGATCTATGTGAAAAATTCAACAAATCCTTCTTTATCCCTAGATTGTATGATACACATATTCATGACCCAAATATCAGAACTCCTTCGTTGTCCATTTTGAATTCCGAGGATTTCCACATTATCATGGATTCACCCTTTTTCTAAATTTTCATATCATTTTATTGAGGATCCTTTATTTTCTCCATAGTGGATGGCTGAGTAGTCATTTGAGAAAGGATTGAATTTATTCTTTCCTTAATTATTCCCATATCTATCCTTTTTTAATCTAAGAAGATTGAATCCTTCTCAAATCTTATAATTGATAATGTTAATGGATCCTTTCTACATAAAGAATATGTCACCTTATTTTCATTACTAGGATGATAATGGATAGATCATTCATAATACATTATGAGATATAACTATCTTATATGGAACATATTAAGATCCTTCTATGTGGATATATATTTTAGACTCTTATGGTCAGTATATATTTCACACTTCTCCTCATCGAGATAATTATACCATATTTTCAATGCAAAGACCACAATTGCCAACTTTAGATCATGTGTGGGATAGTTTTTATCATTAATTTTCAACTTCCGTGAGGTGTAGAATATCACTTTATCATTTTTCTTCAGTACACATTATAATCCCTTCTTTGAAGCATCATTTTACACCATAAAGGGTTTCCCACTTGTTGGTACTGTGAGAACTAGTGCAGGGATAATACTCTTCTTCAACTCTTTATAATAGTCTTCACATTCATTGGTCCATACCATCTTTTCTCCATTCTAAGTCATCTTGGTTAGAGGGTTCAAAAATCATGAGAATTTATTCAAAAATCAACAGTAATACCCAGCTAGACCAAGGAAACTACAGATCTCTATTACATATATTGGTATGTGCTAATTTTTAATTGCCTTTGTCTTGGAAGGGTCCACAGATATCCTTTTTCTAGTGAATACATGCCCCGATAATGATACTTACTCCATCCAGAAGTCACATTTATCAGACTTTTTATATAGTTTCTCCCTTTTCAAAGTCTCCATCAAAGTATTCAAATACTCCTCATGTTCCTCCTTTCCCTTTGAGTACATCAAAATATCATCAACAAATATTACCACATAATTTTCTAGGTATTATTTAAATAATCTATTCATTAATTACATGAATTTTTTTGGAACATTAGTGATTCTGAAGGGCATCACTATGAACTCATAGTGTTCATACCTCTTTTGAAACGAAGTCTTGGGAATAGATTCTTTCCTCCCCTTTAATTGGTGATATCCTGACCGAAGGTCCACCTTAGAGAAATAACTTCCCCACATAGATGATCAAACAAGTCATCTTTCCTTGGTAGGGGATACTAGTTCTTTATCATGATTTTGTTGATATCACAATAATCAATGTAGAGGTTTATATATCTATACTTCTTCTTTAAAAAGAGGACTAGTTCACCACATGGTGAAGCACGCGAGCATATAAAACCCTTGTACAGATTCTCTTATAACTGCTTATTCTATTCTTCTTACACCATTGTGGCCATTCTATAAGGTTTCTTTGATATATTTAGGGATATAAGAATAAATTCCATTGATAATGAATCCTCTCAATTAAGATGAATACCAGGAAACTCTTCGGGGGACACCTTAGTGTAGTCCCTCATAATGGGGATGTCTTCGAGAATGATTCTATCATTTTTCTAAATCATTTGAGCTAGATATAAATTCTCATAAGGAAAAAATATCCACACTTGAGATAATGATTTTGAAGTGGATTCATCCTCCTCCGTTCACATTTATAGAATTATAGGATGCTTTGGGATTTGAAGAGTGACATCCCTTTCCAGATAGTTGATATTGGCTTTATATAAAGATAGTCAATCCATTCCCAAAATAGCATCAAACTCTACCAAATTAAATATGAAAATATTCGATGGTAATTTCAGTCGAAAAACACTAAACAGAGAGGAGTTATATACTTTGTATGCAACAATTTCCCCATTTTTTATTCTCTAAGATAAATCAACCTCCATATTTTGAGGGGGTAATTGAATAATTATACTAAACATACAAGACATGAATGAATATGTAGAATAAGAATAAAACAGTACGTTCTATATTCTTTAATGAATAACCAGTGTACATGTTACCACATCATTTTCAAGCACCACATAAATTGTAGGGATAGCATATTCCCTTCCTTGCTTCCTTAGAGGTTGTCATTTTTGATTTCCCCCAACAACCCTTGTCTTAGAGAAATGGTTTTCATAATGAACATGTTCCTTGCAGTGTAAACAATGAATTATAGGCTGAGTATGGATATAAACATTCTATTATTCTCCCTTATTAGTGTGATTTTTCATATCCCTTTAGAATTTATTATCCATATTCCCTTCTCTTCCACATTTATAGTATCTCTTGGTTCCATTTATGCATTTACAAGTATGATTTTTTGCACACTTTTGACAAGTGGTATGTAGGATCTTCTTTACATAATGGAATTTATCACCCATATTAAACTCCATTTTCCACTTTTTTTACCAGGCCCACAAGACCACTTAGAGTCTCTGATCTCCATTTCAACCTAGAGGGCACAATAGATAATCTATTCATAACTTTCAAAGTCTCAAATAACCAAATATTTTCATAGACTCATATTTAGTCCACTAAATAAGAAATCCATCTTACTTTCGGTGATCATGAAAAATTTTAAGGTTCATATTTCAATCCTTGTGAAGTTTTCCTTGTATTCCCCAATATAATTATCTTCCTTATGTTTTAGTCTGATTAATTCCATTTCCATATTTAGATGGATATTTTAGAGAAAATATTTATTAAAAAATATTTTTTGAAATCTTCCCATTACATGGAATCAATTTCTTATTTTCACTTGGTGTTCTTGATCAGTTTCAACCACTAATCATTTTCCCCATCAAAACTATAGACTTCTAGAACAAATTTCTCTTCTTATGATCATTATAGGACGAATAATATCATCTCAATGGAGTAAATTAATTATTCTATGAGGAGGGTATCAGAAGCTCTACTAAACATGGGAGGACTTTTCTTTATGAATGAATCAACATGAACTTTCTATTTCTTTATAGGATGGAATTCCAAATGATTCAAGTTATTCTTCATTACTTGAGCCATCCGATAAAGTTTTGTCAAAAAATTTGTGCATGCATTCCCATAATATTTGGCATATCATTAGGGAAATCATCACATTTCCTATCATAATTATTTTTTGGCATGATTTCTTCTATTTATATCCATTTACTAAGAAAAACAAAGTACAATTAAGGTTCTTGAATAATTAACGAATAAGAATATAAAAAAGAAAACATTGAATGTAGTAGGATAACCATGTAAATAAAGAGAATATTCAAACTTGTGATTCTATAGGTTAAAATATTGGTTATCCATTATTTATTTCCTAACATATATTCTTTTGGGATTTTATTATTCCCTTAATAATGGTTCAAAATGAGCTTATGAATTTACCAAATCATATCACCTGAGAGTGTCAAACTAGGTGTACAGTAAGGCCCGTTTTAATGTACCAAGTTACCCTGAGTCGGGCCCGTAACACATTGTTGGATTTATTAATCATAGGTACATATATTCCAGAACCACTCCCACTTCTAGTATTTATAAAAGGATGTATTTTCTTGATAAAAAACTTACTCTATACTAACCAAAGAATAGGGATGTTTTCTCATACATAGTCTAGTCCCTAAGGATTTCATTATAGTTTCTCAATATTAATATCAAAAATAAATAAACTCTTGTTATGATAACAACTATAGAAACCATAACCTTTTACACATATCATTACATGAATTTTAACATAATTAAAAATTAAATTACAAGCCATGTATTGTAATGTCTAGTCTCTTTGGAAGATTAGGTGCGTAATTTAACTTCATGAAACCCAAATAAAGACATATTTTATTTTATCTTCATAGTGAGATCCTAACTCTATTTGATCCCTTATAGAAGAATAGTATAACCCAGGAAATACATGAATAAAAAGTATGATCTATAAATCCCAATAAGGGAATAAGCATAGGAATAAAACATAACACATGGGTTAGAAGGTATAACATGATTACATAAAAGGCATGGAAAAGAATAAACATAAGGAAGAATAACTTGTATAACATTGGGAAATATAATCATGGAATCACAGGAATGTTAAAACATCATATAACATGACATAAACATGAGTCAAGGCTAACTACAAAGACTATATAACATGGTGGACAAAGTCCCATAAAGGAATCAGGTTCACTCCATGTCCCAACATGACGTCTCATAAGACTAAAAATTACTAAATGCATTTGACTGCTATATGGGTGAACCAATAATAACATGTTCATGAATATTTGTTTCACATGGAGAATCAATCATATGTAATCCAACATAACATAAGGGTTATCCATAGAAAGAAATGGGTATCGTAATCATGTCATAAGGCATTACAAATGGGCTTATCATTAAAGTGTCCATGAAAGAGTGGATTTAGAACATATATGGAAATTAATAAAGGAAAATATTAATAGATAAAAATAAATTTTTCCAACAAAAGTTAAAAAAAATTAAAATCATTTTTAAGAAACTTTAGAAATTCGCCACATTAGTGTGTTTTAAGGGAAATATGAAAGAATATTTAAAATATAAAATGCATAATTTTTTCCACAAAAAAAAAAGATATGAAAATTGATAGTTTTTCTTGGTTAAATTAATTTTTTATAAGATTAATTTTGGATTAAAATATATTATGGATAGCACATGATAATAGGTAATAAATTGGGAAATTCCCTTTAATCAGTCTTTCTTATCGAGGAGATTTTAGAAGGGTACCTTTCAAAAAAAAATCATTTCCCCATAAAATAATGATGATTTTATTTTGATATATAGTTTTAGAACATAGAAACATAATTTATTGGTAGTATACAATAATAAATAATCATCACATTTAATTAATGAGAGATAAAGAGTGAGCCAAAATAAAAAATGGGGGTTCGGGTAGAATCCATTACCATAGGTCTAAAACGGTTTGTCACATGATCTTAATGTCTTAAATAATTAAATTAGAATAATTAATAAATAATTATATAACCTTTTATACATTTAATTTATTTATTATAATTTTATTAAGTTCATTTATAGCGTCTTTAATGAGTTATTATGTTCAATTTCATCATTCGGGGGTGGTCGTTTTCTTATTTTTCACGATCAGATTGATTGTGTAAGAGATTGAATGTTAATGTGAAATGGAAAAATAAATACATATTTGATGTTATAAGTTATTAATGAACATACATATGGTTAAATTATTTTTTAAATCATTTGGTTATATGGTATGAGGATGAAAATATTTAAGGATAATTGTTTGGATTTTTTTGGGCAGTTTTCACTCACAATGAACTTGTTTTGTTTTATTATTTAACATCATGTGTATATAACAATTATAAAAAATAAAATAGGATATAATAAAAATATTATAGTTTTTTAACCATAAAAATGGTTTTATTATCATACCTGGAATACTTTATGGAAAATGAAAATTTTCAGTCCTTAATGCTGATAAATTAACACCTCACAAATGATGTTTTCATTTTTAGAATGAAAGGGAGAGGAGAGGGGTTTAATGTTTGATTATTAGATTAAAATAATAATATTCCAATATATGTGAGGTACTAGAGGTATCATACCATTTTGAAGAGGGTTGGTGAGGAGGGAATAAGAAAACAAATTGAAAAATAATTAAAAGAAAGGAAATATAGATTTAACTATTGAATTTCCCCTCCTTGAAAACAACCTTAGAGAACGGTTTTGGGTATTTTTATGATACCAAGAGCTCATGTACATGGTTTTGTGGATTTAAAAGATTATTTGTCAGAATTTCTATAAGTCTCAAAGCTTTAGAGATGCTAGGAGAATATGTGGTGATGGTGGTATTTATAGGGGAGGATAGGGGTGTTTTCATTATTTTATTCATTATATTATTATTTTACCACAATACTTTCAATATATTAAAAATTATCACCAAATATATTAAAATAATTTATTGGAGTTCAATATTATAGTTATTACACCAGTGATGACTCAAAAAATTATATTTAACTTATAATGTATAAATACTGTAAATTGTCGTATTTTACTATTCAACTAAAATTAAGTTATTTTAGAAAAATCCCAAATACTCAACCTAAACCTTTTTAAATGTTTATAATTACAAAATGAACTCCATTTTTTGAAAATAATTTTTCAAAATTTGGAAAATTTTAATTCCAATTAAAATCATAATTTACTCAAAAAATACAAATTTTAAAATTATAAGGGATTTTATAACACTTTTATAATTTAACTAAGGTATAATTAAATTACAATATAATCATAATATAATAAATATTAATTTATTACTACATTTTATTGAAATACATCTTCTTTTGAAACAATATATTAATTGTAAAATTAAAAAATAAATACTTATGTTTTATTAAAATATTAACTCATAATTAATAATTTCTAGAACATTTATTTTATTATAATATGATATAATTATATCATATTACCATTTATAAGATTATTAAACTTTATTTATACTTTATTACATGAGGTTTCTATTTCATTGTATGGTTTACTATTAATAAAGATCACATTACTATTCTAAAGGTCAAGTTACTTTTTTTATATGGGTTCCTTAAATTCTATAAATAATTCTTTTTTCATTGATTATTTATTTAGAAAGCCTATATTTTATTATTTATGTGATGTAATGTGATTTATACTATATTACAAAATTATCAGATGGGAGTTTCTATTGATAAAAGTTTTGGGCCATTACAGTTTCATTATCAAATAATAGAAGAAATGGAAGCAAAACATTCAAACCACATTCCTGACCAGAGGATGATAAAGTTTATTTGGTTCAATTAAATAATTTTATATTATTTCCCCAAATGGGTCCTTGAATATAAAAAATCTCAAAATGAACGGATATTGTAATATAAATCCTTTACCACTTCAGTAACTTCTAAATCAAATCTACTTGGATAAATTATAATGAATTGTAATTTAAAATACCAAGAATTATGAAGGACTCATGATATGATATTTAAAAGTGTAAAAATAAACAGCACATAAAATAAATTAGGTGCATAACATTAAAATATGTCTTAATGAAGGTAAATTGAGATGAAATCCCTTACCTCGAGTTCGACTCATCATGCACGTACTTTGTCAACCTAAATAATAAACTTATGTTAATTATTTTATTTATTAAGAAAAATTTTAAATTTATTATTCATTTTATTTTATTTATTAAAATATTATATTTTTTTACTTAATAAATTATGTTTATGTCGGGTGTTTTGATGATATTTGGTTCATATATAAAAAATGAATTTAGTGAGTTAAATATGGTAAAATAAGTAACTGTTCCACCATCTGTATAATAATAATAATGAAATAATTATAATTTTTATACATAAATTATACTTTTAAGCCCAACCATGAAATGTGTTTATTAAAAATTATCTCTATTATAATAATAGAGGTGGTAGGTCATATTTAGACAAGAGTAATGTTTCATTTTTCAACGATCCTGGTAGAAAGAATATAAGTACTAATTTATCTTCCTATAATAATAATTATAAAATAAATATCATATTATTTATTAAAATACTCTTATATATACCATTCTTGTGATGTGGCTCTGAAAAATGGATCACATTTCTACATGAAGGTGGTAATCCACATGTACGCACGAATGACATTATCATTTTTAAATGAATTAAAAGGTAAGAAATTATATAATATAAATTATTTATATAATGATATATATTTAAGTAATATTATATATATATATATATATATTAATTAATTAATTAATTAAAACCATAAGTGGTGGTGATGAAAAATTAATTTCAACGATTTGTGAGGTGGTAGTCCGATGTACATAGAAATGATGGTCTCATTTTCTGTTTGATGGAATAGGATATGGATATAGGTTATTCCATTAACATAAATAAAATCAGTATATGAGAGATATTAATGTTATTATATCATAATTATTTAGCAATATTTTAATTAAATGGAAGAAGAAATGAAACCAAAAAAAATTAAGAAAGATACATCTTTTTCAGACAACCTGTTTAGATTAGCACAAAAAGAATTCGTTTGATTGTTTTTTGATTCCAGAAATACCTCTATTATGTGGTTTGGGATGTATAGAAGGGATTTGGGTTTGTTATTTCCAAACTGAAAATTCTTTTTATGTGTGAATAAAAGATGAGAGGATGTTCCATTTCTAAGATATGGTTGGGAAACTATTGGAATTTATTAAAGTATTAAATTAACATAAATTTATTTTCATATTAAAGTGGTTAAAATTAATAATATTTTTATATAATATTAATTTGGGTCTAAATACTCACATTCAATAAAAAATTGATAATTTTAGGTGATTTTTTAACCCTTATAATTTTCTTTTAGCCTCTTTTTATCCTTTTTAAAAATTATCGAGGTAGCAAAATTTTTAATCTTTAAGGGTCAATAAAGATACTATAAAAGGGAAAACGCGCCATAAATGGAATGTGGTAGATATTATAAAAAAAATTCCTTAAATTTTTTAAATATTATATTTTTATTGATGTTATATTATTTAATAAAACATTATTTATAAAAAAATACCATTAATGTCAATTATGGCATTTTTGTTTGATTTGATTTTATAAACATCAAAATAATGAAAAGATTCAAATATATACCTTTCACACTTCCCAAAATTTTATACTTATCTATATAATCTTTTTCACATTTTAATTTATTCAATTTTTATTAAATTTAATATTTTTAACGTCATTTTTTTGTTATACTTTTAATTAAATAATTTCTGTATTGGTGTTGCATAAGAATTTTTGGTAATTATTTCATCAATAAAAATTAAAAGTAAATTACCAATATAAAAAACCATTTATAATTAAAATGAATATTTATAATTGAAAAATTTTCAATTTGATCCTTTTCCAAAAATATTATAATTATTAAAAGCAAGAAAGTGACATTTTTATAATTCTCTACATAAAGTATTATAAAGGTAATAGTCAGGTTCATATGGATTAAAACTGTGAGATTTTAAGAAATTAGATGTGATATGGTATAATTGTTTTTCATACAATATAAATTAGACCAGATTTTTGGACTCTATAACCCTTATCCCTTTAGTTTAACCCATTTTAAACCAGTTTTACCCATAACCATTGTAATAGATTTTTACAGTTTTTTTCTATTCATTATGAACAAATATTAAGTTGACCATATCACCTAATATTATTTCTTATAATTAAAAATATTGAATTAATTTTATAAAATTAAATTCATATAATTTATATAATTTAGTATAATAATAAACCCACAATACGTGTTGGAAAATAGTTTTTCAAGGAATGCATTTTTCAAGCATAAGATGATATTAAGTTAACTACACAACAAGTCATAGTCATTATATGGATTTAAATGTGAATATTTAAATATATAATCTATAAATTTAATTTAAATCATTCATTATTAAATATTATGTTAATTAATTGAAATGAAAAAACATTAGGGATTTAAATATATATTTCAATAAAAAGAGGAGTTTTCACTATTCATTGAAAATTTTAAATCATTAGAAAAATCCCAAAAATCACCCTTGGATTATTCATATGATGATTTAAATAATTATGTTAATTTTATAAAATATATTTTCTATATGTTACAAAAATTATTTATTTTATTTTCTGAAAAAATTATAAATTTTTTTTTTGAATAAAATATATTTTTTAAAAATAAATTAACTTTACTAAAAATGATTTATTATTTTCTAAGAATTTATCAATAAATTTATATTAAATTATACATTTATATATATTTCATAATGTTTTTAATCCTATCTATACCCTCCAATTTAGTGCTTTGGATTTAATGTACATATTTAAATAATAATATTTTAGGGTTCATTTAGGCTCACTGTTGTATGTCATATAAAATATTGAACATAGCATTATTTTTAAAAACTTATGGTGTTAAAAGATGTATTGAAAGGAGTCCTTGATGAAAATATTTTGATTCTTGAAATTATGTATTCTATCATTATGAATATATTTATTTCAATCTATTTTATTATTTATTCTCTTATGTCATCTATGTATATATGGTCATTTTATTGTATTAATTATATATAATATTTTATTATTTTTTATCTCTGTTATATTATTCATGATTTATTTATAATATTATAGATTATTTAATACATTTTCCCTTACTAAGCATCTCATCTCACCCTTTATTATGTTTTCCATTTTCATTATACTAATAAGGGATCTTTGAATGATTTTAGAAATATATTAAAATAAACAATAAAGTTATCAAAAGAATTATAAATTGTATTCCATGGTTTTAAGCGTAATCTGTGAATTATGTATTTATCTAGTCTCTTAATACAACTTTACTATTTTATCCTTTTGAATGTGATCCCTTATATCTTATTCCAATGTTGTAAAATAATATCTGGATCTTAGTTACAAGATTTCAGGCTTTACAGTTGGTATCAAAGGAATTATAGTATAACCCTTGGGAACTAAAATTATGAAAACATGGATTAAAGAGAAAAACTTTATGATATAATAAAAGTATAAGTCTAAGTATAAGATAATATCATAAAGTTTGGGTACATTATAGATTGTGTTCTTTTACTAGAAAATAAATCCCTTTATAGATAATAGAAAGTTGATGTGGTGGTGGAACTGATACAAGTAGGTTAAAAACTCTAATGGTTTGATTGTGTATTGACTCATTTATCACTAGTGTATGATTAGTGGCCCTAATAATGCACACTGAGATTTAAACTCCCAATGGATATAATTTAGTTGATTCACTCACTCCTTACAAAACATTAGGAATGATTTTAAAATATTTTTATGATTTTAAGATATTATTAAAGATGTTATCTTATTAATTTGAGATTAGATATACATAAATTTTCAATTTATGTTATGTGCTAAAAAAATTTAGAATTATATGATACCATTTAAAGTTCATAATGTTATAAGCTAATTTCATATATCCCATTGTTTAGAAGTGGTTTCTAGTAGATGTAATAGAAATTTTATGATTACATGTAATATATGTTGGGATTTCCCACTTGGGAAATATAATGAAGTTAGAGATGGCTCTAAAGAATCATAACTATATAGGTGTAAGTGAATTAGGTTATGACTAATAAAATTGACCATATAGAGAAATCTATTGATCTCCCATATGGTGTAATAGTTTTGGACCGCTTAATATGACACAAACCAATATCATTAAATGAGACTAATAATCAATTAGTACATGAGAAATAGATCAATTCCCCAAAGAAGAAATTTTTCACTTTGGTAAATAGTGAATGACAGAAAGTTATCATGGGATTTTATCATCTTAATAGAGAAACTTGTCAGTGGTAGTCATTGATCCAGATTAATGAGGGGTGGGATAAAATAAATAGTATGGTTTGTAATAATTTCAAGGATATATTATTCAAAAAATACTTTCCTTATGATCAATAAGCAGATATAGTGATAAAATTATTCAATCTAAGGAAAAATGGAGGAGAAAATGTTAGAGAATACGAATATAACTTTATAAGGGTAGGAACTCATGTTGAGGATTATATAAGTAATATAGGTAGTGATATTGATCATTTATTTTACATGCTAAATCTTAGCCTTTGTAGGGAATTATTCTCACAAACATTTTTATTATATTTGGTTATAGTATAAAGTTCCATAATGATAATGAAATAATTCTCCAAGTCTTATTTTTTAGGTAATATAAGAAAAGATGAGTTCGGTTGAGCACTCTGAAAAAAGAAACATAGAAAAATGGAATAAAGGATGAGATTTCTAAATTTAAATAAATTTGGAAAGAAACACCATGGAATGTGATATATGTGAATTATATTTTCCTCTAAGTGTGGAGAAAAATTCCATCAATCTCCTGATTTAAGGGGAAATAAATAATCCACCAAAATTCAATTTTTAACTATAAGAATATGGGGAACTATTTTAATGAATACTCTAAGTTTCAAAGAAATTTTAATCACAAAAGGATAAGGGAGAAAGACCAAAAAAGTTCAATCACTATAGCTGATGTTGAAGTACCTAAATATGTGATGGAATATTCTTTGATCATAATCTCAAATTAAGCTAATTCTTTATTTATTATATATATACTAACTCATTTATATATACCATGTTTTCAAATAAAATTAGATATTTATCTAGAACCTTAATAACATAGTTTCCAATCAAGAATCCTAGTGGAAGTATTATTGGAAAAAATATGTATAATTCATTTACCAATATGAAATATACATATTCCCTATTTGAATACTTGATTATTATAATTATGGTTGACTTTGATATAATCCTTGCTATGGATTTTACTTCAAATTATAATGAAAAAAATTATTTTTGAGAGAAATATTGTCATGACCCCTACTAGGGGGGGCTTGTACCATGACTACCCCAATCCAACCTCTAGTGGTCCAGGGACTAGTAACTAGAAATGAGTAAGAATGCCCCCAAAAATAGAAGGCATTAGACTAAAGTACTTGTACGCACGCACACATCTCCAAGCTAAAAATGCTAAAATATATTGACACTAAGTAAACAATACATGAAAACCACTAAGATCCCACAATACAGTATGACGGGAAGTATAGTAAACTAAATAGGGACAGAATAAAATCCCACCAAAATGTGTCTAAAAACAAGAACAATGAAACATGGTGATGTGTTTCCTATATCACTCTAGTTTAAGAAACTGGATGCACAAGTTCTTGAAAATCATCTATAGAAAACCCTACCTACTCCAACTTGAAGGCAACGATACTTGGACCACTATTTAAAATACCAGGAGAACACCTCATCTGTCAGGCCCCACTAAGCAATTCCTGGTTCGGGTCCTCCTAGGACTCCATCAAAGGGTCGATCATCTGCATAATACACAACACATAGGGAAAAGACCGTGCAGGGTGAGAATAACAATACCTATTAGGACACCCTAAAACCATAAAGGAAAATACCATGAAGGAAATACTATAGAATAAATACCATAAGAGAAATACCATAAGGAAACTACTACAAATAAGATACCACATAGAAAATATTAGTAAGTTACACACAGGTAAATGTTAGTAGCACATATACCGAGGAAAATCCAGATATACTCATTACAAGACACATGTTCTATAAGTAAGCCATAACTAATTACTAGCCATATGATTCTACTTGAAGCATGATTTTTGGGGGAGAATTCACTCCTAAATCCATGATATAATCGAAGAAACTCATGAAGAGTTCTAACTTATTTGGGACCTACCGAAATGACAACGTATTGGTCAAGGAAGATCATGATACCACATAGAGGGGGTCACACTCAGTCACGTTGTGGGATGTCGCTGACCCAATCTGGATCAATTTGTAACATATGATATCATGCCTAGTTACACTATGGGATACCAAAAACTCTATTGTTGTTGACCAATAGGTGGAGGATCGGCGCCCTGCTTACAGAGGTTACGTGATTCCACATACTCTACTAGGGGTGATAGTATAGCACACTCCGGTCTTGGGTATGGATTCCAAACTCTATCTAGTACTCGGCCTTTAGAGGGGATTGAAATCCAGTGATGTGGATGTAATATCATACTAAAACCTCAATGAAATAACCAAAGGGAATTATCTCAACCTCTATTATTCCTATCTAAAAACTGGTCACATTATCTAAAAAGTATCATCTCAATGTCAAGGTCCCAACACCATAAAATGATCATCAAACGGATCTACTTTTTGAAAGTTAGGGGGATTTCAACTTTCATAAGGAAATCACTAGCCCTGTGGACTATCCCAACCCAGTCCACTAAGCTAGACCCAACCCACTGGTTCCGGTCTGATCTTTTGGGTCTGGCCTGATCTGCTTGGATTGCTATTCCTGGTCCTCCTGGCCTGCTCCACATGGCCCGCGCAACCTGGCCCACCTGTCCCAATCAGCCCGGTGGCCCTCCACATCTGCTCATCCATTTCCCTCCACATACAACACTACATGTGACCTTCAAACCACGTAGCCTTTGTTGTCGCCTCTGGAATCATTGCCTCCAGTTGTTGGTACCTTCAATCGTGGCCGCCCCAGGTTGCCAATTCCACTGCCTCTCCTGACCAGACCGTCATTCTAGAACTATCTTGATGGTCCCTTATACAAACCATTGAGCCACCTCCATTTCCCTAATCTTGAATCGTTCAAAGATCTGGGTTCCAATGGCAAAGAAAACTAATAAAAGGAGAGAAAAAGGAACAATAACACCCTGAGGAACAAAACTTATCCTGGTTCTTTTCTTCCACAATCCATTCTCATTGGACTAAGAAATAAGAACGAAGAACCAAATAAGAAAACTCCCTAAAATAAACCCTTCAATCACAACCATCCCATAACAATTGAACTATGGATCAATCTATTCTTGGATTGACCCAAATTCATCATGAAAATCAAGAAAAGGGAAATATCACAAAGAAATGACCTCCCTATCTTGATTTAGATTAGTCACTAATGAAGTATTGTTGTGTTTTCGTCATCTGTGAGATTCCATTGTATCTGTTGCATGTTGATTTTCGATCCACAATTCATCACTATTTTTCAAGAGAGTTTGTATCCAAGACTCAGAAAACTTTTATGGTTATGGTGATATCCTTGAATTTCAAAAAAAAAATGCTTAATAAAAAAGAAAATATGATGAAGCATCAAAATACCTTTTTATTTAAATTATTTAATGATGACTCCATCCTTTTTTATTTTTTCCACATAATTCCAACCCTAACCAAATTTAAGTCGCGACTAGGGTAGAGTCATCATTCTGAGCTCAATGGTTACCTCATATTTCTGATATGCGAACCCATTTAATAGTTATTAAACTTTTTCATGAAAACCTCTCACGTGTTTTATTAAAAGATTAATGTTTTTCAAAAAATTGTTCCAGACAAATCGGGCCTCAGAATCACATGTCATCTCAACGAATGGTCCTGAAATCAATCCATATAATTTCTAAAAAAAATAAAAGGAACAATATGAGACATTACATTCTCCCCACCTAAGGGATTTACATCACCGAAATCCAAAACAAGTTCTACACAAATAGGCGATGGAACTGAGCAAGAATATGAGTCTCTCAATCCCATGTGTTCTCCTAGGAATTTTTGTGCTACAATGGGACATGCACCAAAGGAATAAACTACCCAAAAATGTTCCTCTTCTACAAATCCTAAATCTTCAATGGGTATTCTATAAAAGTCACCACATCCTCGATGTCTATCTCACCCTAGTCAATGATGGGTGATGGGTCATGTATATACCTTCTTAGCTATGAAATGTGGAAGATTACGTGTACCTGCTCTGATTATAGTGGTAGACCTAAGTGGTACACCACCACACCAACTCTACGTAGTATCTGGAAAGGGCTGATGAAACTCAGTGATTTCCTATCGCCCCGGCCAAATCTTCATAATCCACGTCGAGGTGAGGCACTAAGGAACATGTGGTCTCCTTCATCCAACTCCAAATTCATTCACCTACTATTAGCATAAGACTTATATTAGCTATGTATAGTCTTCATCCAGTCTGGGATGATCCGCAACTTCTCTGTAGGATCTCACACCAACTTTGGCCCCAAGAGTGCTGAATCTCCTAGGTCAGTCCAACAGTGTGGAAATTGTTAGGGTAACCTATAAAAGTCCTCAAATGGTGTCATAATAATGTTTTAGTGATAAATATTGTTGTAATAAAACCACACTAGTGGTAATTGATCCTCCTAACTATGGAAAAAATATAACATGCATGCCTACTGTATTTCCTCCAAAACCTGAATAGTATACTAAATCTGGTTGTTCAATTATGGGAGAAATAGTGTGCTCAAGTGTAATTGATTCCCAAATGCCTCATGAAATCCCTTAATTAAACATGATTTGAAGAAATTATCATGATATGAAACTATCATTAACGGGACTCCATGGAGTTGAATTGTCTCCTACACATAGAGGCATCCCAATCCCTCTACTGAACTCTGCTCTTAGATAGCTAAGAAGTGGATCGACTTGGTGTGTTGGTAAATTATCACCCAAATGGAATCATGTTCCCTAAAATTATGTGGTAAACACATCACAAATTCCATCTATATCCTATACCACATCCATTCTGGCACCTCAATCGGTTGGGATAAACTCGTCGGAATCTGGTGTTCAACCTTCACTTGCTGAGAAGTGAGGAATCATGAGATGAATGATGCTACTCCCTTATTCATTCCAATCCACCAAAACTAACATCAGAGGTCCTGTTAAATCTTTTCCACACCTGGATGTACCTATAAAGGGGGTTTATGGAACTCCATCAAAACCATATCTCACAGCGCCACTGGTATAATTGTGCACCCTCTAGAAAGAATGACTTTATCCCCACCTTTTGAATAACAATCAGGAGAATTCCCTGTGGAAAACTAAGAACATAAGGTCTCATAGTCAGTATCCCCAAGTTATGCCTCTTGGAATTACTGTATGAGTTGAGGGGTGACAACCATTTACTATAGGTAAGAAACTCTATCTCCATCCACAAAGGATATCTATAATGAGGCCAACTTCTCTAACACCTAATTCGGTAACTAAAAACTAGATATCTTACTGAGAAAATCTACCACCATGATCCCCTTACCCTGAGTATATTCAATCTCAATGTCTAAGTCCTATAGAAACTATATTCATCACTTATGTCTCATATTTATATCTTTCTAAGAGAAGATATACTTGAGACTCTTTTGATTCGAGTAGTGGATAAACTTCTCTCACATCAGGTAGTGTCGCCACATCTTCATTTTGAAGACTACAATTGCTAGCTCAATATCATGGGTCACGTAGTTCTTCTCATGTTATCTGAACTGATGAAAACCATAGGCAATCACTACTTTCCCCTACATTAGGAAACAACCTATCCTGGTCCATGAGTCATCATAGAACACCATATACTCAATGCCCTCTTCTGAAAATCTCAATATGGGAGTGCTCATCAACCTCTAACTCAACTCATGGATGCACTAATCGAACTTCTATGTCCACCCGAATGATTTCCCCATTTGTGTGAAAGAAGTCAACTGTTCTTACTCTCTTGAGAATTTAGGAACAAACCTCTAATATTACCCTTCCCTTCAAAGTAAACTTTATACCTTAGTAACAATCTTGGGTGGATCCCAAGAAATCATTTCCCCAAACTTCGTTTTATTCACTAAAACTTTATCCTATGAGATTAAGTGTCCTAGAAAATGGACCTCTTGAATCTGTAACAGAAACTTTTATATCTCCCCATAAATTTTGTTCTCTTGGAGTGTGTCCAGGACCATCCTCATGTTTTTTGGATGATCCTCCTTAGATGTCAAGTACACTAGGATTTCATAAATTAATACCACCACGAACTGTTCTATGTAAGACTAAAATATATGTTTTATGAGTCCCATGAACATTTATAGGTTTTTCTTTATGCTAAACGGAATCACCAAGTACTCATATTGATCATAACAACACCTAAAAGTCAACTTCGATATATCCTCATCCCAAACTCGTAGTTGGTGATAGCTTGATCTGATGTCAATATTTGAGAACCATTATTCTTGTTTCAATTGATCAAATAAGTCATTGATCCATGGTAGTGGATACTTTTTCTTCACAATCACATGGTTCAAGGACTAGAAATCCACACATAACCTCGAGATCTTGTCTGACTTCTTGAACAAAAAACTATGGCTTCCCATGGTGAAACACTAGTTTTCACAAAGCCCTTCCTTTATAAGTCCTCCAACTACAACCTCATATCATGAAGCTATTCAGTAGTCATCCAATATTCAGGTGTTGATATCGATGTTTTTCAAGGTTTTAGATCAATGTATAATTCCATCTCCTTGTGGGCAGGTAAACCCAAAACACTTTTGGGGAAGGCATTCTCAAACTCTTCCACCACAGTAGGAAACTGAGGACTCATATCATCCAATGCACTATGGTGAGTCTATCCAAATGATGTGTAATCAGATGCACCCTCTTATATGTGATTCCATCCTGCACATCATGTGTTTCCTTTTCAACAATAAAGGAAAACATGGTTCCATGACTATGGACACACCACACTCTACACCTAAAACAATAAATCTGAGCAACAACTGTGGATAACTATCCCATACCAAGAATGGTCTCAAAAGGCCTCGACACCACTACGAAAGAATCCTAACTAAAACTATCACCTCAAACAGTCATTTCACACTGTCGGCACCAATTTTTTATCATTTAATCTTCTCTCATAAGAGTCTCTAAGAATAAGGGTCGAGTCAACGGTTTAACCAAAATCTATGAGTCTGGAACAAGGTTTACGGTATGAAATGAATGACTAGAAACAATTTCTATAAAAACTACAATAAGGTGGAAAGGACGCATATTGTACCTTGAATCATCCTTGGAGCATCATATTCATAATCCTTCATCGCTCGTAGTTTGCCTTGTCTCTATCTCCCAGCTCCCTAAGCCTGGTGTGGACCACCTCGCGGTGGTGGTGGTAATGGTTCAAACCTCTGACCACCTCTTGTTTACCTACCTGATCCCCTACCATATCCATTTCCCTATGCACCACCCTGATCCTAGTATTACTCTACCTCGGTTGTCCCTCGATCATCTCCTAATAAGTTGTACGATGAGTTAGGCAATCTCATGTGAGATTTCCCTGACTACATTATGTGTAACATCATTTGTCTCTAGGATGACTTGAGCCACCCTGGGATCCCTTTACTACTGACCTTGCTTTATGGGATGATCCTCTGAATCTCCTAACCCTCTTTGGTCCCTATGACTATCATTGGATACATGCTTTCAAGGTCTCAATTACCTGGTACCCACTGCTAGCTCCCACTTCCAATGTCCTTTCTTCTAAAAAAACTCTCCACTAATAGGGCTCACTCAAGTACCCCCCCCCCCAGCATAAATAGAAATTCTAATAGATACCTTTGATTCCATGATGTTGTGGAGTAATTCATGCTGAAAGGTCTGAACCCTAAAGAACTAATATTTTACCATGTTCATGGAGTGGCATGAAAGGTCTGTAAACTTTTCTAAATACACTTCCACATTCATAAAGCCCTGATGAAGATGTAGAATCTCATGTATGCACACTAATCGCAACATGACTAGATAAAACTCCTCCCTGAAGAGACTCATGAATTTTGTCTAAAACAGAGATGTCTCTTTGTGAGACTGTGTCACCAAGTTCCACCATTATCCTATGGAGCCCTAAATAAATCATATAAAGGACTGACCTTTGGTCAACTATCATTCTCATAAGGTGGAAAACATGGGTGACTACCTCTATCCAATCCTCATACAACTAGGGGTCTGGATCACCATAAAACATATGAGGTCTATGTATCTGAATCTTTTTCAATGCACTCAGCCTCTAGTGTTGGTAGTAGCTTCTACTTGATTGGTGGTAGTACAACTGAAAAACCAGTCGAATGTCTCATCTCTAGTATAGTCCCCTATATTGATTCGTTATCAATAGGAATATTATCCTCATGATCTCACAGTGGAATCCTATCAAGATGCCTTCATGGAGGAATCCTGAGGTTAAAACAAGATGTACCACGGTCAAGAGATTATATATAGAGAATTGACTAAAGAAGGAAATGAAAAAAAAACGTTTCTATATAATGAATGTACCAGTATTTTTTCCTCAAACCAATGTTTTCACGTACTGAGTAGAGAAGTAGGTGCTCAGAGCCTTGGAGTGTGGATATGTCAACCACCGTACCAACATTGGATTCAATGGCCTAAAGCAGAACTAAAAACAATTAACATTATTTCCCCAAACCAATCATATAGACTCCCATTCCTAAAGTTTAACCAACCACCTCTGGTACCACTCTTTCACGACATGTCCCGGGAGGTCGTGTCGTGACTACCCCAAGCCTGCCTCTAATAGGGAAGGGGTTGGTGACTACCACCGAGTAGGAATATCTAACAAATGGGAGGCATTATCCTAATGTACATGTGTGCGTGGTCGACGCTTCTGCCTGAGGCTTCCAATGTCGCCGTCTCACTTAGCCGGACTGTCGCACCGGACCTGCGCCAGTGGTCCCTTCCACAGACCACTGATCCACCTATAATTTATGGATAACAAAAATATCATACATATTGGTTTCTAGGGTCCTTATATACATATATCCATCCTTTATCGCCGATTTTCATCCTATCTGAGGGTCCGATCGCATTCGGAGTCACCCGGAATGTCAAAATGAGTCCACAGGGGTCCAACAACGAAGAATGCAAAGAATAGGGAAGATAAAAGAAAAAGAATACCCTAAGTTATGAACCTTTTCCTTGTTTTTGTCGTACTTAATCCATTCTCATTATATGAGGAACAAATAATGAAGAACCAATTAAGAAAACTCCCATAAATAAACCCCACAATCATAATCGTCCAACAATGATCAAACCGTGAATCAATATTTTCATGGATTGATCCCCATTCATCTTGAAAATAAATAATGGGGAAAGATCACAAATAAATAACCACCCAACCTCAATTATTATAAGTTTTTGATGAAGGATCGTTGCATCATCGTCGTGTTCTACAAGATTCCTTTAAATCCGTTTCAAGTTAATCGTCGATCCATGATCCATCTCCATCTATTGAGATATTTTTTCTCTAAATATCATATTAATTATAGAGTTATTTTGATAACCCTAAATTCCTCACAAAGTCTTAATAAAAAATAAAATATGTCGATGCATAAAAATAAGTTTTTATTTAAATTATTTAATGATGATTGCATATTTTTCATGTTTTTTCTTATAAGACTCGCGCCGACCAAAGTTAAGTTGCACCTACGGAAAAGTTTTCATTATAAGAATAATGGTACCCTTAAATTTTTGATCTGAGAATCCATTTATCATTTATTCTAGTTTTTCAAGAAAATAATTCGTGTGTTCTATTAAATTCTTAACATTTTTCAAACTATTGTTCTAGGAAAACCGGGTATCGAAATCACATGTCGTCTCAGGGCATGGTATTAGAATCATTCCATATAATTTCTGAAAATGATACATGGAAAAATATGATATGTTTCAAAGACTATAATTTGTAATGGGGCTATGGAATACCTTTTCCTAATATTGGATATTAAACCATATAATTCATGTATGGGTCGACCTCCATTATCTCTTCTTTAAAGAAATTATTTAAGAGGAAGATAAAGCACAACCTATGAATGGGAAAGGTATCTTTATAACTGAGGATGTACCTATTGTATAAGAATTCATTGATATGTTTTGAGAAGAAATACTTAGAAATCCACCTGATCATAAAGATTAGTTTTGCATTGATCTAATATCTAATTCAAAGAGTATATATAAGACTCCCTGTAGGGTGTCCATTTTGTAATTAGTGGAACTGAGGAACAAAATGTATAGGTTTTTTTATAATAGATTCATAATCCTTATTGTTTCATTATGGGGAGCCTATTTTCCTTTTTGTTAAGAATAAATATGGGTATATTATGTAGTGCATCGATTACAACTAAATCAATTACATTACTATAAATAATATGTATCAACTTCCCAACATTGATTATTTTTTAGATAAAATTCAAGGAGGTCAATATTTTTCAAAGATCGATCTTCATTTCAGGTATCATCAACTATAATTAAAGAAGGAAGATATTCCTAAGATTACATTTTATATGAGGTATAGAAATTATAAATATACATTAATACCCTTTATATTTAATAATTCATTGAGTGTTTTAATATATATGACAACCATAATATTTTGGGATTATCTTTATAATTTCATTATAGTATTTATTGATGATATCATATTATACTCTAAAACCCATGTAGAGAATATGATTATTTTGACAATAATCCTTAGGAATATTATAGAAAATATTTATATGGAAATTTTATTAAATATGATTTTGGATTCTAGAATTTTAATTCCAGGAAAATATTTTCTCAAATGATGGAATATTAGTTGATACCTTGAAGAAAAATATAGTTTTGGAATAAAAAACACAAAATAATATAACTGGGGTATGTATTTTCCATGTATTAAAAAGATATTATCGATGATTTGTTTAAAAAAAATCTCTATTAGATATCTTGTTAACTTGGTTAACACATAAAGGGTTTAAGTTTATGTGGTCCTAGAAATATAAATAATTTTTTGAAGAATTAAATATGTGGTTGATCAATGCACTAATATTTTATTTACAATTAAGAAGGGGTGGATTTTTGATATATTGTAATTCATAAAAGAAGGTACATGGATGTTTCCTTATACAGAATTATAGAGTTATTACCTACTAATAAAGTCAATTAATGATTTATGAACATAATTAATCAACCCATGATCTTGAGTTGAAAGTTGTAATCATTTCATTTAAGATATGGAGGCAATACCTTTATGGTGAACGATTTGAATTATATATGGAACAAAAAAATTTGAAATATGTATTATCATATAAATATCTCAATATGAAGAAAAGATTATGGATATATCTACTCAAGGATCATGATTAATTAATACATTACCACCCTCGGGAGGCAAATAGGGTGGCTAATGCATTGATTAGGAAAGATCATAAAATTTTAACTAAAATTAAAAGTAAAAAATATCATATATTCATGGATTTATTGAATTTGGATATGGGAATCATTAAAAAATAGGAAACATCACATATATTAAAAATTATTTCCAAGAAAAATTGGATAAAATAAAAAATTCCCAGCTTGATGATGAGAATATTAAAAATAAATTCAAATTCATGAATGAGATAATGTTGGTATACTTTAACTATAAAGATAGAATATTGAAATTTGGAAAGATAATATGTGTTTCATCTGTACCTAAGATGAAAAGAAAATTATTAGAAAAATTTTATATCTTAAACTTCTCTATACACTCTGTTAGCGCTAATATGTATCAGGATTTGAAGGTACATTTTTTGTGGGATTGTATAAAACAAGAAATCGAATTCTATGAGTCAATATTCTTTGTTTTTTAATACGTAAAGGATAATAAAAAAAATATTAATTGAGTTATGAAACCATTTCATATTCTTGTGTTGAGATTGGATGATATTACTATAGACTTTTTCTTTGGATTACCAAATAATCCTAGAAAGAATTACTTCATATGGGTTATTGTTCATTGCCTTACCAAGTCCAGATATTTCCTCAGTAAGTGGAGATCTACCAATTTATCACCCAATCAAAATTTAGATTTATAATGTTTTAAGACTTCATGGTGCACTTGTTTTGATTATATCTAATCATTATTCATGGTTTACATTAAAATTTTGGAAGAGTCTTCAAAAATCTCATGACACCGAGCTATATATGAGTATCGCCTATCATCCTCAAACTGATTGGAATTATAAAAGTAATATTTAGACAATAAAATACATTGTGAGGTCATTCTCACTTAACTTTCAAGTTATATATGATCAATATTTAACTTTGGTGGAATTTTTATTTAATAATAGCTTCCATTAAAGCATTAAAATAGAACCATATGGAGAATTTTATGGTAAGATGTGTCATAATTAAACATTTTGGGATAAATTTTTTGAAAGGAAGCCTATTGTCCTGGATCTAATATAGGAGATGATAGTGAAAGTGAATATTATTTTGAATCATATTAAGGTGGCTGAAAGTATAAAAAACGTTATTCCAATAACCACTGGGTTAATAATTTAAAGTGGGAGATCATGTTTTTTTGAATTTTTATCCATGGAATGGTGATAAAATGTTTGTTAGTAAACTAAAACTAAGTCTTAGGTACATCGGGACTTTTTGAAATTATGGAATGAATTGGAGTTGTGGTTGATTGTTTGTAAATTCCACCTAGCCTCTCTAAAGTTTATGATGTGTTTCAGATCAAATTTTTAAGGATGATTATTTTAAAACCAATGCATGTGATCAGATATGATCAAATACAATTGGATCCCATTTTATCTTTTATTGAATAACCAATCAAGATTCTTGACACTAGAGAATAATAATTTCAGAAGTGGAAAACTCAACTAGAAAATGTAATTTGTAAAAATCAAAATATATAACAGGAAACATCGGAACCTGATGATGTTATGATGAATAAATACCCACATATATTAATGGTGGAAAATATAAATTTGTAGGTTGAAATTTTTTAAGGGTTTAGAATCTAACACCCAAGATTCAATTAGAGTAATTAATCTTTTCATTCTAAAGAAACAACAGTGTAATGCACATAGATTTATTCAAGAATATGATTAAAAAATAAATTCCCAAATTATATATATATAATTTAATGAGAATAATTTCATTTCATAATGAAACATATAAAAATTATCTTAGGATGAATTATTCAGGATTTTTCAGAAATTGTTTATTTTTTTATGAATAGTGAAAAATACTGATTTGAAAAATTGTAACTTTTATGAAATTATAATGACATAAATATAAATTAAAATTTTATGAAGAAAAAATATAAAAACTGTTTATTTATTTATAAATAAAATTTATATAAAATTATAATTTTGAATATAGAAATATGTGCTTATTATTTTTGAAATTTAAGTAATTTTTATGGTAAATGTTAACTATATTTAATAATTATCTATTAATTAAGTATTTATTGGGTTAATTTTGGTTTATATTTAGTGTAAAATAAAAATTATATTCATTTAATTTAAAATAATTTGATTAATTTCATTATAATAAATATTATAATTTATTTTGTGTTAAAATAACTTCTATGCTTAAAACAATTTTTTTCTAAAAATGATTCTCATTGTGTTTTGCAAACTTATAATAAAATTAATTTTAACCACTGCTAAAAATTGAATCTTTTAAAATGAATAAAATACTTTTAATACTAATAATTAACATTTTTTAATAAGTTTAACTTCATTTTTTGGTTGTAAAGAATTGTAAAAATAGTACATATTTGTTACCATGGTTAGGGTTAAAACATGTTAATCTGGGGTTAAGTTAAGAGATAAAGAGAAAAAAGGACACAAAAACTTGTCTAAATCATATTGTATGAATATATTTATAAATTATATTATCTTAACCTTTAATTATTTTCCATCATTGCTACATTCATAAGAAAATAGAATTATATTATTTAAATCTTATAAGTAATTTCATGTGTGTCCCTCCCCTCACTTATAAAAGGAAGACCCATATAACCCCTTTTTCACAAATATTTCTCTCTATATACCTAAAATTAATTTCTTAAAAACATACTATATTTCTTACTTTAATTATTGATCTTTTTTTCTTACCCTAAAACCTTTCTAAGAGGGGTTAAATTATAATCCAAAGGAGGACTCTCAAAGAAGTGGTAAGAACCTTACCTGAATATTTCAGTGTTTATTTCTTCTTATACATACTATAAATTTGTTGTATGAATACAAACATTATTAATCAATTTTAATATATATATTTATATTTATTATGATTATGAGACAATCATTTTCCACCTTTTTTACATCAAATGAGAAATAAAAGTATCGCTTGTTCGTATATGTGGATTACCGCTTCCACATGGTGATATGATTAATTATCTATAATTTAATCACATTGATGGATATAATAATTTATTAAATAATTATATATTATATTTATAAAATAATTATGATTCTATAATGATGAAATATTTTTTATATCTTCTTCTTTCTTTTTATAGAAAATGAAAATAGACTACATGCGTACGTACGGATTACGTCTCCATAAATAGTGTAATTATTTTTATATATATAAATTTTATAAATGGGTATAAATATTTATATAATGATTATATATGAAATTTATATCATTTATAATATTCTAGAGATGATGGATCCATGATAAATATGTAAGGACCATAACTGCTGAATTGAAACATACAAGAAAAGAGAAGTAGTTAACATCTAAAATGATGATGAAAATGAAAAAGTGTTTATTAATGAGTGATAATATATTATAAATAAGACATATATTGTATTGTAAGTATGAATATTATGTTATTATACATGTACAGTGAATTTAAATTTATTATACAATGGTTTTAAATAACCTGTGAAGTAAGTCGGACTTAAGGTAAGAGATTATATCACAATATCATACTTATTCGGTATTGTTTAGGTTTATGTTTTTATAATATTAATTATATGATATTTTTATATTAAACACCATAAATTTTATTTTCTTATGTAAATTTATTAAAATGTAAATATCTACTTTCAATTTCTTCTCACTAAGCAATAAAAAGTCTGAAATAATATTGTTAAAGAAACCCAACTTTGTTTCTCTTTTCGGTCAGTAATACTTTTCTTCCATATCCATATTGTTATTAAAATGTTTGTAAGAATATTTTTACTATTTTTAAAGGATTTATTAAGTTAATTTATTCTCATTTTTTAAATTCTATAAAAAGGATTATAATTAATTACCTTTTTGTTTTCTAAATAAGGAATATTTTACTGATGGTATGAATGGAATATTTGTTTTAATGCTTACAATGCAAATGTATTTTTACACCATTATGAATATTAATTTTTTTAAATTTTCCTTAACAGGTTTCCATGGTTCTTATCAAATAAAATTTTTTCCTAATATTCTGTAATTTTTTATATTTAAAATATGTGATTTAAAAATGAAAATGTTCATTCCCTAAAGAAATGTTTTGATGGTATTTTAAAAAATTTTACCTGAATGTCAACATAATCAGATTAATCTTATACATTATCATGTATATAATAAATTAACACCATTCACCATATTATGATGGATGACTTACAGATTTACTAGGGAAAGTGTCAAAATTATATATACTATTTTTTCAACATGAATGTTTATATTGATTATATATTAAATTTTTATTCATTTATTCGATATAATGAATGAATTTTACTTATTAAGTGATGGGAGGGCCTTTTATTTTCCAATCGACGCATCTTTAGGTCCCATAAGAGAAACTATTTTAGGTATTTGGTGTACTCCTTACATATTTATATAATATGTCATTCCACTAGGCTTACCATTATGATTGAGATGTATGAAATTATGAATTCTATCATTATGAAGCTATTTATTATTATCCATGTGACTATTTATATTGTTATGACACTCATGGATATATTAACTTTTATGATATTATTTATATGAAATATTAGATTATTTTTTATCTCTTCCTCAGTATTCATTCTTTATTTTTTCTATGATAGATTCTATTTTATGTTTTTCATTACCGAGCATCTCAGATCAACCTTTATTTTTTTCCTTTCCCTAATAAATAAAGAATGGATCGATGAATGATTTTAAAGATATACTAGAAAAAATATTAAATTTATCTCAAGTATTTTAAGTTATTTTTTATATTTTCAAGTGCAATTTAAGAATCATATATTTATCTAGTCTCTCAGGATTACAAAAATATTTTATCACTAAAGATGTAACCCCTTGTATCTTGTTCCGACATAATAAAATAACCATTAAATTTGGGTTACTCCAGTTATGGGTGTTACAGCCAGTACATTGATTAAATGAATTAATTAAAAATTAATTATAAATTGAGAAATCCTACGATCTTGTACCAAAGTTGAAAAGGATCTTTCTTGGCATCCAAAAGACCTAGGATCGAATCCGAACAGGGAAAAATTTCTGAGGGTACTGTAGCAAGGCACTATAGCAGTACTGTAGTAGTTGCGGTGAAACTATAGTGGTAAAGGAATTGTAGTAGGTACTGTAGCAGAAGTGGTACTGTAGTAGGTACTATAGATGTTCGGGTATTGTAGTAATAGTATTCACCAAACGGCCCTTTGGGCTAAAAATGGTCTTTCAATCCTTGTATCCAGGACACTGGGCCTTCAGCCTTAGAGATATGTAATGGGTCTCCCTCTACCCAAACAAAAAAGAGATATTTTCTTTAATAATAAAAATGAGGCTTTATCCCCAAAGTTTTTTAAAAAATTACAAATTGGGAAACCCTAGAAATTACTTCATTTAATCCTTATTATAGCTCATCTCTATGGTTAGATATTATTATCATTGAAATAACCATATATTGATAGAAAGGTATGGGGAATACGTGACACCTGTTAGGCTATAGGTACATCTCATTTTGAGTTTTATTTAATTATGTATCTATTCTTAAGGTTTTCATAAGTTGGGGTTTAAAATATTTTTTTTAGAAATATTTCTACAACATAGTTAGAGCATGGTCAATAATAATTTTTAATTTAACCATGCGAGAGGTGTGTTGGGGGTCCAATGGTATTCGCATAATTTTTAATAATTTTTAGTGGTTTACTGAAAACCATGTTGTGTTTTGTTTATTTGGATAATGTCTCCCAATCTTTTTGTGAACGGTTTGGCTAACCGTGTATAAAAATTGTGGGCCCTTGTCTATCTCTTTAGAAAGTGATATTTTACTTGGTTTCCCTTGATATATTTAACTTCAAACCACCCCCTATTAATACTATTTCACATGTTATCAACCTACCTTGGTTTTAATCTTTTTATTCATTCAACCTTTGGTAAATATCCTCGAATATTTGGTTGTTGTTTTTTGGTAAGAATGATTTCTCTCTATTTTGTCCCTTCTCCAACCTTATTCTTCCTTATTCTTCCATTTCCATTGAGTATTGAAACCCTATAATTCTATGGTGTTTAAACCTATGGTTTATAGTGGATGATTAATGGGAATTCATGGGGATTTAGGTTCATTAGGACCCTTCCCTCTTAGTTCTAGAGGTTTTTATTGAAGTTGGTGAGTTTCAATCTAGTTTTAAGGTAGGCCTCTCTAATTGAGTCTTTTTCATGTATTTACTTTAATTATTATTTTCACTTGGGATTTTGTTCATTAATTTTCCTTCAAAATGTGTTCTTGATGATGTTTCATACGTTTTGTATTTAACACCTTGAATTTGTTTTAAATTTGATGGGTTTGGTGTCTTTTCCAAAGGAATTGGTTTTGGTGCATGCATGATGTTTGATAAAATTCTATAGTGAGGTTTCATGGTTTCAAATAGATTATTAAAGGGTATTTTGATAAAATAATACCTTATAATTGTTGGTTGATATATTATGGGAATGTGTGGTTTATAGAATTGGAATATATACTGAAATATGTGATTGGAAATATATGTCGCATGGGAGACCATGAGTGTGTGGATGCCTTAAACAATTTAATCCCAAGATTAGGTTATTAAAAAGCTAGGTAATGTTTCCCAAGTGTATTGAGAGACCCCATGTGAGGAATGTAAATACCAAGGGAGACCAAGGGATATCCCAATAATTTTTTCTCAAATAGATAGCAAGTGAATGGTTATTAGACAAATACAAACTAGACCATATTGGTTAGATCCCATGTTGCATGTTTCTTATGCTTGGTTGCTTTAGATTCCTTACTTTTTTAAACTCTTCCCCCTTATATGGGTAAATGATGATGTTTATTTGTATTCTTATACCATTTTTTGGATGATTTTAACTTGTTTATTCCATGGGTTTTTACATCCTTTTTATTGAGCCTCCTTTTTTTATACTTTCCAAGCATTGTATGTTTTGAGGGAAAAATGAAGGGATTTATAACAGAATATTCTCAATGTAAAATTTTCCTCAAATGTAGCTTTAAAACTGAAGATATTGGTTTTTAGTGAGAAAGACTATATGAATCATCATAATGGTATCCTGTTAGGATTTTCCTAAATCCTTATGTATGTCATTAGTAATATTCATATTTGGTTTTATAGGAAATATGTAATGTTCAAGGAACTATATAATTTGGTGGATCCTCTTGATTATCAATTTCAGAGGCTATTTTGGGACGGTGGAGGTGATGGTCTCTAAAATTTCAACTTGTGTGGAGAATTTTATATTTTGGTTCACTTGAGATATTATGATTCGGCCTCACTAGAATTGATCCAATTTTTTATTTTGTTCATGTTGACTAGTTTTTATTTTATATATGCATTATTGATAAATTTTAAAGTGATTTCATTCATGATATCAATTTCAATTTAATGTTGTATTTACACAATTTGGATATTTACATACTATTAATAATGTTATTTTGATTTCATGGATGTTCATTTTTTGGACAGTTCATTCCATATTTCAAAAAGAAATCCATACTTTGGTTATTTAGATGCATAAGGTAAAACCATTTCCAAATACTTATGGATGATACCACAGTTCTTCATACCATCCCATGGGATCATGTAAGAACATGGATCTTATTTTCATGTATGTTTTCCTTTTGTGGTCATTTTTTAGAAAATGAGGTATTTCTAAAAATTTTTGAAGTACACATCTTTTACTTTATGAGTACACGTCGTGTACTCGGTTACTGTGGGTAGTCGTGTGCTGGTCGTGTAGTGGCCTTGCACATAGCCTTGTGTGGTGACCTGGAGGCCTCCTAGAGTGGTTCTCAGTAAGGGAAAGTACATGTCGTGTACTTCAAAAGTACACGTCATGTACTTTCTTTTTTCATTAAACAGACCGGGGTCACATCTTATCAATAGAAACACATTCTTCTTCGCCTTCTTTGACCGAGAGCACCCGTACGACCTCGTTTCTTCCCCGAGCCCCTGATCAAGCACCCATTCTTCAAATTGACCGTCTTCGATTGAGTTGGGATCGCCTTGGTAAGATCTTCCTTCTTCTAGAGCTTCATTTCCTGATTTCTTCTCTTTCTCAAGTTATCCTCCGTTGAACATTTTAGACGTTTTTGTAGATCTATGGTGTTCTTGGGCGATTCAATGCTTGATGTTCATGTATATCGATCTCCCCACAACGAAGTATCGGGTTTGTGACTTTCCATTGAAATTATTTGAGTTATATATGCAATTTTTCCCAATACCCTTGAATGGGGTATTGCGTGATTACCGTTTTAACCCTGTTAATTTCCTGCTATGTTGGTATGAATGAGTAGAGGTTAATTGGATGTGAATAGGGATAATTTTTATGCCTTGGAAGGGTTTTCCCATGCATGTTCTATTTACGACAGTTTGGTCCTGTTTTTCCTGATAGGCTTCCTTGATGTTTTCACCTGCCTAATATTGTAGGATAGAGTGATTATTCTATCTGACATGCTTGATATATTTTAGACTATTTTCCCATTAGTTCATGAGGTTTACTTGGGCCGTATTTAATTTCTTTGCTCTTATTACTTACACAGTTTTGTGAGAACCTGGTGTAGTATACTATAAAGGGAATTGACCTTGTGGGCTTCCTCAGAGAGTCTTTGGCCACTTTTTACTATATGGGAAATTGACCGTGTGATCTTCCTCAGAGAGTCTTTATCAATTTTTAATATAATGGGAATTGACCGTGTGAGCTTCCTCATAGAGTCTTTAACTCTTTAGACTATAAGAGGAATTGACTGAGCGTGTTTCCTCATAGAATCTTTGTAATATCCTTGTAATTTGAACCAGAGGGGTAGATTGTGTGTGATTCCCATAGGGTTGCCTATGTTTCTAATAGGACCAGAGGGGATAGGCTATGAGTACTTCCTAGAGGGTTACTTTTTTGTGTTTTCTTTATTGATTAGATGTTTACTTGATATATGAAACTGAATTATTTGAAACTATAGGATTGTTTACTACTGAGTACTTTCTTGTTTGCTGCCTTCTTTTGTGTATTTCCTGTCATATATTCACTGAATATTAGGCACAGATCTTGGGGTGGTTGCCTACTAGGATTTATTCTCACACCCTATTTGGGCCATGATTTTTGTCCCAAATGGATTATATTGATGCAGGTATAGATAAGGAAAAGCGCCCTTCTACATTAGGTACTTGAGTGCTGTAAAGTTGGAGAGCATGGGACAAAGCTGAGGCTTGCGATGCTGAGGAGCTGTTATCTATTTTTCTTTTGTAATTTAGTTTAGTATTTTTTTTATTTTATCTTTGTGATTTTTTTGGCTGTTTCCTATACATATGTATCATGCATCATTCGTATATATATTTGTGTGCTCGAGTTTATTATTTCTAGTCTTCCGCTGTTCACTTTTTCATGATTATACTGCTTCCGCTATTTTATATCTGTTTTACTTCTGCTATGTTACTCTACCAATGAGGGAATAGTTTTACCACTATCACACCCAAGTCTCTCGATGTTAGTCAGTAGCCTCAGAAGTTCGGGAAAATGCTTTTGAGGCCATGTGACCAACCGGTTATGGGGCTTCTCTGGGCAGATTTCAGAACTGGTATGTTACAAAGTGGTATTAGAGGATTATTTTCTTCTTGACTTACTGTTTTCAGCCTATAGTCAGGTATAGGATAGAATAATTACATGGTAATAAGTTGTGCCCGAGTGTAGCTAACCCGTGTATAGGGAAAACCCAATCTACCTCATTTATTTCAATTTTCTGGTCTGCAATTTTACAGTTGATTTGATCTCACCTTGATTGATTCACGTGTTTTGTGCTATTATTATTGATGATATTGAGGTTTTATTTCTGTTTCAACCTGATTAGATGAGGGTATGCCATCTCATGCATCATATAGTAAATTTCAAAAAATCACATGTCATGCATTCTTGCCATGCCATTTAGGTTGAATTAGCGATTTTATGTTGTTGTGATAGATGGTGTGCTTGATATGCATGTTGTTGTGATAGATGCCTTGATAGAATAACTACTTTTGATAGGGTGTTGCTTTGTATAAGGATTTCTTTTAATAAACACCAAATTTTGGTTCCTGAGATGTTATGGGCCCTCATTGACCAGAATTTGGTGGATTATTGACTTGTTTTTCTTGTATATGACATGTATAAGATACTAAACTTCTATTCATGAGGATTATGGGCCCTCACGGATCGGAATTTGGCCCTTTCAATGTTTGTTTCTGTGTTTTTCGGGGCCCCAGAGTAGTTTCTAAGGCTTACTATCTGAAAAAACCCATAATACATGCCGTGTAGTTTTGAATACACTCCATGTGTTCTTCTGTTCAGGAAGAAAATGTTTTTCTTAAGTACACACCGTGTACCGCATGTACACGCCATGTAGCCTCTAATTGTGTCTCAAATTGTGTGGGTGGGGACACGGGGTTTAGAAATATTTGGTAGAACATGTTGTATACCGGATGTACACGCCGTGTTGTATACTGTGTAAACCGGCCTTGTCACTAACACATGGGTCAGTTGAGTCTCTTCAAATACACGTCGTGTCCATCTGGATCACATCATGTAGTGTGAGCCATGTATCCGGTCGTGTCACTAACAACATGGGTCGGTGAAGCTCATCTAGTACCCACTGTGTCTGGAGAGAACACGCCATGAAGTATTCTTCTAGGAGAACCGTGTGGGTTATTCCTGTATAAGGACTCGGGTAGGAGAAGATAAGAAAAGTACACATCGTGTGTTAGGACCACACGCTATGGGTTTGTGGTGTTACGCGGCCTGGGTTGTCAGAAGTACACGCCCATGTGAAAGACTTTAGGGAACATGTCGTGTAGGCATTATAAACGACGTGTATCCTTGTTTTGTAAAACATGATTTCTTTATTTATCTTGTTCCCTTTTTACACTTCTAGGTTTCAGCCCCGGTTAATCTTGATCTACGGTGTGCACTTGACCTTGCAGAGTCGTGCCACATAGATGTCCTCCGGTTGTACGCCAGTTATAGGGCGGTGATCAGACATCGGACATGGCTGATCAGGAAATGTCGGCAGATCCTCTAGTAGTGCTAGTCTTGGCACAAGTAGTTATACTTGAAACAGGTGCAAATATGCAGTTCAGGGAGGTACTTCTGAGGATGATGTAGACCTTCTAAGGAGTATCGCCTCCTACCCCGTCGATGGAAGAATTGATGCGGGTCTTTCAGCAGCAGCATCCTCTCTCTTTTTCAGGGGATGGAAGACCCTAGGCTACAGAATCATGGCTAGAAGCCACGTTGACAATCTTATAGCATCTAAAGACTCCCACATAGAGGTGGGTGAAACTTTCTATGTACATGCTTCGAGAATCCTCTAAGATGTGGTGGGATGTGATCTCACAGGTGGGAAACCAGCATAATGTGGCTTGGGATGAGTTTCAATGCACCTTATATGATTACTTATATCCAGAGACCTTGAGGGCCAATCGAGCTTGAGAGTTCATGAGTCTGGAGAAGGGTAATATTTTAGTTATGGAGTATTCCTCTTGTTTCACCGAGCTGCAGTGCTTTACACCCTTTTTATGGAAAGATGAGTTGTTCCTTGCTTAGAAGTTTGAGGATGGTCTCAGGAAGGATATTTAGGATCTGGTGAACATCTTCAAGTTGACTTAGATATCCTCTATAGTCAACCAGGCACTGATCACGGAGTGTATTCTAAGGGATTCTGGAGTTGTGGGCCAGGACGGTTCAGTATCCAGGGTTAGTGCTTCTCTGGCCGATAGCAGGAAGCACCGCATGGAGACTACATGAGGAGATCAGAGTAGGCAGGATGCATCTTCTGGTATCCTGGTGGTGTGATACCAGTGCGGGAAGAATGGGCATACAAGGCCACATTGCCTGAGGGACCCAATGGAGTGCCGATATTGCAGTAAGATGGGTCATCTTCAGCGCTTCTGTCAGTTCTTTTCACCAGAAGCTCGTGATAGGGGTTCTTTGATGACTCCAAGTTCAATAGAAGCACCACTAGTTACTCCTCAGTCAAGTAACTGGAGTTCTTCTGACCGTTCAGGTAGAGGTGAAAGTGCTGGTCATGGTAGTCAGTTGCCATCTTTCAGCAACAGCAGGGTGGATTAGCTCAGAGTGGTCTGGCAGGGTTATAGGGTCGCGGTGTAGGTCAGACTTTTGTGGTGGAGTAGTCCCAGCAGGAGCAGGATTCCATACCCTCTACAGTTAGAGGTATGATCTTATTTTCCTTAGTTTTATCTTCTTCTTATTTTGATATAGGGGATTCCCATAGCTTTATATTTGTTTTTGTTGGGGAGAGCCTTGGGATCTGCATCGTTTCTTTTGCTGATATCTTGACCCTAGACACTCCATTGAGGACTAGAACGTATAGTGTATGTCAGTGCAAGGAGTTCCATCTTGAGGTTAGTGGGTGTCATTTCTAATGGGACCTTTATGTTCTAGAGATGATGGGCTTTGATGTCATTCTCGAAATGGACTGGTTAGTTCCCTTCCAAGAAGTCGTCTACTTTTATCGTCGTATGCTGAGTTTCACATCACCAGAGGGTGGATAGTTTCTTCTTAAGGGAGAATGGGATGTCAAGGTGAGCAGAGTAGGACCTGAGCATCATGGGTTGGGAGGATTTATAGCCCATATTTCTAGTCTATATGTGGATGACTAGGGGACTTCACAGTTAGACATTTCTCTTGTAGTGGATCGTTTCATGTATTTATTTCTAGATGAATTTTTAGGTTTTCCACCATAGATAGGGGTAGAATTTTCTTTTGAGCTTGTTCCAGGGGAAGAATTTGTGTACATTCCTCCTTATAGAATGGATACACCAGAGTTACAGGAGCTCAAGAAGCAGTTGGAGGAGTTGTAGGCAAAGGGTTTCATCTAACCCAGCACTTCTTCATGGGGTTAGCCTATCCTATTTGCAAATAAATCATATGGTACCCTCAGGAATTATGTGGATTATCAAAAGTTGAAATAGTTGACGGTCAAAAACCGATATCCCTTTCTGAGGATTGATGATCTTTTTTATTAGCTTCAAGGAGCCCGGGTGTTCTCAAAGATTGAATTGAGATCCTATTATCATCAATTACATGTTAGACCATCTGATATACCTCTTACAGTTTTTCAGAGTAGGTATGGTCTATAATAGTATGTGGTTATGCCGTTCATTCTCAGGAATGTGCCTCCAGTCATCATGGAACTAATGAACTGATTTTTCCATCCATACTTGGATTCTTTCATGGTAGACTTCGGGGATGATATCTTGGTGTACTCTCACACTCAACATGATCATGCTACCCATCTTGAGATAGTTTTGAGTAAACTGAGGGAGAATCAGTTATATGATAAGCTCTCGAAATGCCACTTTTGGATGGACTAGTTTCACTTCTTGGGTCTTGTTATTTTAGAGACAGGAGTATCAGTAGACCCAGAGAAAGTGAGAGAAGTAGTTTCCTGGGAGAAGCTGAAGAACATCTTTGAGGTGCGGAGTTTTCTAGGGCTGTCTGGATACTACAGATGTTTCATACATGAATTTTTATGGATAGCATCACCACTAACGTGTTTGACTAAGAAGGGTGAAAGGTTATCATGGTCATATTCTTGTGAGTCAGCCTTTCATGAGCTGAAAGGGAGATTGACTTTAGTACTGATACTAGTCTTTCTAGATTCGGGCAAGAGATATACGGTGTACTGTGATGCATCAGGTATCAGGCTTGAAGAAGTGCTTATGTAGGGGGAAGGAGTCGTCGCGTATGGATCTCGGCAGTTGAGGCCACATGAGAGGAACTACCCGACGCACGATCTGAAGTTGGCTGTTGTTGTTCATGTTCTACGTTTTTGGAGACATTATCTTCTGGGAGATCATTTTGTGGTTTCCACTGACCAAAAAAGCCTCAAGTACATCTTCGCTCAGCGTGACCTGAATTTGAGACATCAAAGGTGGGTCGAGTACCTTTATTCTTTTGACTTTGAGCTTGCCTATACGCCTGGGAAAGGAAATGTAGTGGCTGATGCACTGATCAGAAGGACTCAGATACAGGTAGTTCAAGAGGCCAGTAGTGAGTGGAAGCTTATGGATTTTTTCTTTGAGATGCATTTTTAGGTGAACGAAAGACAGGGGTATACGTTTCTTTCTTCTGCAGCTGTTACCTCTACTCTTCTTGATCGAGTGAGAATGAGGAATCTATTAGATTCTGAAGGCCTAGTCCTACGGGAAAGTGTGTCAGGAGAGGAACATATTCCTGGATGGACCATAGGAGAGGATGAGATCTTTCATTTACAGGGGCATGTATGGGTGGCAGTAGATATACATGAGGAGCTGATGCGGGACTTTCATTCCTCAATTTCGATAGTTCATCCTGGTGTCACCAAGATGTATTGTGATCTACACCATCAGTATTGGTGGCCTAGTATGAAAAGAGATGTTGTTGGTTTCTTCATAAAGTGTTCCACCTTTCATTAGGTGAAGGAGAATCATCAACGACTAGTAGGGCTTTTGCAGTAGTTACTCATTCTTGAGTGGAAGTGGAATGATATCGTGATGGATTTCTTGATAGGTTTATCGAGGTCTCCTCGAGGGAATGATTTCATATGGGTTTTCATTGACAGACTCATGAAGGTTTATCAATTCCTGATGATCAGGGAGACCTTTAGTGTTGATGAGCTAGGATGGTTTTATATCCTTGAGATTGTACATTTAAATGGATTTCCACACTCCATTATTTTAGATATAGATGCACATTTTACTTCTCAGGTCTGGCAGGGGATTTAGAAGGCTTTGGGTACATAGGTACTTTTGAGTAGGGCTTACCATCCCCAAAAAGATGTCCAGATCGAGCATACTATTTAGGTTCTTGAGGACATGCTGTGAGCATGCATTCTGAATTTTGGAGGTTCTTGGGAGAAGTGAAAACCTCTTCTATAGTTTTCCTATAATAATAGTTTTCAAGAAGCTATTCAGATGGCACCTTATGAGGCTTTGTATGGTAGGACATACCGATCAACCTTATGTTGGATGGAGGCAGAAGAGGAAGCTATGTTGGGACCTCGTCCTGTTCAGGATACTATAGAGAAGATAGATTTTATTCATAATAGGATAGCTATAGCATAGTCGCGACAGAAATCTTATGCTGATCATCAGAAATAACCTCTGGAGTTCGAGGTCAGGGATCAGGTTTTCCTTCATTTCACACTGAGGTTGGGGCACAGAATGATTAGAATACAGAGTAATATTTCTCCAAGGTACGTCAGGCCGTTTAAGGTGTTGTAGATAGTTGGGACGGTTACCTATCGGTTATAGTTACTTTAGAGGTACTAGGCTATGCACGACGTCTTCAATGTTTCTCAGCTTTGACGTTACTTCTCAGACTCATCTCAAGTCTTCCGACCCGAAGAGGTTGAGTAGGAAGTGGATGCATCTTTTGAGGAGCATCCTATCCGAATTTTTGATAGAAGTACGAAGGTTCTCAATGGTTGGTCTATTCCTATGGTGCAAGTGCTATGGCAGCATGGGCGAGTATAGGATGAGACTTGGTAGAGAGAGGCGGATGTATGATCGCAGTGGCTGGAGTTGTTTAGGGTTTCTTCTTCTACTTCACCTTGCTAGAGAATTTCGGGGATGAATTTCTTTAAGGGGGAAGTTTTTAAGAACCTGGATCTTATTTTTAGGTATGGTTTCCTTTTCTGGTCATTTTTTAGAAAAATAAAAAAATTTAGAAATTTTTTAAGTACATGTCGTGTACATTATGAGTACACGCCGTGTACTCGGTTACCGCAGGTAGCCGTGTGCTATCCATGTAGTGGCCTTGCACATGACCATGTGTGGTGACCAAGAGGCCACCTAAAGTGGGGATCGGTAAGGGCAAGTACACACCATGTACTTTTTTCATTAAATGGACCGTGGTCACTTCTTATTGACAGAAACACCTTATTCTTCACCTTCTTCGACCAAGAGCACCCGTATGGCCGCATTTCTTCCCCGAGCACCAGATCCAGCACCTGTTCTCTGAATCGACTGTCGTCAATTTTGTTGGTATTGCCTCGGTAAGCTCTTCCTTCTGCTAGAGCTTCATTTCCTGATTTCTCCTCTTTTCAAGTTATCCTCCATTGAACATTTTAGATGTTTTTGTAGATATATGGTGTTCTTGGGAGATTCAAAGCTTGAGGTTCATGTATATTGATCTACCCACACTGAGGTAGGCGGTTTGTTCCTTTCCGTTGAAATTATTTGAGTTATATGTGCAATTTTTTCCAATACCCTTAAACGGGTATTGCATGATTTCCGTTTTAACCCTCTTAATTGCATGTTATGCTGGTATGCATGAGTAAGGGTTAATTGGATGCGAATAGGGTTGATTGATATGCCATGGAAGTGTCTTCCCATGCATGTTCTGTTTACAACTATTTTGTCATATTTCTCTTATTAGGCTTCCTTGATGTTTTCTGATGCCTGGTATTGTAGGATGGAGTGATTATTCTATCTGACATGATTGATATGCTCTAGATTGTTGCCAAGTAGTTCTTGAGGTTTACTTGGGCTGTATTGCATTGTTATGCACCTTTGACTTACACAGGGCTGTGATAACCTGGTGTAGTAGACTATAAGGGGAATTGACCATGTGAGCTTCCTCAGAGATTCTTTGACCACTTTTGACTATATGGGTAATTGACCGTGTAAGCTTCCTCATAGAGTCTTTATCACTTTGGACTATAAGGTTAATTGACCACATGAGCTTCCTCAGAGAGTTTTTAATGATTTATACTACAAGTGGAATTGACTAAGAGAACTTCCTTAGAGAGTCTTTGTTATATCCTTGTAATTTGAACCAGAGGGGTAGATTGTGTGTGCTTCCCAGAGGGTTTCTTATATTGCAAGGTAGGACCAGAGGGAATAGGATGTGAGTACTTCGCAGAGGGTTTCTTGTTTGTGCTTTCTTACTTGATTATCTATTTACTTGATATATGATATTCAATGATTTGTAACTGTAGGATTGGTTACTGCTGATTACTTCCTTTTTATTGCCTTCTTTTGTGTATTACCTTCCATATATTCACTTACTGTTTGGCACAGATCTTGTGGTTGTTGCCTACTGAGATTTATTCTCACACCCTGTTTGGGGCATACTTTTGGGACCAAACAGATTATATTGCTGCAGTTATAGATAAGTGAAAGCACCATTCCACTTCAGGTACTTGAGTGTTATGTAGCTAGAGAGCATGGGACCAAGATAAGGCTTTCACTACTGAGGAGCTGTTATCTATTTATCTTTTGTAATTTAGTTTAGTACTGTTTGTATTCCAACATTGTGATTTGTTTGGATGCGTTCCTAGACATATGTATCATGCATCATTAGTATATATGTGTGTGTGATCCAGTTTATTATTTCTAGTCTTCTATTGTTCACTGTTTCATGATCATACTGCTTCCGCTATTGTATATATGTTTTACTTTCGTTGTGTTACTCTACCAATGAGGGCATACTTTCCCCACTATCACACCCAAGGCCCTCACTGCTAGTCGGCAGACTCTGGAATTTGATGAAATGCGCTTGAGGCCATGTGACCAACCAGGTACAGGGCGTCTCTAGGCGGCTTTTGGAACTGGGACGTTACAGGTCAGGAATGAACTTTGATCCATATGGTGAGTTGGTTTCGGTGATGGGATTATTCATTAAAAAATTGTATTAGAGCCATGTTTTTTTTTGGTTAGTGTTATATGGGATATATAACCTCTGGGGATCATGATGTAGGTTCCAAAGAGTTACTAGCCAACTCTATGTCATGCCAAACCTTTATTTTACATGGTTTTTTGGGTGTATTATCATAGATTTGAGCTTGATTTTGATCTATTATTACGGAATTTTGTGATTTTTCATGCCGGTTATGAGTTTCACGGTAATACCATGAGTTATTAAGAGACATTTTCAGTTTCTATGTGAAATTGAAAGGAAACCATGGCAACACTATTAGGACACACAGTTTGGAAAACTATTTAAAAATTGTGTTTCCTTTTGTTGTATCCCTATAATGGTACTCTACATAGTTGGAACATTAATTTCCAAATCACATGTCCAAGCCAATAATAGTGATGAAAAGTTAAAAAATTTCATATCTTCACCACTTTTTCAATTTTAATTATTATTAGTGTCAATATTTATTCATTAATGTATTTTTGAGGATTCATTTTTATTTAATTGATATTGATTAAGATATAATTTTTTAATAAATGGATTTTATTCAATTAATATCTAAAGGGCCTCCTATAGTGGAATAGAGGGATATTTAAGGCATACACATTAGAAAACCCCTCATGTTGACCTGGCATTGGTGGAATTGATGATCTAGAATATCCAATCTATAGGCCAAAATAGTTGATGAGGTCAGAAATAAATAATGGTTCATGCTCAAGAGTTAGCCAAGAATATTCTACTAGCTTCCCATTATAATGACCTTTAATTTCATTAATGGAATTCCCCTCCTGAATATATAATTGTTTCATATTTAGTAATATAATATTATATAATCCACAATCACCACATGATAGAACCAAAAGAACATTATTATAATAATTTTAACATTAAATTTAGAGAATAATAATGGCCATGAAAATTTAAAATATTACAACAGAAAAAAAGAGAAAATAACATAACTAAAATATGAAAAATAAGATCTATTTGGTCCACCAGAATAATTGCACTCACAAACGACAATGTAGAAATGAGGTAAAATATTAGTAATAAAATATTAATAATGAAAATATAAATATAAAAAAAATTGATTGAAAATATAGTTAACTAAATAATTTATGAAATATGATTAATTTATATAAATTAGAAAGTCTAGATTACCATTATAAATATAATCATTGGAGTTGAAATTTAACCATTGGAATAATTACTTGACTGTTGGAATGGGGATACGGTCGTTAAGAATAGTAACCTACAAATTATAATAGTATCCTCACCGATGTATGCATAAAATAATATTTATTTATATTATAAAATTAAAATATGTAATATTTATATCATGAAACAAGTAAATAAATGTTTTAAAATGATAAAATGAGTGTTTCTATTTTTATAAAACATATATGTGGTATTTAATTTTTTTTAAAAAATATAATGAATTAAAAGAAAGTTTATTTTTATAAAATGGATTTATAAATGATTATTATGTTGTGTTATAACTATAAGATAACTTTATGAGACCGTATGTAATTTTTCAAAGGGTCAAAAAATTGATCCTAATATTAAAATTAATATTTTTTAAATAAATGATTATTTTATTTAAAGATTAAAATTTTCATATTTAGAAAATTTATTTCATTTTATAATCTACACATCAAATAATTTTAGGGTAAATTGTTGATATTTTTCTATAATAGTTAATTTTTCTGAATAGTGAAATCCAAAAAAAATATGGTATTTAAATTTATATGCTAAATACATGAATTTTTGAGTCATGGAAGATGTAATCACCCATTAGTAATAAATGAAATGTATAATTTACTTTATATAGTAACATGAATCAATAATATTTATATTATTGATCCAAAATAATAAAGTAATGAATATAATACTAAAAACCCTCTCATCCTCTTATAAATACCACCCTTCACAACTCCTTTTCCTCAAACCTTATAAACCTTTTAGATTTCCCAATTTCTTACCAATTACCATAGAAATCCTATCCCACAAATCCTATTATTTATAGTCTTAATAAAATACCAATTTTATGTTCTTTAAGTGTTTTTTCAAGGAGATTAAATTTAAGTAGTAATATTCTAAATTTACCTCTTTTAAATCCGTTTATTCTTCTACCTTGTCCTCACCTACCACATCCAAAATGAACTAATGACTCCATTATCCTAAATAAACTATAATTTTAATATGTTAATGAAATTACCATATTCCATCATACCTTCATTTGATTCTTAAAGGAATACATTGTTCATAATATGGTAAGTTTACCACCCCTATGAAAAACGCTCTTCATTTTTCTCTAATGCCATTAGGGATAGTCATAAAAATATTATTATTTTCAAATAAGATAATAATATTATTATTATAACTTATTTTTTGTTATAAATGAATATATATCAATAATATTAAATGAAATGATTCAATTTCGTAACAGTTGTTAAAACCACCTAAATGAATTAATCGTATAATGTTATCGTATTTACAAAATGACCCATCCCTATATCAAAACAAAAAAGGGATATTTTGGACCATTTAAATTTTTATAAGTTCATTAATACAATTTTATATCACATCTATAGTTTTATTCCCATTTGAAATGAACAACAATAATTATCCTCAACTGATCCGACCTTGGAACCACGAAACTAATGACCTTGGAAAAATGAAATAAAACATTATATCTCATTGAAATGGTTATAAATTAATATAATAAAATTTTATTATATAAAATATATATTAATAGTTTCTTAATTATTTAATTAATGAATCTAATTTTATTATATAATATATTAAGTGCAGGTGCAGAATGATTCTAGAACATAAGGTAAGGGGTCTCTCTAAACCACCCTTTTTCTTTGGGTTATAACATTTATCTATCTAATACACTTTCTCTATCTCTATTTGATTTTATGAAATTATTATAAATTTTGTATATATGTCTCTTATATATGTACCTAGATTAATATCCCTTAATTTTAAGTGGTAATACATTTCTTAAGTTCAGTTCTCAAATGCTTTCTTTAACATCAAACCCAGTTAAAGGGAACTCTTCTATACCTTATTCAGTTTATATAATTAAAATTAAAATTAGTTAATCTCATTAATTATTTCATTAAATAATGGAATATTTTAGGTATTACCATTATGGTTTACCTATGGTTTCCAAATAAAATTACATGCTTATTCTTTCTCTAAAAGTATTTAACTAATTTCTTAAAACATTGTTTTGAAAGTTCATTTCTATACACAATTCTATAACCTTTATTATGATTATATTTCCAAATTAATACCATATTTATAGAGCTATGATTAACTACTTAGATAGAAAAAACCTAAATATTTATTTACATCATCTCTTTTGAATCATTATTAAATATCCATTTGTTTATGATGTGGGGAATGGTTATGAAACTCATTTCATTCCATGGGTAATTCTTATGATAACACATTGTGATTAATTTTATTTTGTGGAACATATAATCATATTCATGTTATGATGGGTACAACCAGATAGTGCTCCTGTAACATCCCAAGTAGGTAATGAATAATATATTTTCATATATATGTCTATTTATGAATTAGATAGTGTTTTAAAGGCTTAAAATGAGAATAAATCCAATCTTAAGCATAGAATTCTCTAATATTTTTAAATGATTGTTTTAGCGCCTTTTGATGGCAGACCATTTTTAAATATATGTTTTGAAAATTTTATAAGCTCTATTTGTCAAAATAAACTTTTTCTTTAGTATTGGGATATTGAAATTTAATTTAGTTCAATTTTTGGTTTTTTTCTGACAATGTTCAATTTTTAATGAATAGTGAAAAATACTGCATTGTACTTCAAAACTGCTTTTTCATCTAATTTAATTATATGGTTAGATTATATTTATAATTGGTTTTAAAGTGTAATTATAATATATTTTTACCATTTAATCTAATGGAGGTCATTATAATTAGTTTCACTTTGAAATTGGACATAAACAATTGTCAAACTTTTGATAGAAATTGTTTCTAAAAAAACCCACTATTTGTTTTGACAACGGGAATTATTTTTAAATTAATTATTGAAATTTATGTGTTTGTAATTTGGTAAAATGGATTCAATATTTGGAATCATAAGGTCCAAATTATGTAATTAAGACTCTTTTGTTTTTGGACATTATGAATAGTAACGACGGTAATTATCTTTAATTATCGTGATTAATTAGTAAGCGGGTAGTTAAGGGTAATAAAATAATATCATAATAATACAAAATGACCCCAAAATGTGTCATAATGCTACGTTTTGTGTCATTTATGACCATGGGATTCCTTTTTCCAAACTTAGGGACCCCATGGAATCACTTTTGGGTGATAGTGACACTTTATCATTTTATTTTTAAAGAAAGGAGAATATAACAAAAGTATGTAACACCTAAGTAAAACAATTTTAATTTTGTCTACATAAATTATATCTTGTACTATAAATAGTAATTGGAAATATAAAAATATTTCCTACATCATATTATTTTTTTTATAATTTTTAGACATTAAATAAATTAAATTTTTTATGACACCATGATGATGCATTGATTACCTCATTAATGAACGATTTAAATTAAATGAAAAGATAATGTAAAATCTAAGAATTACACTTTTTAAAAACCTATTGTATGAGTATATTTATAATCCTTATCACATTATCATTGAAATATATCAATTTGGGACCTTTAAAATCCGAAATTCATTTTAATATAAAGTAACATTTCTTGACTTTCCAAGAGTGCCCCTCCTCCCTCTTATAAAAGGCCTCCACCTCTACCACCTCACCCACACCTCTCAAGCAATTGGCTCGGCCAAGACCGGCTCATTTTATCTCTCCAAATCCCTCTATTAATCATATAAGCCTTACCTTATGCATAAATCTCTTCAAAAAATCCTTTTTGTTCAAACCAAGAGGAGTTACATGATTTAAAGGTAATGTCGTCACTTGTGTTATTTTGTTTTATTTTGGTTATACAATCCCCTAAACTCTTTTTATTTCTTTCTTTTGTAACAAAAAAATTATATTCAATATACTAGGATGTTGTTATGAGAGGTATTCTAGATACACTTACACACACCTTTGTCTAATGGTTAAAGAACATATTGTTCCTATGGATGGTGAATTTCTGCCTCACGAAATGATGATTGTTCAATCTTCCTTTAACACCTTTCATAGTGGCCATTAAGATGTAAATATATTTATATATATGTTTTCATTATTCTTCTATATTTTTCATTTATTTCATACCTTTATGGTTTCCATTATGGGTAAACGTGATATCTTTATTTTAGGAAGTGCGGACTACCTCCCCCTCAAAGTAATTTGATTCGTTAATGACATATGTGGGACGTATAAAGGATAGAGTTAATGATATTATATATGATATTATAATGGAATTATAATATTCCTTTATATAATTATGAATTCATTCCATTAAATACAAATTATAAATGAAAGTAGCGTTCATGCGTACGTACGGCTTACTGTCTCCATGAACGGTGCATTTCATTTCTTACCTCTAAATGTTATGTAATATTATAAATGAATGTATATACTGGATATATATGATATATATGATATCTAAATCATGAATATAATTCATGATATAATGGATATTTTACCATATTAACAACTTTTAATTACAAGAAGTTTATTTTTGACTCAAGTACCAATGATCGAAAAAATGACCGTTATTAACTTAAATAATTACATTGTGTACATAACATGTTAATAAGTGATATAAAAGGAATAATGAACTTAAAAAAGGTTCTTAAGAAAGTATAAATTAACTCAATTTTATTATTCAGGAGATTAAAGAACGATCGAGTAAAGTCGGACACGAGGTAAGGGACTTCGTCTCAATCTCCTTTCATTGTGGCATATTTTGTTTTATACACAACATTATTTTATATGGTGTATAAACCCTTTGACTTTTACTTTTTTTTAAAAGGAATATTTTTATATGAAGCATTTTAATAAACGAAAAAAGGGAATGTTTTTGTCGTATGTATGCGGCGACAACGAATTCTCCGCCGTCGTGACCATTATTTGAGTTTCGGCTTCCTCTACAAGCCATAACATTTTTTAAATTAAAAATAAATAACATGTTTTACTTTTCTTTTATTTTGGTATTGAAAATGGTTTTGATAATGTTTTTATTATATCAATGTGTTATTGATATCTTGTTATTGAAATGTGGAAATTTTATGTTTCGTTTATGCATGTTTTATGTGATACGATTATGTTATGGTTCTTGGGCATTGTTTATGAAGACATATGGTTCCGTTATACACTAAGGGCGGGTGAGCCCGATATAGATCTCCAATGCATTGGGTAAGGTGAAGGGGTTAAACTCTATGGTTTCTCCAAATAGATTTAGGGAATATACTGTGATGGGTATTCCAAATAAACCATGAGGGTTACTCCCTATGTAAGAAAGTTATGAATGTCTCAAGTTACCTTTATGTATTATGATTTCTATGAGTTATTCATGATTTGATGAGGTATGTTAAAGTGATTATGTTTTATGAGTAAAGTATGATTTCATTGATTTTTAAGTATACATGGACTAATGTTTTCATTCCATATTTTTATATACCTTACTGAGCTTTTTATGCTCATCCCAAGTTTTTGAAATGTTTTTCACAGGTTAAGGGAATGGTACATGATGTGATGAGAGTGTCAAAGAAGTGTCATGAATGAATCCATTTTTGGTTTTAAATATTTTTCCTTTGATGGGAAAAGTGAATATTGTCTTTAATGTAACCACATTGTTCAAATGTGGAATGTAATGCATGATTTATGATCTAATTCTCTAAAACTCTAAACCTGAAAAGATCCTCAATGTGTAATCTTGTAATAACTCAAGATTAAGTTATGTTTAAGGCTGGGGCCTTATAGTTGGTATTAGAGGTCGGTTTAGATAAATTTAGGAGTTAGAATTATATTAAATTATTATCCAAAAATATTTTTTTATGGTCAAATTGAAATGATATAGCATTTGAAGATTATCATGTGCTTCATCTAAGACATGTTTGTTCAGAATGGTTTTCCGCAGAGGAAACAGGAAAGCTGTGCTAGGAAGGCATCGAGAAGGAAATGACCTTCCGAATCAGTATCCTGAGATGGTCAGAATTGGAACTGAATAGTTTGTTATAGTAATGGCGCAGTTGACTCAAGCGATAAATGGTGGTGGTATCTATGCACGAGATCAGTCAGATCAACCGTAGAGGAACATGTTAGTGGTGGAACATTTCATGAGGCAACATCCCCCATCATTCGGAGGATCATCTGACCCTATTATAGCTAAAGGGTGGATTAAAGCACTGGAGAAGATTTTCGATGTCATGTGGTGTTCAGAAAATCAAAAGGTTAGTCTTTCAATTTACCGTTTGAAGGGTGAAGCAGATCAGTGGTGGTCGATGGTTAAAAATATCAGGGATGCTGATGAGATTGATTCTCTCAACTGGGATGAATTCAAAGGTATGTTTCTCGAGAAGTATTTTCCTAAGGTTGTTCGACTTAGGATAGAAAAACAATTCTTGGAATTGAGGTAAGAGGATGACTCAGTGGCTTCTTATGAAGAAAGGTTCACTCGATTGGCAAGGTATGCTCCAAATTTTATCTGAGACCTTCATAGTAAAATCAATCACTTTTACTCAGGATTAAAGCCAAAATATCAAAGTGTTTTAGCTTCCCGCAAGTTCAAGAGTTATGAAAAGCTTTTTTGATGTGATGAGAAGGTGGAAATAGAGTTTTCCAATGATCAAGTGTTCTATAACAACCAACAGAAGAAGAGATCGATGTCGAAGGATAAAGGGAAGAATTTTTCAAAAAGGTATGATGGTAAGAGAACTAAGTTTCCAGTTTGTGATAAATGTCGTAAAAGGCATGCTGGGGAATGTCTTCTAAATTCTATAAAGTGCTACCAATGTGGTATGATGGGACATAAGGCTCGTGATTTCACTAAAAAAGATCAAGGTGATGGTAAGACCAAATTTCATTTACAGTTAGTGAAATGTTTCAAGTGTAATGAGATGGTTCATTATGCAAACGAGTGTTTGAAAAAGAGCTCAAATTATGGGAAGTAGTAAGACAACAAGAAAAAAAGGAGTGGTGAAATCCTTTGCAACTACTTTATCTGATGTTGGGCCATCAAATAATGTGGTATCAGGTACTTTGTTTTTTTTTCTCAGATTATGCTAATGTGTTGTTTGATTAGGGGTCTACAGATTCTTTCATCTCTGAAAAATTTTCTAGTAAATCGGGAATTCCATCTCAAGAAATGAATCATGAACTTGTGGTAAAAACACCGGGGGGAATGTTGAGGTAAAAAGAATTTATAATAGTCTTCCTGTCCTTATTAGTGGAAAGAACCTACTTGCAAACCTTATTGGTTTACCTCTAGTAGAGTTTGATGTTTTCCTGGGTATGGATTGGATCTCTGTTTACCATGATAATATTGATTATAGAGATAAAGAAGTTTCATTTTAGAAAGACTTTGAGTTTGTGTACAATAATGAACCCTTACTGTCGATAACACATCAAGAGGCTGAGAAACTTGTAAAAGATGGAAATGAATGTTACCTTGTACATATTGTTGAAAACAAAGGAACCGTTAATATTAATGATGTGCCAGTGGTAAATGAGTATCCTGATGTTTTTTCTAATGAGTTTGCTAGAATAATACCAGATCGGGAAGTTGAATTTCTTTTTGACTTAGTTCCTAATTCTAAGCCAATTTCAAAACCCCCTTACCGAATGGCTCAAATTGAACTTTTATAGTTGAAGGAGAAATTGAAAGATTTATTAGAGAAAGGTTTCATTCGACCTAGCACATCACCATGGGGTGCTCCTGTCTTATTTTTTAAAAAGAAATATGGTTCTATGAGACTTTTCATTGATTATAGAGCCTTGAAAAACATCATTATTAAGAAAAAATATCCTTCTCCTCATATTGATGATTTGTTTGATCAGCTCCAGGGAGCTCAGTATTTTTTAAAGATTGACCTGAGACCGGGGTACCATCAGTTGATGGTAAAGGAATCAGATATTCTGAGGACCACATTTCGTACAAGATATGGCCATTATGAATTTGTAGTAATTTCTTTTGGGCTAACCAATGCACCTTCTGTACTCATGGACCTTATGAATATAATTTTCCATGAGTTCTTGGATAAGTTTGTGGTTGTTTTCATTGATGATATTTTGGTGTTTTCTAAAAGTAAAGAGGATAATGAAAGTCATATAAGGATTATTTTTCAAACCTTAAAAAATTGTATGGTAAATTCAGAAACTGTGAGTTTTGGTTGCAACAAATTTCTTTCCTTGGTCACATTATTTCAAAAGATGGGATAACTATTGATCCTGCAAAAACAAAGGTTATTGAAGAATGGAAAATACCCACAAATGTAACTGAGATTCATATTTATCTTGGTTTGACAGGCTATTACCGAAGGTTTGTTATCAATTTTTCCTGGTTATCTAGTCTAATAACTAAGCTAACTCGAAAGGGTGTTAAGTTTATCTGGAAATAAGAATGTGATGATTATTTTCTGGAATTGAAATGAAGATTGGTGAATACTCCAGTTTTCTCAGTACCTTCCAGGAATGGTGAGTTTGTTATCTATAGTGATGCTTCATTGAAAGCACTTGGTTGCATCCTAATGCATAATGATCAGGTAATTGCTTATGCTTCACGACAGTTTAAAACTCATGAGGTAAATTACCCTACACATGATTTGGAATTAGCTATTTTTGTTTTCACTTTAAAAATTTGGAGGCTTCATTTTTATGGTGTAAAGTTTGAAATATATACTGATCACAAAAGTTTAAAGTATATATTCACTCAGAAATAATTGAACATGAGACAGAGAAGATGGCTAGAATTAATCAAGGATTATGATTATACGATTCATTACCATCCGGGAAAAGAAAATAAAGTGGTTGATGATTTGAGTTGAAAAAGTAATGCTTCATTAACAATGTTTCATTTGGAACGTGATACTTTGGTTAAGGGTTTGATGAACTTTGGAATAGAATTTGTAGGTGTAGGATGTTCATCTGTTTTGTTTCAAGTATTAGCGAAATTTTCTCTATCAGGCAAAATTTAGAAAGCATATAAGTAAGACAGTGAGTTGCAGAAAAAGGTAGAGCTAGTTCAGAAGGGTAAGTTTCCTGAATTCAACATTGGTAATGATTGTGTTTTGAGATTTGGGAAGAGATTTTGTGTACCTTTTGATTCACAGTTGAAGAGAGAGTTGTTAAGTGAAGCTCATAGTTCTCCGTTTTCAGTTCATCCAGGTAGTACTAATATGTATAGAGATCTTCGAGAGTATTACTGGTGGGATGGAATGAAAAGAGGTATTCCTGATTTTAATGTGAAGTGTTTTACTTTTCAACAGGTTAAATCAGAGCGGCAGTTACCGAAAGGGATGCTTCAATATTTACCAATACCAGAGTGGAAATGGGAGAATATATCCATGGACTTCATTGTGGGATTTTCAAAGACACCTCGAGGTAATAATGCAATATGGGTTATTGTTGACCGCTTGACTAAATCTGCTCATTTCCATGCTATATGAGATACTTTTTCTCTAGATCAACTTTATCATTTGTATCTTAAAGAGATAGTCGGGTTACATAGAGTTCCCCTCTCCATTGTATCTGATCATGATCCCAGGTTTACTTCTAACTTTTGGAAAGGCCTTCAGAAGTCGTTGGGTACTGAATTAAATTTTAGTACAGCTTTTCATCCTCAATCAGATGGGAAGTCAGAATGAAAAATTCAGACTTTGGAGGATATGATATGTGCTTGTTCGATGGATTATCAGGGAATTTGGGACCAACATCTTTCTCTGGTTGAGTTTTATTATAATAACATTTTTCATTCCAGTATACGGATGGCACCATTTGAGGCATTATATGTGAAGCGGTGTCGAACTCCAGATTTTTGGGATGAAGTGGGTAGAAAGAAGTTGATGGGACCAGAATTGGTAGAAGAGTTGGCAGAAAAAGTTCAGCTAATACAGAAACACATGAGAATAGCTTAGAGCAGGCAGAGAAGTTATGCGGACAATAGGATGAAGGATCTCTCTTTTGAGGTAGGTGATCATGTCTTCCTCAAAGTTTCACCATTGAAAAGTGTGATGCGATTTGGTAAGAAAGGTAAGCTAAGTCCAAGGTTCATTGGACCATATGAAATTCTGGATATAGTTGGATCATTTGCATACTGAGGGGCTTTACCTATGAGTTTATCTCAGGTACACAATGTTTTTAATGTTTCAATGTTAAGGAAGTACATGCCAGATCCATATCATGTTTTGAGTCCAGAGGTAGTTCAGTTGAAAGAGAATCTATCTTATGAGGAACAACCGGTACATATTCTTGACCACAGGGATAAAGTGTTACAGAATAAGTTGATTCATCAAGTAAAGTTTTTGTGGAAAAACCACATGATTGAAGAGGCAACATGGGAATCTGAAAATGCAATGAGGGATAAATACCCCCACTTATTCGATAAGTAAATAAATTGCGGGGATGTAATTTTCTAAAGGGGGGAAGGATGAAACATCCCAAGTAAGTAATTAATAATATATTTTCTTATCTATTTCTATTTATAAATTAGATAGTGTTTTAAAGGCTTAAAATGAGAATAAATTCAATCTTAAGAATAGAATTCTCTAATATTTTTAAAAGATTGTTTTACCACCTTTTGATGGAGAACAATTTTTAAATCTATCTTTTGACAATTTTTTATGCTCTATTTTTCAAAAGAAACTTATTCTTTAGTATGGGATCATTGAAATTTACTTTTGAAAAATTTTTGGTATTTTTCCGACAATGTTCATTTTTTAATGAATAGGGAAAAATCTTTCATTTTACTTCAAAAATACTTTTACATATAATTTCATTATATGGTTATATTATCTTTATAATTGGTTTTAAAGTTTAATTATAATATATTTTTACCACTTAATCCAATGGTGGTCATTATAATTAGTTTCACTTTGAAATTGGACACAACAAATTGTCAAAATTTTGATAGAAATTGTTTCTAAAAAAACCCGCTATTTGTTTTGACAACGGGAATTATTTTAAAATTAATTATTGCAATTTATGTGTTTGTAATTTTGTAAAATGGATTCCATATTTGGAATCAGAAGTTCCAAATTATGTAATTAATACTCTTTTGTTTTTTGACATTATGAATAGTAACGACGGTAATTATCTTTAATTATCATGATTAATTAGTAATCGGGTAGTTAAGGGTAATAAAATAATATCATAATAATAACAAATGACCACAACATATGTCCTAATTCTATTGTATGTTTCATCGTCGACCATGGTATGCCTTGTTCCAAACTTAAGGACCCCATGGAATCACTTTTTGGTGATAGTGACACTTTATCATTTTATTTTTAAAGAAAGGAGAATATCACAAAAGTATGTAACACCTAAGTAAAAAAATTTAATTTTGTCTACATAAATGATCTCTTAGAAAATAAATAGTATTTAGAAATATAAAAATATTTTCTACATCATAGTATTTTTTTATAATTTTTATACATTAAATAAATTAATTTTTTTATGACACCATGATGATGCAGCGATTACCTCTTTAATGAACTATTTAAATAAAATGAAAATATAATGTAAAATATAAGACTTACACTTGTAAAAAACCTATTGGATGAGTATATTTATAACCCTTATCACATTATCCTCGAAATATATCAATGTGGGACTTTTTAAATTCAAAAATCATTTTAATATAAAGTAACATTTCTTGACTTTCCAAGAGTGCCCCTCCTCCCACTTATAAAAGGCCTCCACCTCTACCACCTTACCCACACCTATCAAGACATTGGATCGGAAAATATCTGCTAATTTTATCTCTCCACATCCCTCTCTTCATCATATAAGCCTTACCTTAGGCATAATTCTCTTCAATAAACCCTTTTGGTTCAAACCAAGAGGAGTTACCCGATTTAAAGATAATGTCTTCACTTGTGTTCTTTTGTTTTATTTTTATTCTCCAACCCCCTAAACTATTTTTATTCCTTTCTTTTGTAACAACACCAGTATATTCAATATACTAGGATGTTTTTATGAGAAGGATTTGAGCTACACTTACACACACCTTCATCTATTGGTTAAAGAACATACTGTTCCTGTGGAAAGCGAATTTCTGCCTCACGAAACGATGATTGTTCAATCTTCTTTTAACACCTTTCATGGTGGCCATTAATATGTAACTATATTTATATATATTTTTTCATTATGTTTCTATATTTCTCATTTATGTCATACCTTTATGGTTTCCATTATGGGTAAACATGATATCTTCATTTTAGGCAGTGCGGACTACCGCCCCCTCAAAGTGATTTGATTCGTTAATGTCATACATGGTATGTATAAAGGATGGAGTTAACGATATTATATATGATATTATACTGGAATTATAATATACCTTTATATTATTATGAATTCATTCCATTAAATATGAAATAGAAATGAAAGTATCATTCATGCGTACGTACAGCTTACCATCTCAATGAACGGTGCATTTCATTTCTTAGCTCTAAATGTTATGTAATATTATAAATGCATGTATATACTAGATATATATGATATATATGATATCTAAATCATGAATATAATGTTTTATATAATGGATATTTTACCACATGAACAACTTGTAATTACAAGAAGTTTATTTTTGACTCAATTACCAATGATTGACAAAACGACCGTTATTAACTTAAATAATTACATAGTGTTCATAACATGGTAATAGGTGATATAAAAGTAATAATGAACATGAAAAATGTTCTTAAGCAAGTAAAAATTAACTCAAGTTTATTATTCAGAAGATTAAAGAATGATCGAGTCAAGTCGGACACAAGGTAAGGGACTTCGTCTCAATCTCCTTTCATTGAGGCATATTTTGTTTTATACACAACTTTCTTTTATACGGTGTATAAACCCTTTGACTTTTAATTTTATTAAAAATTAATATTTTTATGTGAAGAGTTTTACTAAATGAAAAAAGGGAATGTTTTTTTCATACGTATTCAGCAACAACGACTTCTCCGCCGTCGTGACCATTATTTGAGTTTCGGCTCCCTCTACAAGCCATAACTTTTTTTAAATGAAAAATAAATACCATGTTATACTTTTCTTTTATTTTGGTATTTAAAATGGTTTTGATAATGTTTTTATTATATCAATATGTTATTGATATCTTGTGATTGAAATATGGAAATTTTATGTTTCATTTATGCATGTTTTATGTTATACAGTTATGTTATGGTTCTTGGGCATTGTTTATGAAGATGGGTGGTTCCGTGATAAACTAAGGGCAGGTGAGCCTAATATAGATCTCCAATGCATTTGGTAATGCTAAGGGGTTAAATTCTAAGGTTTCTCCGAAGAGATATAGGGGATATACTGTGATGGGTATTCCAAATGTAACCATGAGGGTTACTCCCTATGTAAGAAAGCTATGAATGCCTCAAGTTACTTTAGGTCTTATGATTTCTATGAGTTATTCAAGATTTTATGAGGTATGTTAAAGTTATTAAGTTTTATGAGTAATGTATGATTTCATTGATTCTTAAGTATACATGGACTAATGTTTTCATTCTGTATTTTTATATACCTTACTAAGCTTTTTATGCTCATCCCATGTTTTGGAAATGATTTTCACAGGTGAAGGGAAAGGTACATGATGTGATGACAGTGTCAAAGAAGTGTCATGAACGAATCCATGTTTTGTTTAAAATTTGTTTCCTTTGATGGTAAAAGTGAATATTGTCTTTAATGTAACCACCTTGTTTAAATGTGGAATGTAATGCATGATTTATGATCTAATTCTCTAAAACTCTAGACCTGAAAAGATCCACAATGTGTAATCTTGTAATAAATCTAGATTAAGTAATGTTTAAGTCTGGGGCCTTATAGCTCCAATTCATTAAAAAGTTTTTTCCTTGAGAGATTTTATGTATGGGATTATATAGTAAACTTAATACATAATGGGACTTTTTCCGCCAAGTGATGTTGTTTTAGTGATTAGCCTTGACCTATGATTATGTCTTGATTTTTGTTATTTCTAATTTCCTTTGTTTCAATAATATTATGATACCTTGTTCTTTATGTTATTATTTCATGTGATTATTCATTATCCTTTTCTTTTATTGTATCATGTTATTTCATTTTATGCACATGTTATCCTTCATTTTCGTGTTTATTCACTTACTAGTATTTTTATCTCACCCATTTATTTAAAGTAACCCTAGGTTATACCATTTACTTTTAGTAAATTTAAGGTATTTATGAGCTCATTAATAAGAATAAAATAAATATGTTGTGGTTTAGTTTCTTTTGGATGTATTATAAACCTATTCTTACAAAGTCCCTAGGACTCTGGATCAGTAGGTTGTGTTTATTGGATATTTATGTTAAAAATTATGTTATAAAATGTGTAAAATTTTTGGGTCACTATAGTTGGCGTCAGATCAAGCTCCAATAATTTTTGGGGATTAGGACTAGAATACTTCAGTAGGAATAATAGGGATAAGTTTAAGTGTAGTATAATATCCTAAAATTCTGATAAATTATAGAGCGAGTGGTTTATAATAATTACATCTCTATCAAGATATTACAAGTGGATGTGGATCTAGAATGGTTATACCTAGTTGTAATAACATTGAAATGGTTTTATTTGGTATTAACTTGATTTTTTACTAGTTCATGAAAAAGGGTCCTTTATTCACTTCTTGTTTAACACTCACAGTGGATATTCTTTGGAAAATTCACACTCTTTATGAACCATTATGAAGGAATTGAATATATTGTTAGGTTGGAAAACCAAATAGGAAAAAATATTGTGGGTAAAATATATTGAAACATAGAGTCTTTTAATTTAGGATATAATTTTTACTGATGATTTATTCATTCTATGTTCATTTTTTATATTTTATATGATTTTTAGTTTAAGTATTTTCACCCTTTTTTATTTTGGTTAATGGTAGGAAATATGAGGAAACATGCTAATAAATAATGTGATAGGCATTATTATTATTACCCTAATGAGATACCCAACCTTATAGAATTGGGATATGGGAACTTCATGTGATTATTGGCTCAGTTGACTCATGTTATGAATAATAATTTAAATCATGTATAATTCCCTCTATCTTCTAAGAAAGAGAAAGTTGTGGCTGAGTCTCTTATGTAACAAAGGCCTCCTACATTTGGTGGATATTTTGATAAAATCATTGTGTAATAATGGGTTAAATCCATTGAGAATATATTATATTTCTTCTAATGATTGAAATATGATAAATTCATTCTATTAGTCTTTTTTTAAGGGGTTTCTGATTAGTGGTGGACATCGATCAAGAACACAAAGTCTAAATATGAAATTGATTTCATAGAATGGGATGTATTAAATAAAGTATTTTTAAATATACATTTTCACCAAACACTTCACTATAAGATATAGAGAGAAATATATAGACTAAATAAAAAGGAAGATTATTCTTTTAGGTCATAAGAGGAAAAATTCATAAGGATTTTACAATATGCCTCTTTCATTATCATCAACAACAAAATTAATGTGGACCATTTATTTAGTGGGTTAACGATGAGTCTATGAAAATATTTATCAATTTGATACTTTTATAGTTATGAAGATATTTTCTTTTGTTCCCTCAAGGTCTACTTGTATATTGGAGACACTCAGTGGTCTCATAATGAAGGAGATAAAAAGTGAAAAATAGAGTTTAATTCAGGATGATAAATTGATAAATCTAATGGTGGAAAAAAAATACAACATCATACATGTCAGAAGTGTGGGATTAAGAATAATACAAATGGTATCATGGTAAATAGGAGATTAAAAAATATTGAAAATAGGGGAATTGGAATAATCCATATTGAAGGTATACAAGTAATCCCACTAATGCGATAGAGAAAATTAAGGTTTATATCACCACTCAACATGTGATATAGTGTTTCCATTTCAAATAATATGATCATTAAACAAACAAATTCTCAAAAACATGGGTTATCAGATACAATCAATGATAAGAACCTCAAATTCCTAGAGTTCAAGGAATGGAATTTTTATTTAGTACTCCTGAGGTGGATCTTGATAATGATGTGGTGATAAGTAAGTTGGTTCTTCATTCAAGAATAGTGAATGTAATTTTTTATTCTAGATTAGTACATTATTAAATACCTTTAATGTTTAGTATAACTATTTAAACAACACCTAAAAACATAGATGTTTAATTATCTATGAGAATATAAAATTGGGAAATTATTTCATCTCAAGTATATAACTTCCCCCCAGTCAACACTTGGGGACTAAATCATCCAAAAAAATATTTTCATACTTAATTTCATGGAGTTTGATATTATATTGGGAATGTATTAATTATCCTTATATAAATACAACTCAAATTATTGTAAGAGAGATATCTCTTTTCACATCATTATTTATCCTCTAATTTTTTACAACTATAAGAGGAGGATGAATCTATTTTAGAATATTTTTCACAAGTGTGGATATTATTTCCTTATGAAAAAGAATATCTAGATAAAATGAATAAGAGAAAGGATAGAATCATGCTTGATGACATTCTCATTATGAGGGATTATACTGATATATTCCTTAAATAATGTTCTAGTATCCCTACTAACTGTGACGTTGAGTTCTCAATAGAACGCGTACCTGGATCTCTTACCGTATAAAGACACCCTATAGAATGGGCACCATTTCATAAGAATAACTTAATAATTAGTTACAAGAGAATATATACATGGTTTTTATATTCCCAAGTGCTTCACCTTGAGGTGTGCTGGTTCTATTTGTCAAGAATAATGATGGTCCAATGCACCTATGCATTGATTATCATGAACTCAGAATTTTCAATAAATAAAATGTATCCATATATATTGATTGATGACTCATTAGATAAACTACATGGTGTTCAGTATTTATATATGGTGGAACATTGGTCATGGTATCACTAATTGAAGGTGAAGAAGTAATATATTCCCAATATTGGATTTCAAACATAGTATGGACACTATGAGTTCAGAGTGATGCCCTTCAGACTCGCTAATTCTCCAGTAATATTTATAGAATTAATGAATATATTATTTACATATTACCATATAAATTTAGTAGTTTTTATAGATTATATTATAATATACACTAAAATTAAAGAGGTTCATGAAGAGCATTTGAATGTTGTGTTAAAGACTTTGAGAAAAGAAAAGTTATATTAAAAGTATAATAAATGTGAGTTATGGATTGAGGATATATAATTCTTTGGTAAAGTTATTACCATAAAATGAATAATTGTGGAACCTTATGAGATAAAGGTAATTCTATAGTGTCCTAGACCAACATCTATAATAGAGATCCATATTTTCATTAGACTAGATGTGCATTACTAATAGTTTTTGAGAAACTTCTCATGATTGTCAAACCCTCTAATCAAGAAGACTCAGAAGGGGTTAATGTTTTTCTAGACTAATGAATATAAAGAGAGTTTCATGGAATTTAAATAGGGGATTATCATTACGCTAGTACTTAAAATACCCACAAATGTGTAACTTTTTATGGAATACAATGATGCTTTAAATAATGGATTTTTTTGTGTAATAACGAAAAATGAAAAAGTGACAGCCTATACCTCAATGTAGTTTAAATTTCATGAGTAGAAATATCAAATTCAGGATATGGAGTTGGTTTCAGTAATATTCACATTGAAAATATGGAGACACAATTTTTATGGGGAGAGGGGAGAAATATATATGAGTCATAAGAGACCCAAATATATATTTACACATAATGAAATTAATATGCTCTAGGGAATATGGTTAGAGATTATCAAAGAATATGAATGCTCAATCCACTAGTATCATTGGAATGAAAATAAATTTGAACATTCTCTAAGTAAAAAATGATTAGTAAACCTTATTAATGATAAAAATTGAAAAGGATCCAATCATCTTAGACTTTCAAAGGATAGAAATTTAGATCTTAAAGGAAGGAACGTAGTCTTCCTTTCTCAAATGATTTCTCAACCATCCCTTATATAGAAGATAAAGGAAGAATAATGAGATGATGTGGAAATATAAAAGAAAGTGGAAGCTATAAGAAAATAGAAATCTGTAATGTTAAAAATTGATTTCGAATTTTTATAATATATAATTCATAAAGATTTGTAGAATTAAATATAAACATAAATTATAATTTTCTCAATGATTCACATTTCTCTCCCTTCTCTATCCACCTAGGGATCCGAATATGTATTGAGTTCTCTGGGGGAACTATTGGTGTGAAGATATGAATAAGAAGATCATGAATATATATCAAAGAGCATGGCATGTTAGGAGGTAAATTTTGAAAAGAAAAAATCTAAGGGAATGAAGAAACCATTACTCATACCTATAAGGAAATGGTAAAAAATATCCATGAAATTTTTGATTGGTATCGTGAAGAAATATACATGAAAAAACATTATATGGGTTATTTTGGATCATCTTACAAAGACTTATCACTTCAATAAAATTCAAGGGAACTTCTCACTTTATAAAATTGTAAGGATATACATCAGTAAAGTGGTGATTTAGTATGGAACTCCAATACCTATTGTATCTAATCAAGATTCTATATTTACAAATAAGTTCTAGAAAAGTCACCAGCATTATCCAAACACTAAATTGAACTTTAGTACAAACTATCACCCTCAAAGTGATGTTCAATATGATCATAATATTCAAACAGTTGAAGGAATGTTTAAATAATGATTGATGAAATTAAAAATAGGATAGAATCAATATCTTCCTCTGGTTTTTTTCTTGTAGAGTAATAGATTCCACTTAATTATCCAAATAATTCCATATTAATCACTTTTGGAAAATAGATGTAGAATGCATGCATGATTGGTTGAATTTGGTGATAAAAAGTTTCTAGGACCAAAAATAATTGAGGAAATAGTAGAAAATGTCAAAATCATTCAGCAAGATATCATGTTTTCTCAAAGTCGATAGAATAGAAATGCTGACAATTTTCAATAAGACCTAGAGTTTGAGGTTGTAGATAAGGTGTACATTCTTCCACACATTCACATGGAAGATTCATGAAATTTTGGAATATAGGAAATCTATGGTTGAGGTAAATTTTTTCCTTTGAGATTATTGATCACATAAGATCCATGACCTATAACCCATCACTCCTGAAAACCCTATCTTTAGTACATGACTTGTTCCATGTATCCCTCTTGGGTAAATAAAATCTAGATATCTCACATGTACAGAATTAAAAGGTGGTATAGCTATAAAATTATCACTATTATTAGGAGAAGCCAGTGAATACCTTGGACCATAGAGATAAATTTTTACTCAAAAAGAAAAATCACCTATTCAAAGTACTATCATGAAACCATAAGTACATGGAGGCATCATGGGGATCGATGGAAGCCATGAAGCATAATTACCCTTATCTGTTTTCACATTAGAATGTAAAATGAAATTTTGAGGGAATAATTTCTTATGGGGGAAGAATCTATCAACCAAAAATTTCATCAATATAATTTTCCTCATTAATATATAATTTTTCATATTTAGTGGTATAATATTATATAATACACATTCTCCCCATGATAGAACCAAAAAAAAATTATTGTAATAATGTTAACATTACATTTAAAGAATAAAATTTTCTATAAGAATTGAAAATATTAAAATTGGATAAGAAATAGAAAATAATATATAAAAATATAAAAATTTGGATCCTATCAATCCTCTATAATCACTACACCCATGAACGACACTATAGAAATGAGAATAAATATTAGTAAAACAATATTCATCTTGAAAATGAAAATATATAACATTGATAGAAAATAAAATTGAATTAAGAATGAATAAATTGTTTATTATTTATATATTATAATAAACCAATATTAACATTTCAAATTTGATCATTGGAATAATAATATAGTAGTTGGAATAGTAACTTGACCATCAGAATAGCAATCTGACTGGTAGGAATAGTAACTTGACTATTAGGACAGTAACCTAACCTATGGATTTGTAAAATAATATTTAGGTATCTTTAAAATTTAAAATATGTCATATTTATATCATGATACAAGTAAATAAATGTTTTAAATATGATAAAATACATGTTCGTATTTTTATAAAACATATATGTTTTATTTTCATTTTAATAAAAAATATAATAATTTAAAATAAATATTATTTTAATAAAAATTTATTTATAAATTATTATTATGTTTTATTATAATTATAATATAATTTCATGGTACTATAAGTAATTTCTATAAGGGTCATAAAATTCATCATAATATTAAAATTGATATTTTTCAAATAATTGTTGTTTTTATCTAAAAATTAAATTTCACATTTTTAGAAAATTATTTTCATAAAATGGATTTACTTTTTTTAATATTCATGTATAAAAATATTAAGGGTTATTTCTTGGTAATTTTCCTAAAATATATGTGTGTTTAGTAAATAATGAAATGTGGAAAAATATGATATTTATCATTATAAGCTAAATGTATGAATTTTAGAGTCATAAATGATGTAAGTACCCATTAGTTCAAACTCAGATGCACCATTTACATTATATATCCACAATTATCAATAATATTTATAGTATTCAGAAATGATAATAAACTAATGAATATAATGTCAAAAATATCCTCCCTCCTCCCCTTATAAATACTAGCCCTCACAGCTCTTTCTCCTTGCACCTTCTAACCCTTATACATGCCAAATTTCTACCAAATTTCTTAAAAATACTCTCCAAAATGTCACATTGTTTATGTTCTAACCAAAATACCTATTCTAGGTTACATAAGGGGTTTTTCAAGGAGATGGAATTTAAGATGTGATATTATCAATTAACCTCTTTTAAATTCATATTTTCTTATACCTTTTCCTCACCTCCCTAGTAAATCATGAAATAATGACTCCAATATCATAAATATTATTTAATTTTAATTTCTTGATGTATTATCAATATTTTACTCTCCCTTGATTTTATTCTTAAATGAATATGTTGTTTATAATATGGTTGGTCCACAGCCCCCATGAACAATGCACATCGTTTTTCTCCACCGCCTTCAAGGTTGGTCGAAAAAATATTATTGTGATTAAATAATATAATATTAAGTATATTATAACTTATTTAATGTAATTAATGAATATATTTCCATTATATTAAATAATATGAGTCAAATTCATAAGGGTCGATAAAATCACCTAAATGGACTAACCACGTAATGTTGATGTTTTTACTAAATGATTCATCCATATATTAGAACACAAAGGGATATTTGGGACCATATAAATTTATGGAATGTAATTAATTCCATTCTATTTCACTTAATTATTTTTATGTTTATTATAAAAGAACATCAATAATACTCCTCAAGTGATCCGACCTGGGAACCATGAAATGAACACCCTCAGAATAATGAAATTAAACATTCTATCTCATTGAAATGGTTATAAATAAATATAATAAAAATATAGTGAATAAAATATAGATGAAAATATTTCTTAATTAATTAATTGATTAATATAATTTTATTATAAGGGATGTTAAGTGAAATTTCATAACTATTCTAGAGCATAAGGTAAGAGATCTCTCTGAACCACCATTTTTCATTAGGTTATGACCTTTATCTCTCTTAAAGACTTTATATCTCTCTTTTATATTATTAAATGATTCTAAATTTTGTATGTATATATCTACTACATATATACCTAGCTTAATCTACCTTCATTTGATTGTGTAATACATCCTTAAGTTCATTTATCAAATGCAATCTTTAAAATCAAACCAAATTAAAAGAAACTATTTTCTCACTTAATCTTTTTATATAATGCAAATTTTGAATATTTATTCTCGTTTATGGTTTTATTAAACAAAGTAATATTTTAGGTATAACCATTTTTTCGTATCTCTAGTTTTTAAAGAAAATTCCAAGATTATTCTTTCTCCAAAATTCATTAACTAATTCCTTAAAACACCATTTTGAATGTTCATTTCTATTCCCAACTGTGTACCCTTTCTCATCATTATAACTCCAAATAAACATCATATATTGAGACCTTTACTTATATAATCAGATATGAATGTCCAAAATATTTAATTAATTATTGAATTTAGAATGTTTATGAAATATCCTTTTCTTATGATATGAGGAAAGATTGTGCAACACATTTATTTTCATTAGTAATTATTAGGATTATTCCTTATGATTAATTTCCTTATGTGGAACACATAAGATTAATCATGTTATGTTGGGTGTTTCCAAATAGCACTCCAATCATTGTGTAAATATTTTTTCCTTATGATGCGGTATGTATTTGATTAGAGAGTAAACATAATCCACAATGGGTCTTTGTCCACCAAGTGTTATCGTCATGGTGGCTATCTTTGACTTGTGCTTATGTTATTTTTTTATGTTGTTACCAATTTTTTATGTTTCCATGATCTTATAATACCGTGATCTTTATATTATTATCTCATAGGATTCTTCATTATCTATATATTTTAAGATATCATGTTATTTTATTTGACTCACATGTTCTGGTTCGTTATCATGTTTGTTCCTTTATTCAGATTTTTAGCTCACCCATTTCTTTTATGTATTCCTTGAGTTATCCTATTATGTTTTAAGAGATATGAGTGATTTAGGATATCATTAAAGAGAATAAAATAAATATTATTTTTTAGTTTCTTTTTGAAATATTATTTAACCTAGTATTCCAAATACACTAGGCCTCATGATCTTTGGGTTGTGATTATTGGATATTTATGTCAAAATCATGTAACAATATGTCTAATATGATTTGGTTACTAAATTAATAGTGGAAAAGGAACTTAGGAGACTTAGGAATGGATTGAAATTATTAAGCACATATTTATTTTTTTTAATAAAATTAAGACCTCTAAAGTTGTATTTTCTTCTTAAATATTGGAAGGATCTAGTAGGAAGTTATGGGAATCCATAGTGCACAAAGAATTTCATGAAGATCTCACATAGACTACTTTCAAGAAAGATCGTAATATGTAAATATATACTGAAACATTGAGGGTTTAGAGGTACTGTTAATTCATAACCATGGAGAAATGAGACCATTAAATGATGGAATATGTTACATAGTTTGCTGAGTTAGTTCACTTGTCTCACAAGATCATTACAAATGACTATCTCAAGGCTCAGTGTTTTGATGCTTGATATTAGATCAATTATTATTCTCCTTTCCCTATTTAAATATGATGAATTTTAGTATAAATCCATTATGGATGAGGTATAATTATCTATGAAGAAAAGTCTCAATGGGTTTATTTAGTAGAAGGGGATAAAGAAAGAACTTGCTTCGGCCAGAAGAGAATGTCAGTTGAATCACACTAGGTTGGTGGTAGTGGTTCTTAGCATTCATCGAGTTTAATACTAGTGATTTCTTCAAGGAATAATCCTTTACAAAATTTTGTGATATAATTCTATCAATAATCAACCTGACTACCCAAAAACTCAAAGGACATACCCTTAATATGGACATCTAGGTCATCTTATGCACTTCTGCAGGAATCCCCCACAATGGAATGGAGTTGTTTCCTCATTATCTAAGGTTTTAAAGGTATGATAATGTGATTATATGGGTTTAAGATATCACTCTCAATATTAATGGTATTTTCATATAGATAATATGAACCAAGAAGTTCCTAAGTGAGGGTATCTTTATGTAGCATAGTTTTTACCTAAGCACTTTGAATATGGGCTAGCCACCATGAGAAGTAAAATGGTTATTTTTTATTATATGAATTTAAATGTAATTTATATTATTGATTTGAATTATTATATCACATTAATGTTTCTTAATTTTTTAAAAATTTGGGAATATATGATTCTATTTATGATGGATCTATCTATCCTATTGGGAATAAAGTAGTAAGTTTTTAAGTACCCATCATTTTGTTTTTTAATTATTAGTGTTAATTTTGTGTGGGAAAACCTAATATTGGACTCGTATGTTTACAATATCATAATTGGTATGGATTTTGTGATAATTATTAAAACTAAATTTTATTTTTATCATCATAAGGACCAATTTCTATCTCCTGACGAGAACACTCAAATCTTCTAATATGAGTGGGACCAAATTTCAGGGATGAAAGGACTCATTATTTTGGATGTGTGATTATTATTATTATAGTTATTCATGTTGTTATTTTATTATTTAGATAAAATAGTGGATTTAAATCTTTAAGACGTTTTGGACTGGTACCCATAGATGTTTTTATATGATTTATCTGGGTTTCCTCCAAAGAGAGAGGTCATGTTCACTATCTACCTGCTTCCTGCGGTGATCCCCATTTCTCTATCGTCAAACAAGATGGATCCTTCTCATTTTAGAGATTTGAAATGTTATTTTAAGTATCTTGAAAGTACTTGATTTATTCATTAAATAATTTCATTTTGGGAATTGATATCCCATTTCCTAAAAAAAGGTCATAAAGAAGTCTTGGACATTATATAGTTTATTATGGCTTAACTATGTGAACATTATGAATAAATACCCATCACCTATAGTCGATGATATTTTTTAACATATCCTAGAAAAATTATGGTTTTTAAGAAAATTAACTGAGGTCAAGGTGTCACCAATTGAGGTTCTCGGAATTTAATGTTTCTAGTACCACCTTCAAGAGCTTTTATCGACATTTTTAGAATTTGATGATGTTGTTTTGCCTTACCAATGCTCCTATGGTATTTATTTCTTTGATGAATTATGACTTCAATTACTATTTATAATACTTCAAGATTGTGTTCATGGATTATATATTTGTATATTATAATACATAGTAGGTCCATAAAGGCGATATAAATTTTATTTTTTGAACATTAAAAGAGAATTTCAAATGTTCTAATTTATCAAAATGCCTATTCTAGATCCTTGAATAATTTTTTTTGGTCATGGTATTTTTAAGGAAATAAATTTATATATCCTAAAAATATCCAAGAAGTGATTTAATGGGAGTATCATAAAAATATTTTAGTGATCTTGAGTTTTAAGGGTTTTATCAGGTACTATAGACATTTTTTAGGAATTTTCCAAAAAATATTCTCCATTATATTTTTTAATCAAAGTGGGGTGAAGTTTAAGTGGGATGAGAAGTGATACATTTATTTTGATAAGTTATGGTTCTAGTTAAAATTAACCCTAGTTTTTATTCTTCTAGATCCTGGTAAGAATTAATGTGTTCTTTGATGAATTGGGTATGAGGATGGGGTATGTACTAATGTAGGATGATCAGGTTGTTCCCTATGGATCTACTCATCTATTACCACATGAAAAAAATTACCCCACCCAAGACTTGGAGTTTCCAACTGTGATGTATATGTTAAATACATGGTGTCATTACCTCTTGTGGGAGTGATTTATAGCTTATTTATATCATAATATCCTGAAGTATATCTTCACCCATAGGTACTTGAACCCATGGTATAGATTCTAGGTAGAATATCTTTAGACCTTCAATTTATATACATCATATACCCATAAAAAGTAGAATATGGTTGATGATGACTTAATAAATAAAGTTAAATATTTATGAATTTAAAGAATATATGAAGGAGTGGAGTCTAATTATTTTGTTTTTTGATCTAGGTTTTGAAGTGAAGGGGGTGGAGATTGAGTGTCCTTGACTAGTGTTTAAGACACTCCTTTTTTTATTGATCAGGTTCTCTATATACAGATATCTGAATCTGATTTCTAGAGGATTAATAGAGTTTTAATTTTTGGGGATACCTTTAGTGATTTTTATCTCTCCTCTGATGGTGCTATTTTATTTAGGAATTAGTTGGTGGTTAATTTCACCTTGAGGGGGGAGGTGATACATGATTGGTGTTATTCTAGTTCTATGATTCACCCTAAAGATAAAAATATGTTTTATAATATTAGGAGTTAGTATTGGTGGTTTGGGATAAGATAGTCAGTTATTGATTTTGTATCCTAATTATTTTCCAACTGAAGAATAAATTTTAGTAATAAAATTCTGGTTTGGATACTTTAACCTATTCCCATTCTACTATAAAAGTGGAAGGAAATATCCATGGGTTTTATGATTTTTCTACCTTGAACTTGTAATGGGACGAATTCTATATGGGATATTATAGATCAGTTGACTAGATTATCTCATTTTTTCCCTATTAAATAATCAAATAAGGTTGAATATATCAGGAACCTTTATATATAAGAGATTTTTAATGATAATGGGGTACCCTAAAATATAGTTTCTAACTGAGATACCTATTTTACTTCTTGTCTTTTAAAGGGTCAATAGGAATCCATGGGAACCCAACTAAAGTTGAGCACAACATATCACCCACAGATGTATTGTTATACTAAGTGGTCCATCCAATTTGTTAAGTATATTCTTTTCACTTATGTCCTTGACTTTTGTGTTTCATTGGAGATTAATCTATCATTGATTGAGCTTTCAGACAACAATAGTTATCAATACTAAATCAAGATGGCTTTTTTTAAAGCATTTTATGGGAAACAATGTGGGTCCCCGTTGTGTTGGGATAATTTAGGTGAGTGTTCCTTATTGGGACCAATACTAATCTAAGATACAAAGTAAAAATTCATTTGATTGAGAAAAATTTAGTGACATATTACAGTCACCAAAAATCGTATTTCAATCTTCTTCATCATCCATTTTAGTTTGAGTTTGGTTATTAGATGTTTCTTTGAGTATTTATTCTACTTAGACACAATTTCTTGGGAAATTGTGAGAAATTTAGACTTGTTTTATGTTGGATAATTTTAGATTATAGATAGTCATGGGAAGGTATAATATCAGTTAAAATTTCAACTATGGTTTTCCTTCATTCATGATATATTCCATGTGTTCTAGTTGAATAAGTATCATTTGAACCCATCTCTGGCAATAGATTGGGAAGATTTGTAGGTGGAACATGACACATCCATTGTTGATTAGCTTTTTGATATCTTGTATTATCATAACAAAGTGGTACATGGTAAATTGATCCCATTAGTCCATATTATTTGGAAATTTAATAGTGATAACCATGATACATGGGATCATGATGTCTTAATGAGGGAGAAATAGACTCAAATATTTTTTGATACAGAATCGTGAGTTCTTTTGGGGAGAAGCTGGAGTTGTGAGGAGAATTTTGACACTCATCGAGTCACTAGTAGATATTATTTTTATATTTATTTATTTAATTAAGTTTTCTTGTATTTCATAGGATTTGGGGTTAAAAAATATTAAATTTTTATACAAATAGTTCTGGAAAATGGTTATCACATGGATAGTACAAATCATGTATCTAATATTTTATAAGTTATGTTAGAGAACCATTAGTCTTATGTGCAGTCTCTGCATAGTTCGAAAAATTTGGCATTGGTTTCTAGAAAACCATGTGGTGTTGTTTTGGGATGATAGTGGCCCTCATATCGTTATAGAACAGTTTTCCAAACCACGTTCCTCTATCCATCTCATTAAAAATCTTGATTTTACACTTTTAACCTTGAAGGATTTAACACCAAAACACCCCCTCTTCCTCCCCATTCACACGACATCCCTCCCCCATATCTTGGAGCTTCTTCTTCCTTCATCCTTTGGTGAGAATTCTTGGATTATAGGTGTTTTTACTTTTTCTAATCATGATTTTTCTTCATTTTATCCCTTCTCCACCCTTCTTCTTCTTTATTATTCCATTTTGATGAAATTTTGAAGCCCTAAAATTAAATAGGGGTCATACCTAAGACTTATGGTGGATTATTTGGAATATTTCATGGTGATTTTAGTTTTTAATGACACTTTATCATTGGTTTTAGTGGTTTTTATTGAAGAAAATGAGTTTGATCTACTTTTAAGGTAAGTTTCTACACCAAATAGTTCTTTTCTAAAGATTATCGTTAATTATTTATTTAAATGGGTTTTTATTCATTAAAATTCTTGTAAAAAATGTTGATGATGATGTTTCTTCTATATTTTATTTAATTACTTAAATATGTTGGAAATTTGATGGTTTTAAATGGAATTTTAAAAGTAACTAGATTTTGTGCATGAATGGGGTATCATAAAATTCTTCAAGTAGGTTTTATGATTTCAAATAGATTTATAAAGGGGATTTTTAAGAAAAAAATTCCCCTTTTTATATTTTCATAATGTATTGTGGTCATGTTTCATTAAAGTAATTTTCATTTAAAATTATTTGTGCGATTGGAAATCTATGGAATGTGGGAAACCTTGGGTTTGTGGGTGGATTAGACAATTAATTCCCAAGTCTAGGTTATAAAACTAGTTATGTAATGTTTCCCATGCGGATTGAGATATCCCATGGGATGAATGTTGGGCTTAGGGAAGTTAGGGATAGATCTTAATCTTTTTATCACTTATCTAGCTAGTGAGCTTATGTTATACTAGGACATGATAAACCCAATTGGTTAGAGACCATATTTCATGTTGGGTGTAATTGGTTGATATAAATGCCTTTTTTATGTCCAATCGCCTTATGTGGATACATGATGATGATTATTTTTATGATTATTCCGTATTTGGATGATTTGACATTGTTTATGACATGCCTCTTCACTAATTTTATATTAGGATCATTTTTTCATACTTTTAAAACATGTTTTGTTTTGAGATAAATTGAATGGATTTTTAAGGAAATGTTTTCAAAGTAATTTATTTTTAAATGTGAATTCCAAAATAGATATATCAATTTACATAGAGAAATAACCTATATGGATTCAGGATGGTTTCTTACTGGGATTTTTCTCACACCTTGTGTATGTCATTTTGTGTATGTAGGTTTGATTTTATAGGGCACACATTAAGGTAAGTTAATCATGTCATTTAGTGACTCCTCTTAATTATGGATATACATGGTTGGTTTGGGATGGTGGAGATGATGGTCTCATTGAGTTCATCTCATTTGGATAATTTTTTGATTTTAAAACCTCTAGGATGTTGTGAATCAACCACATTGGGTTTGATGTTTTTTTGATCTGTTTTTCATGTTAACTAGTGTTTATTGTATAAATTTATTATTCATAAATTATAAAGTTATGTCAGTCAAGGTATTTATTTTTTGTCATTGTTGAGTTTACTCTATTATTATATTTACATATTTTTTATACTATTTATTTCAAGGTATGTACATCTTATTTATGTATGTGTCATTGCATATTTTAGAGAGAAATATATACTTTTGTTATTTTTATTTTTTGGTTGAAACTATTCCCATATGGTTAAGGATGATGCCCAAATTCTTAGCACTAACCCGTGGAAATTGGGAATGTGCTTCAAGACGTATTGTCTTCTAGGTCTGGTGACAGGTCTGGTCAACTAGGGATGGTTCATTATAGCCTATATATTATTATAATGGATGGAAGAATGATGGATCAAGACTGGATCTCATAAAATCATTGAATATATCATGTGGAGATAACAAACATAACCATCGAACTAGTAATTTTTCAAATTGTTAATGATTTACTATCAAATTAGAGATTATTTATTAGATTCATGCCTCATCCTTTATGTTAAATGTTTCTAAAATAACAATATTATAAATTTCTTCCCCCATTTCAAATATTATAGATCATCAACCATAGTTTTTATTGATATTTCCCTTTAGGAATCTCATTTTTCTCTAATATTAAGATTTTATTGTAGTTATTCATTGTATAATTCCTTCTCAATTAGTTTTATTTTTTCACTTTTAAAGATTCCCCGTTGTTTTACATATCTTTTGGTGTGTTATGATTTCTTTATTGTGTTTTTATTATTCACATCAACCCAATTGTATGTCCTTCCTCTTTTATGAGGTAGAAAATCACTATTGGACTTCACATTAGTGGGTGGTTAGACATTGGGTGGATAAATATTTCAAATAATAGATGAAAAATGGTTATAGTGATTTCCTCCAGCCCGGAAACAGTGATCGAAGAAATCTGGGTAGAAAATAGGGATTCAGGAATGATGGAGTTGATCCAATTCCATTTGTAAAAGGGATATAGTGATGGATTGAGTGTTTAGTAAATTTAGTGACCTTGGGTGGTGATGGGTGGTGTGATGGCTTGGGTAATGGTTATTTTAGGTATTGTAAGCATGAAAAATAAATGGATATACAAATATGGGGAAAAACATGGTTGTATATAGGGTAGTTCTAAAGAACAAACACTGTGTACCTCCCTAATTGTGGTGTTAGGGTTTCGGTGATTATGATTATCACATAGTGTGTGGAATGTATTCACACACCATTTAGGGTGGCTAAGTGTGTAACCAATAAAAAAATATGCAGTTTGGATACACATCATGTGCTTCTTTCACAGCAAGTCTCGGACATCATTACATGCTAAGGGGGACATTTTTGGACTACACACCATATTTCCATGGAGTCACATCATGTAGCTATGGACTACATAAATCAAGTAACTAGAGGTATATACTTAGTGGGTGGGAGGATTCTACATGTCATGAACCTCAGTGTAAAAACCATGTTAGTGGACTTAAAAATATCATGTAAGGGGAAGTACATAACTCAGTGGCTACTTAGGGGTTATATCCCATGTACCCCTAAATTACATGTTGTTTACATTTATATCCTTAGTAGGATTTCATTTATCCTTGATCTGAACATAAACATAGACACATGAGTAATATAATCTAACTATGTTTTCATGTAGAATGTGATGGAGAAATTGTCTTTGGCATTAGGGAAGGGATGTGAGGTGATAAAATTAGATTAGTCCTCTTATCTTTGTAAGGTCTTCAAATGGGTTCAATCAAGATATCTAAATAATTATCAAGGTTAGTACTCCTCTATCGATGTGCTTATGTTAGAGCATGATTCCCCCAAAATACTTGAATAGGGTATGTATCCACCCCCCCCCCCTCCCCTCCCCCCCCCCCCACCACCACCACCACACACACACTTACCTAGGGAACAAGATCATCTACGTGTGGATCAGATCGCATTAGTATTCCTTCCATATACTTGGGGTGTATAATCATCTATTTATGGAGTTAGTATTCACCCTTTTTAAGAGTTCATATGGTTTATGTAATTTTCTAATAAATTATTTATTCACCCCACCTAACTAGAACAAAGGATCCTACAATACATTTTCATAGATGTTATGTAGGTTCTTTGATTGTATAGATTAGATTCGTGAGACTCCATATCGATTTCTCTTATAATTGGGATATACATAGTGTTAATCACTTCTATATATCTAGTTTTATCTATTATAGTAAATTGACCCTCGTTTTTCATACAAATATATCACATTATAATAAATGAATATTCATTAGATAAGGTAAATATCGATTCTAGAATCATATAGGTCTAGTGCATTTAGAAACATGGATACATAAACAATTGGTTCATAAGTGAACTACATCATCTCCCACTCTTTTTATAATAACTAGAACCCTTCTTAGTCATATCATACATAATAATTTTCTTCATAACCTGGGTAAATAATACATAATAAGGGGTGATCTCTGGTTCTTAGTAAGGATATAAAAGGGACATATCAATGATTACATAAACATAATAATAGAAAACGGGTGTCAGAACAAGAGCATAGAATCTGGAAACTATAACATGTATATTATATATAATTATAATGATTCATGGGTTAGATATTGGAATTTCATAATATATAAATCCTAAATTAATTAACAATCATGATTCATGATATCATAACATAGGCATAAGACACAAGTATTTTTCATACAAATAAGCATAGAAAATAATTTACTTATTAGTCAAATATTACTACAAAGAAGGTCATTGTAGACTGGGTTCACTCCCCAAACCATCATAGTAGTCATGGTTCCCTCCTAAGATTGTTATAGTGGTTAGTTTCCCTAACTAAACTAGTTTCACTTCCTATTCTAGTATTGTTTATATCATGAGATGGCCAACATCACCTAATACATTGAAGGGGTATATAATTCCGAGCCCACCCATCATATAATGAAAATCATACATATGTGTTCCAAAAGATCATAAATCAATCATCGTATAATAACCATTGAAAATTAAATATGTTATATAAACATGCATCATTTTATCATAGCATGACCGCTGGAAAAGAAATGGATTTTATAACTTAATTGGCCCATGGAAAAAACGATTTACATATAATTATCCTTAAACAATATTCATCATACACCATTCAAATACTAAAAGTAGATTATATAATTGGATTATATCTCTAGTAAATAATAAGTAACATCAAAGTTTATCATCTTAAATTAAAATACCTTTAAAATATATTTGGAATATTTCTTGAGGAAAATAACCTTTTGAGTTTCAAATCACATCTTCAAAATCATAAAAAATCAAAAATATTAAGGAAAAAGTTTTCTTCAAAAAAAATCTTGAAACATGTAATGGAATATTCAAATCAATTAATATTCATTATAATGGTAAATTTTAGTCATGCTTTCTATGTTAAAATAAAACATTCCTTTCATACTTTTTAAAAAAATCCAAAAAGTACATCATTCAAAAAATGAAAAGAAATTTAATTTCAAAAAATTATGTAAAAATTAAATAATAGATAAAATTTAATTTAAGAATCATATTAAAATATTAAAAACACTCTTGAAAACATTTTTATAAAACATATACATGGAATAAAAATGAATTTTGACTAAAAAGTTAAATAAAGTTAGTTTTCCTTAAAAGCATTCTTTCAATATATTGGATTTTTAAGAAGAGGAAAATAAAATAAAAACATGTATTAACTATAAATAACCATCATAGAATAAAATAATTTATTTTATTCAGAGTTTGATCATGAAATTTCTCCATCAGAATCATAATCAAAAACAATCTTGGTAAATAATGAGATTATAACATAAAATCATCACCTTAGGATTGAATTCCTTCATACATGTTCAAAAATACTATATAATAAATATAAGTTTATTATAAATCAATTATAGATCCATAGTCATATATACCTACCATAAATGACTTACATATAACCTTTTGTTACTATTTTATTAGTAATTATTTATTAAAATTGTTATTTAGGGTGATAACTGCTTCGTTTTTCATGTATGTTTTAGTTTCTTAGTTTTTGTACTTGTAATTTGATCATGAGTAAATAATCAAAAGATTTTTAATAATTACATAAATACCATATACATTCATTATATACATATTTATAGTCGTCCATGAAATGCATAGATAAAAAATGAAATGCACCATTCAAGGAGATGGTAAGTCATTCGTACACATGAAATTTTTTTTCATTTTTCAGTGGATGGAATGAACGAAATGTAAATAATAATTCACCTTTATAAAATATTTATTATATAATATAAATCACATATATTTATTAGTTTCATACTTATTTAACATGTACACATGAGCGTTGTTGTTTTTTTACAGTGGAATAGAAGGTAAGAATGTATATGTAATATTATAATTATATAAGTATTATTATTTCATAAATATTACATATATATATTAAATCTATCATAATATCTATCCATGAGAGGTGGTGATGGTAAATGAATTACATCGGTTTGCAAGGCGGTAGTCTGTCGTACACACGATCGATAGTTTTATTTTCATTTGATAGAATAGGGTATGAATATATGTTATTTCATTAACATAATAACATTATAGTATATTTAATAAAAAAATTATTATTTAATAATATTTAATAATATCTTAATGAGGTATAAGATGAAATAAAACAAAAACATATGGTTAATAATTATACCTCTTCTTTAGATGACCACTTTAGGTTTATACCCAAAGCCTTTCTATGATGGTTTTATCATCCAAAAAGAGACACTAGTTAGTGAGTAGTTATTTAAAGAAGTATTTAGAAATGTATTATCTAAACCAAAAGGCACATTATGTGTGGAGGGGGGTTAGAGGGTTTATCCATCTGTAAGTGGGAGGAAACACTTAGATTTTTTGAAATGAATAAAATATTTTAGCATATATTCACACCAAATGGGAACAAAATGAAACATTAAAAATATTTAAAGGATACGTGATCAAAATATGCTCAAAAATATAATTTATAAAAGTTTTTGGCTTATTTTAACCCTTGTCTCTTTTGTTTAACCCCCAGTAAACCTATGTTAAAGTTAATCGTGGAAACAAAGTTTCACTATTTTTACTATTTATTATAACACAAAATTAAGGTTCAATTATTACCTAAAATTAATTTTTTTGATTCTAGATATGAAATAAATTTAATAAAATTCAAACGTAATTGGTAGAAATTAACTTATTAAGTTCATTAAATGATAAATAATGTTTTTAATAAAGATCAATATTTTTTACTATTAATCAAAATATTAATATTTTTAGAAAATGTAAAAAAAAATTAAATCTAAGATAATTTTGAGATGTTTACTTAAAAATTAAGTTAATTTTTACAAATAAAATTTCAAAAATTTCCAAAAAATAATTTTAAAATAATTGTGCAAAATACGATGAAACTGATTTTTTAGAAAATATAGTTTTTGTACATAAAATTGGATATAATATTATACCATACATAGAAAATAATATTAATTGAATGATAAATAATTTTATAGAATATAAAACATAAAAATTTCATTAAAATCATATACCATTATTTATTAATTTAATTTATTAATATAAAAATACATCGCATGTATAAAAATAGTTTTTCTGAAAAAAACAATATTTTACTTTTAAATGATGTTTATTTAAATTTATAATCAATTTATAGAAAATGAATTTATTTTATACATGTATAAAAAACTGTAATTTAGTAATTTTTATTCATAACCATCAATTTAATTTCTAGGTTATGATAGTATATTATATTACGGTTCATTTAGACTCAAGGTTGTGTGTATCATAATCTATTATAGAGATAAAATTTCTTTAAAAAGAAATATATAATAAAATATTGGGGTGTTACATTCTTCCCCCCTTAAATGAATTTTACCCTCAAAATATGATTACTTTAATACAAACAAGTGAATACATATCTACCTCACCAAATCCTCAGGTTCCCATGTAGCTTCTACGAATTCATGATTCCCTCGGAGAACTTTATCCTGGTGAGTATCCTTATTTTGTAGTAATTTATCGATATGACCAATGATTTATATTGGTTGCTCTTAAAAGTAAAGACCATGATCCAATGGTAGGCCCTTTGAGTTTAGTATAAGTGACAGATTAGGTATGTACTTCTTCTGGAGATACACAAGGAATACATTCTGAACTTGAGAGGTGTTCAGTGAAAGTGTCAAGTGATAAGCTATTGTCCCTACATGATAAAAAAATATTGAAAGGTTCAATATAACTAGGTATAAAATTTACATTATTTTTTAATATCATAATCACCTTCCATGAATAAATTAATAGAAAATCCTTCTCATTAACTTTAAATTCCATACCACTCTAATGATTTTCAACATAACTTTTCTATAGACTTCTAAATGCCTTGATGTGCTATTGATGGGATTTGAATTTGTTTCCATTTCTTAAGCTAACTGAGGTCCCATTTGATTTATTTATCAAACATCATCCCTGCAAGTTATAGTTATACATTTCATTCCATAGAAGGATTCAAAATGATCCATCTAAATACTTGAGTGAGAGATATTCTTCTAATAAAACCATACTTGAGAATTGTGTTTTTCCCAACCACCTTTAAAATCTATAGAACAATATATCATAATATCCTATAGGTTTTGAATTTCTCTCATAGACTGACCATATTTTTTAGAATGGTAAGAAGTACTAAAACATATCTTTGTATCCAGATCCTACTAAATAATTCTCCCAAACATTAAGGTAAACCTCATATCCTGATCAGATACAATAGATTATGGTACTTCATGAAACCTTACATATTACCTATTATACATTATATCAATATTATTAGGAGATAATTATTATATAATGGAAATTAAGTGTGAGAACATATTAAGTAAATCTACAGCAATAGAAATGGCATTATGTCCCATAAAATTCTTGGGGAGTACAACATCAAAATCCATAGTGATATTTTCTTATTTTCATTTTGGTATGGGTAATGGTTGTAACATTACCTTAGACTTAATTTTCTCAATATTAACTTATTTACATACCAAGTATTATGATAAATACATGGAAATATCCATATTCATGTTTTCCCACAAAAAAATCACATTAATATCTCTATATATCATTTTACTTCCATGATTAATAGAGATTTTTAAACTAGGATCCTCTGTAATACCCTAACCCTGAAGCCACTAATTGGGGCCCCAGGCTGGTGGGACACATGGCTTTAAGCACACCTCCCTGTATGCCAGGGACTATAGACTAGCAGCGAGGGTCTTCGATGGTACTATGGGGACATTATAATCATATGATCAGAGTAACACAATAGTATCACAAGTAAATAAATAAAATGAATCATAATATAAATAACAGAAATAATTTAAACACCCAAAAGATAGTATTGATAATAAAAACCAAGGTAGTATAATATAAAATATTATTATTCCCTATACTAAAAAAAATGGAAATAAATATAATTCAACATGAAACTAGTACAATACATGTATCAAATACACTAAATTAAAAAATAACTATCTCCATATTTCATAATGAGCCTAGCTTTGTTATGTCCTCCCCTCCTTCTAATCATAACTAATCAAGAATTTTATAGCGAGTGCTTTCCCTAGTCCCTACCTAAGTCCATGATGTCTTTTTGTGTAGCCAACAATGGTTGGAATAGGGTGTGAGATAACACTCCTTAGGCCACCACCAATAGTGTCTATAACAAGTCATGTTTGAGTAATATAAACAGAACTAGTGTGCAACATATAATAGTGATATCAATGAATAAATATGTGTTATATTATTTTCCAACAAGGGTCACTGTGAACTAGAAAGTGTAAACATGGGATAATCATGAAGCACAAATAAGTAGGTATGATACTTTCCATACTAACAAATATAATCAAATACCCATACCTGGGATATCTACAAATCATGAAAAACATCCACTGCATCTTATGTTGATTAATCTAGTATTAGACCCCCATTGGATGAATCCAAGGAGTAAAAATTTCAAAGGCATCCTCAACGGCCTATTTTGTGTAATAATGTGTTAGGCCCACAGCCAGATCTAATGAGTAATAATGTTCAAATAATTCAAGGTTTTCAAGATACATAGTGTAGGAAATTTCATGGCATCCAATATAATCTCTAATCTATAGAGTAGAAATATCAATGGAATTCTATGTAGTTCTGAATCTATGGAATATAAATTTCCATGGAATTCATTGCATTCACATAAGGGTCATTCATTTAACTATTTCATTTATCATTCATCCCATTTCACAATTCACTTCATGGCCCATTTCAAAATTCATTTCATATCCAATTTCATGATCATTCACAAACCTTGAATTCATCCAAATCAATTCCACATTTTCCATTTAAACCATTTATTCAATTTAATAACATGTAACCATATAGAAATGAGGTAAAAGATTTATCCTATTAAATCATTTAACTCTCACTTAATTCAATATGTCTCCCACTGAAATAGAGATCTCACACACTCCAAAATGGGAGGTATAACAAGGTTAACATACAATAACACACCTCACAGGTGGTCTGGGTTGAGGATAACAACCACCAACTATAAAATGACACTATGTGGGAAACATAATTAAGTTCCAAATATTTATTCATGATGTTTAATTCAGTTTATGAGAAATGTTTTAAGGTCTTACCTATGTAAAAACAAAAACAATATATATAAAACATGAAAATTTGAGATAAATTTATAGACCACGTACCATATAACCATGGTAGAACACTCATCTAGTATCATATCATAACTCGACCTGGATCAGAAGAAAATGGATAAAGGAATGAAATACATGGAAATAGGGCATATTATCTTCCACCAAAATAACTCTATTCATATAAAAACACATGATGAAATGAGAATGATGAATGAATAACCCATCATCACGAATCCAATGAGGCGAACGATGTCTAAATTAGATTTTGGATCATGAAATAGTATCAAAGGCTAGGATTTGATCTTCAATAGGGGAAAGTACCATCCTCTATCTTCTATAATTAAATGAGGATAAATAGGTTTTAGTTTAATAGAAATTTAAGGGAAGTTTTTTGATTTCACTATTTTTAACTGGGTTGCATGGTTTGGCCATATGGTTGGCCAAACTATGCACCAATCATGAAACCCTCGATGTCTTAAGAGGTAACCTAAATGGTTCATGCACATGGTTTGGAAAAACCATGCACAAACCATGACACATCCAACTTTCCAATAACCATGTAGCACAGTCATGGAACATTTTTAGAAAAACCATGCAATAACTCTACATTTTTCCTCTAATAAAAATTATAGGTTCTCACGCAATAGATTGTGGTGTTGCGTGAATGGTTAGGATAAACCATGTACCCCCTGCTATTCACTAAAATTCCCATCATTGTTTTATAAAACTGATCTATCTAGGTCACATATTTTCTACTAACCATGAAACTCATAAGTTATCTCTAAAAAACTGATCCTTCGGGCTCTAAACAGGCCCCGGAAACCCCCCCCCCCCCCCAACTATTATGACCTCAATTGGAATCTATATTAGGTAAAAACAAAGAGTCAATACAAAATTAAAAAGATACTTACCTCATAGAAAAAAAAACTTGGGATCTTACAGCCTCATATAAAAAATCCTTCTTAAAATATGGAATAAATGAAACACATACATCATTCGTGAACCTTATCAATCCATCACAATCAATGTTAAACTCAATGAAATTTCTCGCATTCTTCTGCATTTCTACATATTCTTTATATTCCTATTTAATATTCACTAATATATATGGTTGAACACTCATTTGATAATGATAATATTTCTCCCATTTATTAAATATTTAAAAATCCATCATTAAAATAACTATAAATATGAGGTCTTTTGTGATCCTCGTTATAGATAATCTAGAATGATCCCTTTGACTCAGAACATTCTCCACCTTGTTCACTTTCCCTTAGTGGTAATTTATTGAGCAGTTATAATCTATAATCAGCTCAAATTATCTTCTCTAACACATATTCAACTATTTTAATGTGAAAATATACATTAATCTTTTATTATTTGTATATATTTCACAAATTTATGCACAAAGATAACACCTTCATATATTTAATGAAACTTTTATCACAAATAACACCAAAAAATGAGTTGGTTTATTTTGTTCATGAACCCTCAATTTTCATTAGGTATAAGCTATCACTATATAGTTTTTCATGATAATGTATCTCACTCCGTTATTTTATGCATCACTAAATATCAAAAACCCTACTCCACTATAGGGGTAATGTAATCACAAGTGAATTGACTAACTTTATCTTTATTTCTTGAATATTTTACCCATGTTCATATATCCAATAGAATATGGATACCTTTTGAGTTAACATAGTGATTATATTATATATCTATGAATAATTTTCCAAAAAACACTAACAATATCCATAAAAAACAATAAAACATTAGATCTCAGTGACACTGGTTTGTCAGTTCTAATATTTAATAACTTATGTCTTTCATGGATCCATTTATATACCCTCACCTGAGATTATATGTCTCAAAAATGTATCTTTCTATAGCCAAAATTCACACTTTATAAATTTTTCATACATATTATCCTTACTAGGGGTCTTAAATACAATCCTCAAGTGGTATTCATGTTCTTCCTTACTCTTTGAATATATAATAATATCATCTATAAAGATTATCAATATGTTGATCAAGGTAATATCTAAATACTCTCTTTATTAGATCAATGGATATAGTGTGGTAATTAGATAGACTAAATGGTATCACTATAAACTCATAGTTTTTATACCTTATGTAGAATAATGTATTGGTTTTATCCCCATTCTTAACCCACAATTGATGATATCTCAAATAGGGATCTATCTTGGAAAATTATTGAGCTCCTTGGAGCTGATCAAAAAAGTATTTAATATAGGGTAAAGGATAATTTTTCTTGATAGTGTTCTTATTAAGTTTTCAATAATTAATGTAGAGTCTCATTTATCTATCATACTTGTTAAAAAAGAAATAGTGAACCCCAAGGTAATTCACATGGATGAATAAATCATGTTTTAATATTATCCTAGAATTTATTCTTCAATTTATAAAACTCAATATAGACCATTCTATATAGAGTCCTTGAAATAGGTGTAGCACTAGGCATGAGTTATGTTGAGAACTCAACTTCACTATTCAGTGGACGAATATGAAACTCTTCCAGAAAGACCAAAAAAACTCCCCAATAGTAGGCATATCATTGATTATGAGTTTTTCCCCATCCAACTGATAAAAATACCCATTTTGAATAGGAACTAAGACTCATACAATGGATGTGATTTTCATTAGAAGTTCATATTTAACATCACACTGATAGACAATCATCGACTGGTTTTGGAATGTCAAACATGAATTCCATTTCCCAACAATTGATGTGGGATTTATGTATAAAAATATAATATATGCATAAGATAAAAAAAATTCAACCATAGGGAAATAACAATATTTAAAGGAAGCACATTACTATGAACTCCAATCGAAGAAGAATCATAGACTTGATATACGCTCATCGAACCATTAGGTGTTTCCACTTCAAATTCAACATCTAATTATTGGGGTGGAATTTTTATACCCTTAGATAATTATTTAGTTATAAAAAATTGGATAGATTCAAAGTCAAATAAAACATTATTTTTTTAATATTTGATTGTTAGTGTACTTTTCACCACATCATTTTCAAACCCGTCATCATAAATAGTGAATGCATGAGATTTCCCTTTTTCTCTCAAATTAAGAGGTTCTTGATGTTGATCATTAATAAATAACTTTCAAATTTGGTAATTTTTTAGCATAATTTACATACTCAATGCATTTGAAACACTATAATGTGGGTGCTGCATTTTATGGGTCTTTCTCTCTATTTTCATCATTAGTTCACTTCTTCCCATCACTTCGGAATTTTATTTCCTGATAAAAATAATTTCTACACTTAAAGAATTTAGCAGTCTAGAAGAGATAATTTACTCCATGATTCCTTCTACACATCATGCATAAATAATGTCTCACCTTGTTCTCACCATGGTTTTTAGAGTTTTTGTTGATTTCCATCTCTATTTTCTTATCAAAACCATGATATTTATGGGTAACTCTATTTTCATTTTCCACATTGATAGCACATAAAATTATTTATTCATACATATTGAAGTAACTTTTGGATAATTATATTCTAATACTTTGTTTTAATCCAAAAAAATAATTAATAAACCTTACTTTCAAGGTGGGTGATAATAAAAGAAGTATAAATCACAAGTCTTGTAAAATTTACCTCAAAGGTACCAATGGATTAATCATCATTATACTTTAGCTTTTGTAATTCCTTCTCAATTTTCATATAAATAATATGAGAAATTACTTGTATAAAAATAATCTTTTAAACTCAACCCAATACTTGTATTAAATTTTTTCTTATTTACTTGTATTATTTAAAAGATTCCAACATTGATCTACTTCTCATTCCATACTATGTACAACCAAATTAACTTTTTCATATTTATAACAATAGAATATGAAAAAAAAATTAGTGTTATTGATTTATTTCTCAGTGACTAGTGGATTAGTGGAACCACAAAAATAAGGTGGGCATTACTGCATGATGGAATCAATATAACATTGTTCCCTCGTTTTTTTTATTTGGAAGTTCAATAGGATTCATATATTGATAAAGTTGTGTAATTATAATAATGATATTTTTCATTCCATATCCCATAACATTTGGATACTGAGGGGGAGAACCATTTTAGTGTTCATCACATTTGAAATAAACATGGTTTCTTCAGGTTTTATCCATTTAATAAAACCGAAAATCATAGTGTGATCAAAAATAGACATAGTGGGAAACCACATAATGATTAAAATTCATTTATAAGATGTACAAATCATGACATATTCTTTTAAATTCATGAAACATTAAGTTTAAACTAGTTCATTAATGGTCATAATCTATTAAAATCCTTTAGTATGGTTCATAAATAAAATTTAAATTATCCTAATAATATCCCTTGAGAGTGTCAACCCAGCTATATGGTAAGGGCACACTCACCATAAACCAATACTCGACCAACAATTTTATGGGTTACTTCAATTAGATAAATCTATACCAAAAACACATTCATTTATAGTATCCAAACATATATTTTTTCTAGGAAAACCATACTCCTTTCTTTATAACCTAGGGAAATAAAACCTAATATAAGGTGAGTTATAATGCTTGGTAAGGGTAAAAAAGTGATATATCAATAAATACTTAAACATAATAAGAGCACAAGGATATGATAACATGATCATAAAATTATAAAATTAAACCCTTCAAATCAAAGATCATAATCATGATTCATGGAATAGATCTTGGTAGTTCAAGTAAATTAATTCATAAAGTAATGGAGGAACATTAGACATAATATCATAATATAGGCATAATACATGAGTTTTTGGCATACACATAAGATTATAATATAATTTCCTTAGTTCAAAACAATTACTACTGAGACTATCTTAGTGGATTTGATTCACTCCCCAAACCATCATATTAGTCAAGGTTTACTCCTGAGACTATCATTGTGGATAGAGTCCCTTACTAAACTAGGTTAACTCCCTATCACATAACTAAAATGATATATATGTGTGGAAATAAGATTAAGAAACAATAATTATATAATAACCCATGAAAATTAATTGGGTTTCATAAACATTTCATCATTTCATAATAGCATAACGCATAAAAAATAAATGGGTTTTATAACTTAATTAACCCATGGAAAAGAAACATGTTTCATATAAGCATCTTTAATTCATAATAATTGTAATCTATCCAAATAATAAAAATGGATAGTATCATTGGATTATATACCCAGTAAATAATAAGTATCATCAAATTTTGTCATCTTAGATTAAAATACTTTTACAAGATATCTAGAAGATTTCTTGAGGAAAATAAATTTCAATTTTGAAATAATTTCTTTAAAATATTATAATAACAATATATTAATTGAAAAATTTTATTTCAAAACAAACTAGGAAAATTATAAATTAGTCTAAAAATAATTTAATATTCTTGATGGTGGTAAATTATGTTCATGTCATATAAGTTAAAAAAACATTCCTTTCACACTTTTTTAAAAAAAGTCAAAAAGTACCTCATTCAGAAAATGAAATGAATATTAATTTTAAAAAAAATAAAATATTTAATCATTGGTAAAATTGACATTAAAAATCATATTAAAATATTAAAAACACTCTTGAATTTTTTTTATAAAACATAGAAATGGAAAAAAAAGTATTTTCGACCGAAGAGTGAAATAAAGTCAGTTTTCCTTAAAAGCATTAATTCAAAATATTAAATTATTAAAGAGAGTAAACTAAAATTAAAACATGTATTATCCAAACATAACATGATTATAATATAATTCAGGAGTTTCTTGAAATTCATATCATGAAATTTCATCACCATAACCTTAATCATAAACATTCATGGTAAACATTGGGATTGTAACATAAAAACCATACCTCAAGTATGAATTCATTTATATGGGTTAAATGAACGAGTATAATAAATATAATTTTATTATAAATATATTATATAACCATATTATATATATATAATAAAATATATGATTTACTTATGACCTTTTATCACTCGTTTATTAGCAAATCATTATTAAAATCATTATTCTATGTGATAACTACTTCATTTTTCATGTATGTTTTTCTTCAGTAGTTTTGGTCATTGAAATTTTATTTTTATTAAATAATATATATAATTTTAATATTGATATGAATATTAAATAAATTCATTATATATATAATTTTAATTATCCATTAAATTAATAGATAGAAAAATAAATTATATCGTTCAAGGAGATTGTAGGTTGTAGGTAAGCATAAACATTGTTTTCATTTTCAATGAATAAAATAAAGTAAATTTAAAAAATAATTAAAATTTAGAAAAAAATATTATATAATATATATTCGCCTAAACCATACTTATTACCATACATTTATAATATAAATGAAAAACAAATAACATCCCTTTGTGGAGGTTGAAGCCCACACGTACACATAAGAAATGTTATCGTTTTTCAATGGATTGGAAGGTAAGAAGGTATATGTGATTTTATAACTACAAAAGTTAAATTAGTTAAGAAATATAATATATATATTTATATTAAATCCATAATTATATCCAATCATGAGAGGTCATAATGGAAAATGAATTACATCGGCTTGCAAAGAAGTTGTTCTTCATACACACGATCGACGGCTTCATTTCCCATTTCATGGAAGAGGATATGGATATAGGTTTTAAATTAAAATAATAATATATAAGTATATAAAATATAATTTTGTTATTATTTTATCATAGTTGATAAATATTATAAGGAGTTAGAAGAAGTAATTAAACCAAAATTCATGGTTAAGATCTATACCTCTTCTTCGGCGAACCTCATTAGGCTTTTACCTAAAGCCTTCCTATGATGGTTTTTATTATACCATGGACTCCAGGTAGTGTAAAAGGATTTAAGGAGGGTATTTTTATAATTATTTACTGAATAAAAAGGATATTTAAGTGTTAAGAGGGTAGGATAGTGTGTTTTCTTTTACAAGTGGGGGAGAGGACACACTTGGGAATTTTGAAAAGAAACAAATATATTAGCATATTATTCACAAAAAATGGATCCAAAAAATACCATTCCTAAATATTATATGATATAGGGTCTAAATATTTACATAAAATATAATTTATATAAGTCTGTAGGTTATTTTAATCCTTATCATTTTAGTTTAACCATTATTAAACTTGTTTTTCCTTAACTATGGTAACATATTTTTACTATTTTTAATATTTATTATGATGAAAATTTTAGTTGAAATTATTATATAATATTTATTATTTTGATTATAAATAGTTTATATATTTTAAAAAAATATATTTCACATAATTGAAAAAATTTAATTTAAAATTAAACCTATAAACATGATAAAAATCAGTTTTCCAAGAAAAATGTTTCTTAAGTATAATAATTTTTTATATAAAAAGTTTAAAATCGATTAAAATGACATAAATTGGATTAATAATAATATAATTAAACTATTATTACTTTTAAAACCAATTTACAAAAAAATGTAACTTTGTAAATTCTTTAATGAAAAGATAATGTTTAATAAAAATTAGTATTTCTCACTATTCATTGAAAAATTAATCATTTTAGAAAATTATAAAAATTTCTCAGTAAGATAATCTTTACATTTTGATTTAAAAATGAATTTCATTTTTTCAAATAAGTTATCTAAAATTTAAAAAAGAAATTGATTTTCAAATAAGTATTCAAAATGCGATGGAATCGCTTTTTAGAAAAAAAATACTTTTTTGCATAAAACTAGATTTATTTATATCTCATGACAAGAAAAAAATATTAGATGAATGATAAAAATTTATTTAATATATAATATATAAATTTCATTAAAATAACTTTCTAATATTGATTAGTTTAATTTATTAAGATAAAAACACATTTTGTGGATAAAAACTATTTTTCATATAAATTTTTCTATTATTTTCAAATGATTTTTATTTTAATTTCTGATAAATTGATAACTAATGAATTTATTTTATAATTTTATAAACAATATAATTTTCATAATTTAGTTAGTCCTATTCATATTGACCAATTTAATGGCTAGGTTATAATGTTTTACTATATTAAATTTCATTTAAACATGGGGTGCGTGTATCATAAGATATGTAAGAGAATAAATGTATTTAAAATGAAATATATCATAAAGTCTCTGAGTGTTACATATATAATACATAATTGGTGATGATAGTAGGGGTTATTACACCTTTTACCTACATCTATCTTTTTTTTATTTGTGAGTTCCCATTTAGGTATCTAGATTGGTGACACGACATCGATTATATCATGAAACAAAGTGTGATACTCCCTCTATAATCATGCATGATTCAGTAGGAGTGAGTCCTATTATTTGGTTTTTAGTATTGGTATAGGAATTAAAGGAGATCATCATATTAGATTCTTTCAGACTTTTGATTCCTTAATAATTCATTGGTTTCATTTTAGATACTACATATATCAAGGTTATATACTTCATACTATAATAAATTATATGTTATTTAAACTTCTCTTCTTCCTTATGAGATTCGGATTTTAAGGATAAAATATAAGATAATTGTGACTTAATTATTTCACTAGGACATATAGTGGTTGATAATATCTATATCCTCTCTTTTCTTCCACCTAGTTACCTACTTGTACCTTTTATATTGATCTGACTAATTGTTTTCTTTCCTTTAAGGTTTCTAGGTGTCCTACTAAGTTTTTTTAAACTAAACCCTATATGGGTGTTCTTCCCACACATATTGTGTTTGTTAAGATAATGTTGGTTTAAATGGTGGTATTGGTATAAGTGTAGATGGTGTTACCTTTTTGAATCTGATTCCTGGTGATTCTTAGTGATTCATGATGGAGCATGGTGGTTTATAATGGCTGTAATTACCATTATACCTCAAGATTGATCCAAGAGCACACACCGTAAGGTTGAGCTCTCTGTATATATGTCTATAATAAATTATGATAGAGGCTATGTCCTAAAATATTATATAATATGAATACTGGGTGATAAACACCATTCCATGGATAACTGGTGGCCAGATTAGAGTAGAACACTTGGCTTACTATAAGATTAGCTTGGGTCCCTGTGGGTCTAGTTATATTAGGCTGGTATCAGAGAAGTTGATTCCTATGTATAAAGATTTTATTTGGAAGTCATGTAAGGACTATTTTGGAAATTTAGTGTAATGATTTTTAGGGGTTCTTGAGTTTTTTATTAGACTAAGTATATTAGTGTAGGTGTATCCACCCACATATCCTTTTTCCAAGATTCTAAAAACCTGTTAGTCAACCCATATCTCTAAGAAATAATTATAAGTTACAAGAATGTTTGTGTGTGTATCATATTGTGGTTATTTATGGTATTTCTTTTCAATCCTATATCAGTTCATCCAAATATTCTCAATCCATTTTGGGTTAATACTATAAAATGTTGGGTGTTACCGATTATAGCCTACTTGTATATAGAGTTAGAGAGGTGATGATCCCATACCTATAATTGAACATCATACCTCTTATTATAAGTTTATAAGAAGTTGTTTATAATACATGTCTGAGCTATATTCTTTTCTTGTGATCTAATTATGTTTCTCACCTTGTTATGCTCTATTTGCATCTTTCTTATAAAGTGGGTGGTGGTTATTTATTGGATGTATATGCCTACATATAGGCTGGATATATTGTGTGTATTATGTAGATGGTGGGCTTAGGGTTTTGTGATGAGATCTTGATCCTTAGGTGACTGAGGTCTGGTATGATTATAAGAGTCATTTTTTCATCTGGTTCAGACATTCATTTACTAGATGATAATTTTTTTGTTAAGATAACTACATGGGATAGTGATCCATTAGTATATTATGGTTTTCTAGAACTCACAATAAGGATACTCTACCATGGTTGTAGTTTTATACCTTTTCAAAGATGGATTATTATCTGAGGATGTTAAGTCCTCTTCAGGGAAACATCATCATATCTGAGTATGCATCGAGGCTCATGGACCTTACAAGATATTCCCTTGAAATATTTTGTTATAGAGATTTTCATTCTTAGTGGTTCATGAGGAGAAACCAGAGTAAGGTTTATCGATATATATTTTTTTTTCATGAAATACCACCTATTTAAAACAACCTTGAGTGATAATTAATAGTTGAGTATTCTTGGTAGGGATACACCATGGATTTGGAAGAATATTATCACTTTTCCTAAAGAAAACTTGTGTAGTGGTGTGGATATATCTCTATTGTATATATAGTGGTTAAATTAGATATTTTATTTTGAAGTAATTAGACTAGGAGATTAAAATTCCATTTGGAATGTAACTCATGTAGGAGTATATGGACATGGATAACTCTATAATCCTCTTCCATCATCACTACCTTTGGTTAGTTTCTGTCATAAATGGGGTGCAGACAGTCTGATCTATAGGAAGATGTGAGATATATAATTCATGTCCAAACACCAATGGATACAGTTTGGAGTTTGATTTATGTACCATTTTAGGGACCTTCATACTGGGTGGCGTAGTCATGAGCTATTCTTTTTGTATTATTTGTTTAGTAGTTGTAGAGTCAAGTAAAACCCCTATACAAACCCTTATCAACTAGAGATTCACATGGATTGAAAGTTCCACTATTAGTAGTGAGTGGGTTTCTCTTAGTTAGTGTGATTGGATGCCACCATTAAAGAGTTTTATTTAGCTACCTATCTTATGATAAGAGTGACTATATACGCTGTACATATAAGTGATAATTCATTTCCTATAGATGTGAATAAATTCATGGGTACTTCAGAAGGATGAACTATGGTTTTCTCTTAAAAAGAGGTCAATGTATTCATTATCTGTAATTTTGAGTATGGAGATCTAGTGTTGTTAAATGTAATGATTAACATTCATTAGTGTTTAGGTGCATGTGGGATGAATCCTTCCTAGATTCGGATTAATGAGTTTCCTTCTAGGCATTCAAAAAAATGTCACAGTATCATCATGGGAATAATAGATGTGTAGTGACATCTCATAGTGTTAGTTCCATATTCATATAGTAGTATAAGTTCGCATTTGTGAGGATAAAACAATGGATATTGATGAGAACATAGTGACATAGTTATGGAATGGTGGTTATTTCTTCTAGTAGGGGAATGTTTTTCAAAATGATAGGGGATCTGCATGATCATTAATATTTAAAGGAACTGATTCCTGCCTAGAGTGGGAGACGTTTCACACCATTAGTAGATAGTTGTGTCCCCACACTCTTCCATTGGGTTTGAAATACCAGTGGTGGTGATGTTAAAATATTGGTTCTATGACATTGTATGTTCTCAAGAAATGGACCTGGTGTGTTATCCTTATGGTGGGGAGCACATCCACCACTTCCCTAGGAAAATCATAGTTTTCTCATTGTGTCCCTATTTATATGAGTATGTATATCCTATGTTAATACCACCCTATTGGGCAAATTTCCTTATTTTGGTGTGTCTAGAAAATCCTTAGAGGTGTACTCATTACATTACAACTCTTGTTATACGGGGGAGATGGATGTTTTCTAGGGATGTTATGGTTTATTATTACTCTTGTTTGTAATTTTTTATCCTAGGGTCTATATCTGAAAAATTATATTCATTAGAATGGTCAGAACTATTCACTTTTGATAGTGGTGAATTGGTCCATCCAATTTGAAGTGGTGTCTTGTAGATTATTTTGATGAGGTTGGTGTTATTCCTAATGTTCTCATCAGTAGATTTCACAAAAGAGGAATGAAAAAAAATCAAGCTATCTTCAACAAAGTATTAAAAAACTACTAGATATTGATACATGAATGGATAAATTCTGTAGATATTGATGTTTGGAAATAAGGCCTATGTTGTCTTTGTGCCACAAGATATCAATGTTAATTCAAGTTCCTAATGGGAAGGAGATGATGGGGAAACTGATTTTGGTATGGAGTAGAATGAAACTTTTTATCTCTTTATATATTAGTTTAAAATCATTATAGAGTTCTTAGTGGAGTGTTCAATTGATGAGTTTCGCGCATATTAAAATCATGAATAAATCTATTTAAAGGGGGCAAGAAATGCACTACCACAAGTGATTACATTTCCTATTAACTATTTTGAGATGGGGGCTGATGGATCATGGTTTCTATTCATCCCATGTGGTAGGAAAAACTTATAATCAGAAAATTTTATGGTTATATAGCTTATAAAGACTCTCTTAGAGTGGATCCATGTTTTTTTTAACTTTTTAATTCAAAATTATTTGGGTCTAATAAGATTGGTGATGTAAAATGGACTTTTTTTCTAGTCAATAGAGTACCTACCTCGCTTTGGTTTGATCTGTCGAATGGAATAGAAGTTCATGTGAAGGTTGGTTTTTTTCACATTGTTATTTTTCAAGATTTTTCTTTTTAAAATCTCTAGATGTTTCCTTTTTTACGATAAAATTTTTAAAGGTTGGTTGGATATAGAGACCTAGGATTTTCCCGACCAAGATAAAACTCAATTTTAGAGTTAAATAGTCTCAGGACCTCTATAGAGAGATAAAATGGTAAATGTGCCCTATATAATGGCCTCATATAACTTTTATTGTGGTTTCACAATTCCTAATGTGTGTTGTTTACCCCCAAATTGAGTTTTTGTGGAAACAAGGGTTTTGTAAGGCCTTAATAATAATGTATTATTTAAAGCATATTATTTTTAGTCTATATGCATACATTCAATAAAATAATTCTTTTCTACTAGAATGGAGCTTCTAATAGAGAAAATAATCTCACATATGATTCTATAAAATTATACAAATTTAAGTAATTTTATGAATCAACTTTATAAAATCATTCAAAAGTATAAGTTTTGATTCCCATTAAAGAAGCGTATATAGCTCAATTGATTTAGATAAAGGAAATAATAAAACATCATGACTTACCTATTGTTAAGGAATATACAGATGTATTTCATAGAGACTCATAATTTTAATACATAAATATCACATCTTATTAGATGAATTTTCAATACATAACATTATTATCCAAGACAGAATAGAATATTTATAGTTTCTTTGGAATATTTTATACCTAAACAACTTGTTCATAATATATCTACATAATATCTCACTAAGTTAGTCAAAACTATAACCCTTATAAGACATATCATACATAAAAAAATATTTATAACCTAGGGAAAGGAAACATAAGAAAGATTAATCTTAGATGCTCAATAAGGTTAAATTAGAGACAAATAAATTTTTAGTTAAATATAAAATGATCTTAATGGTATGATAACTTGAGATTAGAGTTTGGAAAAACATACCCTACATATAAAAGATCATAATCTTGAGTCATGGAATAAAGCTTGGAAGTCGAAAATACATAATCATAATGGAATCAAGGAACATGATCCATGATAACATGAAATTTTCATAAGACATAAGTTTAAGTCTTACACAAAAGAATATAAAATCATTTCCTTATTTAAGGATTATTTCGAATACTATCATATTGAATTGGGTACACTCTTCATTCCATCATATCCTTATTCAAGGTTCACTCCTAAGACTATAATAGGGTGAAATCTCCTACCTAAACTATGTTCACTCTCTATTTCATTCCTTATTATCTCATGAGATATCCATATTTACCCAATGAATTGAAGGGATATATAATTATGGGGACACCTATTACATAATCATAATCCGTTATTTTTTATGCCACAAGATCATAAAACATTCATTATATTGAATAACCCTTGAAAGATAAATAGATATCATAAGAATCTCATCACCATAATAAACCATCAAGGTAAATAATAAGGATGTTATCCTCAGATAATATCCCTGAAAAATCATATGTAACATCAAAGGATGTTATCAAAAATAAAAATGCATTCAAAAGATCACTTGGAATATTTCTTGAAGAAATTACCCTTTTAATTTTGAAATCACATATCTAAAATCAAAAACCTCTCCAAATATTATGGAAAACTTTTTCAATGTAAATAACCTTTAAAATTTTAAATTAAAATTCAAATAATTTATTTATTATGATGGTATAAAATTTCATTCATGTCCAATCCGTCAAAACAAAAATTATGTTCATAATTTCTGTGAAAAGTCAAAAGTAACTTGTTTGAAAAATGAAAAGAAGATTTATTTTAAAAAAATTAAAAATAAAATATTGATAAAAATAACTCAAAACAATTACATTATAATATAAATAAATCCTTGAATTTTTTTTAAACATGTATATGGAAGAAAATGAATTTTTGACCAAAGAGAAAAATAAAGTTGATTTTCCTTAAAAACGATTTTTTTTTGAAAACTTGAGGAATTAAAAATAGAAAAATTAAATTAAATAATTTAATTGATATAAATTACTATATATAATAAATTTTATTTTATACTTGATATATAGGACATAAATTTTCATCATCGAAAATGTGATGATAAACAATGATGATAAACAATGTTGATAAACATAAATCCCTTACCTCATGTTTGACTTACTTTGAAAGTGATCTAACTTCCTATATAATAAATTTTAATTTATTATAATTTTATACCATAATGACTAACATAATTATAATATAATATATGATCCAATTATAATATTTCAACACTTATTTATTACTAATTTCTTATTAAAATCGTTATTTTCAGTTGTTTACTATTTCATTTTTCATGAGAATTTTGGTTCGGTAGTTCCCACCCATTTACTTTGATTATCATTTCATCATATCCCGAATGTTAATAGTGATATAAATATCATATATACTAATTATTTTTATATTTATATTCATCAATAAAATTTATATATATAAAAATGAATTACATCGTTCATGGAGACAATAGGTCATACATACGCATAAATGTTGTTTTTACTTTTCGATAGATGGAAAAAAAGAACGTTAAACAATAATAAAAAATTACAGGATCATTATTATATCATATATATCATATATATTCATTAAATATATCCTTATTACCATCCATTTTAATTTTAAATAAAAATGAATCACATTGCTTCACGGAGGCAGTAGTCCACACATACACCTGAGTGATGTTATCATTTTCCAAAAAATTGGTTGGTAAGATGGTAGATATTATATTATAATTATATAATAATTATTATTTAATAAATACAATATATAAACTGTTAATCCATAATAATAATCTTCCATAAAATATTATGATAGAAAATGAATTGCATCGCTATGTTGAGGTGGTGATCCACAGGTACGCATGAGCGATACTCTCACTTCATATTTGATTGAATACAGGGTGAATTATGGTGGTTACATAATCATAATAAAATTAATTTTTATTTAATATATCTAATTTATTTATTTTTTATGAATAACACATATTTATAAGATATATAAGAATAAATAAATTGAAATGTGTCGGGTAAGATGATTATGTCTTCTTTAATATACCACCTACTAATAATTTCTTAATGATACTAGGAATAGTCTTATATGAATAAAAAAACTCCAATTAGTGTATGTGGAAGTTTTTAAGAGAATTTGGTAAGTTTTTCATCTATATGTCTCAATTTGGAATAAATAAGAGAAAGGGGATGTCATTTTTTAAGCGGGGGAGAGGGTACACTTAGAATATCATTAATGAATAAAATATAATAAAGTCCTTCCCAAGAAACATGTTTTCAAATAGATATTGATTCAAATTTTTTATAGTATAAGTGCAATATATGGTGATAAAATAATATTTTCGTAAGTTTAATTGTAAAACATACCCTTATCTCTTGGTTTAACTCCCCAATAAACTTGTTTCAACTTTAACTATGGTAATAAATTGTTTAATATTTTTAATATTTGTTATGAAAAAAAATTAGTTGAACATATTAAATAATATTAATTAATTTTTATTCATAATATTAAATTCGTTTTATTATATTAAAATCATGAAATTTGAAGAAATTATTTTAAAATTAAACATGAAAAATGCGATGAAAATAGATTTTCAGAAAAATGTTTTCATAATAATAAAACGTTTTTCTATAAAAATTAAACATACAATTGATTATAACGAAACAAATTTGATTATTAATAGTATAATTTAATTAGTTATATTATTAAAACCATTTTAAAGTAAAATGGAACTTTTCAAATGTTTTAAATGAAAGGTTAGTTTTCAATAAAAATTAGTATTTTTCATTATTCATCAAAAAAATGATCCTTTTAGAAAAATCTATTAATTTTACTCGAAGATAAATTTCACATGTTAATTTAAAAAATATAACCCCATTTTTTTGAATAAATTTGCCAAAACTGGAAAAAAATAATTTTATTATTTTTTAACAAAAAATAAATAAAAACATTTTTTTAGGAAAAATGTAATTTTGAAGCCTATAAAGACGTTAATAAAAGTTGAGTACTTATTTATCAATATATTTTCTTCATCTAAATCTTTTATACATAATTTTTTAAAAAAATTATTCCTATTTATTATACTAATTTAATAAATATTTGATAATGTTATATTATATTATGAACCATTTAGACTCAGGTTTGTGTGAGTTTCACACCTGTTGTTGTGGAAAGTCAATTTCCAATGGGGTTTATTCCTGAAGCTGGAAACACTGAATACCTCTCATATCAATTATATATCATGTTATTATGTTAATAAGGCATAAAATCATAGGGTAACTTAACCAATGATCCTTAGGAACTCACATTGGTCAATATGATGGGAGTTCGGGGCTCATTATACCCTTTTAGGAGGAATTTTTTCCTAATCCATGACTCTCTTATAGATTTAAAACATATTCTTGAAACCCAATAAATTCAAAATATATATCTAGTCACCCCTATTTATTAACAATCAATTATATCCTTGCGTTTATGGAAAACCATTTTTATGTATCTGAGGTTCACCATCGATGGTTACATTTGCGTCTTTGTTATACTGGTTTTAAGCCACACAGTTAAGCACTCTAGAATTTATTATCCTCCAGGGATACAAGGGTTGTTTATATATTGGGAGCAAGACCACGATAAGGGATTCATACATATTCTTATGAAAATAATAAAAGCCCATGTGGTTTGGTGACACTTAATGGGACATGTCATATCTTTGGAGGTCAGGTGATAAGTACCATACCATGCAGTTTAACACCATGAGGCAAGGACATAAAGGCGAAATATTCCTATCAAAAGTATGGTGTTTGACTAATTCTAAAACATTCTAAGAGACCTTTATCAGATATAACCTCCCATGTATGGGGTATGTTCTTAATAGGAATATAGCCCAATGAGGATAGTGATACCTGGGAAAGTTGGGAGGGTAATTCACCGAGGTAATACTTAGATAGATTGTAGATACCTTTCACAAGTATTACATTTGAAAATTTAATTGAATAACTACTTAAGAAATACAACTTTTATGATACCTTACTCAATACTACAAGGGTCTCCTTGAGTTCCCATTGAAGGGTCTCACACAAGTCATAAGCTTGTAAAGGAGGCTTCTCACTAGTACTTTTGGACTAAGGGGAAGTTTTTCCTTTCAGATGTATTTGGTGTTTTAATGCCTTCTAAGAACTCAAATATTTTGACTCTCATTAATCCCCTCTTCTTTTGGGGTTTTGAGATCTACCTGGAGATTTTTTAGGACTCAGGTGAACGACTAGGGTGAGCTGAGCTTAGATAATTATTCTAGTCTTCCAGTCATGTTAAATAAGGATCATAAGGGTCCTATTTATATAAAATCTCAAGACCCTGGGTAAATGGTTGGTTCATGAAGTACAATATCATATTTCCCCACCCAGGTATGACATATGTGAGGGGTTTTCGATGGATGTTGGACTATGCCAGTTTGACTTGTGTGAGATTCACATAGGAGAATGTTCATGAAAAGGGTTTTTTGTTCACCTTTTACAACTTCTTTTACTCTCTATACTTTGGATATTTTTATTTCTATATTTTCATCCTCATGTAAAAAAATTAGAGTTTCAATAAATTCCCCCCCCCCTCAGGATTGGATTTGATTATTAAAATTGGATTTAATCCTGAGTTAGAGAGAAACATGGACATTGATAGATCCTTAATTCATTGGATTTCGTCTGTTTATATTCATTCTGGATCAGGTTTGGAGAATATTACAACTTGTGTATTGTAAAAAGTGAGAGGTTAGAAGATGGACTACATGAGTTGTTCAAACAGGCAGACTATATAGGTTTGTTTCATAGGTAAAGTGTGCAGGTTGGATGCATAGGGTAACTGCACAGGTACCCGCTCATCTATAAATATCACCACCTACCCAGCGCCCCCCCCCCCCATTCACACTATTTTACTTTATGTATTCTCTCATAATTAAAGTTATTTGTGATAGTCTTTTCATGTACATTCTCTATGAGTACTCACGAAATGCCTTTACTTGTAAGAGAATCATATACAGTGTGACTTCAATGAGACACCTCTACCCAGCCACCTGGGAGAACTGATATGAATGAGGTTAATAGGGTGAAGTGATCTAATTGAGGACACTTGGGTGAAATGACCTACGTTAGGTCACTTGTTTGAAGTGACCTGGGTGAGGTCACTTGGGAGAAGTGACCTGTGTGATTTCAATTAGGCGAACTGACCTGTGTGATGTCCTTCCTTTGAAAATTATTTTTATTAGAATATATCAAATTAAAATGAGGGATTTAATGAAAATTTTGGTGTTTCCATAATGATTTCCAATTTCTTCCCAAAAGGTTCATGTTTTTTATGAACAAGCTAGTACGCGCATTAAGAAAATGTTGATGCCTTATTTTTATCCTTCTTGGTTCTATGAGTATGTGAATTTTATAATTACCAACTTCTTATCCAAGGGAGAATATATTGACAAGGTAATAGTAACCTTCACATGTTTCATGAATTTCAGTAGATATTCTACAGATATGAAGCCTCACACTTCTGAATGAAAACCATACTTCTACTCATATGTCATTTGTGCTCACAAGATAATCAATCAAAAGTTTTTAAATAATATTGGGACTTCCATGCTGGAGGAGGTGTTAAATAGGATTAGATGTGAGAAAACTGGGTGTGAATGACTTTTTCTGAGTTCGAAGCTGAACTAAAGGTGGTTAGCATCTATGAGGTTTTCTAGGTGGCCCAGACATATGTATACAAACACCTGGAAATCATTTTCTAGCTGCTCAGTTGATAGATACAAAAAAATACTTTCTACCTGACACATGGATAAGTTAGCATCATTTTATTTGACATCTACAAGATATCGAGAGTCTCCATTCTCAGATATATATATGATGAGTTCATTCAACAGAAAGCATCATGGGATGATGTTGAAAAAAACTTTTTTTTGGATAACAAGCTATTACAAGTATCTTCGGATGTTAGAAAGGAATACCCTTTCTTGAGGGGTGATATCTATTTTGAGGCATCAATGAAGGTTAGCCTATATCCAAAATAAGAAGTTTGTGGTTTTTAGTTCCCAATGAGATGTCCCTCATTTGAAAAGTAGGTAATCCTGGTAAGTTTTTACCTATAATGGAGTAAGGATCATATGATTGATGGGGGGTGTGAATTCAAGTCCTACATCCCTTCCAAAACCGGCCTCACTAGGTTTTCAGAAATGTGGTTGAGTATCTACATGTTGCTGGTCTCTGAATCCAATGGCAGTGTAAGGCCAGGGATGTTCATCATGGAAACCTAGTTGGCTAAAGAAAATAATGTGGGGTTGGAAACCCCTGACATAGAAAATAGCCACCAGTTCTTATTTCACATGTACTTAAATAATTCCCCCTTCTATATTTCAGGGATAATTCATGTTTTTTGGGGATGTATCACAAGACGCTTTAGTTATTACATTGTGCTGAGTAAATTCAGGGTTCTTGGAGGCTGGTTCTGGAATTTTTTCCAAGATGTATCTAGTATCCAAAATCTTTCCTTGAATTACGGTGAATATGTAATCAACATAAACCTATTTTTTAGACGTAATTTTATCCAATATGGGGATCCACAAATTAAAATGTTTACTGACAACAGTCTTGGTGAAGACAAGTTGAGTTTGTACAAGAAATATTTTAGAGATATCAGTCTAGAAATCCAGATTCATGGGGATGTCATTTTCAAAGCTTATACACCATATAGATTTTCACATAAATTTAATTTCCTACAACAACCAACTTTATCCCCTCCTATACATTTCCAATTAGATAATCACCAAATGGTGGCCCGATATCTCTAGGTCCACATGGATCTAGAGGTATCTCAATAAGTAATCAATTTTACTCTATTAGGTACATATATTAGGTTCAATTTCAGGTGTTTTTATGCTTATATTTTCTTTTACGCTCAAGGGGTGTTAATAACAATCATCCTAAGTCATAGTTGTGAAAACTGATATATGGGGAAAATATAATTAAAATTATTAACCCAAATACTATGATAACAGGGATCCAAAATCTTATAAATGGTATTAGGAATGGTCTATGTATCAAGATAGATTTATTTGACCACACCTATCGTGCCCTAGTGGCCAAGTCATCATCACTAAGAGTAGACATGAGCTCTAGCTTCTCAACCATTTATAAGGATGGAGAGGACTAAAAATAGTAAAATCATGGGATATAAGGTCATCATCACAACTATCCATGGACACATCAGATTATGTGTAGCCCAAGGAAGTTGAATTTAGGCAAGATATGGCCTCTGGCATTGAGGAATTATGGATATTTTTAGATGATTACATACATGTACCACAGCTTGGCAACATTAAAGACCATTTTATTTTACACTATAATACTGATATTTTTGAATCATAGGATTTTCTTCAAGTACTAGAGATGATTTTATATGATACTGATGATAGTATTCTAGACACAAAGCGAGTGAAAGATATAATGAACTAGGGTGATACTTATAGGTGGATGATTAAGAAACTGGTAAATGGTACAAATTCAACAATGTTGATGAGTTATAAATCTATTATATTCACTTTCCCTTCCTATTCTTTTATTTAGAAAGGTGTTTTCTCTAAAGAAATAAATGATTTCAATTTTCACTATAGTGAAGAATAGTCACTAGGGGTGGAGTCACCAAAATATGGGTCGACGGGCACCCCCATCAGGGTTGTGGTATCAACCCCTAAATCATGGGAGTTATCCCCATTCCATAGACTCATGGAATAAAATATTTCAAGGTAACTCTCTATGTTTCCTCATTCGATATAAATATTTTTTAGATCAATTTCTATTCATTCATAGTATAATTAAATGGGACGATAGAGAATAAAGAAATTGGAAAAGTACGTCACTAGTTGTGGTGAGTTTTCACAATATCATTTTTCTCAATTTATCTGGAATACGCATCTGATTCTTCTTGTGGATTGTAGAATATTCACCTTTATCTTAATAGTAGGTTATTATATTTGAACCTCTAAGAACTAAGGAGGACACCATTGATGAGGCACAAATTTATGTTGGAGATTTTATCCCCTCAGTATGAGGATTTTCGAGGGAAGAGGCCACATATATTACTATTACTACAGAGGTAGAGGAGAATCCTGGTGATGTACAATTTGGTTCATAAGGTGTGATTTAAAAATCACTAACTCTTTGTATTTATGATATTTCAGATCCACCTTATATACTGGAGGATCCTATGATAACCACCAATAGTTCTGTCACTATCTTAGAAGGGGATAAATAGTGACTTAGCCCATCTGATGAAGGTATTAGTGTTCATCCAGATTCATCGAGGACTAAAAAGGCTATTCATACAAAGAATATAGTGTATAGAGTTAACGGAAGGTCCAATTTTGGTTATGATCAAAGTGTCTTAAATATCCATACTGATGGGGATGATACAAGATATGAGGAATTATATAGTTAAATAATGGAATTTGAAGATGATTTCAGACATAATAATGTTCCTACCTATATGGATGAGTTTGGGGACCTTTATAGGGAATTGGATGTACTTGATTTTTCATATTTTATGTTTTCACATGTGGATGACCTCCTTTTTTCTGATTCATTAAATCAAATACATTGACTTGTGTATTTTTTTCATCATTAAACATTTCCAAGTCAATCTATGAATAAGGATCTGAGGTACCTTTTACTCCCATTGTGGATGGAATAATAACTCAATGTTCCAAAGTGGGGGATTATCATGAACCTTTTATGGTAGGCCCTAATAAAACTCAGAAATATTCTCCTCATCAAGAGATCATGGTTCAAACAATTGAGGTCAGGGATGCAAGAGATAAATCCATTCAAGAATATAATCCATCAATGTGTGGGTGTCATCAACCACTTCAATCGAATTTTACCTTTCTCATTGTTGTCTTCCAATGTTGATGACTAATTTCAGGCTTCTTTTAATTCTTTCAGCTTTACTGGTCAAACATGAAGGGGAAGCCTCTTCTCAAAACTAGCCAATAGTGTAGGCTAGGGGTGACATTAATCAAGAAAGGAAATATTAATCTAATTCCATAAGAGAGTTAATCCCAGAGTATACCTCTCCTATCAAGACTATCTCTTCAGAAAACTAGGAGGAATAGGATGATCTTCAAGTATGTCTCTAGTTCATATGGATAAGCATTTGGGAGTTAGTCTCAAAGACACCTATAAAAGATCTACCCTCAGAACTTCATCAACTCTAAAGAATGCTCAAGATTTTTGGGTATAGTAGACACGACTATCTCTTGAACCAATATATTATGAAAGAAATTGTTCACCGATTAGTGTAAGAAAATGATTCACCACTGCACCTTATTAAAGCAATAATTATTATAAAAACAGATGATCTCTATGTTTCACTATCTCTTGTAGAGATGAATATTTCCAAGATGTTAGAGGAGTGAAAGAAACGAGTTGATAATAAATCCCTTAAAATATTACGTATCGAACAATGGATGGATATCTCCATGGTGGATCTCATAAAACATCTCCATTCACTATAATAGGATCATTCTAAGGTAAATACTTCCATTATATCAGTGACAGATGGGATCTACCTTGATGAGGAGGCTGAGAATACTAAGATAACCAAGATTCATACAAGTTCTGATGAGTCTCGAGGGGCCCTACAACTATTAAAAATTATTATTGATGGTCTCCTTCAAATTATAACAAAGAAACTCCAACCTATGGATTTTCTTCAAAAAAATTCCCCATGAAAGAAAATAATTTTGTTCTTGATCATCTATTTATTCATCTTGATTTTCCCTATAGTTATAACATAACACTGAAGCTATCATATTTACATGAACTCATTTCTTCCTATGTTTTACAATTACAATTATAAGAATACAAATATGATCTAGTTTTTTCCAAGGTCATGGGACACTACGAGTGTAGTTTGACTGTTGCTAGATCCCTATGAAATACCCTAAAAACTTTTTGTATTTTTCATCATTATTATAATTTTTTATAAGTAAAATATAATATGACTTATTGAGTGAGACTAAACTTTTTTATAGGCCCCTTTTGAGGGTTTTTAACCAATAAATTTTTATTTGTTTTAATTTCAACTGCACAATTTTTCTTACATCATGCATTGTTCATGTATAGTAATATAAAAATTGAATATTTCCTAGGGTACCTTTTTCAAGTTTTTATCTTAGTAATCATTATGTTGCTTTAATGGGAGGTTTTATGTTTTATAATCCAATCTAGCGGAACTGATGGTTTAGGTTGAACATCTTTGACCATGAGTTGTGGGGATAATGACCTAATTAGGACTTTCAAGATAAGAATTCTCTAACTCATTATAGATATGAGAAGGGAATTTTTTAATTCATGACCTAAGAATATTTTTACCTGAAGAGATGACATGGGATAAATATGAATGTAATGATTTTGGGCCATGTTCAGAAAGAAAATTTCATTTTGATGTTGTTAGGGTATACATAGATAAGAGTATTTTCTACTGGGTATGAAAATTACTTTGATTGGTAGGCAATATTTTGAGGTATATTATGAAAATTAATATTTTTAAGTTTATTATGCATAGTAAAAACAAAGGTTTCCTTCATAGTTAGAAGAAATTATTTTCGATATCTATGGGAGGTTTGCGACGATCTGAGTTTTCCAAAACCATGAAGTATGGTTTGTGAAATGTTTGGATCATGCTAGAGGAATTTGGATAGAGGCTTATCATAATTTTTTAAAGAATGTTATACCTATATCATATGTATAATAATATTATTAGTGTTATATTCTTGAATGGACCTAGTTTGAGGTATTCATGAATCACTAAATATCTTATTTGGATGAGAATTAATCCCCATATAGTTCTAGATTCAAGGTGTTATGAGAGAATGACACCTAGAACGATGGTTCTCTTGAAACAGGACCACAAAAACACTTAGTTTTATATCATACAATATGGATTTGAGCCATGAAATTTAATTTCATTTTTAAAGTATGTTTCCTTACAGTTTAATGTCATTCAACAAGGAATTTTGGTGTGCCTTTTAAGTTACCACATCCAAAACTATCCATTTCATGATGATCTAGCCCAGAATGCCCAATAATTATCTAGGAATGAAGGGAGAAGGTTGTATAACATATCCATGTGGTTCTTATATATGAAGAAGTGGGATCTGATAAGTGTGTAATAGATGACTATTGACCATGTTTGAAAATCAGTTTTGATTACTATATCACCAATGCATAAAGAGATGAGATTGATTTTCCAAAAGGATGAAAATTCATTTGATTGACAATACATATTTGGAGTTATATTATGAAAATAAGTGTTTGATTCATATTATGAATAGTCAACTAAATGTGTCCTTTGGTATTTTTATACTCTCATTACCAATATATATAACTATAACTTTTAAAAGGACATGTTTGAGTATAAAGGGTGCATTTAGGACGGAATTTACTAAGAATAGGTAGAGTTCTCCTTATACAAGTCTAAATCATATGTAATTAAGGGAACATTTTCTAATGGAACTAGGATTTTTTATTTGAGCATCACTATTTATTATTTAGAAAGAGGAATCAGGCCACTCATAGTTCTAGAGTTAGTTCTATACACGGGTGTGGTTTGTATGCATAGAGGGGAATTTTTTTGAATAAGGGATCACGAATTAAATGATAACATACCACAGAATGTCTTGTGCAGATCTAACTCATACACAGGAGAGTGGGGGAATATTTTTTGTTATAGTTGGGCCCAAGATGGAGAATCTATACATCACTATGTATCACATCGAGATGAGAATCAAGCCACACATAGTTCTTGGGAAATTTCCCCCACACTGATCGAGTTCTTATTCGGGGTGGGAGCATTTTAACATATTGTGACTCAGCCAATATGTATAATTTTGGATTCACTATGTACCTCATTAGGATTAGAATCAAAACACATGTATTTATAATATATGGGTGCGGTATGAGACCAACATTTGTGTGGTTGTCTCAAGAAAATCCCACAAAAATGAACAATTTAACATCATACAAAATGCATTTCAACCATGTGATTTAACTTTATGGTGAAAGGAAATAGGTTACTTGAATTAAATATGATTTATGTATAATTTCATTGCAAAAACACTTTTAGAATGAATTACACATAGTTTAAGGTCATGGTGATTTGACCATGAAGTAACCAGACTATATAAGGAGGTCCTTGCCAAGATTCCTAAACCCACATAATCTATGATCAGTATGAGAAACAAGGAATGGTGATGGATTTACCTTACCACATGGAGTGGATTTTAAGAATAATGGTGAATTTATTTATTAACACTATAGGTATGGAGTTCCTTCTTCAGTTGGTAATGATGAATCTAATGTGAATTAATGATATGAAGTAAAACACAAGAATAAACAATCATACTCGAGTTAGAAATTTATCATTGGACATGAGATGAAATTTCAACTCATCTCTATGTATCCCATGGAAATAAAAATCGATCTCTAAATTTTTTAGGGTAAGGATTCTATGCACTGATGTAAACCATATACAAATAATGGGGTAACATTTTTTTCAGCTGAGCCTATGATGAGGGACCCAGGTGTAACAATGTAAATCATCAAAACAAGAATCAAGATAGATATATTTATTATAATTACATGGAATTTAAAATTATGAAGTAAGGACACTTGTTCCATGAAAAGAATTAAAAAAAGGATGCGGGTCATAACTATTAAAAGCTACCCAGGCATTATAGAAATCATCTCATAAGAATAGTTTCCCATGAGTTTGAGAGATAATCTCATAGAAAGAGTTTACCATGATTTTAGGAAATAATCACATAATAAGAGTTTCCTAGGTATTTGGGAAATCATTTCACAATAAGTGTTACCCATAAATTCAGGAAATCATCTTATAAAGAGTTTCCTTAGAGTTCAGGAAATCAACTTACAAGAAGATTTTTCCATGAGTTCAGGAAATCATTTAATAAGAATATTTTCTCAAGAATTTGGGAAACATATTATAATAATAACATACTAGGTATTTTAGAAATAATATTATTATAAGGGTTACCTAACAGTTTGAGAAATTATCTTATAAGAGGCATCATGTTCTTATCGCATGAGGATTCATGGGATTGTCTCCTAGGAAACCCTATGCATGGTGCATATGATAATAATACATTTTAACATCATTTACTGAAGAAGTTTTCATAAAATTTAATGTCTTATGACTATGATGATATGGTTTATTTCTTTTAGTTTCATGAAATAAAGAATGTTCTGTGAATTTTATCATTATTTGGTGAGTACAAATGGTGTCTTGTAGTTTTGGGTCATAAAAATAGGACCATATATTGTTAATCATATAAAATATATCTTAATAAATGTTACATTGGTAGGGGGTTTAGTACGCTCTCTATCTCTGATTAACAATAAATATGCCCTGTTAGAATAGACCTTATGGATAGAAAATGGTCCTCCTCATTTTTGTTCAAGTTTTTAAGGGTTCTTCCCAACTATCATCAAGATCCTAAGAACCAAAACTAGTTTCCCTTGCATGAATAAATGAAGATGAACATTATTGTTGAAATATCAATCTATTAAGTTTTGGTAAACCTCTAAATGGTTAAAGGTGTTCAGTATCTTCTCATCGAGTCATTTATATTTTTCCAAATTATTTTGGGACTGCTTATCTATGAACAACTAATAAAAAATGGAAATATGTAGTGAAAGTAATTATACTTTGATAGGAAAAATAGATTATATCTTATATACTATGGAATACAGGGTCACCTGTGTAGCTGTATGGTTTTTGGTACATTAGGCCCACAAGTCATGTAGAATCTTGAAAGTATAGAATTTATTGTCCTTTTCCACCATTTTTTGGAGTATGTTCGATAGGGTTTCACTGAAATCCTCTATATATACATTTGCTACTACATGGTAGTGAGATGAATAGTTGTAATTGATGTTATATTCATGGTATAGCCTCTTCAATTTAGAAGAATATAAGTTGGTGTCTTTTTCCACTAATATTTTATGTGGGGCACCAAACTTTGTGATAATGGTAGACTTCTTAAAATTGATTATTCCTTTTGTCCTGAATTCTTTGATGGGTATTGCTTCATCACATTTTAATAAGAAGTTAGCATCATTGAGAATATATTTAAACTAATTTTCTATAGTGTCAGTTTAAGGTCCCACAAACATCCATTCCCCATATAGAGAATGGCTATGAGTATTTGGTATTGTGAAATAATTATGGGGTTTAATGGATGAAATTGAAATACACTTGACAAGGATATAACTTTTGTTGAATTTTGTACAATCTTATATCATCTAAGGCCATAAATATATGATCCTTCTAATTTGGTGAGACAGTATGGTTCCTAACTTATGGTCACCATAGGTACCAGATGGACATCTCACATAATGGTGATAGTCTTTTCTCCATCAATGCATCTAAGGAGAAATCCATCAAAGACTCATTTGTAGAGGACTTTCTGATGACTTGGGCTTTCATAGATGATGTAGTTGACTTCCCACCATCGTATTTTCTATTTCTTGACTTTTTCTAATGGAAGAATACAACGTTTTATTTAATACAATAGGGTAATTATCTAACCATTTGTAGGATTATCTATTTAGGGATGGAATTGACCTCATTGATCAATTTCATGGAACTCTAGACAAACAACAATACTTTTCTATGATGTGAAATGTTGATAACTATTTCAACTTTATCCGAATATTCTAAATTTATAGATATGTTTTCCAACACATATTACTGGTCATTATTTGAGCATGAGATATGAGTCATTGTTGGATATGAGAGAAATTCTTACTTAAATTATTGTACATAATCAAGAATGGGTATTAGATCTTATTTTTGGATAGGTTAATAACTGTTGACTTTCTTGATTACCAACTCTGAGTCACCATTGATGTTTATATGGGTCACTGGTATTTGTAATTAAAGTTATAATCCTATAATGACGGCATGGAATTCTGCCTCATTGTTGTTGAAACCTTATAATAAAATGAAAGATTAAAGAAAAACTTCCTTTACAAGAGAGATAAGTATGACTCCCAACCCATCTTTATTGATTATAGGGTCTACCATCATTTTCATTATTTGGATTTTAGACATGCCATAAAAATAAATCTCCCATTTTATATTGGATTCTTGTATAGAGAATATTTCTTCATATGAAAATTTAGTATTTATTGGAAATTATTCTAAATAAGTATTCTCAATGTGAAAATATTACAAATATTTCCCCTTTATTTCCTTCTATGTTATGAACTATATGTAAAACTACTATCAGATGACTACCCACTATGCCAAATTCCTAGTTAGCATAGGTTTATTAAGGATATACTTGAATTGTTCAATTAGGGAGGCCAAATGGACCTCATGATGCTATAATTAATGCCTCGATTTCTAAACCACAAAGATTAATTTCAGAAAGTTCTTCTTGATATCTAAATAAAGATTCTCATTATCGAGCATGATTCAGTTAAGATAATAGAGACTTTTTTCATTTCCATTATCATTATTTTTTGTCAGGAAAGCACCCAGGGATGTCTCTAAGGATTCCATATATAAGATGAGTTTCTTTCCTTTGATAAGTATAATAATCACTAGTATACTCAAAAAATATTTCTTATGGAAATCAAATGATTCTTGATAGTAGTTAGTCCATTTATACATGACCTCTTTTTTCATCAACTTAGTTATGGTAAAGCACTTTACAATAGGGTTTTCTATAAATTTTAAAATATAAGTAAGTTATCATTGTATTACTCTCAAATATTTTAGGTTTTAAGTAGGTAACATGTAAAGGATATAATTTTTCTTCTTAGGGTCAACCTCAATTATACAATTGAATTCTATAAAGCAGATAAATTTTTTTGAGGTTATACAGAAAGAATATTTCAAGGGGTTCATTTTCAGGTTGTGTTGTCTTAGTTTCTTGAAAACCATCCTAATTTTATAAATATGGTTAGAACATTTCAAATATTTCACCACTAGATCATCTACTAATACTTATTATACTTTCCTCAAAAGTGTTTAAATATTTCATGTATGGGACACTAGTATATAGTGCCATCATTCTTCATACTGAAGAGAATCACCCAAAAGTAATATACTCTTTAGGGTGACATAAACATATAATCTTATTCATATTTAGGGGAAATTTTTATTTGGTTATATCCTGAGTAGTCATCCATGAATGATAGGTCTTGGTATCCCGTCATCACGTAAATTAGAATTTATGTGATTGGAATAGATAAGTCATATTTCAGACAGTGCGAGTTAAAATCTCTAAATTCAATGCACACTATAATTTATTCATTCTTCTTCTTGACTGGGACTATATTGGTGATCCATTTTAGATACTGAAATTATTTAATAAAGATTCCTTTGATGATATTATTAACTTTGGATTCAACATTAGAAGCATGGGTCAGATGCATTCTTCTAGCTACCGGTTTGTACCTATAAATATCTTTTGGTAGACCCGGGTGGGGAGAATCCACATAGGGATTGAGGTATGGAATTTAAATGTAACTCCATGTGAATACATATTGATTTCAATTTAATAAATATGTATATACCACTTTTTCGAAATGGTCGTAGTCGCATTGATCATCTTTGGTCATGGATCTTATTATGTTCCAATATTTACCTATCAGAGTTTATCAACAGTAGTATAGATGCCCTCCTAAAATGTTGGGGGAGTGTCATTGTTTTCATCCTCTTATTCTTCTTCCTCTTCCTATCCTCATTCTTTCATTCCAGCATTGAAATGAATTAATGATGAAGGGTAATATTTATAGTTAGTGGAAATATTTATATTTTGAGATATAGAGGGGAAGATATCTCCATTCCCCAATGATGATATGATAATTCCTTAATATTCAGTAAATTAATTTGGGGTCTGATGAATTCCTATGGATAGAGTGATGGGATTTTCAAATAAATAATTACTACTGATGGGAGGATTAGATACCTCTTCAGTGTGGTTGGGTTCAACTAACATAACCAATATTATCAGGGTTGATGAGTACATTCCCAATCCTAGACTAACACCTTCTATTTGGTTTATGGGTAGAACATATTCATCACAGGTCTCCTTGAATGGGTTTGATTGGTTGTTTCCATACTATTCGAGGCAATAACCCAAGAAACACCCTTGATCATGGGTTTCTTTCCTTCTCTCTAATAAAATTTCTCATCAATATATTGATCCTCACAGGATTCAATTGGAGATTTATCAATGTATAATGTACCACATTTTCCATTTGTGTGGTACATGATACATTGGTTATATGATAAAGGTATTATTGTATGTTGGTGAAACCAAGGCCTTAATAGAAGAACATTTATGGTTTTATACTTTTAGATGACCATGAATTCAAATTCGGACATTAAGTCTGCAAATTGAGTTCTATGCCTGATCCTGATGAGGGGATTTTTTTCTCTTTTTTCATATCCTTTAAGTGTCATATGAGAGGGGGATAAGTTGTATTCACTGTAGACTAACCAAATAAGTGTTTATATAAGAATTATATTGACTCTAAAGCCATTGTTGATGAAATTATGATGAATATCAATGTCATATATCCTACCAGACACATATAAGAGCTTATGTGTCCTTGAATCACAACATCTTTGTTATGTTATATAAAATATATAACTACATAAAATTCTATAGGATATGTATCTTCATGGTATACACCTCAGTGGAAATGACCTCATCTTAAAACTCCTAATTAATTATGAATGATTCTATAAGTGATTCTTAGATTTCCTTTTTCAATTTAAGAGAATCCATTATTGAAAGTTTCTCTAAAACTATAGCCAACTTATTCAAGATGTCATATTTTTAGTCACATGTCTATGTCTTTCTATGGTGATTTATTCCCTATTAAGTATTTTAAAGTTTGATGTGCCTAGGGTAGATGAGTCGAGTGGTTGAGCCAATATAGAGGGAACTTTTCTAGGTGATAGATTAGTTCAACTTTTCCTGCCTACCTATCTAGGATCAAATTATTCTTGAAACCATTTTAGTTGATCTTAAAAACTAATTTGTGTTTTAAGACTCTTATAGAATGTGGGTTTGCATTCCTATTCTTTATGTTCTTTATGAAGGACTCATTTATGAGTCACGACAGCATAAACGGCTCTGGTAAGGATGTGGCTAGAATATTGGGTTTGGACATGACTGCATCTTCCCCTACCAACTAAACTTTTGTGGACTATACGTATGATTCCCCAATATGGTGTACAGAACTTGGGTTCATGATCCTTATCATCATAAGATAATGGGTCCATTAAGTTAATGAGTTTAATGAAATATAGGATTAGTACTTCATTTAATGAGTATTTTACAAAGTGGTAAAATTACCATGGTACCATTTTGTGGGATGGCTCCCAATATCTCGGGGAAAAAGTCATGGAATCCAATAGAGTTAAGAATGTATTTCGAATTTGTATAGGCTCATCATCCTATATCTAATTTTAGTTTTTTTGATTATGTTCTTTCTTGGAAGATCTAATTTTGGAGGACAAAGGTGAAAATGATGTTGGTTTTATTATGTAAGAGTAAAATGAGGGTGTATTTGGTTTATTTGGTTTTACCCTAAGGGTAGCATGAGTTCAGTTAGTTTTTTTATGGTCTTTAAATCATTGAACTTTTATACACTATTACTCATAATTTCTTTCCATTCTCCTTCTTTGAGAGAGAGGGGATAGAATCGCATGCCACTTTTGATGGTGGTTTACCAAGCTTCACTTTACTAGAGACAACCATATTGTTCAAGATTTTTTTTAAAACAAACAACTCTTAGATGGTGTGGCCCAACATTTGGTTAAAGGGGAAATAATTATGGAAATCATTGAGACCCACCTGGTTATGCCTCTTAGAATCATGCAATTTGATCAAGTTATTTTCTATATCTATTATAAATTATCTTGGAACTTTCTTATCTTAGAATGTATAGAATTAACTCTTGAATTATTTAAATTGAGAGAATTTAGGTTCTACTTTCTCATCTGACTGGTGGTATTATTTCTGAAATTGTTTTTTAGGAGGTGGTGTTATGTGGGGATGTGTGGGCTTTGGAGTTGGAGCTAATATAGAGGTTGAATTTAAGGTGATGGTCTTAGTTTCTATTCTTACTATTCTCTTTCCCTAAGCTATTTGAATTATTCTGGATTTATAACTAGTTCAAAAAATGAATCATTAAATCTCTATGAAACCGCATAATGATCCAAGAACACACACAGATACTATACTGGGATAACTATTGTCTACAAGTCATCATGAAGTTTCTCAATTAAAAGACTCAACAAGTCCTCTTGAGAGTGGTCTAGATTTATGGAGTACGTTAGACCCTTACACATGGAAAAAATAATATAAACTCTTATTCTAAAACTTTTTGTAACTTTATAGGTTGAGGAATATCACTTCTTTCATCATAGAGATGAAATTATAGAGGGATTTTTGGTGAATATAATCCCACCCTTTGATTGATTCAGATGGTAAAATAGTAGACCATAAAAAGGTCAATCCCTTGATGTTCTACATGATACACCTAAGTTTGTATTTACATTGATATTTTATGATTTCCATAAAGGGGAAACACTGAGATAAAAAGTGTGTCAGATGCTGTTTGGAATCCCCTAACCCATTGAACATTAAGATTATAGGGCTCCCAATGTTTGGCAAGCAGATAGTTTCATCCACCTGGATTTCTTTCTAGTTGTACTAGTGAAGATCATTCTTATATATCTTCTAATCAAGATTCCACTAACTCTATAATGTTGATGATATTGGTAGGAATGGATAACTCTAAAGGATCCTAAATATGGGGTACAAAAATCAAAAAAAATGAAGGCATTTGGGCCATTTGGGAAAAATATGGGGTATAACGGGTTGTGCCATCTACAACGACTTTGCTTGTACCTATAGTGGGTAAACTACAAGAAGTGTCCTATGAGATTTTGTATTAACTAGCTCTGGTTTAATCACTAATTGTTGAAACTTCTGATATCTCACCATCATGGGTTTTAAGTGCATTGGTTTCTGGTATCCCACAATGAGTGGATTTTCAGACTCTTCTTTGGTTGTTGCGCTAAATCCTCTTTATTGAGGTACATCAGCTAGCTATACGAGATGAGGCCCTTATTGAAGAACATGTCCAGTAGGGATATTACCTTAGAGTAGTTCCATAATGATATTTCTAAACTCCTTCATCTCTTAATCAAAATGAGATAATATTTATTCAAGTATGGGAGTTTCAGCCACTTTGGGAAGTGGGTGTGATACAACCGCACCTTTACCCTTTTTCTTAGAAGATGGTAATTGGGGTGGTGGTAGGGTAGTATTTGAGGGGGGTCCATACATTATTATAGAGCCTCCAGTTCCTATTACACACACATTCATCATTAATTTCCATATAGACTATATTTCAGATGTAAACATCACCGCTATATCAACTTTCATGGTTTGCATTGTCCAAAGGGGTGGTTATAATGATTTTTACTAGTGGAAAAATAATTATAGGTTTTACATTAGCATTGGAATGACAAGAACACTAGTTGCATCATGAATATCTGCTAAACGAATTGTGATATTCAAGAGGGTTTTTATCTTTTAATAGATCACTATTGTTTTTGCCCTATATGGGGCCTCATCTTCTCCTTTAATAGTCCTCTTAGATAATTCTTAAAATGGGTGATCTGAAGTGAATATCTAAAATGTTTCATCATTTTTGTTCCGAGTGAGTAGATCAGGTCATGAAATGGGATGAACTAGGATGGTTCTCCTTTTAGAACACCTCATAAACTAGAAAAGACTAATCTCCGTTAACGATGATATTGTGGAAAAAATTCCCCCAAATTTATGGGTTGGGTTTGTTTTTTCTATATTGCTTTAATATTCTTGAATGGATTTGTTGGCCTTTTTTGGATGGGTGGATTTAAAAATAACCCCATCCCTGTGGGCTGGGACCACTTCTATATCATTGTACCTATAGCTACCATGGATACTCTCATAATCATGTGGATGTTTTTTCAAAAAATGACCTGGGTGATTTTTATGATATATACATGAGATACATTATTTCAAAAGCATTTTTATTGTTTCAATATTGGTATTTTTTAAGTGATAGTCCTTCACAACTTTTTCGGATTCCTTGTGAAAAGTCTTTCAATGGATCACTCCCTTTGATCCTAACACATATAAGATTTATTTAGGGCTGATTCCTACTGAGTGTTCCATATATAGAAATTATAGGTTGTTTCTGAGAGATGACTAGAATCAATGATGTTGCATGACATAGCCTCCATCTGTCTCTTCTGATCATAGAACAGGGTAAAATGAAATGATCTATGCATGCCCTATCATCCAATTAGGATACTATTCAAAGAATTTTCAATCAACTGGAGTATCTTTCTTAACTCATTAATACATTCATGTTGAAGAACCGCCTATTGTTTTCTTGATTTAGGGATTCGAATATCTAGAATAGTAACTAAGTCAATTTCATGACATAGTTATTTGATTACCTTGACATGATTTTTATATCTATCATAATTCAAGATTTTATCCCTTGGGATATGAAGAGTAATTCATATGATTAGGATAATCTCATGGATGCATTCTTCAAATAATTGTACGGAAATTTTTTATTGGGGATTGGATAAAGGCTAAAACATGATGGGTATATTATCTTCATCCAATTTTTTCCTCACTAGCATGGTGTCTGCTTCATCATCTATAGAGGATTTCTCCACCTGATCTGACCAAAGTGTGTGTTTCCAAATTTCGTTTTAATAAGTAGTGGGGTTATGAGGAATTTATTCTACTATGTTGGAGGACAGATGGTCCAAGGTTGGTTTGGGGAAAGACTATTTCCTTGGGCTATATTCTGGTTGAGAAGTGATGTCACTTGTCAATGATAAAGCAGCAGGTATAATTGGCCTCATTTTATAAAATTTTCCACAATATGTGGTGTTTCTCATAAGTGATTTTTCAAGGAGAGGATCTAATTTTAAAGGTAAAATATCACTGTGTGGAGGACCTTTGCATCAAATTCCATAATGGAGAGTACTACTATCATGGTTTGATGTCTGACTACAATAAGAATTTCTACAACATATACCCTAGGGAGGACCTTCAGTGTAGATAATTTCAAGGGGAGTACATTCTTATTATTTTATATTCTGATCATGAGGAGGGTTTTCACGGAACTTATTGGGAGATGGGTTCTCATGAATGATCATTTCATGACCATAAAGGATTCCTTCATGATAGATATTCTAGTAAGGGTCTTCAGAGTTTCTAGTAGCAATGTTATGTGGAAGAACTATATAACCAAGACTATTGATTATATAATTTTTTAATGAATCAAAAGGATTTTGGGAAATAATTGAAAGATATTTAATAACCTCAAGAACACTATATTCGAGTAGGGTAGGATCATTGATCTACTATTTGTTGTAAATTTTAATTTAGTGAGACTCCTTTTTCAGAAGTCCTTTTCAAGATGCTAGAGTCATATGTCATGGACAGTGAATTTCATTTACAGGAACTTTCCTGAGATACACTCATGTTTCTATTATAATTTATCAATAGGCTTCAAGATTTTTGGTAGGTATAAATATCCACCCTATAGTGGCCTTTAAATTTGGGACAGTGGTCTGTAGTTTGAATTGGTGTGTGTGTTGGATCTTATTTTCCATTCATTATGGGATTTTCTGAATAACCCACTAGACAGAAGTAGGAAAATGTATCTTCTATTGAGTTTCCATCTTATCTTTTTGATGGGTCACTTAAAATGTGGAGGTGGTATTGTGTACCTAAATCCTTTTAACTACTCACATAATTACTATATCCATGAAAACTTTTAGAATGTGGATAGGAATCTATGTCAATCCTTCCATCATTGCTAGGATGTAATGGGTGACTTAGGTATCTAGAATGGAAATATATTCCCATTAATTTTTTTGGGAAAGTTTGTGACCCTTCACATTTCCTCTATTTATTATTGGGATATACCTACAGTCGTCATATATGGGGTAATAGATATGGTTTTCCATCTATTAGTTGTTGGGGTGTGCTGGAAAGTTTCTCTAGTTTCTACCAAACTGTGTTGGCAGTCATGATGTGCATGAGTGGGTATATGGGTCTACTCATAGGTTATCACCTCATATTGTGGGAAGGATTATCTAGCAGTAACATGAATGTGAGCCTCTTCCTAGTTGTTTTATCACTCCCTTAGTGGTTTTTCCTTAGCTCTTAGGTCTGAGAAACCTGAGGAGAAGCTCGTAAGGTGACATCATCATCATGCTGAGGACTTGGCGTCGTGTGGTGTTGGAATCTATTTTTGTTGGAAGAATCCCTTTGTAGTGACTCCAATGATATTGAAGTGAGGTCATCACTTACCTCTCTATCTTCTTCCTTTAGGTGAGGGAGGAACCTATTGTTTTGTTTAGGGTAAAGGCTCCTAAAATGTTTTGTGGTGTTGATGGGTGTCCTCTACTTTTTGGATACCAGTTATCACTAAGAGAATGGTTGGCAGGGATTCATATCATGAAGGGTTTCACGTGCAGCCTCCAAGGTTGGTCTAGTACCATTGGAGTGGTACTCCCGAACTAGTGCATTTGAAACCTAGTGTTGAAGACACTAGGTTACTGACATTTTCCTCTGTTCATATGAATATCCAACTCATATAGTAGTTGATTTTTACATTCATGTTTGTTTTTAGGATTCCATTGAATTGGAAATATTTATTTTTAAAGTTCTTGGAAGGTTTTCTTGAAAAACACAAACATGAAAACTCGTCAAAGAAGAATTAAAATATACAAACTCTTCTGAAATTGATTTTAAAAAAGATCCATATTTGGAAACGTTTAATTTTTTTAAAGTATGAATGGGCCTTACATGTAGGTGACAAAACTATTTTTTTAATGAAAGGATTTACATTGGTTTCACAATTTGTCACCTATTTTTGTGGTGGTTCGATTTACAAAAGGTTTTATTTTTTTGAACTAGAAACACCCAATGGCTCTCATATCCATGATAACTCATGGGACTACTTTAAAAAGGTAGGTGGTTTTTATGGAACTTAACCAAAGATGTTTTAGAAATTAAATTGGTTGATAGGATGGGAGGTCAGGCTCAATGCACACTTTTAGGGTGGATTATTACCTACTCAAAGGATCTATTATTACTTTATGACATATTCATGAATCCTATATAAATTCTAAATTTGGAACTAGTCACCCCTGTGTTTTAATAATCAGTTATAGACATACATTTATGGGAAACCATATGATTGTATATGAGGTTCTCCATCGATGGTTATGTTTTCTTTTTTATGATGCTAGTTTTAAGAATCGCAGTTAAGAACTCAAGAATTTATTTTCCTCTAGGGATAATAGGGTTGTCTCAGTGTTGGGATGAAGCCTCTGAGAAGGGATTATTACATATCATTATGAGAGGAATCATAACCCTTGTATTTTGGTGCCACTTAATAGGATAAATCATACATTTTAAGGTTATGTGAAAAGTACCAAACCATGTTATTTAACATCATGTGGGAAGTAATTATAGGTGGAATATTCCATGAAAATTATGGTGTGGACTTACACTGAAATGAATTGATATACCTAGAAGGGATATAGCCTCCTAGGTATGAAGTATGATCTTACTGTGAATATGGACCAATAAGGATGATATTAGAGGGACCCAAAAAAATATGTCCCTCAAGGTTGGATATAACCCTACTAAGAATATAGTCCAGATAAAGTTAGGGTGAGTTTGTGGTGTTAGGTTATCACCTCAAGTATGCTTCCTACATATCTCGTTCAAAGAGGAATCAAGTCCCACATTGTTTGGAATGGTTAAGGATTACAACTATAGGGGAATCCCAAATGGTTTATTCATAATAATTATGGACCTTTGATGTTTTTTCTCATGGGGAATATGTCCCTTTGAGGTGTTAATGACATGGGTTGGGTATTTTACCAAGTATGGGGCCCAAGTGGTTGATATTTTATCATATTGATACCAAGATCACCACTAACAACTAAGCCCATGTAAGTCATGATTGATGTGAGAAACAAGGTGAAGTGGAAGATATGTCAATTAACACAATCCCCTTTTTCAACAGGTGGACAAGGTTAAGGGTATAAAAGGAATTTGTATGTACCATAAGAAATAATAGGGGATTACTCTAGGAAGTATACCATATTTTAGGTTTCATTGAGGAGGAGAGAAGGATACAATACAATCCTTAATAAAGGAAAAATAAATTGGTTTACATTATTTTCTAAAATCGGGAGGTCCCTGGAATAGCCTGTAAGGTTAGGGTCCTCATTACTAAATGGATTCACAATTGAAAACACATAAAGGAGACTATCTATTAAGTAGGATAAGTGTAAGACATCTTTTACTAAGGGAATTCACAATCTAATGGAATACATAGTGATGTGTCTTGTGCTCCAATAATGAAGATTTTGGGGCCTCGGTGGATGTTTTTACATAGTTTTATTTAAATTGGAGTCCCAAGTAGTGGACCCTGCCATTGATGATATGATTCAAAGGTCCTAGAGGGTTTCCTAAGTTATCCCTATAAGAGTTATATTTGGATTCTCCCAAGTGATACTTGGTAAAGTTTGGAGGTTACTTTACTCAGGTATTACTTAGGAAGATTGGAGATACCTCATGTAAGTATTGCTTGGGAGAGCTTATTTGAAGAACAACCCAGGAAACCAAACTTGGGAGAGACCTTACTTAAACCTCAAAGTGTTTCATCAGGTGCTCCTATAAGGGTATTTTACAATTCACGGTCCTGGAAAGGGGGATTCTCCGTAGTACTTTTGGAATAGGGTTATTGGATCCTTGCATCTGTATTTGGTGTTTTTTGACCTTGTAGAAACTCTAATCTCTATATTGTCATTAATTCCATCTTGTTTTGAGTCATATAGAGTTTCCATTGGATTTTTAAGGAATTGGGTGATGGACTAGGGAGGGAAGAGGATTAATCCTTCTTATGGTCTTTTAAATATTTTAAATGAGGATCTCAAGGGTACGATTTATAGGTAATATTAGGACCCTGGATGAAGGATTTGGTTTGGTCAATTCATTCATGTAGGTCTTCATATAGGTTTTACCGTCACTAGGTGTTGGTCTTTTATGTTAGACCACACAGTTTGGACTTCTGTGAGATTCACTTGGGTGAACATAAAGGAAATGGGGTTTTTTCACCTTTCATGCCTTTTCTTCCTCCCTATACTTGGAATATTTTTTTCAAAAAACTTTTATTCATTAAGTGAAAAAATGGAGTTTTGACTGTGTGTATCACAAGATATCAAATAACTTGAATTTATTTAAAGATAAAAATAGCATAAAATATCATGTTGTTACATTATTCCCCCATTAAAATGAATTTCACACAAGAAATTATGTCACTATGATATTAAAAAATGATGATATATTTGTTTCATCACATCATTGGGTTCTCATGTAAATTATTCTAATTTTTTATTTCTACAAAGAAATTTAATAGGTCAAGTAGTGTTTTTTCATATCACTTTATCTCTATTATCAAATATTTTTATTGGCTGTTCTTCATAGTAAAGATCATGCACCAATGGTATGACCTATGAGTTTAGTACATTTAAAGTATTAGATACTTACTTCCTCATTAGAGATAAATAGAACACACCATAAACTTGAGGGAGGTTTGTTGGAAGTGCCAAGGGAGAAGCTATCATCCCTACTTGATCTAAAATCTTAAAGGGCCCAATATACCTAGGGCTTGGATTTCTCTTCTTTTTGAATCTCATAACCTTCTTTGATAAGTAAATTCATAGTAATTCCTTGCCATTAAATTTTAATTCCATATTTCATGGAATATTTTCAGTATAAATTTTCTATCAACCCTAAGTTTCCTTATCATGTTGTATAATAGATCTTATTTTATCTATCAATTCCTCGACTATCTTATGTCCCAATAGATTTATTTCACAAACTTCATCCCAAAACATTTTATTTTTACACTTTTTTCTATAGAGGTCTTTATAAGGATCAATCTGAATTCTTTAGTGATAGTTATTTTTATAAGAAAAATCGACCATATGAAGGTGTTGATCACAACCACCTTTTAAATCTATAGAAAAAGGCCTCAATATATCATTTGGGGTTTGAATGGATCTCTTAAACTAAACATCTATTTTAGAATGGTAAGAAGTGTTGAAACAAAACTCTAAATTAAGAGCTTATTGAACCCTTAACTAGAACATCAATGTAAAACTTAGATCTTGATTAGATACAATATAATGTGATAATTCATAAAACCTTACCACTTCCTAAACATATATTCTAGCAATATGACCAAAGGATAAATTTTATTTCATATAAATGAAGTATGCTGACTTAGAAAGAAGATTGACAATAGCCCAAATAATATCATGGCCCTTAGTCATTTTGGGGAGTTTAAGGACAAAATCAATGGTGATGATTTCCTATTTTCCTTCTGGTATGGAAAATAGTTGAAAAATACCATTATAATTATATCTTTTATCCTTAACTTGTCGATATACCAAGAACTGCGATACATACTCTCCAATATCTCTCTTCAGTTTAACCCATAAGAAATACTCCGTGAGATCTTTATGTTGCTTCATACTTCTAGGATAAATGAAGAATGATGAATAATGAGCTTCCTACAATAGATTCTTCTTCAAGTCTGTTATTGACAAGAAAAATAAATAGTTCTTGAACAATATCATTCCGTTATAATAAAGTATTATCTCATAAACATTTAACACCTTCTTTTTTTAGTTCTACATCATCCTTTTGTTCCCCTTTAGTCTTTACCAGGATATATAATTGAAAAATCATTTGAACAATATAATATTGTTATCTTTCCTTCAATATTTTCATATCAATCCTATGAAAATATAAAAATATTATATCTTTTGTGATCCTCATCATAGATAATCTATCATGATTCTTTTGACTCAAATCATTGTCCATCTTGTTTTCTTTCCCAAGGTGGTAATGTATTGAGGGTTCATAATCTTTATGCAGCTCCAAACATATTCTCTAGTGAATAGTCAAGTCTTTCTGAGTTAATATATACTTTAAAAATTTATTATTAGTGTATATTTCACACATTTCTTTATAACGGTAATGCCTCTATATCTTTAATGAAAAAATTACCATAGTCAACTTCAAATCTATAATTGTTTAATTTTTTTCATGAACCTTCAATTTGCATTACGAATAATCTATAAACATATCATTATTCATGAGAACACATCCCAGTACCTTCTTCAATTCATCACTATAGATCACAAAAAAACTTTGTGATATATGGTAGTGTATGAATAGGTTTACTAACTAAAATCCTCTTCATCAGCTTGATATTTTCCTCATATTAATCTCTCTAAAGGAACTTGGCTCCATTCAGAGTTAACTCAGTGAGTTGATTATAAAACCATGATAACTTCTTCACAAAGAATCTATAATATTAATCCAAACTAAGAGAACTATATATCTATGTCTCCATGGTTGGTCTAGTCCAATGTTCAATAACTTATACAATAGATAGATCCATAGATATAACCTCTATTGAGATTATATAACATAAAATGAAAAAAATGTAACTAAAATTTCCACTTTGTAAATATTTTATACATTTTATCCTTCCTTAGGGTATACAGTACAATACTCAAGTGATATTTATTATCTTCCTTTCTCTTTTAATATATAATATTATAATCTATAAAGACTACCATAAACTAATCAAGGTAATCTATGAAGACTCTACTCATTAAATCCATTAAGATAGTGGTGGAATTAGTAAAACCAAATATATTAACTATGAATTAATAATTTCTATACCATGTTTGGAATGTATTATTGGGTATATCATTCTTATTGAACTAAATTGATGATATCCATAATGAAGTTCGATCTTAGAAAAGTATTTAGCTTCACACAATTGATCAAAAAAGTCATCAATGTAGAGTAAAGGGTAATTTTTCTTTTTTCTTTTTTTTGGCCCAAATTGATTTTTTTATTTTCTAAATAAATCACTTTTTGGTTTAGTGAGAACCTGAAAATAATAATGCATCCAAATGATATAATCAAACACATCCAAACAAAAAACCGAAAATTTCAAAATCAAAAACATAAGTCGCGCCACAAAACACTAATCAGGCTCCAAAATTCAAAAATCAAATTCAAACCGATCATAGTTGCACCTTAAAGTTTCCTCGATCCCTCCCCAATACCACCGCCTAGGGACAAAACCTTCATTCAAAGTTCAAAATTAAAAAAAAGGAAAATTTCACCCCGTCATTATCATCCCTCAGAACGCAAGATTGCCACCAGTCCCCACCTGCAATACATGCCACAAAGTCGTCCTAATCAATAGAGAACCATCATCATCAACACTAACCCTCTTCAACAGCATCGACATCCATAGTCATCCACCATTGGAGAACTGAAAACTGGACCATCACCATAGTAGATAATCAGCATGAACAAACCTCGCATCATCCAGATTCACGTCGCTGCCATCTTCCATCATCACCAAAGTAGGCCACCGTCGTCATCAACATCGACGCCGCCCAAACCGTCGGAGCTGATGACCATAGTAAACAAAAACCAACCATAACTAAACATCACTTCAACAATAACTCAATTATTCTTAAAAAAATACAATAAACCTTCACTGATTACTCTGAAGAAGAAACACCAAGAAATCCATTACCGAGGCCGAAGACACCATCGTCATAGAAAAAAAACTAGAGCATCTTCAAAGGATAAAAAGCCACCAGTTGTGCAGAGAACACCACTGACCGCCAAGTACCACATCCCAAAGACACAAAATAACCACTGCTCGAGGTCCAACTTGGAAAAGAGTAGAGGATATTGAAACCAGAGCAAGGATTTGAGAAGCTGAGGGTTCCAAATGACGACAAAACTGAATCTAGAATCTGAACAAGTACAATCCATCGTGAGAGAACTGTGAGAAGCCATCGACTGACGTACCATAAATTCCAAAACCACCTTTGAACCCCTGCTCCAGATCCTAGCTCGAGAGGATCGAAGGAACTCGAGGCTAGAGTAGGTTTAAATGGCCAGTGTCTTTCACATCAAACAGTTGTGACAGTTCCATCAAAACAACCCTGAAAAACCACCGATAAGAGCTACACCAAAATCCGAGGAGCAAGATCCTACCTCAAGGAGAGGCTAGAGTAGAGGTGAAGGAAATTAGGATGCACGAAGAAGTGATGGAGATAAGGGGGAAGACACTGGCGCATCCTCCCCCTCAGAATCACAACTAAGGAAAAAACTAGGGTGAGAGAGAGAGAATTCGATGCCGCTCAGAGGCTTCCTTGTGAGCTAGTCATAATAATGTAATTGTTCTTGATATTGATCTTATTAAGTTATTGATAATAAATAAAGAATCAAATATATCCATCATTATTCATAACAAAAAGAACTAGTGCACCCTATGGCCACGCAATTGGCTGAATTAATCTCTTTTCAAGATTTTATTGGAGTTTCTTCTTTAATTCCAACAGGTCAATTGGGTTCATTCTATATATATTCTTTAAAATTGGTGTAGAACAAGGTAAGAGTTACATTAAAAACTCAACTTCATGATTAGGTGGAATGCTAGTAAAATCTTATATAATGACATCAAAAAACTCCCACACAATAGTCATATCTTAATTTTTGAGTTTCTTCCCAAACATTTGAGATAAACACCCCTTTTTAATAGGAATCAAGACCCATGTAATACTTGTATTTAAAACACTAGAGTGTGGGTGGTTTATTATGTGGTGATTTTTATCCATCATTAGACAAATTCTTCTTCTCATTAATTCATAATTAAATTTCTCGATGACCTTTATTTCCAAACCTAAAATATTTAAAAGTCCCATTAATACTATTTCCTCTATTTTTCATTCCACACTTCAAGTATGATGGAAGAATCATCTTCTTATCTCTATGATTTTTGTAATTTCCTTTGAATTACATATTTCATTTCTTATCAGAACCATGATATTGATGTGTAACTCTAATATCCATCTCTACCTTTATATCATATCAAATGATTTCTTCATAGCTACTAAATTCCATTATGGATAACTCCATTTGGAGAATTGGTTTAAATAAAGTTTAGAATGAATCAACTTTACTTTCATGTTGGATGAAAATACTAAAAGCGTACCATGAAAGTCTTATAAAATTTACCTCATATTTACTAACATATTCATTATATTCTTCTTAAGTTAAAGTAATTACTTCTCCATTTTCATATAATGAATAGAAGAAAAATACTTATTGAAAAAAAATCTCTTAAACTCATTCCACTATATGGAGTTAATTTCATATCATTGCCACATGTTCTTGATAATATTACACCATTGATTTATTTTTTCTTACAAATAATAAACATCTAAAATTAATTTTTCACATTTTGAACACTGAAGAATAGAAAATATCTTTCAAGTTGTATTGATCCATTACTTTGTAACTAATAGATCAACAAACCCACTAAAATATGGTGGATGTTTCCTCATCCAGGACTCAAATGGATGTTATTCTCTCCTTTTCTCATTTTTAATCTCGATAAGATTCATATTGTGAGAAATTTTCATAATCATTGAAACAATATGTTTTATTCCAATTCCCATAACATTTGGTTTCTTAAGAGGACAATCATTGAATTTACCATCACATTCATCATTAAAATGATTCTTTCATATTCTACCCATTGACTTAAACCATAGTGTGAGAAATAATAATAATTGTGGGAAACGAAATAATCATGAAATATAATTTATATGATGTCTAAATAATGACACCTTCTTTTCAATATATGACATATTAAGCTTATCCTAGGTCATCCATGATCATCATCTATTCAAATCCTACATATTGGTTTATAAATAAAATGTGAATTAACTCAATCAAATCCCCCGAGAGTGTAAAACTAGGTTCATAGTAATGAAACACTCATAATTCACTATAATGATGGTCAAGATATACTAAAACAAATATTTATAGAGTTATTAACCCTAAATGCATCTATTCCAAAGCCGCATCCACTTGTAGTATCCAAACAGTGATGTTTTTTAGGAAAACTACACTCCTTTATTTTTCATAACTTAGGAAGTTATAATTTACATAGGCTTATCCTAATGGTTATCACTAATTTTTCCTCATCCTAGTTTCCAAAAGTAACTAAACCTTTCTCTGATACCAACTATAGAGACCTATACATTTCATACATAAATATTACATCTTATTTGATGAATATTCAATACAAAAATGATGATAGATGATATAATCATATAGGTTTAGGGTATTTGGAAAATTGGATACATAAAATAATTCTTCATAAGTTATATACATCATCTCCCATTAATTTATTCATAACTATCTCCTTTTTTAGACATATTATACTTAAAACATTTTTATTTAACTTGGGGAAAGGGAACATTAGAAAATGTAACATTAGATGCTCGATAAGGGTAAATAAGTTATATATGATTTATCACTTAAATATAAGATTAGAATATTGGTATTATAACATGGTATTAACATTTGAAAATCATACCCTTCATTTCAAAGATCTTAATCTTAAGTCATGACTTAAAGCTTACTAGTTCATAAGACATGAACCATAAAATAATATAAGAACATGAGACATGAGAGTACAGAATTGGAATAATACATATGTTTTTAGCATACACATAATTATATAAAATTACTTCCTAGGTTAAGGCTCATTAAAAAGAAAATCTCAGTGTATTGGGTTCACTTATTATTCCAACATATCCTTAGTTGGGGTTCACTCCCAAGAATATTATAAGGAGAAAACTTCCTTACGGAAATGGGTTCACTCCCAATTACATTCCTTATTATCTCAAAAGATATTAATCTTTACCAAATGCATTAGAGGTCCATATAATTATGATAACACCCATCATATAATCATAATCCATTCATAGGTGTCCCATAAGAACCTAAAACTTCCATCATATTGCATAACCTATAGAAAAGAAATGGGTTTCATGAATATATAATCATCATAATCATAAACCATATATGGAAATAATAAGGATGGTATACTCAAATAATATCCCCAATAAAGAATAAGTATAATCAAAGGATTTTATCATATATGAAAATGAATTTAAAAGAATAATTGTAATATGTTTTTGAGAAAAATACCCTTTTTATTTTAGAACCATTAATTTAAAATCTAAAACTTTCCCAAATATTAAGGAAAAAAATTTATTTGAAAATAAACATGAAAATAATAAAGTAATATTTATATCATTGAGTGGTTATGATAGTGGGAATTTATGTTCATGTCATGTACGTTTAAACAAAGATTCTTTTCACATTTTTGGAAAAATTCAAAAGTAACTCATCCAAAAAATGAAAAAAAAATCTTTATAAACCATTTTTAAAAAAATAAATAATTTTTAATAATTAATTTAAAAAATCATAGGATAATATAAAAACATACTTGAAAACATTTTTAAAAAAACATGGATATGTAATAAAAATTATTTTTGATCGAAGAGAGAAGTAACATTAGTTTTCCTTAAAAAACATCATTTTGGTCTCTTGAAATCATAAATAGTAGACGATGAAATAAAAAAAATTAATATCCATAAATGATAATATTATAAGAAAATTCATGGGATTCTTGAGATATATGTCATAAAATGTCATCATTAGACACTTAATCATAAATAATATCGATAAACATAAATCCATTACCTCAAGTTTTAATTGATTTAAAAGTGATCTAACAACATATATAATAAATATAAATTTATTATAATTCTATATCAGAATCATGTACATAATTATAATATCATATGTGATCCACATATAACATTTAAACTCCTATTTTTTATAATTCCTTGTTAAATTCATCATTTTCGGTTGTTAGCTACTTCATTTTAAATTGCAATTTCAGTTCAGTGGTTCCAATACTTGTAATTTGGGTTCCATAATATATGTAATTTTAATCATGATTTAAATATCATATATATTAATTATTTTTATATTTAAATTCAGCCATTAAATGTAGATATGGATAAATGAATTTTACCATTCATGGAGAAGGGGGATGTATATAAGCATGAACGATGTTTTCTCTTTTTGACGGATGGAACTAAAAGAAAGGTAAATAACATTTCCCCATTCCAAAATCACTATTATATCATATATATCATATATATGCATTAAATATATATTTTTTACTATCTATGTAAATCTTAAATGAAAAAACAAATCACATCTCTTTGTGGAGGTGGTAGTCCACACATACGCACGAGCAACGTTGTTGTTTTCCAAAAAAAATGGATGGTAAGATGGTAGATATTATATTATAATTCAATAATTATTATTATATCATAAATATTATTTATAAACTTTAAACTTTTAATAATAACCTTCCATGAAATATGGTTATGGAAAATTAATTACATCACACCGTGGATGCGATAGACTACGCATACACATGAGTGATTCTTTCACATCCTATTTGATGGAATATAATGTGAATATTATTGGTTTAAAAATCATAATAAAATTTTATTATATTTAGGATAATTAATTTTTTATTTTTTTGATGAATACCATATATTTATAATATTTATAGGAATACATAAAATGAAATAGGTTGGGTAAGATGCTTACCTCTTCTTTAGTAGGCCTTTGTTAAATCCTTTCTTAACGACACTTGGAATGGTCTTTTAAGTAGACCAGCACCACCAATTCATATCTAGGTATGTTTAGAAGATAATTTTTTAGTTTTTGGTCATTATAAATGACTAAAATTGGTGTAAAGAATAGAAATTATGGGTTTTCTTTTATAAGTATGGGAGAGGACACACTTTGAATCTCTTAAAGAAATAAAATATAATATAGTCATTTTCAAGAAAAATGATTCCAAATGGATAGATATTTGAAATTATATGTTGTATAAGGTTTAAATATATAAATAAATGAGTATTTAGATAATTTTAGTTGAAAAAATTACCCTCATCTCTAGGTTTAACCAATGAAAAACACATATAAACTTTAACTTCAGTAGCAACGTTTTTACTGTTTTTACTATTTATTATGACCAAAAATTATGTTGAACTTATTAAATAATATTAATTATGATTCCAAATATTTAATAAATGTTATAAAATTAAATTCATATAATTGATATAATTTAATTAAAAATTAAACCCTCAAAATTCTTACAAAATTGGTTTTCAAAAAAATAGTTTTCTCAAGTATAAAAAGTATTTCTATCAAAATTAAATATAAAATTGATTTGAATGACCAATATTAGATTATTAATAATATAATTAAAATAATTATTCTTTTTAAAACATTTTTAAACAATATTTAAATTTTTAATTTTTTAAATGGAAAGTTAATTTTCAATGGGAAATTCATAATTTTTCACTATTCATCAAAAAATCAATCCTTTGAGAAAATTCTCTAAATTTCATTATAATATAATTTTATCATAATAATTTTATAAACATAGTTAATTTTTTCAATTAAATTTTCTAAACTTGGAAAAAAATATTATTTGTTCAAAAAAAGCAATAAAAATAATTTTTGAGGAAAAATATATTTTATAAGAATATAAAGACTTTACTACAAATTGAGTAATTATTTATCAATATATTTTTTATCTAAAAACTTTGTATAGAATTTTCAAAAATAATTATTCCTATTTATTCCATTAATTTAACGATAAGTTTGTAATATTATACTATATTATGGTTCATTTAGACTTGGGTTTGTGTATATCGCAATCCATCAAAGAAATTAAATTTATTTGAAGAAAAAAACATCATAAAAACATGGGTTGTTACATATTTAAAGAATAATTTCCTAGATTTAACCTTGATCATGAGGTATAGATCCCAATAAAACGTATATCTAGATCCAACCCTATATTCAAGAGCCTCTATAGTATATCCCCAATAGAACTGGATTAGTAAAATAAGTAGCTACAATATCATTTGGAAAAAAAGTTTATATTCCTTAATGAATCACCTTGGGTACACTAATTCTCTTTATCATAAAGAAGGATGAGTCAATGAATATTTGTATCAAATAATGCTATCTAAATTATATCACTCTAAATAAATATTATCCCTTTAAATTGGTTGAAGATTTATTTAATCAACTTTATGGATATTATATATTCTCCAACGTGCATTTGTGATTTGGAAATATTCACTTGAAGATGAACAGAGAATACATTAAAAAAACATCCATTCATAAAAGATATGAGCACTATAATTTTATATTAATTCCATTTTTATTATAAGAGACCTATATATATTCATATACTTGATGAATAGAGTATTTTCATAATACCTTGATAAATTTATGGTGGCATTTATTGATGATATTCACATATAATAGAAAATAAATAACATGAAGAACATATAATAATTTTTCTATAGACTTTAAGGAATGTTATGTTGTATGATAAGTTCAACAAGTGTAATGTTTATATGAAAAAGGTCACATTCTTGGGGTATATGATCATAAGTAAAATAATTTCAGTAGATACTTAAAAGGAAAATCTAACTTAATAATGTCGTAGACCAATAATCATCCTTGAGATCCATAATATTCTTGGATTATTTGGGTATTATTAACTATTTGTGATAAATTTAACATAACTATTTATCACATAAATAATGTTAACATTGAATGTTTTAAATTATGTATAGGTTGAAGTATATAAAGAGATATTTAAGGAGCTAAATAAGTGGACAATCATGTAAGAACTTGGACCTTCTTTTCATGTATGTTTTCCTTTTTTGGTCATTTTTTAGAAAAAGAGGAAATTTTGAAAAATTTAGAAGTACATGTCATGTACTTTAGGAGTACATGTCATGTACTCAGTTACCACAGGTAGCCGGGTGCTGGACATGTAGCGGCCATGCACACGGCTGTGTGGGGTAACATAGAGGCCACAAAAAGTGGAGTATGGAAACAGCGAGTACATGTCGTGTACTTCAAAAGTACACGCCGTGTACTTTCTTTTTTTCATTAAACTCACTGGGGTAACGTCTAATCACCAGAACGCTCTCTTTCTAGGTCTTGTCCGACCGAGAGCTTTGTACAGCCGCAGATCTTTGACAAACACCAGAGCGAGCATCTGTTCTCCGAATCGAACATCGTCGGTTGCATTGGAATCGCATCAGTGAGTTATATTTTCTCCTAGATCCCCATTTTCTGTTTTCTCATCTCTCATGAAATATTGTGGGTTGAACGTTTTAGACATTTTGGTAGATCTATTGTGTTCTAGGTCGATCCAAGGGTCGATGCCAGAGTATATCGATGTCACAACACTGAGGTAGGCGGTTTGTGCCTTTCCGTTGAAAGTCTTTGAGTATTATGTGCAATTTTGACCAATACCCTTGAACGGGGTATTACATGTTTACCATTGTACCCTATTGATTTCCCTCCATGCTTGTATGCTTTTGTAGAGGATAATTGTGTATGAATAGGGCTGATTGATATTCTTTGGATGTTTTTCCCATGAATGTTCTGTTTATGATCGTTGGTTTGCCTACCATGTTTGGCCGCCTTGCCTTTTTTCCATGTCTAGTGTTGTAGGGTGGAGTGTTTGTATTCTGACATTCTTGTTAAGTTTATAGACTGATTATACAAGTAGTTCTTGAGGTTTACATTGTCTGTTTTTTTCCTTTCTTTGCTCGTTGACCTACACAGGGCTGTGAGAACCTGGTGTAGTAGACTATAAAGGGAATTGATCGAGTGAGCTTCCTCAGAGAGTCTTTGAACCACTTGGGGCTATAAGTGGAATTGACCAAGTAAGCTTCCTCATAGAGTCCTTGACCTTGGGGCTATAAGAGAAATTGACCATGTTAGATTCCTCAGAGAGTCCTCGACTTACCTTAGAATATATGGGGAATTGACCGTGTGAGCTTCCTCAGAGAGTCTTAAATTACTTTTTACTATAAGGGGAATTGACTATGAGTGCTTCCTTAGAGAGTATTTATATATTATTATAACTGAACCAGAGGGGATAGGCTATGTGCACTTCCTATGGGGTTACTGGGCTTGATTAGTTGCTTTTGATTTGTGGAATCGTTTTATGCTGAGTACTTTCTTATTTGATGCTTCTGTGCTTTCACCTGCCATATATTCACTGACTGTTAGGCACAGATCTTTGGGTGGGTTCCTACTGAGATTTAGTCTCACACCCTATTTGGGCCATGTTTTTAGGCCCAAATAGATTATATTGTTGCAGGTATAGACAAGGGAAAGTGCCCTTGTACTTCAGGTACTTGACATACTGAGGAGTTGGAGAGCATGGGACCAAGCTAAGGCTTGCAATGATGAGGATATCTTTATTTGTTTATTTTTGTACTTTGGTTTAGTACTATTTTTATTCCATCATTGTGATTTTTTTGGCTGGTTTTCTAGACACATGTACCATGCATCATTTATATATGTGCTTCAGTTGTTTGTTATTCCAGTCTTTCACTATTACTATTGTTTGTATATTTACTACTTCCGTTATTGTGTATTTGTTTCCCTTACGCTATGTTACTATTCCAATGAGGGAATAGTTTCCTCACTATCACACCCAAGGCCCTCACTGCTAGTCGACAACCTCTGGAATTTGGGGAAATGCTCTTGAGGCCATGTGACCAACCGGGTATGGGGTGCCTCTGGGTGGCTTCCGGAACCGGGATGTTACAAAGTGTTATCAAAGGAATTATTTTCTATTGAATTATTGTTTTGAGCCTTTATCTAGGGATAGAATGAAATAGGTACTTGGAAATAAGTTTTTCCTAGGAGTAGATAACCCGTGTACATGGAAAATCCAATCTACCTCATTTAATGCAATTTTTTCTGGTTTTGCAATATTACGGTTTATTTAATTTTCATCGTTGGTTGATTCACTTGTTTTGTGCTATTACCATTAATGTTATTGAGGTTCTATTTTTGTCACAACCTAATGAGATGAGGGTGTTCCATCTTATGCATCATATAGGCACTTGCTAGAAATCACATGTCATGCTTTCTTATCATGCCATTTAGGGTGCATTAGCGACTGAATGTTCTTATGATATATGTTCTGTATATTATGCATGTTGTTGTGATAGATGCCTTGATAATGATACATGATGTTTGATAGGGTATTGTTTGTGTAAGTTTTTTTTAATGAATTAAAAACTTTGGTTCTTGAGGTTTTTTGGGCCCTCATAGACCAAAATTTGGTGGATCATTGCCTTTTTTTTCTATGCTATAACATGTATAAGATTCCAAAATTTGATTCACGGGGAGTATGGGCCCTTACGGATCATAATTTGGAACTTTCAAAGTTAGTTCCAGTGTTTTTCCGGGTCCGTAGTAGTTTCTGAGGCTTACTATCTGGAAAAACCCAGAATACACGCTGTGTAATGTCAAGTACACGCCATGTGTTTTTCTGTTTGGGAAGAAACTGTTTTTCTTAAGTACATGTCGTGTACTTTATGTACATGCTATGTAGTATCTAATCGTGTCATAGGACATGTGGTAAGAGACACGGGATAAGGAATTTCTTGCGGGAACACGTCCTGTAGTTATGACCCTATTTTTGCCCATGTAACTAACAACACGGAAGGATAAACCATAAGCTATACACGCCATGTTAGGACTGAACATGCCCTGTAGTCTGACCCAGGTACCTGGCCGTGTCACTAACAACACCGGTCGGTGTTATCCTTTCATGTACACATCGTGTCCTCCTTGAACATGCCATGTAGTGTGAGTCATGTGTCAGGTCGTGTCACTAACAACACGGGCTAGGTGAAGCTTGTCTAGTACACACCGTGTCTACCGTGAACATGCCATGTAGTCTTGTCTTAGGAGAACCGTGTGGCTCAACCATGTAGTTAGACTCAGGAAGGGAAGGAGGATTCAAGTACACGCCATGTGTTAAAACAATTTTTCGTGTGTTTGGGGTGTTACACGACTGGTTTAGAGAGGAGCACAATCCCATGTTAATGGATTAAGGGAACACATCGTGTAGTAATTGTACATTTCGGGTAGTCATGTTTTGTGAAAAGTTAGTGCTTTATTTCTCTTGTTCCCTTATTACACTTCTAGTTTTTAGTCCTTGATAATCTTGATCTGAGGTGTGCGCTTGACCTTGCATAGTCATGCCACTGAGACGTTCTATGGTTGTATGCCAGTTTCTAGGCGGTGATTAGACACCGGACAAGGATGATCAGGGACTCATAGCGGATCCTCTAGTTGTGCCAGCCTTGTCACCAGTCGTTGTACCTAACATCGGTGTTGATGCATATTTCAGAGAGGGATTTTCGAAGATGATGCAGACATTTTAGGGAGCGCTGCATCCTGCCCTATCGATGGTAGAGTTGAAATGGGTCTTTTAGCAGCAGCATCCTCCCACTTTCTTAGGGGATGGATGACCCCAGGCTGTAGAGTCATGGATAGAAGCCACACTGATGATTTTCAAGCATCTGGAGATACCTCCTGAGAATAGGGTGAATCTTGCTACCTACATACTTTGAGACTCCTCCAAGAGGTGGTGGGATGTGATCTCACAGGTGGGACGCTTGCAGAATATGGCTTGGGATGAGTTTCGGTGCATCTTCTACGATTAATTATATTCGGAGACCTTGAGGCCTGATTGATCCTGAGAGTTCATGAGTCTGGAGTAGGGTAGTCTTACTATTATGTAGTATTCCTCTTAATTCACAGAGTTTCAGGTTTTCACGCCTATTCCAAGACGTGATAAGTTGTTCCTTGCATGGAAGTTTGAGTATGGTCTGAGGCACGACATCCAATCTTAGGTGAAAATCTTCAGGTGGACTTCAATATCCTCTATTTTCAACCAGGATCTGATTACAGAGCATAACTTGAGGTATTCTGGAGTTGTGAGCCAGGGTGGTTCGGCATCTAGAGTTAGTATTCCTCCTACTGATAGTAGGAAGCACCGCAAGGAGACTTCACAAGGAGGTCAGAGTATGCGGGATGCATCTTCTGGTAGCCATGTGGTGTGCTAATAGTACGGAAAGAGTAAGAATACGAGGCCACATTTCTCGAGAGACCCAATGGAGTGCCTATCTTTCATCAAGATGGGTCACCTTCAGCGCTTCTGTCAGATATTCTCACCAGCAGGTGGTGACAGGGGTTCTTCTATGACTCCGCATTCAGAAGAATCACCACCAGTTTCTCACTAGTCTGGGAACTGGAGTTCTTCCGGCCGTTCAGGCCAAGATGGAGGTTGTATCCATGGTGTTCAGTCACTAGGATTTCAGCGACATTAGGGTGGATCAGCTCAGGGTGGTTAGGCATGGTCACAGGGCCGCAGTGCAGGCCAGACTTTTGTAGTGGAGCAGACCCAACATGAGGAGGATCCCAAACCCTCTACAGTTCGAGGTACGATCTTAGTATCCTCATTTTTAGCTTCTTATCTTTTCGATACAGGGGATTCCCATAGATTTATATCTTTTTATTTTGGGGAGATCCTTGGTCTCTACAACTTTTCCTCTACCAATATATTGACGCTAGACACTCTATTGGGGACTAGACCGGCTAGTGTATGTCGGTGCAGGGAGTTCCCTCTATAGGTTGGTGGGTGTCACTTCTTATGGTACCTCTATTTCATAAATATGACATGCTATGATGTCATTCTTGGGATGGAATGGTTAGTTCCATTCCAGGAAGTCATCTACTGTTATTATTGCAGGGTGAGTTTCACGTCACCAGAAGGTGAATATTTTCTTCATAAGGATGAATGGGATGTCCATGTGAGCAGAGTAGGGTCTCAGCATCATGGTTTGGGAGGAGTTATAGCCCATATTTCTATTCTATATCTGGATGACTAGGGGACTTCAGAGTTGGAATTTCCTCTAATGGTGGATTGTTTCAGAGATGTTTTTCCAGAGGACTTTTCAGGTTTTCCTCCAGAGAGTCAGGTAGACCATTCTATTGAGCTTGTGTCAGGAGCTGCACTGGTCTCCATTCCTACTTATAGGATAGCTAAACATGAGATGTAGGAGTTCAAGAAGAAGTTGGAGGAGTTTCAGAAAAATGGTTTCATCTGACCTAGTACTTCTCTTTGGGTTTCTCTTATCCTATTTGCGAAGATGGCAGACGGTACCCTCAGGATTTGTGTAGATTATTGAAAGCTGAACTAGTTGAAGGTCAAGAAATGATATCCCTTACCTAGGATTGATGATCTCTTTGATCAGCTTTGAGGATCCCTGGTGTTCTTGAATATTTACTTGAGGTCTGATTACCATCATTTGTGCTTTAGACCATCAGGTATACCTCTTACAACCTTCCGGAGTAGGTATGGTCTCTACGAGTATGTGGTTATGTCGTTTGGTCTCACGAACGTGCCTGTAGTTCTCATGGAACTGATGATCTGAGTGTTCCATCCATATTTGGATTCTTATGTGGTGGTTTTCGTGGACGATATCTTGGTTTACTCTCACATGCGACACGACCATGTTACCCATCTTGAGATCATTTTGAGTACACTGAGAGAGCATCAGTTATATGCTAAGCTCTCAAAATTACACTTTTGTATGGATTAGATTCACTTCCTGGGTCATGTTATATCAGAGCCAAGAGTATCAATAGACCCATATAAAGTGAGATCAGTATTTTCCTAGGTGTAGTCGAAGAACGTCTTTGAGGTGTGGAGTATTCTAGGGCCGGATAGATAATACAGACGTTTCATACAGGACTTTTCATTCTTAGCAGCACTGCTGACGGTTTTGACTAAGAAGGGTGTAAAGTACTTATGGTCATATTCTTTTGATTCAGCCATTCAGGAGCTTAAAGGGAGGTTGACTTCAGCACCGTTACTAGTCTTTCCAGAGCCGGGAAAGAGCTATACTATTTACTGTGATGCATCAGGTATCGGGGTGGGATTTGTGCTTATGCATGGAGATAGAGTTGTTGCATATGGGTCTCGGTAGTTGAGGCCACACGAGAGGAATTACCCAACGCACGATATGGAGTTGGCAGTTGTTGTCCATGTCATACACTGTTGGAGACATTATCTTCTGGGAGATAATTTTTTGGTATTCACCGACCACAAAAGTATTAAGTACATTTTAACTCAGTGTGATCTAAATTTGAGATGGTGAAGATGGGTTGAGTACCTACATTCCATTGACATTGAGCATGCTTATATGCTTGGGAAAGGCAACATAGTGGCTGATGCGTTGAGCATAAGGACTCAGATACAGGCAGTTCAGAAGGCCAACAGTGAGTAGAAGCTTATTGCTCTGTTCTCTGAGATGCATTTGGAAGTGCACGATAGTCAAGGGTAGGCGTTTCTTTCTTCTTTAGGTGTTTCCTATACTCCTCTTGATCAAGTGAAAATGAGGCAGCTATCAAATTCAGAAGGCCTAGTCCTACATGAGAGTGTGTCAGGAGAGGACCCTATTCTTGGATGGACAGCATGCAGGGATGAGATCCTGTGTTTCCAGGGGTGCGTATGGGTGCCAGCAGATATACGTGAGAAGCTAATGCAGTATTTTTATTCCTCAGTTTGGGAAGTTCATCCTGGTGTCACCAAGATGTATCATGATCTACACCATCAGTATTGGTGGCCAGGTATGAAGAGGGATGTTTCAGGTTTCATCCTGAGGTGTTCTACCTGTCAGCAGGTGAAGGCGGAGCATCAGCGACCAGTAGGGATTTTAGAGTAGTTACCCATTCCCGAGTGGGAGTGGAATGACGTCACGATAGATTTCATAACAGGGTTTCCAAGGTCACCTTGAGGGAACTATGTAGTTTGGGTTATCATTGAAAGACTCACGAAGGTTTCTCACTTCTTACCGATCAAGGAGACCTTCAGTGTTGATGAGCTGGGATGGTTTTACATCCATGATATTGTACATCTGCATAGAGTTCCACACTCCATTTTTTCAGACAGGGATGTGCATTTTACTTCTCAAGTTTGGAAGGGGATTCAGAAGGCCTTGGGTACACAGGCACTTTTGATTACAGCATACCACCCCCGGATAGATGGCCTATCCGAGCGTATGATTCAGGTGCTTGAGGACATGCTCTGAGCATGCATTCTGGATTTTTGAGGTTCTTGGGAGAAGTATATACTTCTTATAGAGTTTTCCTACAATAATAGTTTTCAAGAATATATTTAGATGGAACCTTATACAGCTTTGTACGATAGGCCATTCTGATCACCCTTATGTTGGCTGGAGGTAGGAGAGGTAGATTTGCGGGGACCTCGTCTTGTCCAAGAGACCACAGGGTAGATATAGTTGATTAGGAATAGTATGGCTATTGCATAGTCTCGACAAAAGTCTTATGCTGATCAGTGGAGACGACCTCTGGAGTTCGAGGATGGGGATCAGGTTTTCCTGCGTGTCACAATGAGGTTGGGACACAGGAGGATTAGGAGACATGGTAAGCTTTCCCCGAGGTACGTCAGACAGTTTGAGGTTGTGGAGAGAGTTGGTCCAGTTGCCTATCGATTGCATTTACCCCAGAGGTACTGGGCTATTCATGACGTTTTTCATGTTTCTCATCTCCTACATTACTTTTCAGACCTATCTCATGTCTTTCAACCTGAGGAGGTTGAGCTCAAAGTGGATGGATCGTTCGAGGAGAATCCTATCCGGATTGTTGATCGTAGTACAAAGGTTTTTGTGGTCGTTCTGTTCCTCTAGTATAGGTCATATGGAAGCATGGGTGAGTTCAGAATGATACTTGGGAGATGAAGGCCAATATATGAGCACAGTGGCCAGAGCTGTTCGAGGGTTCTTCTTTTATGCCACACTAGGTAAATTCTGGGATGAATTTCTTTAAGGGGGAAAGTTTTTAAGAACCTGGACCTTTTTTCAGGTATGTTTTCCTTTTCTGGTCGTTTTTGAGAAAAATAGGAAATTATGGAAATTTTCGAAGTACATGTCATGTACTTTATGATTACACGTTGTGTACTCAGTTATCGCAGGTAGTCAGGTGCTGGCTGTGTAGCGGACATGCACACGGCTGTGTGGGGTGACCTGGAGGCCGCCTAATGCAGAGTATGGAAACGGCGAGTACACACCATGTACTTAAAAAATACATGCCATGTACTTTATTTTTTCATTAAATGCACTGGGGTCACATCTAATTTCCAGAATGCTCTCCTTCTAGGTCTTTTCCCACCAAGAGCTCTATACAGTCGTAGATCTTTGACGAACTCCCGAGCGAGCATCCGTCCTCCGAATTGAACACCGTCAGTTGCATTCAAATTGCATCAGTGAGTTCTTTTTTCTCCTATATCCCCATCTTCTATTTTCTCATATCTCATGAGATATCATGGGTTGAACATTTTATACATTTTTATAGATATACCATGTTCTAGGTTGATCTAAGGGCTGATGCCGAAGTATATTGATCTCACAATGTCGAGGTAGGTGTTTTGTGCCTTTCTGTTGAATGTTTTTGAGTATTATGTGCAATTTTGACCAATACCCTTGAATGGGGTATTGCGTGTTTATTGTTTTACCCTGTTGATTTCCTTTCATGCTTTTATTCTTGTTTAGAGGTTAATTGGGTATGAATAGGGTTGATTTCTATGCTTTGGATGTGTTTCCCATGTAAGTTTTGTTTATGACCGTTGGTCTGCTTAGCCTGTTTGGCCACCATGCATGTTTTCCATGCCTAGTGCTGTATTGTGGATTGTTTGTATTCTAACATGCTTGTTATGTTGTAGACTGATTAGACAAGTAGTTATTGAGGTTTACCTTGTCCATTTTTTCCTTTCTATGCTCTTTGACCTACACAGGGCCATGAGAACCTGGTGTAGTAGACTATAAGCGGAATTGACTGAGTGAGATTTCTTAGAGAGTCTTTGAACACTTTAGATTATAAGGGTAATTGACTGATTGAGCTTCCTCAGAGTGTCTTTGAACCACTTGGTGATATAAGGGGAATTGACCGAGTGAGCTTCCTTAGAGAGTCCTTGACCTTGGGGCTATAAGGGGAATTTATCGTGTAAGATTCCTCAGAGAGTCCTTGACTTACCTTAGACTATAAGATGAATTGACTGTGTGATCTTCCTCATATAGTCTTGAAATACTTTTTAATATAAGGGGAATTGACTGTGAGTGCTTCCTCATAGAGTCTTTATATATTCTTATAACTGAACCAGATGGGATAGGTTGTGTTCACTTCCTAGGGGGTTACTGGGATTGATTAGTTGCTTTTGATTTGTGGAATTGTTTTCTGTTGATTACTTTCTTGTTTAATGATTTTGTACTATCACCTACCATATATTAACTAACTGTTAGGCACAGTTCTTTGGGTGGTTTCCTACTGAGATTTAGTCTCACACCCTATTTGGGCCATGCTTTTGGGCCCAAACAGATTATATTTCTGAAGGTATAGACAAGGGAAAGGGCCCTTCTACTAAAGATACTTGACTTGTTGAGGAGTTAGAGAGCATGGGACCAAGATTTAGGCTTTCGATGATGAGGATTTGTTTATTTGTTTCTTTTGTACTTTGGTTTAGTACTATTTTTATTCCATAATTGTGATTTTTTGGCTTATTTTCTAAATACATGTACCATGCATCATTTATATATGTTCTTTAGTTTTTTGTTATTCCAGTATTCCTCTATTACTACTGTTGGTATATTTAATGATTCCATTATTGTGTATTTGTTTCCCTTCAATTGTGTTACTCTGTCAATGAGGGAATAGTTTTCCCACTATCACACCTAAGGCCCTCACTGCTAGTCAGCAGCCTCTGGCATTTGGGGAAATACGCTTGAGGCCATGTGACCAACTGGGTACGGGGTGCCTCTAGGTGGCTTCCAAAACCGGGACATTACAAATCACTTCACCTGTAATCACACTACCTTCAATTGTAGATGCTTTAATGTTATATAGTGATTCTTAAAATAAAGGATTGGGTTTTATACTCATTAAAAATGATAAATTAATATAATTTACGTCATAAAAATTGAATATTCAAGAACAAAACAACTTGATTCATGACCTGGAGTTAAAATATATGATCTTTGTAATGAATATTTTGTGGAATTACCTCTATGGAGAGACATGTGATATATACACTAATCATGAAATTTTAATGTATATATTAATAGAGAAGGATATTAACATGAATCACTGGTGATTTTTGGAGTTAATTAGTGAATATTATTAGTCAATAAATCATCATTATGGAAAGAAAAATAAGGTATCTATTACTCTTAGTATAAAGGAACCTACTACCTTATCCATTATGAGGATTGAGAGAGACCCTATATTCATGGAAATATAAAGGATATATCAGAAAATAATAAAATTAGGGAAGACATATTACCTTTACCAAATTTTTTCCAAACTATCTATCCAAGATAAAATCAAGTAAGTATAAAGGGATGATTTTTTGGTTCAAAATAAGGTGAGATAAATAAAGGAAAATCCATTAATTAAAGATAAAAGAAGATGGATTCATTTGGTTTGTAACTAGAAATTATGTTCCATAATTACCAGTGATAAATAAGGTGATATTGGATGATTCACTAATCTCATATTTCTCTATACACCCTATAACAAACCATCCTGGTTCGAACGAACCCATCACCTGATCTAATCCACTATTAGTCCTAAAAGATAATTTCTGATCCCCGCAAGCTATTATCTAGTGCATTGGAATAAAGTATATAATTATAATAATTGTTTTACCAAATAAATTATAACAATAATATAGTGGAAATGTAATGATAATATGGCATGGTATTTTTATACATTGGACTCCCATGCATGTGAAATATACAAATAAAAAAATAACTCAAGCATATCATAAACAAGGAAAAAATTCACATGAGTCATAATCAATGAGAGTGATTATTATCATCCAAGAAAATAAACTATAATATACCTCTTGTAGGATCAAAAAATACATCAAAATAAGAATACAAAGGAATAAACTTGGCCAAATTGACTGATATAGAAGCATCTAAAAAATAAATAAACAAGATCCACTACATGAATATATCCATGTGACCCATGGTCTTAAATATTCCCACATGTATTAAAATGGGATAGTGAATAAAAACTAATATAATATCATAACTAGTACACCTATATAAAACATGAAGGTTGTATACACACACAAGTGCGTATGAAGGGTGTGAGAAAAATAGGCCCAGTATAGTTTCACCACGGATTCTATAAAATTCCTTTCACAAAAAATTTCATAAATAATAGTTTGAAAAAAAATATTATAAAGTTGGTTTTCCAAATATAATTCATACCAAAAAAAATTCATACATAAAACTCCTTCTAAAATTCTTGTAAAAACCCCTTTTTTGGAAAAGAAATTCTATCTTGAAAACTAACATCTAAAACACATAAAAACCAATAAATCATTCATTAAAATATCTTTCAAAACCCTTTTTTCAATAGTTAAAACCCACCATTTAAAATGTAAAATGTTATAAAATTTTAATGAAGGACAATATATAAGTTTATGAAAATAATCAAACCATTTCTGCCTCTTTCAAAACCCCACTTTTCAAAGAAATTTGAAAAGTAAAACACATACTAAAAAAAGGAGGTGATAAAAATAAACACCATCTTATCCAAGAAAAATATCAAAAAAATAGCAAAATAAATTAAAATGTAATACTAAACCAAAACAATACAAGGGAACTCACAAAAATTACTCGGTGGGAATACCCAAGGTAATACCGACATATAATGAATAAGTTTCATGGGAAACTCCTTAGATCATTAGGTGAAACAATCCTACAAATACCCAAAAGATTCAATTTTACAGTAAGCTTCTACAGTCTTTTCATATCATGTTTATTATCTCCCAAAGACTGTTCATCTCATCATGATTAGTTCTCATAGTCTAATTGGGTTTAAAAATTAGGTATGTCCTAAAAAAGATATTTAAATTAGCTAACCAAGTTAACATGAAATATTAAAAGGGATGTGAATATTTAATAATCAAAATGATCAAAATATACATTAATATGTCACAAACATATCAACCTAATACACCAAAACCTTTTTATGAAAAAAAAACTCATTTTCTTCATCAATTAGGAATCACAAAATAATAATGATTAATGTTCATTTCATAATTGGGAAAAATTATATACCACCCATGCAATAAATGGGATACCCATAATCAGGGTTCATAATTATCAATGTTTCATTTTATTAAATTCTATTCATGACTTCAATATAATATTAAAATTATAATCCTTGAAACCCTCATTACACACATACTATGGGATATTTTTATCCAAAACTAAATGATCCATTAAGTCTTTCATAGACATACAAGTTTCAAACTATCCTTTTAAATCACTCAATGTTTCATTGATTTTCAAAATAAATGTTTCCTACCTTATGAGTCTTTTGAAAACTAAATACATCCATTTTAATAAAATAAACACTTAAAATGGGTTTTATACCTTTAAAATAAAAAAAATGGTATAAACCCTTCCTTTATCCCCAAAAAAATCATATCAAAATATCCTAATATTAATTTTCACCAACATTTGGAATGTATAACACTTTTTTCAAAAATCAAGATAAGGAACTCATTAAAACACTACATTCTAATTTAATAAGTTGTTTCATATAAACACTTCATGGGAATCACATATAATCTTAATTTCATGGAAACATACTATATAATCCTTGAAATAATTTCATAAAATGTTTACAAAAATAGTCTCTTAGAAACACCAACCTCAATCCCTGGAAATAAATCACCTTTAATGGAGAAAGTATAACCTCAAAGGGGAAAAACCTCAATGATCCTTATACAACCAAATCCAAAGAATAGAACCATAAAACCCAATATTCATCCAACAAGACCATTAGGTTTTTAAGGATAAATATATACCAAGAGAAAATGAAATAAAGAATAATAAAATGAAGAAAAAGAGGAAAAATCCTTCCAAATATTCTCATAATCAAATAAGAACATGTTTGGATTCAATAAGGAAGTAATGTAGGAGATCCCATGGATCTACCTTGATCATATGATGTGAAATGATGGAAGAAGAGTCGAAAAATAAAATTAAAGGGGAAGGGGTAGAATAGTGAAACCAAAAAAATAAAACTAGAAATACTACCTTGAGGGCGGATCCCTATACACCATGGTGAAACACCCTTCTCTAGGTACCCCTATAGTATGTATTTTATTCTCATAGTATTGAGAACCTAATCTATGTAGAACCATTAATCTCAATCCCTATGCACCACAGAATAGTTATTGTCTCCATAAAACAACCTTGCTCTTGATATCCTCACAACATCTCAGCACACCCCAGATAATGTGTGGCCAACCCCTTTTTAAAAATTTTATAAAGGAAAGGAAAATACCTCACTAAAAATAATTACCCTCCATGGAACATCCCATATTCTGCATTATTTCCCTACTCTAAATCAAAATAAAGGCGTAGAAAATGATTTCACTGAAAATTTACCACCCATCAGGTCTCAAGGCCTTTGGATTTGGTTTGGTATATTGTACCTCTAAACAAAAGGACTACAAAACATCATAACTCCAAAAAATTTAAAAATTCATTAAAATAATATGATATTAAATACAATAGTAACAAAAATGTTTTGAAATTTCCATAACCATAACACTTTATTCCCCTATAATTTTAGATCATAAGTATAAGAAGTGGGAAAACTAAAACCACCACACTCTAAATATAAGATATGGGAGGGTTATGGAAAAACAAAAGAACTTATAGTGATGATGTAGCATCAGAAAAAAAAAACTCCCAAAAACTAATGAGACCTATCCCCAATCACTATCAAACATATTCAAGCATGATATATACTACAATCATAGAACACAAGGTATAAATATTACATATCCCTATAATAGGCCTTACACCATTTATAATTCCTCTAGAATAGTGAAGTTAAATAAAATAACCCTATGAAAAGGATATGACATTTACATTCATGTTCCCTCAAAATAACTCAATGTAAAAAAACAATCCACTCTCAACTACAACCGGATATCTGAGAAATAATTTGTAATTACATAAGGAATCACAACCTAAATAATCACCCAGATGAACAAAATCATAGTCAAGTGATCTATAAAAATCCCACACAAATTAAAATGTGAGGATATATCTATCACAAAAACATGTCGTAATAATAAAAAACATGGGTTATAACCATGTGTATTGAATAAAAATTATAATTAAATTGGTATCAAGCTTATAAAACACCCTCTCATGGTTAACATAATAGAGAACCTAACCTGGTAGAACTATGATTCTAAAAAAACCCTATATTCAGTAATATTTCTAACCTGGTTCACTAATTCTAGTTACCTAAACATGCACCCAAATATTTCCATGAGTAACCCTTCCCAATCAAAGGCTCAACACCTAGTTATTATCACATAAAAACCCCAAGAACATTAAAAAATCAAATATGCATCATCATAATAAAAAACATCAACACTTGTCCAAATAAAAATAAGGGATCCACCCAAGGAATTTTCCAATCAATAATAACCTCAAAGGACCAATTTTTTCAAATATAATTGATCATAAATCTCAAACACCAAAAATCACCCAAGTCCTAGATAAATCCAAGACTCCATCTCAAATACTTCTTAAGAAAATATTAGACAATATTCTAAAAACTCTATTAACCAAATAAATTAACAAAAAAATAAGTAACTCAACTCCACCACTTTATCTAGATTCTAGGTAGAGTTAAAAACTGTAAGGGTGGCACTTGAATAACTAGAGGAGTCACCCTAAAGATCATCCTGAGAAAAATAATTTATACTTTCCACAAATACCCTTCTAGGTTAAGTTTTAAATATTATGTGGCATGGGTCCAATACATCCATACCTTACATCTTTAAGAGAAAATCTCATTTAAAACCTATAGACTAAACTCTAAACACTAATTTTCAAAAAAAATCACACTACAAAATTCACTTATTTTAAAACCACTACAACTGAAAATAGTCCAAAGTTAATTTAAAAAATATATATAGGAAACATTAAAAACATTCCACTATATTTATAAAACTATATAAAATCTATTTCACCACTTAATATCCCAATTTACCTACCAAGAATTTTTAAAAACATTTTCCAAAATCTATAATGAAATCAACCACTTTAGAGAGTATCACATGGAAGAAAAATCCATTTCAAATTAAAATAAAAAAACTAATTTCAAAACCTGATGAATTAATGAAATTACATTTCCAAATAAACCACTAAAGATGGTTTCAAAATAAAAATATTTCATGATGTTATTCTTTTATAAAACATTTCATGAAATTCACTTCTATTTCAAATCATTTCTTTAAAAATATAATTTTCATTAAAAATATTTTCCAAGTTCAATTTTAAAATCGATCACATTTCAAAAAATATCCCAAGAGATCCAAAATTATTTAACAATTAACCATCAATTTTTTTTAAAACTAGTTTATTTTATGAAATTTTTTTCTCATGCAAAACTAGATTTCATAAGAAAAAAGTGAAACAACATCAACTCATCAGAAAATAATATTTGAACCATATCTTACAAGTGGAAACCATTTTAGGGTGCATAAAAATCAAAATAGTTATAAAAAATTCTATGCGAGATTAAAATCAATTAATGAATTAGATTCATGGTTTGGTTGGCCATGTGTCAATCATGTGTAATCCTCTGAGATGTCTCCAGAACCATGTTCATGGGCTACATAAAATTTTCCAACCCTTGTAATCTAACCATGAAACTCTATATCCTTCCTAATTTTATCACAAAACTCAAAATAAACTCCTAAATAATCTAATGTTACTCAATGGTGATCTAATAATTGTTAAAATAATCACAAATAGAATCGAAATTCAAAACTCATAGTCAGAATACCCCTAGAAACTAAAATCTCATTATGAAATGTGGTGATCAGTTATCAAATCAAGACCTACTTCCTAAGTCACAAAAACACTTGTCTCTTTTGTATCGTGTAATATAAAAAAAATAAGATGGTCTCATAATACTATTTAATACTGAATGAGTCTAGGATGACCCAACCAGTCACCCGAGATGATCTACCACAAAGTTCTAATGGAATTTTCTATCTCCACGGGATGAAACAAGTTTCTTATTAGTCAAAGATACATTCTAGTGAATGTTTTCTGAAAATAAATTATGATAAAAATTAAAATATAATTAATAAGAATCTATGGAGATTCATATATACATTAGACTCTTATACATGTGAAATAAATAAATAAAAATAAATAAACATGCCAAATGTGGTATAAATAAGGTAAAAATCCACATGATATATAATCAATGGATGTGATTATTCTAATCCATGAATATACACAATAATAAAAAACCAATGGGATCATAGATCATATAATAAGTAGAATATAAAGGAATGAACCTAAAAAATTGGCTGACGCAAAAACATCTGAAAACAAAATAAATAACATGATCTGTCGTTTAAATATATATACATAGCCTATAGTCACTATACATACCCAGAAGTATTTCAATGAACTATATAACAATAATAAATATGATATAAAAACCAGGAAACATGTATAAAACATGAAGGCTTTATATACACACACATGTTTGTTTATAAAAGGTGTGAGATAAATAGGCCTAGCAGGGTTTCACCAAAGTTTTTATGAAATTTATTTCAAAAAAATTCATAAATACTGGATTGAAAGTAATTAATAAAATATTTTTTCCAAATATAAGGCATATTGAAAAAAAAATATCATACTTAAAACTCTTTATAAACCTAAATGTAAAACCCCTTTGGGAAATCAAAATACATTCCATCTTGAAAAATAATACTTCAAAACCATACAAACTGAACAAAATTTCATTAAAATAAATTTCAAAACCCCTTTTTCAAAGGGGTGTGATTCCTAATTTAAAATAAAAACATTTTAAAAAATTCAAGAAAGGTGAACTTAAAATTTTATGGAAACAACCAAACCATATTACCTTTTTTAAAACCTCTTTAAAAAATACTATTTTTAATTTAAGTTAAAAATTAAACCATATACATAATAAAAGAGGTAATTAACAATGAGAATTGTCATGTCCTAGATTTATAGTACAAACAAACACAATAATGTAAAAGGTCCCACAAAACCAAACCAATATAAGGAGAGAGCACAAAATGTAGGCAATGAGAATATCTAATGTAATACCAACATTAAAGGAATAAGTTTTGGGATAACTCCATTAATATGAATTTGAAATTTTCCTAGACATACCCAAAAGAATAAATGTTTTAGTAAGATTCCATAGTCTTACCATATCATGTCGATCAAATCCCATAGTCTAATATAGTTATATTTATTATCTCCCGTTTTGTAATCATATGTCCTAACCTGGTCCCTGATTTATCTAACAGAGATCCCTGACATGTAAAAATGGTGGTGAGTATTCCAAAAGAAAAATGATCAACAAAGATATGAATTATAAACTAATATATAAACCCCATATCACCTCCAACATCCTCATATGAAACGACCCCTTTTCCTTATCAATTAGTCATAACAAAATGATAGTAATCAATGTACATCCCACAAATAGTCAAGTATATACTAGACATAAAAAAGGGGGGGAACACAATAATGATACATAATCATCAATGTCTCATTTTATAAAATTACAAATGAGACTATAAGATAAGCATCAAATGAAAAGCCTTAAAACACCCATGAAATACAAACCATGGGTTATTTTTAATCAAAAACTAAATATACCTTGATGTTAAACATAGAAATCCAGGTTTTAACCCATCCTTTTAAATCACACAAGTTTTCATCTCTTTGAAAGATAACCCCCCCTCCGACCATATGAGTCACCTCAAAACTCAGTACATCCTTTTTAATAAAACGAAACCTTAAACACTTAATGAAACCTTTTAAAATAAAAACCAAGCTAAAAACAGTTTTTATCACCAAAACCTTTTCAAAAGAGACACATATACATTTTCATAAACACTTTACATGCATGACCCTTTTTGTTCAAAAATAAATTTAAGCAACTCATTAAAACAATTTGTGATAAGTCAAGAAATGATTTGAAACATTTTATAAATTATTTATGGACATTACATATAAGATTAATTTCATGGAAAGATAATTTTTAACCCTCCAATAATTTTTTGAATTGTTAAATAAATGGGATTCATAAAAACATCTACCACAATCATTGGAAACAAGTCACCTTTAGTGGATTAAGCATATCCTCATAGGGAAGTGGCTAAAAATTACCCTAGATAAAAAAACCTCAAATTAAAACCAACATAAACCTTTCTTATATCAACATGGGTATTACGTTTCAAGGGATAATAAGAAATTAATAGGAAATGTAAAAAAAGAAGCAAAGAAGTAGGAAAAATTGGAACTTACCATCCAAATTCACTCAAAACCAAAAAAAAGTTTGGATACAAGGATAAGGGAAGGGATAATATACATTGGATCTACCATGATTGTTCATACCTAAAATGAGAAAATAGTGGGCCAAAAATTGTATTAAATGGGTAGGGGTGGAATAGATTAAACCATAAAATTTAAAACTATAAAAACTACCACCACCGTGAACCCCTATGAAACACGGTGTAATACCCTTCTCGAGGTACCCCTAAAATGTTTCTTTTAGGATTAAGGTGTAGAGGAACTAGTCAAGTGAGAACCATATAACCCAATACCTAGGATTCTATGGCACAACAACTTTCTCCATAGCATAGCCTCACCAATGACCTTCCCACCACAGCATAGAGCACCCCATCTACGATGTGGTTATCCCCCATTTTTTAAATTTAAAAAGGATAAGAGATAAGAACACCTTGAAAAATATATATCCTCAATTATATGGCATCGTCTAAACCGAAATCTAAAAAAAATAAAGGTATGTAAAATTTCTTCACAAGGAAATAACCACCATTCACACTACAAGGCCTCTGGATTATGTATCCTCTACTACATATATAAATTGCTAGACTCTAAATCATTATAACTCTTAAAAATTCAGAAATACACCAAAATAATGTTATACTAAATATCAAAGTGACATGGGGGTATCAAACACCCAAGAAGTAGATACATGTATCGGGTTTTTCTAAATAAATTCTAATGGGACAACATGGAGAAGGGTATTATTGAGTGAACCTTAAAGTGATTGGTACATTATAAAATAAATTAATGGTATTATAAATTAAATGGGATGATCAAACCATGACCCATGCCAAGGTATAAATAAGATAAAATCACCATGCACTCTTTCATGAGTCTTTTAAATGCATTTAATGGAAATAATTTTATATGGTTTGTAGTGGATCTACTCACTAATATTTAACACTTCATCATTATTCACTAATTGTTTTTATTGATTAAACTTTTCAATATATAGGTGAAGGAATTTATGAGGCTATATGTAAAATCACTTTTAATCATTTCTGATCAAGATCCAAGGTTCACTTATATGTTTTCTAGGAGTCTTAAATATTCCTTAAACATAGTGCTAAACTTTCTATATCTTATCACCCCCCTAAGAATATGTATAATTTTAATAGAATATCTAGATACTTGAGGATAAGCTATGAGATATCAAAATGGTTTTCAAAGGAAGTTGGGATCAATATCTTTCACCGATTGAGTTATTATACAATGACTATTTCCACACAAGTATTTAGATGGACCCATATGAAGATCTATTTGGGAATAAATTTATAAATTCAATATTATGGTATGAAGTTGGTGAAAAAAATATATTGGGGCTCATAAACTTATTTAAGAGAATAAAAATCAGTTTCAATATATTCAGTAAAACATTAATGTGGAATAATGTCGAAAGAATGTTAAAAAATTCTGAAGAGAATTGGATTTTGATATTGGAGACAAAATATTCCTTAAAATATCACCATAGAATATATTCATGAGGTTTATAAAGAAGGTATTGTTTTCCCCGTGGTATATTTCCCCTTTTTAGGTCCTTAATTGTGTTGGAGCAGTGACATATTGATTGGCACTTACATAAAACTTATTTTAAGTGCATAATGTGTTCCATGTATCTCTCATTTGGAAGTACATACCAGATCTCTCACATGTACAGAATCTATAATTAGTAAAACTAGAGAATGAATTATCTTATGAGGAGTATCCTATGAATATAATGGAATATAGAGATAAATTTCTACATAAAAAACAACTCATCCTGATAAAGTAATTTAGCGAAACCAAAAGTATGAATAAGTAGCATGCAGACTAGGGGATTAAATAAAATATAAGTACCACCATGTATTCTTGATTTAGGAAATGAGTTTTAATATCCACGTAAAAAAATTATAAAGGTGGGAATAATGTAATGACCCATACGTTTATATATTATATTTTCATTTTTAATAAATATGTGTATCATAATTATATATAAGGTATAGTATAAAACACATGCACCACATAATAAAAATAATACTCCTTTATTTCATTTATATATAACATTATATATGTAAAATAAATATACCTAATAAAATTAAAAATATGTGTGAAAATTCATCGTGTCATGGTCGGTTGTAAATATCACAGTTATAAACAATACAGAAATAGAGAATAAAACATTAGTAATTTGATTATAATTTTTTTAATGATATAAAAAACATTGAGAGAAAACTAAATAAATAATGAATTAATAAAATTATAGGAATTTATAAGAATTATAAAGACAATGTGACTATTGGAATAGTAATATAATAGTTTGACTAGTAACTTGGATGTTAAAATAATAATCTAATCATTGGAATAATAACTTGGCCATTATAATAGTTAAATGATTAGTAAATAATATTTACTATGAATAAATTAAGTAAATATGAAAATTATAAATTTATAAAATAAATATTCAATTTAGGAAAATCAATGATATTATAACTATATATTTTTAATAAACTATATTTTAACATATTTTAAAAAAATACAAAATTGAATATTATTTTTTATATATTAAAATTACCTAAGTTTAAAATTTATTTTGATAAAATTAATTTAATTATTTTAATCATCATTTCAAAATTATCCATGATTTATTTTTTTGGTAATTTTCTGAAAACTTTCAATTTTTAGGTTTATAATAAAAATACAAATTTTCAAATATTTCTTATTATCAACATAATAATGACGTAATTATGAAATAATAAATTCTAAAATGTTTTTATTGACCAAAAAAAGGCTTAATTAGATAAATTATTAATTTTAAAAATTAAAATTTAATCCGAAACATAAAAAATAATTTTCTAAGCCTAAGAAGATAACTTATTCCATTACAAAATCATTTATTCTTGTTATCTTTTGTATAAAAAACTAAATTCAGTGGTAGAAGGGTTTAAAAGTCATTAAAATGTGTATTTTCAATTAAATATTATTCACAGTCTCAAATAATACCACTATTACAAGTATTTTCCTTGAAATAATATTTTGTTCATTTTTTAACCTAAAATACCCATGTCCCTAAAATATAAATACCCTCGCTCTACACCATGGAAAATTGATTCCTAAACACTTATTTTTTTTTTATTCTAAATTTCATTATATTATTACACTTATTATCCTTAGAGATGTTTTGGTTCCACCCAACCAAAATCCTTCATGGAATTAAGGTTCTTAGTATAAGAGCGACTTCAAAAATAGGGTAGCATTCCTTACATTTTCATTTCATTTTTCTCTTTTCATTCTTTTATTTTTCTATCCATATTGTTAAAAATATTTATGAAATTAATTAATTATTATATTAACATGATATTAATTTAATTATAATATTATAAACTTATTATAACATAATTATAATGTATATATAACATCTCTCCCTTTTTATAATATATTGTTAATTGTCGCCTAACCTGCCTATAAGGACGTCATCAATTCTTAATTTATCAGAACCTTTAAAAATGTTGAGTGTGTAATAAATATATATATATTATTTTATTATTATTATAATATATATTCCTTATAAACTATTTATAATCTATATTTATTATCTCTCCCCCAATTTTGGGTAAAGTCTCATTAATTGTCAGTTTACCCACCTACGCAAACATTTCCAATTCATTACTTGACACCACCTTAATGGATGGTTAGGTTAACTTATGTATAATGAATAAATATATATAATTTTATGTATTTTTATGATTCTTGTAGTAATTTTATTAATGTATAAATAAAATTTAATAAAACCATAATACTAAAATGAAAATAGAATAATCGAAGAAAACATATCATTAAACCATTTTATCTTCATCAAAATATTAATAACTAAATTATAGTGAGTATTTTTGATCAATAATAACATAAATTGATTTAATAATATTCTTTATCAATTCAATAATAATAAAAAATTCATTATATATGAGGTAAAAATGTAACGCCCCGACCCCAGAATCCCGGAGTCGGTGCACTATTTTAATACGTTGGCATGATTACAAGGAATCAAGTCCCAAAGGACCGGTCAGTTTAGTAGTCTTGAAAAATATATTACATACATGAATGTTACATTACACATTAAAACATAAAACACAACATAAATAATATGTTGATAACGCCATTATCCCCTAGCTTAACCTTTCATATCAAACATAATACACTTCTTGGAATCTTGGGAAAACAAAACATAAGAAAGGGGTGAGCTCAGATTCTCATTAAGGGGAAATAATTTAGCGGTATCTATAAACTTTTAAGGAAAGATGTGTAATAAAAAAATATCATTTTAAACATAAACATGAACATGATATGGAGAAAATAAATCAAGAATTACCATATAAACATGCACTTGGATATTCTACTAGTCGAATAATCACATTTAATAATTAATTTTATAATGAGGGAATGCCTAATGTTGGACATCATTACCACGTAGTCAAGCCCTCATGCCAAGACTAAAAATAAATTTTTTGTCAGGGCCTTGTGCCAATACACTATTTTGTCTCATGAGACCTACTGATGCATCGGGATGCTATAGTGGGCCCCACCTGTCACTTACTAAGTCCACTACATTCCTCATATGAAAATATTGAAACATAACATAAACATTCATATTAAAACTAGCATACAAAATATTAATACATTAACCATAAACCATGAATGGTATAAAAATATCACATCCAAATTCAAAAAAATCATAACACATTCAATACAATATGGAATATTGTATTATATTGAATCAACCACAATCAATAATAATATCCAATAAAGGATGTTGACATAGTTGAAAATAATCAATAAAACTCTTTTAAAGAAATATCCCTTTTTTTTAATCTGTTAAAATTAACACATTTATAAAGTAATTAATTTAAATGATATTTTTGAATCAAAGTTTCCTATACCACTTTGTAACTTTTTAAAGGAATTAACATTTTATAACATTCATGTCCATATAAATAAATCCTGAAAACCATTTTGAAAACATGGACATTAATGAGAATCATTTAGAAGAATAAATAATTAAAAAATTTAAAATGATTTTTAGTTAAATACTAACTTAAAATAATAATTTTGAAATTTCTTTTATGAAACATGGAAATGGATAATAAATATGTCCCAGAAAACAATCTCAGATAATAATGATATTGAGGAATTAACCCTTACCTTAAACTTTTCTTTGGTCGAGGGTACGTTTAACCTTCTGTATAATGACCATTGTATGTTATTAAATTATACCATAACCATATTCATATTTATTATATCATACATGATTAATTTATGACTTTATACTACCCATTTAATAATTATTTCCATGTTAAATTAACATTTCGGGTAATAATCGCTTTCTTTATAGTACGAATTTTAACTTGTTATTAATGATCGCATAATTTAGATAATGATTTAAATACTTACATAATATAGTACATGATTTATATATAATATATATTTATAATATAAATATTCCTAATAGATAGATATATGAAATGGAAAACACCGTTTATGGAGACGGTGGGCCATATGTACGCATCAACGATGTTTTCGTTTTCATATCGTATTGAACGGAAGTGAATAAGATATATGTAAGTACATACATATATATATATATATCCAGTATCATTATTATGTCATATGTTACATAGTTATTAATAATATATATTTTTATAATCATCGTTGAATGGTGAACCTGAAAATGAATCTCATCGCGTCGTGGAGACGGTAAGACGTACAAACACACGAGCGACGATATAATTTCTTTAATGATTAAAAGGTGTGGAATTTGATGGTATATTAATTTTACATATAAATTATTATGTTATTTTAATTATTTATATACATATTACTCATCATTATATACATCCAAAATAGCATAGTGTTAAATGACAAATTACACCACGGCGTGGAGACGATAAGTGGTATATACGCACACACTGTGACATTATCATTCATAAGATGGATAGAATAATTAGTATGGTTGTACCATATTTATAATAACATAAAATTATTTATAAGGTAATGGATTTTTTATTTTTTTATGGAAAAAACAAATAAAGAGAAAGTGGAAGAAAAAATAACTTTGAAAGATATGATAAAATAATTACCTCTTCTTTGGGTATTTCCTTTTGATTTGAACAAAAGGGCTCCTTAGGCTGGCTTTCTGATCAATGTAATGCCTATAGGATAAATTGAGGTAAGTTGGAAGGATATTTGGGCTAGTTTTGGCCGAATAAAATGGCTTTGTAGGTTTGATTTTAATAGAAGGGGAAGTACTCTTTTATAAGAGAGGTGAGAGTCACTTTGGGAAAAGTTTGAAATATTATTTTATTATAAAATCACTTTCTGTTTCTAATGGCTCATAATTGATTTATTTAGATTCTAAGGTGGTTTTGGGTCTCAATCCTCTAAACCAATAGGTTTTATACAAGTTTAGGTCACTATATTAACCCTATCTTTTAGATTTAACTCTTTGTTAAATAGTTTAACTTTTACCATATCCTATTGTATTATTATAATAAATGGTTAATAAACATACTATAAAAATCCAATAAAATCACAAGTGGTTAATTAATGACATATTTAGCATTATTTAAGTCCTTAGGCTGAACCTTAGATTTTTAGGAATATTATATCATTTAATAATATAGTATGTTTTTTAAAAACTAATTTATGTCAGTTTTGACACTATTTAATATTTGGTTTTTGTGAAAGTCATAACAGCATGATTACTTCAAAAAAAATTCTTTGAATCAACCCTAACATTTCATATTAATATAGAAAATATTTTTATGGCATAAAAGTCTCAAATTAAGATTATTTGGATATTTATGACATCAATTATTTTAACATTTCATTAAAAAAGTAATTACTTCATCATCATTGTGTCATAAATAAATTTAATTATTTAATGTCTAAAAATTATAAATAAAATACCATTAGGTAGGAAATATTTTTAGATTTCTAATGAATATTTATAGTAGAATTTATCTTCTGTATAACCCTATAGTAAAAATGTTTTAGTTAAGAAAATTTTAATTTATCACTTTTAACTCTTATTTAAATTAAATAATAATACATGTCCTAATCTAATCCAAGTGGACCAAAAGAGTCATATTTTATTCCAAATTTGTTTTTTGATCTAAATACACTTATCATATAGAATTAAGAAATGTGTTAGGGTAATTATAATATCATTTTTACCTTTAATAACCCTATTAACTTTTAACGGTGGTAAATAAAAGTCAAAGTTACTATTCAACAAAAATTATTTTCATCTTATTGAACCAAATTTTACTTACTGATGTCAACCATGTCTCTTGGATTTTATAAATTAAATTCACATAATTGGTAAAATTATGTTTTATGCCAATTTGCAAATGTGCCTAAAAGGTGGGTAAAAGACGTTAAAAATTTCAATAAACTTTTATACGTATAATTTTATTATAAAATGAATTCAATGAATTAAATTGAATTTATATAGGTATTATATATATACTTTTACTTAAAATTTATTTAAATAAAATAAATAATTATTTAAATAAAAAGTCGTCTTTAAACAATAACGTAGTGTTTTCACTATTCATCAAAAATTGAATGTTTTCAGAAACATACTAAAAAATAACCCTAAGATAATTTTGATATTAAAAATTAAAAATGAATTCTATTTTACAAAATTAAAAACATAGAAGTTGCATTAATTCATTTCAAATTAATTCTCATTGTCAAAACCAAGAATCAAGTTTTTAAAAAGTAAAAAACTATTAAAAGATTGACATGTGTTTATGTCAAATTTAAATGTGAAATTACTTATAATGACCTAAATTGTATTAAATGATAAGAATATAATCTAATTATACTTCTAAACCATTCAAATTCATAATTTAACACTATAAATTATTTAGATTAAAAATGTTGCTTTCAGTTAAAATTTAGTATTTTTTCTTATTCATCAAAATATGAAAGTTATCAGAAAAGTACCAAAAATTTATCCATACTAAATTTTTATGTACCAATTCTAAAGAAAAATTTAATTTAATTTAATTTAATATATAAAAGTGTCAAATATTGGTTTTAAAAATGGTTTTCCATTAAAAGGCGGTAAAATTGCATTTTTTGAAAAATACTTCTTTTGTATGAAAAAAAATGAATTTGTTCTTATATTATGTCTAAGAAACACATAATATGGATTCTAAAATTATATGGAGTATATAAAATTCAAAATTCAGTTAATACTATTCATAACCGTTTTTTGAACGGCTAGTTTGGTAAGTCATGGTGTGCTCGAACTCGGTGTTGCATGTAGTGCTAGTTGTTGAATTACTTTGAAGATATAATGTACTATGAAATATTGGGGTGTTAAATTCTCCCCTACATTAATAAATTGAATCCTCTCAATTTGAAATTGTTCTTTGAAAATAAAAGGTTTAAAATAGAAAAATACCTTTTTGGAAAACCCACATCGGAAATTAGGTTAATTAATGTTTTTCTTAAAAAGAGGGAAAGGGAAATGAAAATGTCACCACCAAATTATGATCTTGATTTAGAGAACATTGGTGTCAATTAGAGACAAATAATTGAAGTGAAAATGAAAATATTTATAGGGATTGATTGAGGTCATCAATCACAAACAAGTGTAAAACTGAGGGCCTCAAAGCCATCAATCTATGATGATTTAAAATATCATTGGTTCAACAAAACATAAGGTATTAGGATAACTCATTTTTGGTTTTAAAATACCTTACCTAGAGTTTAAGAATTAATTTATTCATAGAATAAGAGAAAAACAATACTTGACAAGTAGAGTTTCACCCTTCAACTAATTCCTACCACAAACTCATCTTTCACTCCAAAAGATAATAGAATTCAAAAATATTATATGTATCCTAATCATATTGGGTTCCAAAAATAATAAATTTAAAATTCAATTTTCAGACTATTTAAAAAAAATACATTATACAAACTAGTACATCACGTAGGCCAGTGGTAGTTGATGCACCCTTGTCACCCTTCGGTCGCGGGATCAAGTCTTGCAGCCTTGCTAAACGCGATGGGTTATCTCCTGACCTCTAGGTTGTTCTTTTTATAACAATACCAAAATAATATTAAGAAATTATTTAACCTTAACCATAGTATCCAATTTCAATCTTAATCCATTCCAACCATTATAATTATCCAAAATACTTTTGTCTAAACTCACATTCCAAAATTTATAAGGCAAACACAATGAAGATCTTTTTTTCCGAGTAATAACATTTAAATACATTCATCATGTATTCTTTTAAAACACGGTAAAACTATGAATTACTATAAAACCTTATTGATTACATTATTGATCCATTATTCCTTATAGAATACTAGATATACTTCTTATATCCAAAAATGTTTTAAACTCCAAAAATAATGGAAGAAACAAACAATTAATTAGTTTCAAAGTAGTCAATAATATCAAATATAATTTATCCAAATAAATCATATCTTATTCCAAAATCACTACCCCAGTATCAGAACTATATTAAGGTTTTTCTTTCCTTCAACCATGTATTTTCCAAATGTATAACATGTTATTGATTCAATTTTCTTATAACAACATAATCTCAAATCCTCAATGTAATAGTACTACAGTACAATCCTTAGTTATTTCCACAATTCATATAACCAGTACATCATTGATACAACACTCAAATGAAATAATTCTTTAATAGCAACATAAAAACACTAGTCATTCATCTTTATCTGTGGTAGTATCATAACATTATTATTATCCAATAGCATCATTTGGGGCATACTCTGATGATTTGGACATTGATTCGCATAGTGCCCCAACTCCTTGTAGATGAACCATTGTACATTTGAAACATTTTTCTTACCCTTGCAATCACATACAGGTGTCCTTTTTCTCCACACTTATAAAAAACTCTCATTCCCTTCAAGAATTTACCAAGGTGATTCTTTCCACAATTATCACATATGGGAAAATACTTATTTCCCCTCTTCCCTTTATCCATATTTCTCTCTACTATAATTTTCTTCTCTTTCTTACCTTCAAAGAAATAGGACTCGGATAATTCTTAACTTATCTTATTGACACATGATACTATTTCTTCATATGATGAGAGTATGTGGTATATTATTTCCCTTCTAAATTTTGGCTTACTACCATGAAGGATATGATCCTTATTACTCTTTGGATCATGAGTATTGCTGGAGTTCTCATTCCTTGTATAGGGTTCCATTTCTAAACAATGGCATTCACTATGCTAGTTTATGAATCGCAATGAATAATTCCAAACTTGTAAAATACCTAACTTAAATTGAAAAGATTATGCATATAATCATAAAAAATGTTTTCCTTGAGTAATTATTTACTCATAAATCCTTCATAATGGCTTGTAATTAAAATGTGAATTATCCTAAGCATATCCCCCAGGAGTGTCGTAACCAAGAGTGCAGCAAGGCCTGTTGTCGTGTACCAGGATACCATGAGTCAAGATCGAAACTCCTTGTTGTATTTTTCACTCCTAGGTACATCTGTACCAAAGACACCTCTACCTTCTCATATCTAGATAGGGGGATATTTCTTTAAAAAAACACAAAATCTCTACATTACCAAAATTCTATGAAGTTTTTATATACTAATCCTCAAAACTCATCTTAAGGTAATGTTCTCTAATCAGAGTTTTTCTAAATCTAGTGTCCAAGGTTTTTAATAAACTTCCTCTAATGGCAAGTGTAATGCCCCAACCCCAGAATCCTGAAGATGGTGAATTATTTTAATACATTGGCATGATTACAAGATACCATGTCTTGAAGGATCGATCAGTTTAGTAGTCTTGGAAAATATATTACTTACATGAACGTTACATTACACATTCAAAAATAAAACAAAAAAAAATTAATCTGTTGATAACTCCATTATTCCTCTTGCTTAACCCTGCATACCAAACAAAATACACTTATTGGAATCCTGGGAAAATAAAACATACGAAAGGGGTGAGCACAGATGCTCAGTAAGGGTAAATAATTTAGCAGAAGCAATAAACTTTTAAGGAAAGATGTGTAATAAAAACAACAGCCTTTTAAATACAAACATGAACATAATATGGAGAAAATAAATCAAATATTACCATATAAACACGCACAAGGATATTCTATTAGTTGAATAATCACATTTAATAATTAATTTCATAATGAGGGAAAGCCTAATGTCGGATATGATTACCACATAGTCAAGGAATCATACCAAAACTACAAATAAATTTTTTATCAGGGCCTTGTTCCAAGACACTAGTTCGTCTCATGAGACCTACCAATGCATCGAGGGGATATAGCAGGCCCCACCCGTCACTTACTATGTCCATTACAATCCTCGTATGAAAATGTTGAAACATAACATAAACATTCGTATTAAAACTAGAATAAGAAATGTTAATACTTTAATCATATACCATTAATGGTATAAAAATAGCACATCCATAGTCAAAAATTACAGAAATCATTCAACACAATATGGAATATTGTATTATAGTAAATTAACCTAAATCAATAATAATATCCAATAAAGGATGTTGACATAGTTACAAATAATCAATAAAACACATTGAGAGAAATATACAATTTTGTTAAATCTTTTAAAAGTCATACATTTATAAAGGAAGTAATTTAAAAGATATTCTTGAATCAAACTGTCGCATACCACTTTGAAACTTTTAAAAGTAATTAACATTTTAAAACATTCATGTCCATATATATAAATCCTTAAAACCATTTTGAAAACATGGAAATTAATGAGAATGATTTAGAAGAATAAATATTTAAAACATTTAAACTGATGTTTTGGTTAAACATTACCTTAAAATAATAATTTTTAAAAGTCTTTTATGAAACATGCACATGTATAATTAATATGTCTCAAAAAACAATATCAGATAACAATGAGATTGAGAAATTAACCCTTACCTTGTACTTTCTTTTGGTCGAGGGTAAGTTTAACCTTCTGTATAATTAAAATAATATGTTATTAAATTATACCAGAACAATATTTATATTTATTATATTATACATGAATCATTTATGACTTTATACTACCCATTTAATAATAATTTCCATGTTAAATTAACATTTCGGGTAATAATCGCTTTCTTTATTGTACGTCTTTCAACTTGTTATTCTTGATCGTATCATTTAGATCATGATTTAAATACTTCCAGAATATAAAACATGATTTATATATAATATATATTTATAATATAAATATGTATAATATATAGATATATGAAATGGAAAAAACCATTTATGGATATGGTAGGACGTACGTATGCATAAATGTTGTTTCTATTTTCATATCGTATTGAACGGAAGTAAGTGAATAAGATATATGTAAGTACATACATGTATATATATATAAATTATAATTATTATTTCATATATTACATACTTATTAATAATATATATTTTAATAATCATCATTGAATGGTGAACCTATAAATGAATCTCATCGCGTCGTGGAGACGGTAAGTCGTACATACACACGAGTGACGATATCATTTCCTTAATGATTAAAAGGTGTGGAATCGGATGATAAATTAATTTTACATAGAAATTAGCATGTTATTTTTATTATTTATATATATATTACTCATCATTATATCCATCCAAATAACATAGTGTTGAATAACAAATTACACCATGGCGTAGAGACGGTAAGTCGTACGTACGCACACATGGTGACATTATCATTCATAGGATGGATAGAATAATGAGTATGGTTATACCATATTTATAATAATATCATAGTATTTAATAGGTACTGGAGTTATTATTTTGGTATGTAAATAAAAAATAAAGAGAAAGTGGAAGAAGAAAAGAACTTTGAAAGACGTGATAAAATAATTACCTCTTCTTTGGGTGTTTCCTATTGATTTGAACAAAAGGGCCCCTTAGGTTTTCATTATTCTCAAGGTAAGGCCTCTAAGTTGAAGTGAGGAAAGTTGTGAGGAGATTTGGCTAGGGTTTGGCCAAGACAAATGGCTTTGTAGGTGTGATTTTAAGAGAAGGGGAAGTACTCTTTTATAAGAGAGGTGAGGGTCACTTTAAGAAAAGTTTGAAATATTATTTAATTATAAAATTATTTTTGGTTTTTAATGTCTCCATATTGATTTATTTATAATCCAAGGTGGTTATGGATCTAAATCCTCTCAACAAATAGGTTTTAGACATGTTTAGGTCACCATATTAACCCTATCTTTTAGATTTAACTCTTAGTTAAATAGTTTAACTTTTACCATGTCCTCTTGTATTATTATAAAAAATGGTTAGTAAACTTACTATAAAAATACAAGAGAACCCCATGTAGTTAATTAATGAAATATTTATAATTACATAAGTCCTTTGGTTTAACTGTATATTTTCATTAATATTATATCATTTAATAATATGGCATTTTTTTAAATACTCGTTTATGTCAATTTTGAAACTATTTCGTATTTGGTTTTTTTGAAAGTCATAACAGCAAGATTACTTCAAAAAAATAATTTAATCAACCCTAACATATCATATTAATTTTGAAAAAACATTTATGGCATCAAAGTCTATGATTACATTTATTTGGATATTTATAACATCAATTATTTTAACCTTTCATTAAAAAGGTTATTACCGCATCATCATTGTGTCATAAATATATTTAATTATTTAATGTCTAAAAATTATAAATAAAATTACATTATGTAGGAAATATTTTTATATTTATAATTAATCTTTATAGTTTAATTTATATTATGTATCACCCCATATTAAAAATGTTTTAGTTGTGAAAATTTCAATTTAACACTTTTAACTCTTCTTTAAATAAAATAATAATAAATGTCCTAATCTAAGCCAAGTGGACCAAAATGATCATATTTTATTCCTAAGGTTATTTTTGGTTGAAATACACTTATCCAATATAATTAGGACATGTGTTAGGTAATTATAATATCATTTTTACCTTTAATAACCCTATTTACTTTTAACCGTGGTAAATAAAAGTCAAAAGCTACTATTCACAAAAATTATTTTCATCTTATTGAACAAAATTTTACATAATTATTTCAACCATATTTCTCAAATTTTCTTAAATTTAATTCACATAAGCGGTAAAATTACGTTTTATTCAAATTGGTAAATGTGTCTAGAAGGTGGGTAAAAGACGTTAAAAAGTTCAATAAAATTTTATACATATAATTTTATTATAAAATGAATCCAATGAATTAAATTTAACTTATATAGGTATTATATATCTATTTTGATAAAAATAAATTTAAATAAAATAAATAATTATTAAAATAAAATGTTGGTTTTAAACAATAACATAGTGTTTTTCACTATTCGTCAAAAATTGAATGTTTTCAGAAAAATACCAAAAATTTACCCAAAGATAATTTTTATATTTAGAATTAAAAAATTAATTCTATTTTATCAAATTAAAAAAATATAATTTTCAATAATTTATTTAAAATTAATTCCCATTGTCAAAACCAAGAATTGGGTTTTTAAAAAGTAAATATTATCAAAAGATTGACATGTGTTTATGTCAAATTTAAATGTTAAATTACTTATAATGACTTACATTGTATTGAATGATAAAAATATAATCTAATTATACTTAAAAACCATAATAATTCATAATTTAACACTATAAATTATTTCAATTAAAAAAGTTGTTTTCAATTAAAATGTAGTATTTTTCACTATTTATCAAAATATAAAAGTTTTCAGAAAATTACCAAAAATTTATCCAAACTAAATTTTTATGTACCGCTTCTAAAGAATAATTTAATTTAATTAAATTTAATATATAAAAGTGTCAAATATTGGTTTAAGAAATTGTTTTCCATTAAAAGGCGGTAAAATTTCATTTTTGAAAAATACTTCTTTTATCGGAAAAAAATGAATGTGTTCTTATATTATGTCTATGAAACACATAATATGGATTCTAAAATTATATTGTGTATATAAAATTCAAAATACAGTTAATACTATTCATAATTTCTTTTTGAACGGCTAGTTTGGTAAGTCGTGGTGCGCTCGAACTCAGTGTTGTGTGTAGTGCAAGTTATTGAATTACTTTAAAGATATAACGTACTATGAAATATTGGGGTGTTACAAAAAAAATTAAGAAACTAAAATGAGACATAAAGAAAAGGGATTCTCAACCATTCCTTTTTCTTATTAATTTATCCTCTCTTTATCCATTCTTTCCTTGTGATTATTATAAAATATATTATAATTTTATTTTATGCTTATTTCTATTTTATTATTATTAGTACATTAATATATTTACTTCATTGAGATACATTATTATCCATTTTATGATTATTGATAATGAATTTATTTTTGAAATATTTTATTTATTCTGGTTATTTTTATTCTTCTCTTCACTATGGAATAATATATTTTATATATTAATAATAACCTTGAATATCCAAAATTATGTATTCCATTATTTTTTGAACATATATGTTTTTTATTTAATATATTATTTAGTGAATCACTATAGAACACATTCTTTACTCATGGGTTCATTTCATATTTATGATTGATATACATTTTTCTTTTATATATAGCATGCATGATTATGAGTATATTATGATTTGATGAGTGGGATAAAAATTATATATCCCCATAATTAATTGGTTAATTTTTAATATCTAATGAGATAATTATGTATTTTTATGAATCATTATTCTTTCTAAATATATTTTATTTGTGAAAATTATGCTAACTTTGTTCACATTCTATGCATGGGCATGATACAGTTAGCTTTGTCCACAATGTTGTTTTTTTCATTATTATACATATGGAAAAGTACGAGAATATTTTATATGATTACTATAATTACAACCATATATTTAATATATGTTGAAGATTATTATTATCCCACATGTACTCATATTGATTCATGCCTCTTTCTCCTCTCTATTATTCCTCCCTTTAGTGTGATTTTTGCTCAGCCATTATTTGATGTATGTCCTTAAGTGATGACATCTAATAAGAATATTATAAAATAATTTATGGTAACAAAGAATATGGGTTTAAATAATGATATCATTTTCATATGTATTTATATACTATGAACCTATTTTCTCCAAGACACTAAACCTCTCAATTTTTGGATTTATAATATTTTGCGTGTTTGTTTTAAAAAAAATGTAATAATATTGTAATTAAGGTATAGTTCACTATATAAAAGAGATATATATATATCCATTTATTTTTATCTTATATCAATAAAATAACCCTTTTAAAACAATTTCTATATTTTCACACAACTGTTCATAACACATTTCAGGAGAGGGGATAAGTGTAATTTATGAGGTAGTTAGGGATAGAATAATGTAGTAGTTCTATAGTTTCATCCAAAAAAAATAAGTCTTCATAGTTTTGAATATGAAATATCCCTGAAGAAATATATATTTCTTAGAGGGAAATTACAAAAGTAATTAAATTCACTTCAACATGTGAGATAATGCATTGTATAAATTGTGATTTTTAAATTTTTGAGTTAAGGTTGGAGAGGGTTGAAAGGTAGATTATCCTTTATATGTTCATACTTGAATTAGTATTTGAGGGCCATATATAGAGTATAATTATCTTTCCCATAAGTTAGTTTTAGTCTTTTAGATAAATGATGAAGGTTTAGTTTCTTTCTAGATTTGTTCACTATCATGTATAAAAGAAGGTAGTATAACGGGTATATGTGTCATCGCCATAGAGAAAGGTTAGTTAATTTAGTCAGAATAATTAAAATGAAATGATCTACGTCTTGACATGTGTTCCTGGATGATTAAGAGTGGTTTGTATGGTGGGATAATTTGTCATTATCATAATCCAAGGTTGTTTCTTTTATATATTAAAGGGTGAAAAATAATAATGAAATTGAAATCAAGAAGTGGGTTTAGGGAAAAGTGTTAAATTTATATGAATGATTCATATACACTGGGTTACACTTATTTACTCTTAGTAGGATACTATTAAATATTCATATGATTAACAATGAGTTGATATATTTTTTTCCAATATTCGTGGGCCTAATGATCATATATTGAATTTTTGTAGGGAAAATTATGAGTTCTACAAGCTTTATTCTCCTTTTTTAATGTATAAATATTGACTAAGTCATTAATATATTAGTCTAAGTGAACAATTACTCAAATAATTCTTCAGATTATCTTTTTAGGATTTCAATTTAATAGGTTCTATCTCTTTTTTATATAATTTTTGTGTTTAAATTTTGGTCAAATGGTGAGTTTTACTGTAATGGATGTAAAGTTCATAAAAAAGGGGTTGCAAGTATTATTTCATATACTTTAGCCTAAAAAATGATGACTCCTATTTTATGTTTATAGAGATTCAGAAAATTAGTGACTCTTAGTTTAAGGTTTTAGATATTAGACAAAAAGATAACTCCATATTTAATTTCATTGAGCTCAAAACAAAATATAATATTATTAATGCTCTTATAATGTGAATTATTTCTCAATGGGGGATTTTTTATCCTAAAAATATAGGTTTTTAACCTAACATAAATTAATAGTAAATTCAATATAGATGAAAATAGCCTTGAATTTTGAATATGGAATGATAGGGAAATATATATGTAGTTTAAGGTTATAGATCTCATACCAAAATGTTATCTCTTATTTTAAGGCCACAGTGCTCAAAAATGTCAAATAATTTATACTTTTGTGACTTGGATCATAATTTCAATTGCAAGGTTATCCACATGATGTGACAAGCGTGTAATGTTGGTTTGAATGACTAGGGGAGAAATGGTGTTGAAATAAAACCCCAGTATAAAGTAGATAATAATAAGAAAATATCAACCTAGATTGAATGCTAATTTTATTTTATAGCATGAATAATACATGAAGGAATAAAATTACATCACTATATTGCTAGAAAGTTATACTAAGGATGACCTTTAATCAAATTCAAAATAAAACCCAATCTAATATAAGAATATATTTCACATCATCTTTATAAGAACCAATTTGAAATAGTTTATTTTAAATAAACCAATGTGAAATACTATATTTAATATGAAAGATTCTATTTGATTAATTTTTTAGGTAAAAAAAACATAAAATAGTCAGTTCCATAATTTTTTATTTTATTTTAAAATAATCATCAAAAAACTAATTTTTTTAAAATATTTATTTAAAAACAAGTAATTCAGAAACCCATGGAAGAAAAAACAATATCTAAAACCATTCTAGTAGAAACAATAGACATAAAAATGAACAAAAACCAGTAATATTACCGATTTTTATATAAAAAATTATTAAAACTATGACAGCATTACAATTTTGAATTTAAAATTCCAAATCTTTAATCAATCACATAAAAATGAACTAAAAATAATTAGAGATATGAAATAATCGTCCTATGTAAAGAATATTCAACACATTTGGACTATATGAATTAGTATCATCAAAAAGCGATGAAATATAGAGAAAGTGTTTAAAATTTAATCTCAATATAATGATACAACAAATAAATAGAATTTTAATGGTAAATTATAACATTATCAAATGTTATAGTTGTCTGAGTTGTAATTATTTTATACATAAATCTGAGAACATAATACCAACATTTTAAACCTCTTTGTTGATGATGATAAAATAGTTTTAAAATAAGTTAAAATTTTAAAATTTTATTTTATATAGTAACTAGATAAAAAAAATTATAAAATAAGTCACCTTTTGATAAAAATATTTTATTTTTCTTACCTTTATTCTAGATAATTTGTGGTTGTTCTTCCATGACTTATTTAAAATTTAGTAAAAATTAAAAAATAAAAATATAGAGTAAAATATAACCATTAAAATAATAAAGATAATGGATTCAACAGTTCCTTAAAATTTTCTTGCAAGTCACCATATATGGAGCATAACCAGTAAAAATTGTTTTATTATGGATAGAAAATACAAAATATATAATGTTGACTAGTAAATAGAAAAGTGCAATTTATGTGGTCAGATTATTAACAGTTGACTAAATTATAACATTATAATGAAATATGTTTTCATACCTCGTAAGATAAGTTATCGTAAAACCCTTAATTACTTTATTTTAAAATCTTCCCAAAATATATTTGATTATTTCATTATCATAAAAATTATTCACTACTAGAGAAATAAATTATGGGTCAATTTATCAATACACTAATGTCATGTCATTTTAAATTCATAGCGTACGAAGATGCCTAATCAAAAAGCAAGAAAAGGATTTCAATTATATAAAGTTGTCAAAATTGAAAGAAATTTGATAATTCGCTTACAATAAATAACATGGATTCCTAACATATCAGTAAGTACAAGTTCTTTGATATCTTTCTTCATACATATTAACACAAAATCATGTCCATAAATTTTATAACTCTTGATAATCTCATATGTATCTTCCCACATAAATGCATATGCTGATAATTTAAAAAGTCAAGAAGATATATGAGAATTTATATTTGAAGGTTCAGCAACAAGTTTTTATTTTCATGAAATCATATTTTTACCTTTCAGTTATTCTTGAAAAAACATATATATAGGTATATATATTAACAAAAAATTAAAAAATATTAAATAAAAGATATAATCTATGCATGTCCTAGTGGTCATATTTTGTACAAGTATATGTGTCTAATGTAAGAAATTCCCAAAACTCTTTCCAATTGCATCCACCTTATTAGTAAGGTAAAAAACTCTAACTAATACATATATAATATCTTGTATGTCACCCTTATCATATTTGACTACATCTGTTGATTATGTAAGGTATCCCCGATATAATATTTGGGAGCCACTGCATATAAATCATAATATATAGTCCACTGTTGAGGATGTGGAGGTGTGGGATATGCATACTAAAACTATATATATGTGTGTTATAAGAAATAGTTACACTGGATATTTAATATTGTATTCTATTGTCTCACCCAACTCCCAAACATATTATTTTAAATAATCTATTTCTATCATGTATAATTCTTCCCTCAAATAAGTAATAGTATAACCAAACACTTTTCTAATAGATACATTATCCAAGTATCCTCATACATGACTTAGGTGTTATTCATTTCCTAACAAAGTAACTAAAATGTCCTTTCTAACTTTCGATATGAAGGTCATTTATGTTATGTTCCCACAAAGGGAATCCTATATGGAATATATGAAAGTTTTTTACTGTTTTAAAATTTAAATAATTTAGAAATAATAAAATTTTATTCATACAATCTTATTAGTTATATACTTTTACCATTAATAAAGATATTTCCCATTTTCATCATTCGAGGCCTTTTCTATTTTTCATGGTGAGCTGGGGGATGGGGAGAAATCATTGTAGATCCTTATATCTCTCCTCTTAATTTTTATAACTTATTTGAAATCATTTGTTCTTGAAATAATGTATACACTACTTGAGATAAATTATAAGGGTATGAGTTCTTCACTTAGATCTCGTGATAAGATCTCCCCGGTTCATATTATTAAATAAAAAATAAATCATAAATAATATTTTTTGTAATTATAAAAAAAAATATGGTTATTATTACACATACCAAAAATCATTCTTGTTGTCAACTTTAAACAATATTCTTCCATGTATCTTTATTTAAAAAATCAGAATGTTTAAATGTATTTTTATTTTTTCTTTCCTAAAAAACAAAATATGAAGTCAATGTTGGTTTAATATCCCTTAATTTATTTATAAAAAAAATATAATAATCACCTTCTTCTTTTGTTTGAATTAAATAATATGTCATCTAAAAGTGAGAGGTAAAAAAGAGAATATCTAAATTACTAATTACATGTCACGAAAAATAAAACAATAATAAATGATTTTATCATTATAGTCTCCCATAGATGATCTAGTTTTATCTGTTCAACACTCCTCCTATTATAAGTTAAAGTTATTATTACTTCTTAGTCTTTAATAGGAACAAAACACCTAAATTTGTTTCAAATTTTTACCAGAAATAATATTACCATCAAATTCAATATGTTTCCTTTAGTCCTTGATATGAGCAAGTGAAAATTTTAGTAAATGTGTGTTATCATGTTTACAACTCTAGGATACATTTCCTACCCTATAAAGAAGAAGGATCTTATATAGAAGAATTAAGATTCTCCTTATTATAAGAATGTGGAATATTTTAACCAAAATATCACAATGAATTAGTAGTTACATCAGGCTTGTGTTTTTCAAATAAAATTAAGAGAATATTGGTATATGATGATATTGATCTAATGATTAACATTTAAAATTTAATAGTAATTTTAGAATGATATAAAAAAAGATAAACTAAAAATATTTTTTATTATATTTGTAATAAAAGTTTAAATAAATTATAATATAAATTTAGACAACATATATGAATCTTGAAATAAAATACACAAAATAAAACTAAACATATTTAATATTAAAAATAATATAAATATAAAAAAAATTAATAGACTTTTTTAATGAATTTTTTAGTATTAATAAACAATTCTTCATATTTTTTTAAATAGTTATCTTAAATATCAGTAGTGATAAAAATATATATTTAATATTTTTCATATTTTGAAAGTTAAATGTGAAATAAATATTTTTTACATGTTCTATTAGAAGGTTACTAAATGATTATTTTCTCATTTTTCTTCTTGATGATAGTTCTTAATGGCATAAACCATTTATACACCATATTCATCAATATTCTTTAATAACATTGTCATAGATTTATAGATATCATATATATAATCATCATCATCAACCTTCTCATAAAAAATAGTAATAGTTTTCCTTATAAATTGGTAGTCCATTGATCATTTAATGGATCAATAATATAGAAAATTTATTTTTTATGTTTTTTCATGATAAAAGTTTTATCTTTTAATCCTAATATATTGATATATACTAGTGTTATTATAAATTCATGATGTTTAACACTAGTATTACTAACAACCCATTTAGATTTGAACATAATATTTTGAAATTTTATATAATCAATTACCCATACATCTTTAATAACTCTATAATATGAAATTATTTTATAGATAAAATTTTTTCTTTTAAAAAATACTTTGTATTATCAATGACCAATACACGATTATCTTAAAATTCACATCATCTATCTCAGCCATGGGTATAAAATTTATAGCTACTAGTATCATGGTTGGTCCTTTTCATCACATTTAAACATTGGCCACCTACTAACCATATCAATTTTTTTGACATAGCTAAATCACTATTCATTGTCTTCTTAAACTATGGTAAAAAAAATTATACCCATTAAGTGCCAACATATCTTTCTTGTTTTGATAACATTATTTTAATGAATTAATATGTGATGATATATATTATTGATCCACATATATGGTGTTCAATATGTATAAATACACCTATATTAGTTTCTCACATATCAGTAGCCTTATTTTTAATACATAGATTCCTTGTACCACCATATCAACTCTATTATAGTAAGATGTATCCAAAATGACATGCTCTACTTCAAATAGGTAGTCTATATAAAACTTTTACACCCCCTTAGAAGTATAATTCTCACAAATATATTCTTTGGGTCAATTTTTATTCTTAACATACCCATTAAATATCTACTCATTTCATTCAAAAGGATATATCATATATAAGTATATGAGTCCATGTAGCTTTATTTCTTACACCCAATGAACCATTAAATGTTCCATGATATGAAAAAAATATAGTGGATGGTATATTTTTAGTTGATAAATATTATTAACTACTTCATTATATAAATATTTTAATGAATTTGGATTCATCACTTTGCTACAAGTGGAATTAAAAAAATTAACACAACTTGATTATAGTCATTCTGGAGTGGATGGGTAGAATTGCGTATAATTTCATCAGTAGAATTTTCTATATTATAGCATAAAAATTATGATATTTTATGCCTATTAACATAAAAAAATTAATAGAATGCAATTATTTACATTTTAAGAATAACCTTATACCATGTTTCCATTGGAAAAAAACTATATTTACCTTCTAATTGATGTATGAAAAGTTAGAGAAAATTATATTGGTTTTCCTTTAGGAGTTAGATCTTACTCCAATTGTATTCCCATTTATATTAATTCTAATATTTCATTAAAACTATCCTTATTCTTGTTTTTAATATCTAAAAATACCCTAATGAAACTATCATAGATATTCTACTCAATATACATCACATCAATGTTATGTTTAGAATCATGATATCGCTAATATAGAAGCTAAAAATAGAGTGAGATATATTATTTTTATTACTATATCTTTATGTATTTCAAAATGTGGAATCCATGTTTCTAACCCTATTGAAATTTTGATTGGATAAAAATTCATTTGAATAAAAATCAAATCCTTATGATTCATTTAATGTATTTGAATTCTTTGTTAAGAGTGATCCATAAATAGAAACCATTTATGACCCATGTACAATATCTCTCTCCCGTGTTGTAGTTTATAACATGAAGTACCTTATTTTCAAATTATACAATCTTTACACCCCTTAAAACTATATCTAGGAAAATTCCTTTTTGTTTGGATGTCATTTATAGTGAATACAGTCATTTCATATAATTGAAATTATTTAGTTTTATAAAAATCAAACACTTTTATGACTTCCTCTCATAAGTTCTTTAAATAATTAATTAATGGTAAAAAACATATATCAATACAAAATCTAAGATGTTTTATTCTATAAATCATTAAAATTAGGATGATATATTTTCATTTCATAAAATTTATGAGGAAAATTTATAAATTAGCATCAAATAGGCCATGAATTTTGATTTTCACTATAAATATGATATATATTCATTTAATCTATACACTATCCAACTTTGAAATTACAAACATCATTTTCAACTATAGAGAATCATTGATCAATTTTTTTCCATTGTGGGAATCATCTTGATGAAATAATTTTCCATCATAAATTCAATCATTTATATGTTATGTTAACCTTTTTTCATCATTTAAATTTGTAAATAAATGTTTCAAATAAGGAATTATATGATGATACTAAATTATAATAGTTGGTGTCTTAGTACATATTATAATTGGTAAATCCACATGTAATCATTTTTCTAACTAATACTATGATTCATTATATTTATAACACTCTGATAGAACTTTGTATTTCTTTCTATAAAACACGTAGACATTAGTGCTCTCCCACCCCCTATTGTGGACTAGGTGGGTTATAATGTGGGGGTGGATCTTGGTTATTTCCCACTGATTTGAGACACTGGCAAGTTTTCTCTTGTAATCCTCACTTTAGAGGTTTCATCACCTCTCAAAGACTCCATGGATATGATTCCCTATATTTCTGATGCATCGTTCTCCTAGTCTCAAAGGAATGGATCTCTCCATTACCCCATAGCCAGGTTTTCTCCTCAAGTGGAATTTATGATGTTTTTATAGTGATTTCTTTACTTATTAAACTAGTGAGGATTTTTATAGATCCCCCCTCCTCAAAATGATAGGAAAAGGTACCTTATATCCCTTTTTATGTAAAATTTGAGGCCTCATTTTATTTTTTGGTTTCTTTATTTAACTCCTTAAGTGACCTATATTAAAATAATTTGTCCCCAACCCCCCATCATTCTACTCTAAAAGATCAAATAAAGGTAATTTGGTAACCTTTGGATAAAGTGGTATGTTCTCCAAAAAAATATATAACCAAATTTGAAGGTTATCTCTTTTCCTTAGATGTACGAGTCCCTAAATACCTTAATGGGATCTCAAATTAGTAACTATTTCATTTATCCTCATATATAATTCTAGATATATTGTTTCCCTGGATAAATGGGAATTTATTATTTCTAAAACATCACTTTATAAGCTATATTTTTTAATTTGAAACCAAATATTTTTACCTCTTACATTAAATACTATTCTTATAATATTTTTATGTACATTTTTACTTGATAGTTCAAATAAAAATTGTATGTGGTTATTTTGGAATGACTCTTCAACAATAGAACTCATTAATTCTTCCTCTCAAAATTTTTATATTTAATGTTAAGCTTTAAGTACATTCTTTCTAATTCTCATTTTTCAATGTTAGATGTGATTTTAAGAGTATAAAGATGCTTAGGGAAACACTTTCATCCATTAACCTAGATCTGCTAGCTTGGTTTATCAAAGGATACATTAACACCATCCTTGAATAATAAAAAAAAAGGATGGAAGCATTTATTCTAAAAAATCTATAATGTACTTAAATGAGTTTTTGTCTTCTGATAGTCTCCTCGATCTTGGATTCCAAGGGGACCCTTTCACTTGGTGTAATAATAAGAGATGGAGGGAAACAATTTAGAGCTATCTGGATGGATATTTACCTAACATGAATGATATTTACACTTTTACTAATGCTTCTATGAATCATATGGATAAATCATTATTTGATCATTCTCATTTATTGATCAGGATGGGGGTTAAGGTGACATATCCCACTAGTTTTTCTTCTTTAAATTGTGCCTCAAATTTTATGACTTCATCAGGTTGGTTAAGAATTCAAGTGTGTAGTATGTTCTTCAAAGTAAACTCAAATGGATTAAAGATGAGAATAAATCCTAGTCTATTAATAGGGATCAATAATAATATAGTTTGATAGAGTATGAGAATGAGATAGTGAATCTTGATAATATCTTCCAAGATCACTAAGATTACGATACTTTTTTACCACTTTTCCGAATAGAGGTAACTTTTTGATAAACTTCTTGAGGATTAAATAGTAGGTAGTGAAATATTCAGGATATGTTGGATTAAGTAATGTTATTTTAACATGGATTACTTTTATTCAAGTATAAAGAATAAATAATTCGTTTCCAATCTTAAACTCTAATTAGATGAGGGATCCTATACTTTAAAAATAAATATTATTGGCCCCAAATAAATGGATAAATTTTTTAATCTACTCTCTTTCTCAATCAATGAACATATTAGGAGTGGTTTCCAATTTAATGCAGGGGATGACACATTTCCATTGTAAAATAACAATCTCATTAATTTTCAAACCAATATCACCCTTATTGTGAATCCCCTATAATAAAAATTTTATGATGTTTTCAAGTCTTTTAACCTAAACAGTGAACCGAGAATAGATGTATTTCATAGGCCCTTATATGTTTCCTCTTGGAGCATCATAAATAATGATCTTATTATGTCCATTAAAGAATTATTTTTAGGTGATTCACTACTGAGAGCCACATGTTCTAATAATTTTATTCTCATTCCAAGGTTGCAACACCCAGATTCTTTTAATCAATTTAGAATAATTAGTATATGTAACTTCTCTTTGAAAATTTTGACTATGATTATAAATTATAGAATCTATTATCTAATTTCCTATTTAGTAGTGAAATAATGAAATGCCTTCATAAAAGGTAGGATTATTAATTGTTTTATTTATCAATCTCAAGAAAAGATTAAATAAATTAACAATAATATGGGAGGATCTAACATCATGATGAATATTGATATAGGAAAATCTTATGGTTGAATGTAGTGAAGTTTTTTTATTAAAACCATGAATCGTTGTGGCTTATCAAAATGGTTTTGTGAAATTTTCTTTTGATGTTTCTCCTTTAATTGGTTATTTTTTTTGTAGGTAAAGGCATGGTTTTTTCAAATCAACTATAGTTCTTAGTTAAGGATATCAGATCTCTCCCTCTCTCTTTTTATTTTCCCAATATATGATTAATAAAAAGATCCTTGTGGCTTTAGACTCAAGCCTCATTTATCCTTTTAAGGGAAATCTAGAATCTTCATTTTTTTAAATTTTTTATACTAATGATATGCTCTGATTCTTAAATTTTATTCATAATTTGATCCAAGGTTTCAAATATCTATTTTACGCCTATTTTAATTGGTGTGGATAATGGGTTAGTTTGAGTAAGATCTTTTTTTAAAATGTTGTCTAACTAGGAGATCTATTCATATTAGGGATTTTCTAGGATTCACAAGAGCCAATTTTCTTATAGTATATATTGTCATGCCTTTGTCTACTAAAATAATATAGATCAACAAATTTGAATCTTTGGTTAATAAGATCATAGGATATATAACCAACTGGAAAAGCATGTTCCTCTCTTTTAGTGGTTGTATAACTATCATTAATAGTGTGATCTCTTTAATTCCATTCCATATTTTGGAAGTTATTAAAGTTATCAAGGTTTATCTTAATGAAATTGAATCCAATATTAAATCTTTACTTTGGGTTCATCTTATATATGGAAATATCCACTGGGATAATCAAAAGCATCTTCCTAATCCTATTATGGAATGGGTGATCATTCAACATTACTTACCAAAGGCCATGCAGGACATGCGTACTAATTTTTCCTCGGACATCAATGTAGGTGGTTCTATTTTAGTTAATTTCATCAAGGATAAGTATGTAAGATCAAAAGATGGATTATATTGTGTTCCTCCTACTTCCACCACTTATGGAATGGTATTAAAAGGCCCCTTTTATATCTCTAAGAGAATTCTAGGAGGATTATAGGTTAGGGGTTCTTCTATAAATAAAATTGGTTGGGGGTAAGTTCTCTTCTACCCCAAATGTCTTATTCCCAATATGAGATTTTAGGATGCGATTAAACTTACCACTTTCATTATGGATATTCTCATTAGTAAACAATGCAGCTTCTTTAGCAACATGCATTTGGTAGATTAACTTGATATGTTTTTTTCAATATTACTAACTTTGGTTAGTTTAGTTCAAAAGGTTATTAGAATTTTTTTCATATTCAGTAAATTGATAATACTTGGGGTGATTATATAAGGAATGATTTCAGTACTCCCATATATAGTTTTTTATATGGAATTATTTAAGTCTTTCTCTTCCCGTGTAAAATTTTATATTGTGGAAATGCTTCTAAATGGAATCATGGTATTCCTATTACAACCATCTCTAGATATAATTGATGAGAACTTACTCTTGTAAGGTGTTTATGATTCCTTCATGTGGAATATATTAGTATATAACATGAACATAGAGTTATATTAGGGATATTTTGTTATTTTGTTAGTGTCTTGGCTTTACTATATTGAGCCTTTGTCCATAAGAGACAAGGTGTGGATTGTATCATCTGTGGATAGATATTGGGTGATCTAGAAAATACATAACCATTTTCGACATAACAATGTGTACCACCCCATGAAGTTATTTATAATTAGGACTATTACTTTTATTTATAAAATATAATAACTATTGGGATATTCCAATATCAAGGATTTGCATTTGGTTTCATCAATCTCCTTGGTTCAAAGAAACTATAACAATGTTAGTTGGTGGATTTGATGGATGACTCCCTCTCCAAGTCTAAATCTTAATATTTATGTTCCTTATTATGATGGAATTTTGAGATGTGGGTACATTTTAAATAGTGGATATGGTTTGTTTATATTATAAATTAATAATTTCTATGGATATGGAACTCCCCTTCAGATCAAAACCAAGCTCTAGATTAAAGTCTCTCCATGGGAATTGTTGAAGATCCTTCTATCACTAATGTATAAGTGGATTTTTTTTATACTATTTAATTATATAAATGATAATATATAGTCTTATTAGTCTATTTCCTACCATGTTAGAGAATGTAAAAGGATTTGAAACTCCAATACTATGATCCAACACACCTATCATTAAAGAAATAAAGCAGCAAATATTTTGGCTTACAACGGTGATAAGAACATCCCCCTATTTATTTTTCTTCCATAGGGTCCTTTATAACAAATTATAAAGATATTATTAGTGGGGAATACATCAATATCCACCACTTTAGACATCCCTAGGCATCCTTATAGTTTTTTTTCTTTTATATCTATAAAATTTTAATTTTTAATCATATATAATATTTTCAACATTATAATTTGAATCTGGTTAACCATTTTTTTCTTGAAGTACATCATTAAAAAGCTCTATAAATTCTATAAAACTCATGTTAACACATCCATTACTCACTATCAAGTTAACCCATCTCAATACTATTAATAAAATTATAAATTTGGTTCAACCTAGATATAGTGGTTTTTCAATATCACCAAATTGGCACCCAAACATCTGCATTTTCTAAATTTATTACACTTAAATAACATGAATAATTTCTTCTATTTAATAATAATTATCATTTTGAAAATATTTTTCATCATTATCTATTTAATTATGCACCATTTCAATATACTAGATCCAAAGATATCACTCGGACTAAAACCATAGAAAATTACATGATCTTTAATTTCTCTAGATCCTAGATTTATTATAATTGAACACATCCTTGTGAATAGTAAATAAGTTTGTTATCTAGAACAATTTTTCTTGAAAATTCAAAAAAATCCTCAACCCCTTCGTCATATATGTCACTTTTTTCATGCAGCAATCTAACATCAATTCATTCTCACTAGTAGAGACTGTTACATAAATAATATAAGTTATTGTATGTTATAATTATAAAATTAAATTTAAATATATTTTGAAAAAAAATGAGAGAAAATATTTCATTTTAAAAAAAATAACAATACTGATAATAATAAAAATATTAATATTGGTTATAAAATAATTGATATAAATGAATATATATATATACATAGTGTAAAAAATAACTTATCTTTTTTAAAAAATCTCATAATAATAGTAATAATTTATTATTAATATGTATTTAATAAATCATAAATATTCCAATAGAATTTTTTATAATATATATATATATACATATAAGTTTTACAACTACTAAAATGGTGGATTTTCAAATTATATACAAATATTATTTATAAAATCATATCTTAAAATAGGTATTAAATATAGTTTATATCTTTTGTACTCAAATATAAAAAAAATTATATTCATTATTTATCACTTTTAATTTATATTAAAATAATAATAATAATAAAACATTTATTGAACGAGTTAAAAATTAAAAAACATATTAACAGATAACTAATAATTGAAATTTAAAATAATTGACTATTTCATAAATCAAATTTTAGAAAATAAAAGTTCTATATTTGTTTTAGATTTAATAATGTTAACAAAAAATATGTTATTAATAAATTTATTTTCTATTAGAACTATTTATTTGGGAAAAATTAATATTAAAAGAGTATTAAACATTAAATAATTTCAAAATATTTCAAAATTTATTTATTAAATTTAATTTCTAAGATTATATGTTAGTTTATCATATACATATTTGACCAAATATTTATTATGATAATTTATATATCTCTTAAAAAATAACATTATTGATTTTATTTGATAGTGTAACATGGGAAAATAATGACTTTGATGAATAATTATAGATAATAATTATTTTGACATATTATAATCCATCTCTCCTTGATAATATATGTTAAAAAATACATGTGTGAATTTTGGGTTTTTTCATTGATAATAAAATATAAAAAAATATTAAATGAGATTTATTTTACTAAAAAAATAATATAAAGTATTGTGATGTTTATAAGATGTTTGATTTATTTTGGTTAGAGAAGGAAAAATCATTTAAGTATGGTAATCTAAGAAAAAAATATAATCTAATATATATAAAATATATATGTTGGAAAAAATTATTATAGAAATCCAATGAAAACCCATTTCAGAATATGAAAAATAATATTATGAATTATTGTGGAATCTTCTTATATTATATGAAAAAAATACTAGAAGAGGATAGAATGAGTGAAATCACCAAAAAAACAATGAAAAATACTATAGTAATTAAAAAAATAGAGATATAATCTAATATATATATATATATATATATATTATCTGTATAAAGATGAAATAGATAAAAAAATGTTATGTCAACAACAACTTATAGAAAGTAGAAGAAAAGAGCATAAGTGGGATCACCAGAAACACTTCTGTGGAGGAGAAAGAATAACAGATATTTGCATGGATATCTAGGGGAATATTTTGAAGTGTGATGGGTCATGTGTATGGTTTGAAAATCACATGGTGAAACCTCAATTCGATAAGATAAAAAAGGTTTAATAGATCTTTGATGACAATTTTAATTTTTTATAAGGTTTTCTACATCAATTATATAAATAACCAATGTTAAATATTTTAAAAAATCAGTTATAATATAACCAAAATTAAAATTAAAATGAATCCAAATTCAACAAAAGTTATTTTATAACCAATGTTTTAAATTTTTTCAACATTAATTATAGTATAACTGATTTTAAAAACATGAAAATTTAAATAATTTATGCTCTAGTGTTGTTATTAGAGATACTATTCTACTATATAAGTAAATTCACTTTGTTGGGTGTTTAAGGGCCATATTTTGGGTGAATCTATCATCATCAAGCCAAAGGGGGTTATTTTAGATCGGATGTACTCATTACCAATATACATGGATGATTTATAGTGAATCATATTTCAACACAAAAAGTGTTTTGAATAAAGAATGAGTTTTACAAAAAAAAGGTTTAAGACATTCTAGCATTATACTAGTATATATCATGTATTAAAATCAATAAAAAAAATATGATTTAAAATGTTAATAATTCTTGAAAAAATGGATCATAGTATAAAAATAGTAATTTATACATAGTGTGAGTTGGAAATTATCACACACGCCTAGATGGAATAAATAGAAATAGAAAGGAAATAAATAATGGTTAATAGACATTCTTATATTTTAAACCCGGTATGAATGAACAAGATATTGAAATAAAAAAGTAAAATAAGAGAAATAGAATAGATTGGAAACATGTGGATGGAACCAGGATAGGGTATCTTAATAGCACTATGTATCCTATGTAAGTAGAAATAAATTTGTATGTGGTTTTAAGTAAGTAAGCCCAATTTAGAACTGAGTTTAATGTTTTTCTACCACAACTCAAGGGAAAGAGAAAAATTGAGGCAAATGTGGGTGGTCCTAGGCATTTACACGGATAGGGTTCTTATATAAAGAGACCATGGTTTAGGTCTCATATAAAAAATTGTGAATTTGTATATGAATATATGGGATAAATCCCATGTGTAAGTTATAATTTCTCAAAATATTCATGAAAATTGGTCTCATGTATTGGAAAACTAGTATTGTATAGATTAGTATCACCCTTTAAAGATCATAGAGTATGATGGAAAATGGGGTGGTGAGGATTTTTTTTCCCTAGATCCTTATACCTAGAGAGAATAACTAGATTTTTACTAGGTCTATTTGTTGCTAACCATGAGTTTTTTTTCTCTTTTATTTTATACTCTAACTTTTTCTTATACCCTTATGGTGATAGGTTTAGTGGAAAATTACTAAAAAATTTCTAAGGATCTCATATAAGGGTCATTAGAAAATAGGAGTGTCACACATTTAAAGGTCATATTGTGTGAACTATGTAATGATTCATATTTTAAGATTATAAAGATCAAATAAAGTTGTTATTGTGTTTATGTTTATATGGAATGGATAAATTCTAAACAATAAAGGTCTCTCACTCAATATTTGTGGAATAATTCCCATTATGAATAAGAAGATATCCAATATGGGTACAAACGAATAGTTTTGATCGTAAAATGGGTGGATTTTGCTTGATATAATTGAGTGGGAGAATTGATTCCTACGTTTAATGGGTGGATTGGTTAATATGTAGATGGTGTGGATATACTAGACACATGAAAATTAGGCATAATTACATATTCTATAAGGAAAATAGGAATCGATACACATGTAATTCTCCAACAAGACTCACAAAAGGAGTCATCTAGAAATATAAGGTGTGAAAGGAATCCTGGTGTGGGGGTTAAAGTTCAAACCTAATGTGAATATGGGGAATCAAACATCAATATGAAATAAAGGACGATGTGAAAAGGGACTTGTAGTTAGACCCAAGATAGGATATTTGGTAATCACTTGGTATCCCATGGGAATAGGAATCAATCCATATAAAGTTTTATAAAATAAGGGACACAACATACATAGGATTTTCAGATGAAACCATATATTAATTAGTTGGGATAGGCATCAGGGTGGTTTGGAAGGTGGATACTTAGACATGGAAAACTTGACATTAATGCATTGGAGATTGACCATCGGGGTTTCATGGGAAAATTAGTGAGGGAGTATATAGATGGCACCAAGATAAGAGGTCTGATAGTTACTATTTATACCATGGAAATAGGGATCAAACCACACATAGTTCAGGAAAATTAAGGAAATTCCCTAGTGTATGAATCATAGATAAAAACCCAACATGAATTAATATGGCTGGACACCAGGGTTCTATGAAAGGTGGATTCTATGGAATGGAAAACATGACATTAATGTATAAGATATTGAGAACCAATGATTCATGGATAAATTTTTGATGGAGTATATATAGATATAGTAAATATGTTCATCACTACATATCCTATAGAAGCAGAGATCATACCATATGTAGTTATAGTCATCGAAACCTTATTATGAAATATTATAAAAGATTTATACCATGAATAAAGGGTGTGGGAGGCCTAGTAAAACTATATAAAATACCAAATATTTACAAATATCTAGTTTATTTAATATATAATAATATTTCTAGTAGTTATAGGTCATGTAAAGACAACCGTGAAACTAGATGTAAATTGAGATGTTTTTTCCTACATAAGGAATGGGAATTTTAAATGGTCTCTACATAGGTCAAGATCATATACATGAAGAGTGGGGTTATGAATATTATAATTCTATAACATTTAAATAATTCATTTTAGTTTAAGGACATTTGATAAGTATATCACATCATACAATTTAATATTAAGCATCAAGCATCGCATATTTTATGCCTTAAGGTGAGGTAAAAAAGACCTCACATCATGAAATTTATGGTCATGTGATAAATACCTCAAATTTTATAGTTTACGGTCATCCAAAAAGGATATCATGTTGTAAAATTTAAGTTCATTTGAAAAGTACCATGAATCATGTAGTTTATGTTCCTGTAAAAAATACCTCAAGACTTGAAATACAAGGTTTTGTAACAAGGACCTCATTTATTCAGTTCAATGTTATGAAATAAAGAAATAATTCCATGAAATTTAAGTTCATTTTAAAATGACCACAAGTTGTAAAATTTAATGTAGTGTGAAAGGGACCTTGTGTCGTATAGTTGAAAGTTGTGCAATAAATACCTAATTTTTTGTAGTTTAAGGTCTCGTGGAAAGAACATCATTCCACATAGTTTACATTCATGTGAAAAATACTTCATATTATATATTTTAAGTTCATGTGACAATTAACAATATTTATTAAAATTTTCCTATGAATTATTTATTGAGAAACCATGAACTAGTAGAAGAAATAATGTGCTTTCCATATAAGGTTATTAGGGAATGTTCCCTATTAGATTGTAACTTATGTATGATTTAAGCATCTTTCTATTTTGATTCCAATTTGGGAGGATTATTCTATTATATCAGTAATTTTGTAAATCATAACACCAAATATCCATCAAAAAATTATTAGGGTTATATATTATTATTAAATTCCTTGGTCAAATGATTTTGATGAACCTTAAGGTTATAAAATACCCTAAACCTCTTATCATTATGATTTTTAATTTTGTATAGTCAAAATAATGGCCATTATTTTTCAGTTAACTAGTTATAAGTGGTAATCTATAGTAAGTGAAGTTTGACCTTGATAAAAAAATCACTTCCATTACACACATCATTTATTAAGATATCTCCATGATATGGGTACACATTATATTATGATAATCTCATATAGCATTGAATATATTTTCAATCCATGTTTTATTATCCTTATCTAATATTTTTTACAATATATTTTATATAGAATATTTTAAGGCCTCTATTTATCCATTGTAAGTAATATGATAGTGGGAATAGTGGTTATATTTGATCTGGTATTTTGACTGCATCTTTCTCAACTCATATTCATAAATGCTTGTACAATTTTCCAAGTGGATGATGTGAGGAACTAAAAATAAAATAATGATATTGGTATCCATGAAATTGAACACAATTTTAATTCTAACTTCCATTATATATATATATATATCTATATTGGAGAATAATTTAGTGGTAGTGATGATGAATTTGAACTGCCATATGGTTATTGGAAATTATGGAGCCATGAAATTTATTCCTCAAATTAAAAATGTTTAAGAGTAATTTTTAACATGTAGTACCTATAAGGGTTGATAAATGAAGTTGGTTTACATTTGTAATGAATAAAACTTATTATTAAACTCTCTAAAATCATGTATCATGAAAGGGAAAATTTTCCTAAAACTTTTTATTTGGTGAGATAGCTTGGTTCCTATTAAATATTATATGTTTTAATATTGAATTCTTTTATAAATTTAATTGTATCTCATCTATCAATGAACTTAAAAAGGATTACATTAAAGACTAACTTAATCAGTTTTTTGGAACTTAATCCATCATATAGGATGAATCTTTCTATCCATCTAAATATCTACTCCCTTTTGGATAGGCTCTATGGAAAAAAATTAAGCTAGTTGATTACTAGGGAAATCAAAATAGTTGTTTAATAAAATTATAGATTTGAGGAATCTAATTGAGTTAAAAGTTTTGTTTATCTCATTCACTTATTATATCATTGTATTATTCAAGGGGGAAACCGCTATCTTATGTACTATATAGATTATCATTTCATCCTTATCTTTGTTGGATGTGAGGTGACTTATTTGTCTAGTCCATCCACTGGGGAATTATTTATTCATGGGATATAGAAAAGAATGAGATAAGTATAAAGTCATTTTGTCAACCCCCATGTATAATAAAGTTGTGTAATAATTTCCTCCTTCTTAATAACATAATCCTAATTTAATTTTTTGTTCACCTACTCGATTTCTTCCTTGATTTTAAGCTGGGTGACCAGGATATACAAGGATAACCCTGGACTTGCGATGATATCCATTTATTCTAACTAATTTATTTGATAAACCTCTAAGAGGTGGAAAAAATATGTAAAAAGTTTTGTTGTGGTTGAGATTATTATAGCTACTATGATGACCTTATTGAACATGGGGTACTCTATTCTCTTCCCTATTGGGCATCAAGATGCACAACTAAAATATATCTTCCATGTTTGGGAGGATTATACAATAAAAGTATTTATTCTTGAAGAAGATTTATGTTTATGATAAATTAATATAGAGCTAAGTGAGATACCATAAAATATTCTATAACTTTCCATTTGGTTTCATTTTTAGAGTTAAACCAAATATAAAAATAATTAAGGATCATTACGCATATCAATAACTACCAAATAAAAATGGGGTGATTGAGGTTTTTTATCAATAAACCAATATGATATAATAAATGGAACTTATTATTATAAATATAATTTCTTGGTTTTTTTACACTATATATCAAAGTTGTAATTTTTCTCTAATTTGGATATATCTAATATCATCTAGAAACATCATTTAGCTGAGATGGTATAGATTTTTCTCTTTTCCATCATCATTCCTCTAAGTAAAGAGATATTAAATGGATCATTCTAGGGTAATTATAAACAGAATAAAAGTTTTTCCATCTATGAAATTAATCAAGACTATATATTGTCAAAGTTAAAACTTGAATCTATCTAAAATACTCCCATGGTCTTTATCCCACTGATAATTCATAACTTTTTTCCTTATCTTTGTGAAAGGTAAACACTTACCTGTGAGGTTTTCAGTGAAGTACCTAATGTAGGAATTTAATCATTAGATTCCTCTCAACTATTTAAGGTTTCATGGAGTTTATATGTTAAGGGACATCTTATTCTTCTTAGGGATAACCTCAATACCATTATAGAAGAGTAAAAATCAAATTAATTTCGAGGAAGTGACTTTGAATGAACATTTTAATAGATTCATATTTAGGGTGTGATATCATAATTTGGGAAACAATACTTCATGTTCAGAAAATTGGTCACAATAAAATAATTATTTGACTACCAGTTTATCCACATAGAACATTATTATATTTCCTAAGAAGGGATTAAATATTTGGTTCATTTCCTATTTATTATAGGATCTAGAATTTTTCAAACTAAAGGGAATAATAAAGTATCAATACAGTGCTTGAGGTTCCCTGATGGTTATGGCCTCCTCATATTCACAGACTATATGGATTTTATTGCATTCAATATACATGTTCATGAAATAGAGAACTAGAATTCCAATTAGCATATAAATTAGAAAATATATGATCTAGATGAGAAAATCATCCTTCAATAATTGGTGATTGAGGTCTCAAAAGTCAATACATAATTTTTTCTAATCATTATTATTATTGAAGGGGAAATTTTATGTCATCTTATATTAATAATAGACTAATTATATGAAGTGAGAATAAATTATATTTTCTACTTTATCCACCTCTATAGTACCATAGAATGCATTCATTCTTATCTATCCACTACAAAGTTGATATCTGACACATGATCTTCAAATTATATATTCAATATAATATTCACAAAAGTATTCCATTTACATTTATTTACCCCTAAATTTTCAATTCAAATGAATCAATTTTTTTCCTTGTATTTAGAGATATAGAGATCCCTAGATGGGATAATATTGATCCTAGATATATTATCCATTAAAAAATTATGTATGTACATGTTATTGAGCTAGTATTACATGTATAGGTTCTCGATATTTCCATGTATCGTCATTATTATTCTTCCTCCATGAAGGAAATTATTTTATGAAATTATATAATTTTATTCTCTATGTGATATTCCTCAGTGTATCCACTTAACTATCAAACTCCTAAGGATTTTATAAATACAATATGAGGGCTTCTCTAAGCTCTTTATATAAATAAAGGGAATCAAAGATTCAAATTTTTAATATAGCTATGGAATTATATTTTGTAAAATAATATTTTTAGATCAAGAATAGGAAATATACCATGGGTTTGTTATTGGGATTGGGGAATAGAGGGTACAGCTGATCATGAAGATAATGCTTCTATAATCAGATATGATGGTACCCTCACTAAATATAGGCTATATTAATTAGGTCCTACTAGATTTTTGTAATAACTAGTTAACATTATTTAGAAATTTTTTCCACAAATAAAATGGGGGAAGGGTGAGAAGAAAAGGGTATTAGATTATAGTATCTCTCCTATTATGCTCATTTTTTTACCTTTATCTTTGGTTCAGTGATATATATTATATGTTTATTAATATCTCCTTAACTTCTAATCGCACCTTAGGGGTATCTTCCCCTACCTCATACACTTCAATGAGGGTTATAAGGAGATCCCAGATCAGAAAACTCCACTCAATTAATAGACCTATCTACTAACCAATTGAAATTGATGAATGAAAACTAAAGTTCTTTATTATAAGATGGTTCCATTATGAATTTTGGTTCTCTACTTATTTTTGTTTGGGAATTAATTATATGAGATGTGGTATTAACCTAGAAACCAGTATGGGTTTTTCTTTATACTCCTTTCTATATAAGTTATAATAGAGACAAATTTTTTAAGTCATTGAAACAAGGGTTCTAGTGTGCAGGATAAAATGTAATATAGGATGAAAATTTCTAATTCAATCATTCCCTAATGATTAAATTCATGAGATTAACTAGATTATGAATGATCCAATCATAAAATTTCAATACATTATTATTTAATACTTTTTATTATTATTTTTATCCTTTTGGAAGGGTGTTGGATATATAAGTCAATTGTTCCTTGTGTTTTTACAACTCTACAAAACCTTGATGCAAAATTATTTAGAAAAAAATATTGAAGAAAAAAACCTTAGATCATAATTCCCAAAAATTAAAGTTAAGGTAAATGGTTGTAGAGATCAGTCATCCCCACCTTTTAAGGATTATTAATCATTACTGACTCTATCATATTACACTCTATGATATAAATGAAAATTATAAGAAACTATTTATGATTTAAAGAGTATTTTTTGTTTTTACTTCTCTCAAATTAAATATTCTCCCATGTCCTTATTTATATCTTTAAAGTTTATATTTGGGTATGGATGTGGATTTTGCTATGGTATAAGAGTATATAATTCGTAGAACCTAATTAGTTTAGGGTTTGAGGAAGAATTATTTTTGGATTAATTGTTAAAGTGTATACTTTATCATTCCCATAATTTTGGGGAGGAATTGAACCTATAAATATCATATCTTTTTGTGATGAATGTAACAATCCATAATATGAAATATATAAATGAACTCCTAGAAATGAATTTGGAAATTTATACGAACTATCATTGTATCCAACTCATCCTAAGAGTTTTCTATAATATTTCTAGTAGTTTCCCATGGGGTAGTTATATATCTTGGGAGTATGTTGGCCCTTCTAATAGGTTATGAATTCAATGACCCTCTCGTTTTTATTCTATTTATAATTTGGGAAATTTCAAATATTCATCTTCCTCAATGATGAGATAAAAATGGAAAATTAATTTCTGGCATAGAAATATTTGGTAGGTGATAGATATGGCATCTAGGTTTGTGTACCATAAGAATTCGTTTCCATACAGTGTTTAAAAAACACCCAATCTTGAATAACTCTTCTTCCTAAATGGTCCCCAATATCAGGTCATTTCAAGTGGTAAAGTGAGTGAGATGTATCTCTGGGTCACATGTTCCATTGAAGGATTAGAAGATAGGATTCCCACAATTTGGTGAAAATATTATCAAATTATCACATTCAAGAAATGGATTCTTTTTTTAGTGTAATAATTCATACCTTGATTTGATGGATTCTAATAGAGGTTTGGTGGCACCATGTATCTTGGGTTTTGATGTTTCCCACTATATTTGGAGATTCTTAGAATAGATTTCCTAAACCAAATAATAGTTAGGATTTATGGGATAAAGCTCTTATTGGTCCACCGTAGATGATTTTAACAAGATATTTTCATGTTTCATGGTAACTATAAAATGGGAAGGTTCTCCCCTTATAGGTCAAGTGAATCCTTCTCTTTTACGTGGATTAACCAACAGTGGTGGGGATTTAACCTAAATGTTTTCATCATTAGATTTAAATATCCTATTGTCATTTCTAATAAAATGTCACAAATTATTATTAAAAACATGAACTTAGTTGAGTTTCCAAACACACCAAATAAGATAATGATGGAGTCACATGGAAGTTCTACTGATGAAGATGATAAAGGAAAGAATATTCTTGACTGATAATATCACTAATAAATATAATTAGGCTACGATCATGAATACTATAACAGCACTGTAGTAGTACTGTAGCAGGCACTGTGCGGGTATTGTAGTAGGAACTGTAGCTGGTATTGTAGCAGATATTATTTGGTACTATCGTAGCCAGAACTATTCACCTTGGACCACTGGGTGGGTTTGGAGTCCTTAAGGCCTCTGGCCACCCTAGACTTCAATACAGTAGGGATTTCGTGCCAACTTTAAGGCCTTCAGGCCACCTTAAGACCTTCAGGCCACATGCGGTTTCCCTATACATACTCTACAAAAAAAAGGAGAAGCCTTATAAGAGGATTCAGATCAGGCACACTCACCAAAGAAGAACCAATGGATTTGAAAGAATGAGAGGGTATGTCTATTCCATCAGGACCATCCTGTGCTTACACGGGAAGCTTATCCAGACAGTCATGTGAAGGAAGAGAGTTACCATCATAATGTAGATGCTAGGGAGGGGAAGTTCTTTGTAGTGATAATCTGGTTGAATTCCCTAATACCATTGGGTTATATAATGTCTCTTAGCCTATGGGCCATGTAATCACTAAGCCTACGAGCCTTGTAAGGGTTCCCCCTCATCCCTTGAATGGGGGTTTATCAAAAATCATTAAAAATGAAGGCCTCAGGGCCATTCAGTTATACTTTCTAAAAATAATCTTTATGTATTTTTTTAAGAATATAAATATATTATGGAAAAAATATATTTTTGATATGAATAATATATTAACACCAATTTTATTATTAATTGATAGTAAATAAGAATAATTATAGTTAATATTTTTTAAAAAGTTATTTTCCTATGAAAATAGTTTCTATTATATTTTTATGTTTTTATTTAAATGTAAAATTATCAACTTTTAGAATTTTTATTTTACAAATTTCACTTTTATATTCAGCATGTCAATATTATATTTGGATGAATTTTTTGGATTTAACTAAAACATTGGTTTTTAGGTGATTGGGGAAAAAATGTTGCTAAAACCAACACTTAAATGACATTATCCTAATAAAAAATGAATTAAATGTTTTTAAAATATTTTAAAATAAAATATATGTGTTTATAATTAAAATAAATTATTTAAAATTACTATGTTTTATTTATAAACCCCATATATATCATTTTGGAAACATAACCAATATTTTACTCTAAAAATGATTTATTCTCTTATATTAAAAAAATTAGTTTTCATAAATTGTAGAAACTAAAACTAAAAAAATGGATTAAATTTTTTAGAACAACATTTTCATATTACTTAATTATTTAAATTTAATTATTAGGTATTAAATTATGGTTACTGATAATAAATTTAATAACCATGATAATAATAAAACAATTATTTTTAAATATTTTTTCATTAATATTCTGTAATTTTTATCTAATAAAATAAATTATTATCTTCTTAGAATAAATTTAATAAAAAATTAATATATATTTAAATAAATTCTTACTCATTTAATTGGTAATCAATACTAAAAAATATTAAGAACACTTAATAGTGAAAATTGCTTTTCTTCAACAAAATTGTTTTTATATGTAAAATGTTTTAATTTTGAAGTTAATTTTATATTATTTATAAATTTAATTGGATTAAATATATGTTAATTTAAGTTTCATCACAAAAAAAATTGTTAATATGGGTTATTTTATATTTTTATTCAGACATATATTACTTAGTTAAAAAAATAGTTATCAATGTAGAAACAAGAATATTAAAACATAAAAATAAAGTAGTAAAAGGATTGATATGTGTTTAAAACATGTGTTAAAATGATTATTATAGGATTTTTCAACATCATAACACCAATATATTCATTATTTCTCACTTTTTTAACCTTTGACACTTGAATAGTGTAATTTCAATATTGAAAAAGAATGGGTGTTCAGAAAAGTTCTGTTTTATTCCCTTGCAAAAATGGGTCACTTCCACCCCTTCATTCCATACTCATTTTATAGATTTTACAGCAAAATATATTTTATTTTTTCTATTTTATAAACGTTTTTTAATTTCATAATCATCCATTGTTAATTATTTTTTCTAAGATCTTCATTTCCAAGGATATCTTCAAGATGAAGTTCAAGGTCTCAAAGTTTCTATTACTTAATCCCTATCATTTTATTCTAAATAATTATCTCCCATACCTACCATATACATAGTAATATAATTACCTTTATTTCATTTTGATACTAAATTTTAATTATATTAATGGAACAAATATTATTTATTCCTTCTCGGACACTTATAAAAACAAAATAACGTTGATCGTGGATTGTGTGGACTACCTTCTCCACAAAATAACCTTTATTCATATTGATTTTCCTTATTTATACAAAGAAAATTAAATATTATTAAATTAATTAAAATAATATTTCTAATATCATTATTCTTATATTTTATTTATATAATACACTTCTTAACCATACACACCCATTGAGATGAAGCTTGTTCATATTTGGGGTTGAATTAACCACCTACTTAAAAAATGTTATAATGATCTATCATGGATGAATTTTGGAAATTAAATAATAAAATTATTAAATGTTAATAATAAAAAAATTATTTTTTATGTTTATGAAAATATTATATTAATTATTTAACTTATTATTAAAATATCATCTTTGATAGCTAAAATTACCGAAATAAGACGACACCAATTCAATTTTCACCCAAACATAAAAATATATAATAAATAAATATAATGTGATAATAAATTATATATATTAATTAAATATATATGAATAATTTTCCTAGTAAAGTATCTAATAAACATAATTTGATAATTAAGGAAGTTTGGTGCATGTGAAGAATGAATTAAGAACAAGGTATGGGTTTCAAGTCTCAAATTTTCTCCCCTTGAGACATACTTCATATTTTACACCATGTTTTATATTGAATGGTTTATCTACTAACCATTTAAAATTTTTTCAAGATCCTATAGTTTATATTTATATTTAATATTTATTTTGAAATCATATTCTTTAAGGTGTTTTAATTCGAAAGTTTCTAATGAGGTAAGGGATTTATGTCTCGAATATTCACCTATTGAGACGTATTTCTTATTATACACCATATTTTATTTTTAATGGTGTATCTAATTACCCTTTAATATTTTTTATCATGATACTCTCATTATTTATGGTATTTATTGTTTCATTTTAAATCATATCCTTTATGGAGTTTTTGTTTACATGTTACTTGATCCATAACTGTTTTCTCAACTAAAATTCTTTCTCCTTGAGTCATAAATTCTCTACTTCATAATAAAATTATAATACAATTTTATTATTAAAATTCCATTTATCAATGTTAATTTCTATTTTTATCTTGTTAAGTTACTTATTTTAATCAATAACATCCTCCTAGATGAAATACTGTCTCAAATAAAAGTTTGATGTTTGAAAAAGTAACTCTCATTCTTTCTAATTAATCTTTTCCCCCATGCCCATTTTTTCATTCCTACCAAAGTTATACTCTATTTTTGGGAAATATAATATGTATTATTTTATATGATCCTAAAATTATATTTACCTTTATTCAAACTAGAAATATAATAATCTTTTCATGATGTGGGTTTTCAAACAAATGTATTTCAAAATATTAAAAATGGTTTTCTATCCTTTCAAAATAAAATTTTGTGTCTTCCTCCAAAAAAAATTAATAAACTTTATATGATTTAAAAGATTTATTATTGAATTTTATTTTTCATAAGTAAATTTTTTGAATCTTTTAAATTCAAATTTTTTGAAATAACTTTTGAAAGTTCCCCATAACTTTATCTTTTAATAAAAATATTAAAAATATTTTACAAAATCTCTTTTAAAGTTTTCTTCTATGTAGACACATAATTTCACTTTATTTTTAATCTCTATGAAACTTGATCTATAAAAATTAATGGTTTCCCAAATAAATTCAAACTCTTCTAGTTTTATAAAATTAATTATTTTAAAAGATCAAGGATATTTATTATTTTCAAAGTTATTTTTCTAAAATTACAAAAAATTGTTTTTCATCTAAATCATTTACCTCTAATATGTCTTATTATTTATTGAGTAAATTCTTAAAATTGTTTAATCTAATTAATTTTTATTCATGGATTATGAAATTTTATTTTCTATTAAATAAATTATTCATCATTATATTTGTCTTCCCAATGCATCCTCTATTATAGGAATGATTTTTCTTCAAATGAATTTTATTTATTAACACTCTATATTTTCTTCCATTGATTAAAGAGTATTCACTTTGAATCCATACATTTATTGGCTAGTGAAATTATTTAATTAACCATATACCCCTTTATCTATATGGTGATAGTTTAAGGGATGCTTACATAGAAATCTATTCCATTTATTGATTGAGGAACTATTGAAAATCTATATGTTTTGTATTTTAATATACATGTTTATTGATTACCTAGGAAAGTTGATTATGTATTTTTTTAACTATCTACATTCATTATATGGATGTGTTAATATTATGTTACCCTTTTATTAATATGGGAAAAATTATTGACATTCAATATGTTTGTAACTCAATATGGATGCTTATTGATTCCAAAGATAGGTTTATTATTCAATGTATTTATATTCATATCATTAGTATGGTGAATGAATTAGACTTAAAAAATTGAAGGGCGAGGCTTGTTATTATATAGCACCTCGATACATCAATTGGTCTCTTGAGATAAAAAGTTTACTTATTTAGCGTATGCCTACCCGATGCAATCATGATGTCTTAGTTCCAACCTTTTCCACAAGAATAATGTCTTGGTTGTAACCATAAAGAAAATAGTGATGTATCTACTATGGACTTAATGATAAGAGTAATTACTTGACTGATGCCTCGACAGTAAAGATCAAGATTTATATCATTATGCATTTCATCACCCTAAATTCAGTTACTTTTTACCATGTGTTATTTTATATTGTTAACCAAGGATTTGTTTCAAGAACATGTGATCGTTTATATGGAATTATTTTGATTATCTATTCTTAACATATTATTTATGTTCATATTATGCTAACTTATGATATCTAATTATTATCAGTTATGTTTACCCTTACTAGGCATTTTAGATCACCCCTTCATATATTTCTATTTCCTTGAGTTATGAAGAAATTTATTAAGCATGATTTTTCTATAAGAGAACCAAATGTGGTGAGTTTTATGAGGGATTTTAAATAATTATTATAGATTAAGTAACTTCTTATATAGATTAAAAAATGTTTATCTGAAGATAAATGAATAATATTTTTCAGTTAAATGTTTTTCTTAAATCTATAAAAATATACACCTAAAAATTTATTCGAATGTATATAAATCAATATTTGTTTTTAATATTATAATTATTGATGGTTAAAATTGGGTCACTTTGGTTCGCTTCAAATCTGGTATGTAAATAGTGTATTTATTCACATCAGATTCTGAGAGAACAGGTCTAGGGAATCATAGTTAGTATCATTAGAGGTTTTAGATAAATTTAAAGACTAGTGTGTTATTGATTGAATATAATTTAAGTGTTATAAATTTAATTAGGTTTTTATAAATTAAGGTTGGTCATAATTTCAAAGGAATGGATAGCCATTTAGGATTCATTAATTTAATATTGAATATTTTTTTTAGAGATTAGGATAATATAACTTTAGTGAAATACCTAGGGATAAGTATTTGGGATAAGTTTTAGTATAGTATAACATCCCAAAGTTTTATTAAATAAGATATTATATGGATTTATAGTGATTGAATCTATGTCTGTATAATGGAGAGTAGATATGATTGTGGAACAGTTTCACCTAAGAGTAATCACCTTGAAAAGGGTTAGTTGCGAATTAACTCTATCTTCACTCACTGTATGATTATTGACCCTAATACTATACACCTAGTGATATACTCCCGATGGATATTATTTAGTTAATCACATTTTATATTCAATATATAATGAAGGATTTATTATGTTAAGGAATTAGGTTAAGTAATATGATAGAAATCAACTTAAAAACCCCTAGATTTAACTTAGAGTTATTTAGGTTGAACTCAATTAAAATGTTAAAATTTTAACGAGTAATATATTTTTAGGTTGAGTTTTTTATAAAAAAATTATATTATGGTGTTAATTTTTTATCACTAATGCTTAAATCCTTATGGTTTTAGTAATGGTTAAAGCTTGAAGGAACCAAGTTAACAATTGATTTCATGGATAATGTTTAGATTGTCCCATTTAGAAATCTAATGGAATGATAGTGGCATTAAGAAATATTATGAGCATGCCTATTTATTTATTGAAAATTATGATTAATAGTATAAACATAGTTGAGATTCCAAACATACCAAAGAAGATAATGATAGAGTCTCCTAAAATTTCATGTGATAAATATGATCAAGGAAAGAATATTAAATTTTATTCATGTAAAAAATGTGGTAAGAATCACCAAGTATAATTTCTTAAATAAACTTAAATATGTTTAATGTGTGAAAAATGATGAAATATAAATAAAGTTTCAAGGAAATATGAATAAATCAGTTCCCATGATGAGGGAAAAATATTAGTTTCCTACTATATCTAAGTATTAAGTACACACCAAATTTGATATTATATCTTGAATTATTTCTATATTTTATATATCTTTAACTAATTTTATTATTAAGTAATAAATCAAATTTTTAAGATGAATTTTATTTAACGGGGTATAACGTAACACCCAAAGATTTTAAATTATGTGTTCCTTTAAAAACTAATGTGTTCCATAGCTTGATTCACACACAACATCAAACCAAAACAGACCATGGAATGTTATATTATCATTAAAACATATTCATAGAAATTATGGGTAAAACTAGATGTAACATAATTATGAAAAATATGTATAAATAAAAATATATTATTAAGACTAAGGCATGGATGAAAATTACATTAGTGTAGCTAAATAATTAATAAGACTGGTTTATGATTTAAAATATAACCTTTTAAAAAATGTCATTTTATGTGTTTTTTTAATCTAAATATATTAGGTATAAAATATATTATTGGTATGAATAATATGTTAAAACAAATTTTTTTGGTAATTTATAATAAATAATAATAATAATAGTTAACATTTTTAGAAAAAATTTATTTTCCTATGAAAATTGTTTTCATTATATTTTTATGTTTTTATTTAAAAGTTAAATTCTCAGCTTTCAAAACTTTGACATTAAAAAATAAAGTTTATTTTTAGATTCCTAATGTAAATATTAGATTAATATGAATTTGAGGAATTATTTCTAATAACATTTGTTTTTAGGTGGATAGTGAACAAATATCGATATTGTTAAAACCATAACTTTTATGAAATTTTCAAAATACAAGAATGAGATAAAATTTTTTGAAACATATTTATATAAAATATTTATATTTATAATTAAAATAGATCATTTAAAATTAATATATTGCATTTATAAAATCCATATATATCATTTTTTGGAACATGAGTAATATTTTACTCTAACAAATAATTTATTCACTTATATTAAAAAATATTTTTCATTAATTATATGAAATAAATATAAAAAATGGATACCGTATATTATATAATTATTTTTGTAATAACAAGAAATTTTGAATAATATTTTGTTTCCAGAAAATGTATTTTTTACTGTGTAATAATCAATTAAAAAATATATAAGTATAAATGAAATGTGACCATTGGGATTTGATCGTTATATGAATATTGGTCAATATGACTCTTGGAAACAATAATAATTTTTTTAACATTATAATTGTTATTTAAAATATAAATAATAATTGATTATTAATGTAGAAAGAAGAGCTTATGGCCACATCCAGTAGACTCAGGCAGTACGAAGCCCATCTGTCATAGCTTGGGAAGGAGGTAGCATCTCTAGGCCTTACTCTTGACCAAGCCCAAGCCGAGATTAAATATGTTAAGCTTGAATATAATCTCCTTCAGGAGAAGTTCAAGCTGATAGAAATAAACACACGAGAAATGTTTTCAGAGCCCCCCTATGATTCTATCACCATTTCACCCCTTACTCTTATGTCTTATGCTGGTATTATAAGGGGATTTGTAACGAGGCCTAAGTTACTTTATGTAATCCTTTTTTATAAATAAAATTTTTATTTCTTATTATGGTAAAAAAATTAATTTAAAATGTAAAAATAAATACATGATAAATTTTTAGAAGTTTCATATTATTGATGAATATTAAAAAAAGTATTTTAAAATATTTTTTATACTCTAAATTATTGATAATGTGAAATTATTTTCAAGAAACGGACATATACAGTTGTGATCATTAAGAAATTTAAAGTATAATAAGATCAACTTAGTTTTTGGTGAATAAGAAATTATGAATAATAATATTACCCTTATGAATAGTAATATGAGAAATGGAATAGTAACCTAACTTAAGTAAGTATTGAAGTGCCCAGATCAGTGTGAATCACTAAGAGGGTGAGGGGGTGAATCAGTGATCCCTTAAAACTTTTTACTAATTGATTCTTTATCAATTAAACCTCTATGGCTGGTTAAATCCTCGATCCACTCTTCTTGTATCTCTCAGCCTTTCCTCGAGTGATGTAGTAAATGTAAAGGCACAGGACACAAGGATTTACAAGGTTCGGCACCAAAGGCCTACGTCCTTTCCATGTTGGTTATACACCCCAACATGGTTTCTCCATTATAATCGGTTAGTATTACAATGGTCGATACAGAGTCTGTCACGAACCGAATCTGGTCACCGCCAAAACCGGCACCAAACCCAGCCCGTGACATGACCCAAAGGGCGTTCCCTATCCCCACGGGCTGGCACAAGTGCCCGGGTATCATTAATATAGGTTTGGGAACGATTTACCCGAGTATGAAAGCATAAAACATTAAAAACATTCCATAATATAAATCTGAAATTCTTGAGCCAAACAAGACTTAAGTGAAAACCAGAACCGAGTACATTGGTTTAAAGATTATACAAGTGGTCCAAATAAAAATAATTATAGCATTAAGATATCTCCAAGGACTCCACACGACTAGGGGCATCGCCCCCAAGCTATCTCCACAACTCCGCACCAAGAATGGGAACTAACACCATGAACCGCCATCACCCTTAGCCTTTCCTTTACCTGAATCAAACATAACCAAGTCTACTTACACCCAAGGGGTGTAAGTAGGGTGTGAGCCTAAGCCCAGTAGGATACCACCCAATGATTCCAAAGAGTAAGAAATACAATGTGAAAAAGCAAGCAGTTTTCAAACGCAAGGAAAAGTAGTGTTCAAATTTCAAGAAATGAAACCTCTAATTGAAAATAGTTTTCAATCCAAAATTTTTAGAATACTAACACATTAAAATAGAAATGTTAGATACTGTAATTTACTTCCAAACACACCCTAATACATGGGTAGATACTACAAATCCAATGAGCAACAACATTGGGAACACCCCTAGGCACTAGGTTGTCTTGGGCCCTATGTACCTCGTACCTCGGTGTAAAGTAACCATAGCAAAATCCTTTCTCGTGCACGAGCCACTAGTAGGGAACACACCCATAACCTAGTGGTCCCCAATAATCATCCACATAGTTTAGTTAGAGTTGTCGTTATCCAAATGCTAAGTGAAACAGGGACAAAACCCATCCAGTCCACTAGCCGTACTAGTACAAATCCGCCCCACCTAGGTACCCGGGCTTCCCCTTTTGTGCTCAATCAATTTCAGCATGCAAAATAAATAAATTTTCATATAAAACACCATTACTTTCCAATCATAACCAATACAGTAGCTATCACATTTTATTCCACTTAAAACACGCAACAAAACACTTAGATTTTTCATAAAACAATTCCTCAAAAATCTCGTAGTGTTTCGAACACAAAACACCTTATAAACCTCACTTTCATACTATGTGCACATATTTAAGTTTCCAAAACATAAAGGAGATCCCACTACATTTCAGTTAAAACACAAAATCATTTTTAGGGCAACCCTATATAGTTCAAGAAACGACATCATTGCAAAGTCTCCATTTTTACACAACACAACTCTTAGAATTTCATGTGGTTCACAAACACCATTAAAACCAGATTTTTCAGCATCAAACACAAGGGACAATAATTTAAAACAGTATTTTTATCCCTATTATACTTCAATAAAATCAACTAGTTACTTATAGGGTAGCCCCAATTAAACTAATAATACATTTCTATGAAAACCCCCCAATTTCACATGAAATTGGCCTTTAGGATTCATTTTAAATACAAACACCACTAAAACTATATTTTTCAGAAATAATAAAATTCAATAAGCATGAAAATACCATAAAAACAGTAGCCAATTCACAAAGATTTCATACACAATGGAATCACCTACCAAAACCAAGGAAACCCTTGAATCCTTTGTGCGAAAACTCAAACGCACCACCACCGCACCTCAAGGAAGGTAAACCAGACCTAAAACCAGAATTTCAGAACATGAAACACCAGATAAAACCCTAATTTTTAAAGCCTACTTCCTGGACATAAGGAACCTCAATGATAAAGGAATAAACCCTAAGTAAATTGGATGTAACCCTAAACAAATTGAATGAAGAAAAGAGGAGAACAACTTACTTAAAATATCTTGGAGAAATCGCCCCCCAAAATACCAGTAGCTGATTTCTAAAATACTCAAACCTTCAAGGGAGGTTCTAACAAGAACAGGTAGATCATTTAGGAATTTGAATGGGAGAAAAAGAGTAAGAATCGAAGGAGTTATGAAGGAAACAAATTACCTTTATAAATCTGCCCGAAATTTGAGTTCTTAAGAACATTCGACCTAAACCGCGATGAACATGAGCAGAAACGGGTGTGGGATGATATTTTATGCGTGGCTGGGTTCAAGGGGCGTGTTTGGGGCTTGGAATCACCGAAAACCCCTTAAAAATGAATAAGTTATTAACTAATCAAATTTTATTTTTAAAACTGGAATTGGGCTTTCGGGCAGGCCCAATCCCTTAAATAAAACCCATATACACCTTTGTTATGGATTTCCAAAGGCTCCAAATTTTAATTTCGGTGTTAATATGTTAGGGTACGACATTTAGGAGTTGGAATGAGTGAAAAATATTAAAAAATGAATAAGTTATAAAAGAAACAAAATTTATTTTTAAATCTGGAATTGGGCTCACGGTTTGGCCCAATTCATGAAAACTCACCTATTCTCCATAAAAACTTTGGAAACCCCCCAAAAAAAAGAATTAATGGAAATTAAAATAAAAATACATTTAAAATAAGCTATGTATGTGACAATTCTCCCCACCATGAAAACTTTCCGCCCCGGAAAGTCACAGTAAGGCCAAAGCAACAACCAAACTCAACTGAGAAACCAAGAGGTACTCTCTTGCCAGGTTTCTCCCCCAAAGGCCATAACACCTCCAGTGATCAATGAAGGAAGGAATAATCTCACAAACCTGACTTAAACCACTTTCCTGAATGAATAAATCACATTCAAGCTTTATCCCAAATGAAAACTCCTCTAACACAATCTGAACAACACTCAATCAATTTACCCAAATAAACGACAACATCGAACATGGTTACACTTTCCCGACTATAACTAAACCATTGGTCACTCTCCAATATCAATTTTTACCAAAGAAAGATTTAGGTAGTTAGATATATCCAAATGATAATACCTACTTCCCATACAAAACCAAGGAAAAATATGAGTTACTCGTATGAAGAGACACAAATGGGCTCCCCACCATAAGAGACAACTTAATTTTTTTTTTCCCGAGACAGAATCAAGACACTAATAGGGGGAGGCCCAAACAGACTCCCTAGTACAAGGGGTATACATAAATTAGAAATTTACAAAATAATATACATGATACCCATAGTGGGTCTTCCCACCACAAGAACCAACCATCTTAACTGATCAGCATGGGCCGACACAAAAAGAACCAATTTTTTTTTTAAGATTTGGAAAGGGTACAGGGTCAGTCCGCACGGTTTGGGAAACCATGCACTAACTATGTTGATCATTATTTGAACGTGGCTTCCTAGCACACTGACACTACTAATCATGCACAAAATGTGTGCTCAAACTTTCTAGCCAAATTTCCAACCATTCTCCAATGACTCAATGGAAACCAACGTGGGAGGGAAAAACATTAGGCGATGACATGGGTACAAGGCCCTCTACCTATTTCCACCGAACGAGAGCAACAGAAGGAAGATGATGAAACCATAGGTTTAAACTGTTCCTATCTTTCATACTGAGGATAGGACTTTGTACAAGTGTTTAAATGACACTGGTGTTTCCCCTGACTACGCGCCAGCTTCTCTCCGGGACCTATGGCTGGAGCTCAAAATATTGAAGCATCTTCGGCCACGCAGTTAGGCTATTGAAACCCCTATGTGGAACTTCTTATTTCGGTGCCACAAACAACTACATTGCATACCCTGATTGGTTTATCAAGACATAACACACTCCATAACCCACTTTACCAAAACCAAACATTTCATTGAAACAAGGGATCAGAAGATGCACACACATCGCACCTTGTTTCTTTGGGTGAGAAACAATAGAAGGGAAAGACACGTATAAACACCTTCCTCTAAGATAGAGGATTTGATGTTTTTCCCAAGGGAGACACAATCCCAACATAACATAGAACCTTAAAGGATTGTGTGACCTTCACCTTTATGGTCAAAAGAGCACACAACATCACAATGCGTCACCGAACATGACTCTGATGATTGATAGAAACAATACATGGAACGGGACCATATTCAAAGTCCCTAAACAACAGATAAGTCCAAAAAGTGGACACAATATCATATCATGACCTAAATCTCAAAATTGGTCGTTTAATAATAACTCTTTCTTCAAAGAAACTATAAAGAACCCAAAGGCCCTCTTAGACACCATCAAGACACTCATCTGTACTAACAACGAAAGAACACTCCCACCTTTGGTGAATCAGGAAACTTAAGAAACTAAGGTCTCTTTCAACCTTCCCCAAGCACTATCCCACTACAAGAGGATCCACAAATCAGCGAAATGAATGGGTGTAGACTCAATAAAAGAAATTTTCGATAAAATATTATTTATATTTATCAACTGGAGGATTTTCCAATGGCGAAACAAAACGGGTTGCACTTCAGTTGTGCATTAACCCTTAATGGGGGCGTACCTTATCCAATGAGAGAACCCAAGGACCCAACCAAGCTGGTCCATTGGTCAAAACATGCCACAAACCAGATCCAAACACATGAAGGGAACCACCGTAAAGGCATCCCAAAAAAAAATTTCAAAAGAGACCACTAACCATCCCTGCAACACAGCTTACCGACCAAACATAAACCCAAAACACAGTTCAAACAGAAGGGGTTCTTGAACTCAAAACATCCCACAACATCAACATTTTCAAAAAACCCATAATACAAACCATACCAAACTATTCATCAAGACATCATGTTTTTCTTTAAAACAAATTCTTTGAAAACAAACGGTTTAGCAGTAAGCGTATCCACCAATGGTACCCCATGGGCCTCACACATGCATGTTTTTGTGCCACATTGGGCACCCTCCTCATATCCATCCCAGCACTCATCCAGTCGTGCCATCAACCATCCATCATCCCATATAACCCCATGCATGTGGTCACTCATGGAAATACCAAAGGGTAAAACAAAACTTCCTTCCACTTTTCAAAAACAAAATGGTCAACCAACCCAACCTTTTTCTCAAAACTGCTAACAATGAGATCGAAATCCCAATTCACATCTTACAAAACATTTCATAAGGACACAACCATTTAGAAAAGAACTCACTTTCAATTTATTCACATCAATTTCGAAACATATCATCCCATTAAAACACACTCTAATTGTTTAGAAAACTCTATTGGAAACACATTTCAAAACCAAATTCAATATAGTTCCTACTTTCAAAGAGGTGTAAGCACACCATTTTACATTTCAAAACAATTCTGAAAATTCAGTTCCACCATTTCATAAACCAAACCATTCCCTCTTTATTTGAAAATCATTTCATAAAAACTTTACGCTTCTTAAAACCAAGTCACCTTAAAACCAAAGTGCTAAGATTTCAAAACTAAAGCACAAAACAATGCAAGAGGAAACTAGTTTCGGTGGGTGACTTGGACATATGGTTGGCAGCCATATTCCAATCACTTCGCCGTCACAGAGAGTATTCTAGGGAAATATCCATGGCTCCACATGGCTTGCCAGGCCCTGCGAGCTCACGGAGATTATTCTCCCAACTCTCTTTTCATTTCCCATAGTCATCATTAAACCAAGAAAACCAAAGCACTCAAATAAATCCATACTTACCATGGTGACTTGAATCCCTTCATGAGGTGTGCTGGCCAAGCACACTACCCATGACTGAAATTTCAAGTCCCAAAAATCCTAGCTCCAGACTATGCTGACTCTTCCCCAAATAACATGACCCAAGGAGCGAACCTCCTCTGATACCATTTTGTCACGAACCGAATCTGGTCACCGCCAAAACCGGCACCAAACCCAGCCCGTGACATGACCCAAAGGGCGTTCCCTATCCCCACGGGCTGGCACAAGTTCCCGGGTATCATTAATATAGGTTTGGGAACGATTTACCCGAGTATGAAAGCATAAAACATTAAAAACATTCCATAATATAAATCTGAAATTCTTGAGCCAAACAAGACTTAAGTGAAAACCAGAACCGAGTACATTGGTTTAAAGATTATACAAGTGGTCCAAATAAAAATAATTATAGCATTAAGATATCTCCAAGGACTCCACACGACTAGGGGCATCGCCCCCAAGCTATCTCCACAACTCCGCACCAAGAATGGGAACTAACACCATGAACCGCCATCACCCTTAGCCTTTCCTTTACCTGAATCAAACATAACCAAGTCTACTTACACCCAAGGGGTGTAAGTAGGGTGTGAGCCTAAGCCCAGTAGGATACCACCCAATGATTCCAAAGAGTAAGAAATACAATGTGAAAAAGAAAGCAGTTTTCAAACGCAAGGAAAAGTAGTGTTCAAATTTCAAGAAATGAAACCTCTAATTGAAAATAGTTTTCAATCCAAAATTTTTAGAATACTAACACATTAAAATAGAAATGTTAGATACTGTAATTTACTTCCAAACACACCCTAATACATGGGTAGATACTACAAATCCAATGAGCAACAACATTGGGAACACCCCTAGGCACTAGGTTGTCTTGGGCCCTATGTACCTCGTACCTCGGTGTAAAGTAACCATAGCAAAATCCTTTCTCGTGCACGAGCCACTAGTAGGGAACACACCCATAACCTAGTGTTCCCCAATAATCATCCACATAGTTTAGTTAGAGTTGTCGTTATCCAAATGCTAAGTGAAACAGGGACAAAACCCATCCAGTCCACTAGCCGTACTAGTACAAATCCGCCCCACCTAGGTACCCGGGCTTCCCCTTTTGTGCTCAATCAATTTCAGCATGCAAAATAAATAAATTTTCATATAAAACACCATTAGTTTCCAATCATAACCAATACAGTAGCTATCACATTTTATTCCACTTAAAACACGCAACAAAACACTTAGATTTTTCATAAAACAATTCCTCAAAAATCTCGTAGTGTTTCGGACACAAAACACCTTATAAACCTCACTTTCATACTATGTGCACATATTTAAGTTTCCAAAACATAAAGGAGATCCCACTACATTTCAGTTAAAACACAAAATCATTTTTAGGGCAACCCTATATAGTTCAAGAAACGACATCATTGCAAAGTCTCCATTTTTACACACCACAACTCTTAGAATTTCATGTGGTTCACAAACACCATTAAAACCAGATTTTTCAGCATCAAACACAAGGGACAATAATTTAAAACAGTATTTTTATCCCTATTATACTTCAATAAAATCAACTAGTTACTTATAGGGTAGCCCCAATTAAACTAATAATACATTTCTATGAAAACCCCCCAATTTCACATGAAATTGGCCTTTAGGATTCATTTTAAATACAAACACCACTAAAACTATATTTTTCAGAAATAATAAAATTCAATAAGCATGAAAATACCATAAAAACAGTAGCCAATTCACAAAGATTTCATACACAATGGAATCACCTACCAAAACCAAGGAAACCCTTGAATCCTTTGTGCGAAAACTCAAACGCACCACCACCGCACCTCAAGGAAGGTAAACCAGACCTAAAACCAGAATTTCAGAACATGAAACACCAGATAAAACCCTAATTTTTAAAGCCTACTTCCTGGACATAAGGAACCTCAATGATAAAGGAAGAAACCCTAAGTAAATTGGATGTAACCCTAAACAAATTGAATGAAGAAAAGAGGAGAACAACTTACTTAAAATATCTTGGAGAAATCGCCCCCCAAAATACCAGTAGCTGATTTCTAAAATACTCAAACCTTCAAGGGAGGTTCGAACAAGAACAGGTAGATCATTTAGGAATTTTAATGGGAGAAAAATAGTAAGAATCGAAGGAGTTATGAAGGAAACAAATTACCTTTATAAATCTTCCCGAAATTTGAGTTCTTAAGAACATTCGACCTAAACCGCGATTAAAATGAGCAGAAACGGGTGTGGGATGATATTGTATGCGTGGCTGGGTTCAAGGGGCGTGTTTGGGGCTTGGAATCACCGAAAACCCCTTAAAAATGAATAAGTTATTAACTAATCAAATTTTATTTTTAAAACTGGAATTGGGCTTTCGGGCAGGCCCAATCCCTTAAATAAAACCCATATACACCTTTGTTATGGATTTCCAAAGGCTCCAAATTTTAATTTCGGTGTTAATATGTTAGGGTAGGACATTTAGGAGTTGGAATGAGTGAAAAATATTAAAAAATGAATAAGTTATAAAAGAAACAAAATTTATTTTTAAATCTGGAATTGGGCTCACGGTTTGGCCCAATTCATGAAAACTCACCTATTCTCCATAAAAACTTTGGAAACCCCCCCAAAAAAAAGAATTAATGGAAATTAAAATAAAAATACATTTAAAATAAGCTATGTATGTGACAGAGTCCCACTGTATCTCTCCTGAGTCCCACAGGAGGGTCTTTATACTGCGTCCCATAGTGTTACCAGAGTCCCACTGGCCTGCTCCAGAATCCCACTGAAGACTTCTTCCACCCTGAGTCTCATAGGGGGCTTCTCCTAGCTCCTCGAATCACACGAGTAGCTCTTCTTCACTTTAAGCTTCTTCAAGTATCTTCAGCAGTCTGGGATAAAGACTGCTGGCCTTGCTCTGTACCTCTGATCACTTGAGTTGATCAGGTCTTCTCGTCTTGCTCAGGATTTATCTCCTTCTTCTCAGGATGACCTGGCTTCTCTCTCCAACTACTGAATACTCAGACAACTGATATCTTTAACTTCAGTCTGGTCCAGTCTCAGTTCACATCAACTTCATGCACTGAGTGCAAGGCATCTCTGCATCCTCATGCACTGATTGCATGGCTTCTCAAAATTCTTCAAGAACTCTTGTTCTTGGTCTTCTCAAATGCACACAACCTGATTCAGCTTTGTTCACGTGTGCACGTGCATGCATGCATGCATGCATGCACTCCCCTTACTTTCTTCTTGGTGCAATAAACCCACAAAGGGTAATAACTCCTTAATCACACACACCAACTTCACTCACACACTTTGTTCAATTTGTTCACACACTTAATGTGTGTTATACTTTAGTGTGGATGTCCTCTTCTTTCTTCTTCTAAATGTGTAAACTTTGCACACACCTAGGTTCGGCCTCTTCACTTTGCACACACAACTTCTTTACTTTGCACACACTTGATTTGGCCTCTCTCCTCTTCTTAAGTGTGTTCTTCAAATTGCATACATAAGGTGCAAGCCTTGCCTTCCTCCTCTTTGCACACCCACTGCCCGTAGGGTGTTCTCTCAAGTGGCACACCCACAAGGTGAAATCCTTCCTTGAACTTAGCACACACACAAGGGGAAATGTGGCTACGGCCTTCTTGGCTTCTGTTTAAGCACACAACCAGTAGGTGTGTCTTTCCACTTAGCACACACACTGCCCGTGTGATTCTCCTCTTGGTACACACACAAGGCACTAAGGCCTCGGCCTTCTCTTCTTCTTCAAAGTGTGCTAGTGCACTGAGTGCAAGGGCCACTTCTTCTTCAACACTGTCGCGCAAGGTGCACTGGCCGCGGGCGCGTAGGTGCTACTGACGCGCAAGCACTCGGGTGTGCAAGGTGCAACACCGCGGGGCGTGCAAGCTACTCCTGCCGCGCAAGTATGCGGGCAGAGAGAGCTCCTTCCTGTCATGCAAGGGAGACGCGCAAGTGACTCCTTCCTTCTTCTTTCGCGCAAGGAGTGCGCAAAAGGAACCTCACGGAGCCAAGGGGTGGCTCCGGGCTTCTCAAATTCTTCGCGAGGCAGAGAGCTTCGCGAGACTTCTCGTTTTTCTCCAAAAGATCAGCAAGCATTCTCTGTGCTTCGGGCTCTCCTTTTATAGGCAGAGGAATCCTCAAAACATCCGCGGGATATAAATCTTGATCCACCGAGATTTTCGGTTCTTTGAAAATCTTTAAACGTGGGCCGAGAATCTCGTTTCTTTCTATCTGTTCACACGGGTTTGCTTTTTATTTTCTTCACGTGCATGCGAATTAGAACGCATGCACGACTTTGGTTTAGGATAATCCATACAAAACATAAATCATGTGGCCTCGCACCTCCGGTTGCTTCGGCCAACCTAGAATTATTCCATACATTGCATGCATGCCCATTTTTATGCATGGATATGTTCAGTAGGGCCAGAATAACCGAATGGAGCCTTCGGTTTGATCGGAGGTGGTCGGGAACTCGAATTCTTCATTCGGGAGGCCTCTGGTTCAGCGGGGGACATCTGGTGGCCTTCGGCTGAGCTCGAGGAAGGAGACACACCGGGAGCCGTTGGATCGGGTGAATGAAAGACATCGGACGGCCTGGATCTGAACGGGAGCGGCGCAATGAGATGTGCGGCCGATATCTGGCGCGCGATCAATCGTGCGGCCAGGATCCGCTCCTGGAGATTTTTCCGCGTCCCACATCGAAACAGAGCGTGGTTTTTCTGCGGCTTATCAACCTAGCGCTCCCTTTCAACGCTCAGTTGCAATTCCCCCTCCACGGTGCCGCCCCGCACCGTGTTCTCTCTGCGGGCGCGCTCTTGCGCCCACCCCTGCCACTCGGGCGCGCCACTGGCTCCCAATATGCTTGTCACGGGCGCGCTCCTCGCGCCCCTGCTGTGCAGGCCTGATCCCATGCGTGGCCCGGGGCTTATACACGGCCCCGACCTTCTGCCTCAGGGATATGCTGCCTTGGCCTGAGGGTTCCCCATGGGCGTGGTGACCTCGAGTCCCACATGAGCCTTGGGTGATGACCCTCGGCTGGCCTTCCTTGGTGGCTATTTTTTTCTACTTAAAAACACAAGTGCTTTGTTAAGAAAAACAAAGTGACAAGTGTAAATGCCAATTTCCAAATGCCAAATGCCTCCTCCTCTATTCTTCTTATCTTATCTTCTTCATTTGAATTCCTCCAATTCTTCCTCAACATTTAATCTTCACTTAGGAGTGAAATTCTTGAAGGTTCATCATCAACTCTTCTTCTTCAACCGAACTCTTGAATCACATAAATTCTTCAATAAACTTCATTGATATAATCAGAGATCAAGTTGGATCTTCTTCATGTTCACATGCACTAAGTGATAGTGCATGGACTTCATTAATCCACTTCATCCACTTAGAGATTGTGTATGGATCATCTTCAACTCCTCATGCATTGTGAAGACAATACATGGTTTTCTAAGGATGTTGTGACATTGTATCCAGTTGATACAAGTTCTTTGAACTTAAAGATTAGCTCATCAATCGTCTGATGTAATGATGCTCCATCATCATTCATTCTTCAAGTGGTGTAACTTAGTATCATCTTGATACAAGTATTGAAACATTAAGATCAGTTCTACAATCATCTGATATACATATAGAATGTTTCAACCACAACATCATATGTCACTTAGTGAATCTCCTAAGTGACATGCATCTTAGTACCATGGCCATTCTCCTTTACTCACCAACACCATCACATCCTTTGTCATTCACATATTGAAACTCCTTGACATCCATCCATTCATTCATTTCTTGACAACAAAATACCTCATTGACAACAAATGCAGCACAGTGCACTTCAATCTCCCCTTTGTATTTGTTGGAAATACACTAGAGCACATATGAATGGGTCAATATGTGTGCCAATATTTATGCCCCTTATTGGAAATCAAATGGAAAGGTGTGGTGTGGTTCTCTTTCAAAAATCTCTTCCTCCCTTTGAAAAGTATTTTCTTGAAAAACACTAAGAGAGGGATGATGCCACATGTTCTCTTGAGCAAAGAACCATTAGTAGATCAAATCTAAGTCTACTTGGGCTAACCCGGTGTAGAAAACAAGGGTGATGTAACCAAGGAACTCAATGCCATCCATCATTCTCTACACATGTGAGATCATGCTTAGGGGTTTGAAATTTTTCAGATATAACAATGAATTTGCTAAATCCTGCACAACTTGACAAAACTCATTAGAAAGTTCAGGTGCAAAGATAAAGCTCCCCCTTTCATCCATTTGTCTTCAATCCATACTCCCCCTTAATTGACAAGATAAACTCAATTAAGAAACAAGGGATGAAAGTATGATTGGAATACCTTCACTTTTCTCAAGATGGTATTAATCTCAGAATCCCATCTTCTACAGATTGGCTCCCCCTCAAGGGGTGCACTCCATTCTGTCCAAACCATCCTCCAGTTGAGAATGATCATCATCTTCAATTCCCTGCAGTGTTAGCACATGTAAATACAAGTGATTAGGGAATAAGATGGAACCTACTTGGTTCATCAATGTGAACAACAAGGTTGAGAAGATTCTCTCAACCGAGATTCCCCATTTTCACCATTCTTCACACTTGCACATCTGATCTTCAATGATGATTGTGCTGGTGTGGATCTCAATATATCTTCATGTGAAATCTTCTTCTTCCCTTTTGCCTTAGCAATTTCCAGAACTTCATCTTCATCTCTTTGTAGATATTTGGCAAGTTGCAACTGATTAGGCCATATGACTAACTAGTCATTTGGAAGTGAGGCCTCAGTTTTGGAAATTCCACATGGTTCTTTTGATGCTCTTAAGATACCTTTCTTAGGCAACTTATTTTCAATCAATCCGTTCTGGTTCTTCTGGATTGATTGTCTTTTTGAGTCCAGTCTGCTTCTATTCAGTTCCATGGCTTGTTCACAAAGATCCATGGTATGACCTTTCTTTCCATAGTAGAAGCATATTTTCTTCTTGGTGGTCCTTCTGGATGCATCACCCTTCTTGGATTTCAAATCCAAGGACTTCTCTTCCTTTTTCGACATCTTCTTGGGAGCATTGTCACCTTTCTTTTGTTTTCTTCCAAGGTTTCCATTTTAGCCAGGTTCAGTGATCTTTTCTTCTTTTGAGCTCTGGATACAGTTGGAGATTGACATGTATCTTTTTGACCACTTTTTCAATCATCCCAGATGTTGTCAAGTAATCCAAATCTATTTGCAGTAAACAGATGTCTCTGGACCTGTGGATGCTGCTTCTTTTCTTCTGGCTTGCTCCCCCTAGGCATGGGCTTCCTCTGTGCTTTGGCAGTCAGTGGATTGTACCAACAATCCTTTGCACAATGCCCATACTTGTTACAACACCAACATTGACCCACAAATCTTGACCTCTTCAGTCCTTCTGATTGTTGGGTACTTTTCTTGACTTGATGTGCTGCTTCAGGAGAGCATTCTTTCTTCACCGTCTTCATCCATACTTGTTTGGATTCATTCTTCCATCCTGCACTTTTTGTGGAAACACAATTAGAAGCATTAGTACAAGATGGGATGGATGGTACCTTCCTTTTAGAAGATGTTTCCCTTTTATTAAAGGATGTCCTTCTTTTGGAATCATCCTTATCAATGCACACTTGTGCAGCAACATTTCTACTTTCAGCTGACTGGGATGATTCAGCTTTGGGTGATTGTAGATTTTTCAATATCACCTCTAGTTCTAAGAATTTCATGTTAAGGGAGTTCCTCTCATCCTCAACAGTTCTTAGCCTTCCTTCCCAATTTTCTTTCAGCTGTTCTAACTGGTCTTCATGCACCTTTTTCAATTCTTGCAATGAGTTGTCAAGCTCCTTCACCCTTTTGACTTTCTCTTCTAGTTGAGCATCTTTGACAACCATTGAAACTTTGTGAAACTTCTCCAGTGCATGGAAAACTTCTTTGATCATTATCATAAATATTTCTTTCTCAGAAGAGCTTCTTTGCAATTCTTCATCAGTGTATTCAAATCTTTCATTGCAAAGGGAAATAGTTTCATCTTTAGCCTTCACCAGCTTTCTGAGAGTGTTGGTTATGCCAACCCTTTTAGCCAATTGGACTTCCAGAGAATTGGATTCATCTTCTAGCTGTAATTTTTCTTCTTGAAGATCAAGGATGCATGTAGCTATACACATTGTCACTTCCTTGGAGACTGTCTTCTGAAGATATTTGATTGCATTTAGAAGATCATCGTTCCTTCCATCTTCATCACAGCTAGAGCAGGATTCATCATAAGAATGATAAAAGGAATTGTCATCTGATGTGACTTTCACATTTCTTTCCATAGAAGGAGTTTCTATGATTGCACCAGCCTTCTTCTTCATCTTCTTTGCTTGTTTCTTCATTCTGTTTTTCAGAGTCTTGGCAGATATCTCCATTTGAGGCTGTTCTTTTATTTCCTCAAATCTGCACTCCATATAGACTCTCTTGGATCTTTTAGAGGAAACCTTCGCTCTGATACCAATTGAAGTGCCCAGATCAGTGTGAATCACTGAGAGGGGGAGGGGGTGAATCAGTGATCCCTTAAAACTTTTTACTAATTGATTCTTTATCAATTAAACCTCTATGGCTGGTTAAAGGCTCGATCCACTCTTCTTGTATCTCTCAGCCTTTCCTCGAGTGATGCAGTAAATGTAAAGGCACAGGACACAAGGATTTACAAGGTTTGGCACCAAAGGCCTACGTCCTTTCCATGTTGGTTATACACCCCAACATGGTTTCTCCATTATAATCGGTTAGTATTACAATGGTCGATACAGAGTCCCACTGTATCTCTCCTGAGTCCCACAGGAGGGTCTTTATACTGCGTCCCACAGTGTTACCAGAGTCCCACTAGCCTGCTCCAGAATCCCACTGAAGACTTCTTCCACCCTGAGTCTCATAGGGGGCTTCTCCTGGATCCTCGAATCACACGAGTAGCTCTTCTTCACTTTAATCTTCTTCAAGTATCTTCAGCAGTCTGGGATAAAGATTGCTGGCCTTGCTCTGTACCTCTGATCACTTGAGTTGATCAGGTATTCTCGTCTTGCTCAGGATTTATCTCCTTTTTCTCAGGATGACCTGGCTTCTCTCTCTAACTACTGAAAACTCAGACAACTGATATCTTTAACTTCAGTCTGGTCCAGTCTCAGTTCACATCAACTTCATGCACTGAGTGCATGGCATCTCTGCATCCTCATGCACTGATTGCATGGCTTCTCAAAATTCTTCAAGAACTCTTGTTCTTGGTCTTCTCAAATGCACACAACCTGATTCAGCTTTGTTCATGTGTGCACGTGCATGCATGCATGCATGCATGCACTCCCCTTACTTTCTTCTTGGTGAAATAAACCCAAAAAGGGTAATAACTCCTTAAGCACACACACCAACTTCACTCACACACTTTGTTCAATTTGTTCACACACTTAATGTGTGTTATACTTTAGTGTGGATGTCCTCTTCTTTCTTCTTCTAAATGTGTACACTTTGCACACACCTAGGTTCGGCCTCTTCACTTTGCACACACAACTTCTTTACTTTGCACACACTTGATTTGGCCTCTCTCCTCTTCTTAAGTGTGTTCTTCAAATTGCATACACAAGGTGAAAGCCTTTCCTTCCTCCTCTTTGCACACCCACTGCCCGTAGGGTGTTCTCTCAAGTGGCACACCCACAAGGTGCAATCCTTCCTTGAACTTAGCACACACACAAGGGGAAATGTGGCTACGGCCTTCTTGCCTTCTGTTTAAGCACACAACCAGTAGGTGTGTCTTTCCACTTAGCACACACACTGCCCGTGTGCTTCTCCTCTTGGTACACACACAAGGCACTAAGGTCTCGGCCTTCTCTTCTTCTTCAAAGTGCGCTAGTGCAATGAGTTCAAGGGCCACTTCTTCTTCAACACTGCCGCGCAAGGTGCACTGGCCGCGGGCGCGCAGGTGCTACTGCCGCGCAAGCACTCGGGTGTGCAAGGTGCAACACCGCGGGGCGTGAAAGCTACTCCTGTCGCGCAAGTATGCGGGCAGAGAGAGCTCCTTCCTTTCGCGCAAGGGAGACGCGTAGGGGACTCCTTCCTTCTTCTTTCGCGCAAGGAGTGCACAAGAGGAACCTCACGGAGCCAAGGGGTGGCTCCGGGCTTCTCAAATTCTTCGCGAGGCAGAGAGCTTCGCGGGACTTCTCGTTTTTCTCCAAAAGATTAGCAATCATTCTCTGTGCTTCGGGCTCTCCTTTTATAGGCATAGGAATCCTCAAAACATCCGCGGGATATAAATCTTGATCCACCGAGATTTTCGGTTCTTTGAAAATCTTTAAACTTGGTCCGAGAATCTCATTTCTTTCTCTCTGTTCACACGGGTTTGCTTTTTATTTTCTTCACGTGCATGCGACTTAGAACGCATTCACGACTTCGGTTTAGGCTAATCCATACAAAACATAAATCATGTGGCCTCGCACCTCCGGTTGCTTCGGCCAACCTCGGATTCTTCCATACGTTGCATGCATGCCCATTTTTATGCATGGATATGTTCAGTAGGGCCAGACAAACCGAATGGAGCCTTCGGTTTGATCAGAGGTGGCCGGGAGCTCGAATTCTTCATTCGGGAGGCCTTTGGTTCAGCGGGGGACATCGGGTGGCCTTCGGCTGAGCTCGAGGAAGGAGACACACCGGGAGTCGTTGGATCGGGCGAATGAAAGACATTGGACGGCCTGGATCTGAACGGGAGCGGCGCGATGAGATGTGCGGCCGAGATCTGGCACGCGATCAATCGTGCGGCCAGGATCCGCTCCTAGATATTTTTCTGCGTCCCACATCGAAACGGAGCGCGGTTTTTCCACGTCTTATCAACGTAGCGCTCCCTTTCAACGCTCAGTTGCACTTCCCCCTCCACGGTGCCGCCCCGCACCGTGTTCTCTCTGCGGGCGCGCTCTTGCGCCCACCCCTGCCACTCGGGCGCGCCACTGGCGCCCAATATGCTTGTCACGGGCACGCTCCTTGCACCCCTGCTGCGCAGGCCTGATCCCCTGCGTGGCCCGGGGCTTATACACGGCCCCGACCTTCTGCCTCAGGGATATGCTGCCTTGGCCGGAGGGTTCCCCATGGGCGTGGTGACCTCGAGTCCCACATGAGCCTTGGGTGATGACCCTCGGCTGGCCTTCCTTGGTGGATATATTTTGCTACTTAAAAACACAAGTGCTTTGTTAAGAAATACAAAGTGACAAGTGTATATGCCAATTGCCAAATGCCAAATGCCTCCTCCTCTATTCTTCTTATCTTCTCTTATTCATTTGAATTCCTCCAATTCTTCCTCAACATTTAATCTTCACTTAGGAGTGAAATTCTTGAAGGTTCATCATCAACTCTTCTTCTTCAACCGAACTCTTGAATCACATAAATTCTTCAATAAAATTCATTGATCTAATCAGAGATCAAGTTGGATCTTCTTCATGTTCACATGCACTAAGTGATAGTGCATGGACTTCATTAATCCACTTCATCCACTTAGAGATTGTGGATGGATCATCTTCAACTCCTCATGCATTGTGAAGACAATACATGGTCTTCTAAGGATGTTGTAACATTGTATCCAGTTGATACAAGTTCTTTGAACTTAAAGATTAGCTCATCAATCGTCTGATGTAATGATGCTCCATCATCATTCATTCTTCAAGTGGTGTAACTTAGAATCATCTTGATACAAGTATTGAAACATTAAGATCAGTTCTACAATCGTCTGATATACATAGAGAATGTTTCAACCACAACATCTTATGTCACTTAGTGAATCTCCTAAGTGACATGCATCTTAGTACCATGGCCATTCTCCTTTCCTCACCAACACCATCACATCCTTTGTCATTCACATATTGAAACTCCTTGACATCCATCCATTCATTTCTTGACAACAACATACCTCATTGACAACAAATGCAACACAGTGCACTTCAAGTATAATTATATTTTTGGAATCTTGAATGGTAATGTGATATAATAGTATAAGTAAATAACTGTTTTATAAATTATTATTTAAGTATTAGTAATTTTTTGGGTAAATAGTTATTTTACTTAAAAATTAAATATCTCATATTTAGAAAATTATTTTCATAAAATAGAGTTCATTTTTTAATTCAAAACATTGATACTAGGTTACGGTGAATTTATGAGATTTTTATAAAATGTTTCGTTTTTAATGAATAGTAAAAAAAATACAATTTTTGAGTTTTCTATGTGTTTTATGACATCATAATGATGTAATATGTAATTTAAAATATTGGACAACTCATTTGGATTAAAATATTATATTAGTTGTACCAAGTGTCCAAAACCATGGGCAAAGACCATGGGTAAGTCCATGGTTTTGCAAATACCACTAATGAGGTGTCCTTGAAAATTAATAAAAAACTCCCTCTCATTTACTATAAATACCAATCCATTACTTCATTTTCATTCATTAAAAATTAATTACCCTCAAATATCTGATAGTTTTACCTCCCAATTATTCCTTAAAATGTGTCTCTAAGCCCACAAGGTCATGATCTTAGTGTTTTAGAAGTTACTCTTCAAGGTAAGGGAATTATCAACGTCTCATTTTATATTCAAGTTCTCTTCTATGTGGTATGTATTTCAACTTCCTATAACATGTTCTTATTTTCATTATATTGTGTCCATATAATATATTATTAGTATTTTATTAATGGTTTACCCCTTTTCCCTCTCTTTTTAATATTTTCTAAAACCATGTTGCATAGCCGTTATGCTACAGAATTTTCATCTCAAAAATCCCTCTTTTTTCTCAAGAAATTCTATTATTTTATTTATTTGAATACCCAAATATATTTAATTTATATGGGTATTCATCAAGACATAAAAATGAAATATTTTATTCAGTAATTGACATACATAAAATCCTAATTCCCTTTTTGTGGGTTATAAATGACAAAATGATCATGTTTTTAAGCACTTTTTAAAACGTCATGATTTTGATATGAAACCCATTTATTTTATTCTCTTTGGGTTATTTATTAAATTTCTGATTATGATCTATTTGGATCATATGAAAATAAAGAAATATTAAGGGTGTTCCCATATATTTCTCCAATGAATTGGGTAAATAAATTAATCTCTAAAGATGACAATTTTTATGATACCATGGTGAATAACCATGGTAATTAGTATAAATCTTTTGGGATGGACATTGGTGATATGCTTATGAATGTTTAAATTAAATTTTGTGGCCACATTTTCAATATATTATTCAAATTATTATTAACATGATATGTCTCATATCATGCCTTTATGATATTTCCTCATGTTCTTATTGTATTCTCTCATGTTCACATGTAAACTTTTTCCCCTATTTTTCTTTACTGGGCCTCATACTCACCCTTTCCATTGATGTATGTTCTCAGGTTATGAGATATAGTAATTTTTTTTAAGATGAAAATTTCAAGAATTCTTTCAAGAGGATTAAAATAGTTCTATATTTTTTCATGTATTATATACCATTTTTTCAAGACACTAAACTTTAAAGATCCTCTGTTTGTAAAATGAAATGAAAATTTATGTAATAAAAAGGTAGGATTCCATAATTTTCATATTATTTAATAAATTTAATTTAATTTTTTTATAAAATTATGATTACTAAGATTAAAGTTAGTGATAATAATAATAGTAAGACTATTATTTTCAAATAATTGTATTATTAATATTGTGTATTTTTTATCGATTAAAATTAATTAATATATTCTCAAAATTGAATTTAATATAATGTTTAAATATATATTTAAATAAATTATCACTCATTAAATTATTAATAAATACTAAATAATATTAATAAAAATTAATGGTGAAAACAACTTTTCTTTTATAAAATAGTATATTTAAATATAAAATGTTTTAATTTAAAAGTTAACTTTCTATTATTTATAAAAATAATTTGTTTCAATAGAGGTTAAATTCAGGATCATAACACTCAAATTTTAAATTGGTTTTATTTTTTATTTTTATTCAAACATATATTACTTAGTTAAAAAATAGTTTCCAAAGTAAAAAACCAAAATGGTACAACACTAAAATTAAGTAGTAAAAGGCCTCGAACATGTTTTAAAAAATGTGGTATAATGAGTGGTAGGGGATTTATTGAACTCATCCCACCCCAAATTCCACTATTTATCACTTTCTAAACCTTTTACCCTTGAATAATTTCATTCTATTATGGAAAAAGAATGGGTATTTACAAAAGTTTCCTTTTGTTCACTTATAAATGGGGACACTTCCACCCCTTCATGACAGACATATTCCTTCTAAATTCTTTCTAAAACTCTAAAACTTTTCTAATTTAATAAAACTCTCTCTTTTTTATAATCCTATATTATAAATTATTTATCTTAATCCCTTCATTTTCAAGGATACATAAGGAGAATGTTCAAGGTCTCGAAGTCGGTATTACATAATCCTTATCCCTTTCAGCTAAACCATTCCATAGAAATCATACCCTAAATATATTCATATAATGAAATAAGTGTAATTATTATAATTAATTATAATTATATTAATGGAACAAACATGATTTATCCCTTCCTAACCACTTAGAAAAAAATGAACATTGATTGTGTAATGTGCAGACTACCGCCTCCACGAAATATTGTTTTTTCACTTTTAATATTGATTTTTGTATTTATAAAAACTATTTAAAATATTATTCAAAAACATAAAAACATCTTAATAATATAATTATTCATCTATTATAATGATATTATATATTTCTTTAACCGTACTCACCCATCGAGATATAGCATGTTTATGTTGGTGTTGGTTTAACCACCAAATTGAACAATGATATAAAACTCGATCATAGATGACTTTGGTAACATAAATACTAAATTTATTATTATCAATATGAATATAATGCATTTTTTATATTTCTATAAAGTTTATAATAATAATTTAATTTATTATTAAAATATCATCTTTAATCGCTAAAATTGCCAAAAAAAACACACATCAATTCCATTTTTATAAAAACATAATAAAAAATTATATAATAAATAGATAGAATATGATAATAAATTGACTATATTAAATGAAATATATATTAATAATTTTCATAATAAATTATCTAATAAATATAATTTTATTATTTTGGAAGTTATTTTCATGCACAGAATGAATTAGGAACAAGGTAAAGGTTTACTGACTTAGATTTTCACCCCTTGAGACCTATTTCTAAATATAAACCATGTTTTCTTTATAATAGTGTATCTACATACCTTTTAAAATTTTTAATAATTATACACTAATTTTACATGTCATTTAATATTTAATTTGAAATAATATCATTTAAGGTTTTTTTATTCAAAATTTTCTAATTATGTAAGGGTTTCAAGTCTCAAATTTTCTCCCCTTAAGGTATATTTTTTATGATAGGACATATTTTAATTAGAAAGGTTTATTTATTTCAACATTAATATTTATTAATAAAATTATTATCTAATTATTCATTTTATTTAGTGTTTCATTCCAAATCATATCCTTTAAGTGGTTTTCTTTTTAATGTTACTATATCCATAATAGGTTTCTCTACTCAAATTCTTTCTACTTGAGTCATAAATTCTCTTCTTAATGATGATATTATAAGCCCCTTTATACTTAAAATTATATTTATATATGATATTTTCTATTTTTATCTAGTTAATTTACTTATTTTTATCCATATCATCTTCCTTGATGAAATACCTTCTCAAATAAAAGTTTGACATTGGAAATAATAACTCTCATTCTTTCTTGTGGATCGTTTCCACCATATCTATATTTTCCTTCATGAAAAAGTTATTGTATATTTTTGGGGACTCTAATAATGAATTTTTTTTATAATACTCATAATTATCTTTACATGTATTTTAAATTAATATATAATACTCTTTTCATGATGTGGGTTTTCAAACAAAAGTATTTTAAAATATTAAAAATGTTTTCCCATCCTTTAAAAAAATATTTTATCATCCTAGCCACATTTATTTTGATTAAATTTATAAATTTTCAAGGATATATTATTAAATTTTTTTTTCAATTAAATATTTTCAATGTTTTCAATTCACCTTTTTAAAAATAACTTTTAAAAGTGACCCACAATATCATTTTTTATGATAATATTAAAAAAATTCAAAATATATTTTTAACTTTTCTTCCATGTGAACGCATCATTAAAAATTATTTATTATCTATATGAAACTTATAATCTATTAAATTATTTTTTCTCAAATAAATTATTACTTTACTTGTTTCATAAAATAAATTTTTTCCAAAGATCAAGGATATCTCTTATTTCCAAAGTGATTTGTCTAAAACTCCTCAAAAGTGTTTTTCATCTAAGTCATTGACCTTTGACATATATTATACTTGATCAGAGAAATTATTCAAATTATACCATCCACATTATTTCTATTTATGGCTTATTTAATTTTCCGTTATATCAAATAAAATATCCATCACTTTCATTGACTTATTAAATCATCCTCTTTTATAGGAATGATTTTTCTTTCATTTCATTTTCTCTGTGAATGAACTATATTTACTTCATTTGATTGATATTTGTTCACATATATTCTTTAAATTGATTGATTAAGTAAATTATTTAAATAATTTGGTACCCCTTTCTCCATAAACTGTTAGTTTAATGAATTCTTATATAGAAACCTATTTCATTTATTGATTGAGGAACTATTGGAAATCCATATATTTGTTATTATGATACAGATGTTTATTTATTACTCAAGAAATGTGATTATGTATTGTTTAACCATCCACCTTCATTCTCTATATGGGTTATGGTTATGTTATGCATTTTATTAACATGATGAAAATTATTGATATTATGTATTTTTGTATCTCAATATAGATGTTTAATGATTCCTAAGGAAGGTTAATTGTTTGTTATATTGATATTAATATCATTAGTATAGTGGATGAATTGGAATTAAAGAAGTTATGGTTGGGGCCTGGTATTATATATCCCCACCACACATCAATCGGTCTCATGATATAAATGGTTGGGTTTTTCATGTATGCCTACCCAATGTAAGCATGATGTCTTTGTTATGACCTTGATGGAAATAATTGTTCCTTAATGGTGAACTCAATAGAAAAGATGATTTCTTATTTATGTCATTGATGGACAAAATAATTCATTTGATGAAGCCTCAATGTTAAATATCAATATTTCCATCATTATGTATTCCATCACCATGAATTTAGTTATTTTTTCCATGTGTTTATTTATATTATTAATCATGGAGTTTTTTCATGATTATGTGGTCAGTTATATGGAATTATTTTGATTATATATTATTTCCATATTATTTATTCTCATCTTATTCATGCTTATTATCTTTGATTTTTATCACTTTTGTTTACCCTTATTGATCGTTTTATCTCACCACTTCTTATGTTTCTATTTCCTTGAGTTATGAAGAAATATATTACACATGATAAATTTATAAGAGTATCATGTGTGGAGAGTTTTGTGGGGGATTTTTAATACTTATTATAGATTAATTTTTTTCTTATATTGAGGGGGAAATGTATATTTCATGAGAAAGAAATGGGATTTTTTAGTTAAAATTTTTTCCTATCTCTCTAAAAATTAAACCAAAACATTATTTTGAATGTATGTGATTGGATATTTTTTAGTGGTATTGTAATTATTGATGTTTAAATTGGGTTTATTTGGTTCATTTAAAATCTGATAACTAAATAACATGTTTATTCACACCAGATTTTGAGAGTGCGAGTCTGAGGGGTCACAACTTGGTTCCAATTTTTCAATACACGTATATAAAACCCATTTTATTTAATAACAAATAAGAAATACAGAAAAATTATATTGATTAATATACTGTAAGTGGTAACTTATACTTCATTTCATTGTAGTTTCTTTTTCAATGACCTTTCTGGACAAATGAGTATCAAATAGAATCATGTTCCTGTATTTTATTCTTTATTTTACTAATCCTATAAGTTTATTTTGAATAAGATTTATAAATAGTATCAGTCTTAGGGAATTTTATTTGGACCTTCCTCTTGTCCACATTAGGAACAGAAGGATTTTAGCACTTAATACCCTTGTCAACATAGAGAAAGAGTGAGGATTTAGGAGAGATACATCTCAAAATTTTTCCTATTAAAATTCATAATAAATCTAGATAATATCTATGGTAGTGATGAAATAATAAGATCTATGAAAATTTATTTGGGTAGCTCAAACAAAAAAAAAATCTTTTAATGTCACCAATAATTTTGACTATATGGGGATCATCTTGTGAACCACCTCTAAGTTTTCTCATAAATATCACCTTGGTAATATCGTAACACTCTTATATTTTCCTTCCCTAATAAATATCATAGAGATATGAAATCATAGTGTTTGTGTCCATAGTAGTGTGTGGCTTTTGAAGTTCACAATACATAGACTATAACATCAAAAACTGGACATATAATGCATCATCCAATTGTTTCTCATAGTCAAATAACTACACATCACTTACCTCATTAGCTAGTGGATTAGAATTAGGGATTCCATAACATAGAACAAATTTTCCATAGTAAATTAGTGTATGGATATTTATACCTACTATGTGGAATTTAGGCCTATGAGGAAATTCCCCACATCAAGGATTGATCACAGTGTTATTGTGGTTGAAAAAAAAATCAATTTTACTATAATAGTATAAAATTAAAAAAAATAGTACTTTGTATGATAGGAAATATGTGAGATGAAATATTTTTAATTTTATTATTAGTCTCCCACTATTTTATCAAGTCCCAATAGCCCTCACCATTAGAATCAGAATGTATTTTCACATAGAAATTCTAGTTAAAAGGTTTCATATTTACCTTTTTATAACCCAAGAAAGAGTATGGTCAATTACTCAAAGGTATTTAAGTAATTGGTATTTCTAATAGTGATATCATATCTCCTTCATACATTGAATGTACTCTCCAATCCTAAAATATTAATTTGCATTTACTAAAAACATGACTTCAAATAGAATAAAGTATAGTGAGGGATACTTATCTTGATGCTGATTTGGTTAAGTCAACTCATTATCTTTATTAATGTTTATTGATAATTTAAAATTCCCTCGGTGAAGGCATGAACTGATACTTTAACTATGGGAGTATCTTAATTCAAATGATGGAAGGCTAAGTCCTGCATAATTTTATTTTTGATATATTTTTTTAATTATGTATTTTCATGTCTTGTTAATATTAAGTGTATTTTAATTAAGTGGTTAAAAATTTATTGATAAAATATTTATACATAATCCTTTAATTATTTTTTTCATATAATAATAATTTATATTTTATTCATTTATTTGTGTGATTGTTATATTGAATCTATAAAATAAAGTAAAAAATCTTACATAAGATATAATAAATATGAGTAATTATCATGATCTTTATATATCATTTTTTTTAATTAGAATAAAATAAATGAATCATTAAACCTAGGTGAAAAACTATATGAGCAGATCTTAGCTTGAGTTTTAATATTTCACCTTTGTCATGTGTATCACTTGGGTTTATTTTACCTCGGATCTATCTTGAACCTCGCCCAATCTTCTGAGATTCACATCCTTGTATATGATTTACTCACACATATGTGAGTGGATCCAGTGGATTAGTTATAGGGTATGCATAAAATAAACCTCATATATGCAGGTACATGCATAATAAGAAAACGGGATGACATATAAGCCATCATTTTAAATTAATAATAATTATTGAAAAAAATAATGCAACAATTAAATTAAAATAAATAACACATATGCACAAGTTAGTCAAGATCATAATCAACCATACGTGCAATGAATATGCATTTAATAAACTATCATTCATTTCAATCATTATTAATTAAGATAGAACACACTCAAATTATTTAATTAACTAATTAATATTAATTTACATCCAAACCATCCTTAAGAATCTTAGACATTAAAATTTTAATCAATTTAAGTTAATTAATTTTATTTAAAATTAATCATTTATATATTCATGTATTGGGATACAACACAGCATGTATATCTCTAAAATACCTAGCATGGTTCTTATCGTGTATTTTTCACTCACACAAAATGTAATTTACATGTTTAGTCATGTAATTACATGTTTTGTACTAAAAATAAACAACACGTGGACACAGGTTGTATTACATGGAATGTATTACTTTAAGTCATGAGGAGTACACTGTGTTTAAGAACCATAAATGTTATGTAGTTTTGAATATTACTGGTAAATTAATTAAACATTTGATATATATGTATAAATATAACCTATCACATGGTGTGTGGTTTCAATTAATGACACATGGACATGTGTTTATTAGGTTTAATGGAGTAATTAATTATTTTTATTTTCTACACAAATTGGTAGGATACATGGAAAGTACAATCTATCTATGCTTCATGTATGTTTATTCATAATTTATCTGTGACACACACCTAGGTATTGGGAATGTATGCCAGTCATGAATATTTATGAGATACATGGAATGTACAGTCTAGCTATATATCATGTATACTTCTAGTCACATGTATTCCAGTCACACTCACTGTGTATTATTACATATTGTATCTTTGACTATGAGTTTTTAACTATGAAAATACATAGACTACACAATGTATAAATGAGTTACACGATGTGTAGTCTAAATAACTATGCACCACCCTAGCCTAGTCAATATATATAATCTTAATGAAACCATGTGTATTTTAATGATGTCCTCTATGAATTAAATTTTAGGTTCATCTAGGTGCATTAAACATGGGTATACAGTGTGTACCTTCGGGCTACATGACCTGCAGTCTCATGTTATCCATCCATAATTCTCAGCACCTCTGGATAGATTCTCTGGATGTTCTTCATATGTTGTTAAACGTTTCTTGGTTATATGATTGTGAAAAAATAATAATAATAATATATCTTTACTTTTGAATTCAAATAAATAATTTTGAGAAATGAATAACTAATATCAGATATGTATAATGATCAGTGATTAATAAATAATAATAAATTTTAATTTGACCTCTCTAATAACACATTAATGTTTGGGACTTGGTGAAATCACTAATTAGGTCATGTACAAATTATCTTTTATTGGTCTCAATGAACAATTCATGGTGTACACGATGATAAATTTTGTGACCAAAAAATTAAATCTGATGAAGGTTGATTATGAATGCCAAAACAAAGAAGAGAGGATCTTTTCACATTAAAATTATAATTAATTTAATTAATAATTACCTCATACTTACCAATTATTTCTTTATATAAGATATTGATAATTTAAACATCATTTGGTTGAACCGTCATTACATGATAAGGATATAATGATAGAATCCCTCTAAAGGTGATCCACACATGCTCCTTTTATATCGATGCATCAAGGATTGTATTTTAGGTTCTAGTGCAGCGATATTGGTCATCATGTTTCAATTATTCCGATCACCACACAATCCTATGAATATGTAAGGATTTATTATTTATCTCTCGATCTTGATAGGAGTAGGTGAGTAGAATATTCGTCTCTATTTTTGAGATAGTTCTAGATAATTTTCTCTCTAGGGTTGAGAGAATCTCTAGATGGGTGTGTTGTGCACAACAACATCTAACACTTAGAAATAATGTTACTAGGTATTTATAAATTTGGTATAGAGAATAAATAATTGCACATAGGCCCTTAATTATTCTTATAATCCCTAGATAAACCCACACCTAAATAATAATAATATTATTATTACTATTATTACTATTCTATATGCTAAACTTATGGATAAAATAAATATAATTTCTTAAAAAAAATTAATTTATATTTATTTAAATGATATATTATATGTCATTTCTGCTGGACCTAATAACTCAGTCCATGTTTCATCCATGGTATTTATCGAACCTAAAATAATAAAGAAATATTTATTTATAATATTTATGTTTTTGTGAATAAATATTTATTTAATATTCACATAACTAATTAAATAATTGTTCAACAATAAATGATATTTATTACCTTTTGAATAAATTAAGATATTAATAAATATATATTATTCAACAGTATTATGAATAAATATTTATTCATTTAATATTCAACTAACACATAAATATGTTTACTGAATATTTTCAATTAGAAAATACTGAAGAAATATTATTCCATGGATTGGAAAATAATATCTATTACAATAATTAAATCCATATAGAATTTGATACAAATAATAGAACCAATAAATGTCTAACCCTCTAGTATTCTTCCTCGGTGTCATTAGGTGAGTTAAATTAAAGTCCAATATCAACATCTAAAAACATGTAAAGTCACCCAAGATGAATAAGTTAATGTTCTAATGATTAAAACCACATATAAAAACTCATTATGTAATACAATCCCTTTGTTTCGATATCTCATCAAGAAGGTTTCATACTTGTTTCATCAACCTATATGATTAATATATATTTCTTTGACTATCTGAAATAAACTCGTCAATACACCATGGACATGGAATTTAATGTGATGGTTCCACTTTAATAAAAGGGTTGAGATATCAAAGTCCATAAATATAGAAGGTTTAAATCCTTTATCAACTTATACATTAATAGTATGTCACTCATGTTGCACCCAATATACCTAACATCACTATGAACATATAGTGTCATAATTTACAACAATACATCTAAGTATGTCACTCATGATTTATAAATATAATAATCATAAATTCTATGTATCATTACACATGATCATAGAAAATAGTATCCAATGACACGAGTAACATATGGAATTCTTACAAGAAGGTATGTATTCAAAATCTCTAATATTATTAATTTATCAAGTGTGAATTTCATGAGATGAAGTATTATCAGGCTACAAGTACTCACACCTGACTTTATGCATCATATGTATCCTATAAAATGATGTTATATGACTATATAAAATATATTTTAATAATATCATCATATAATTTTAAAGATCCCATCATAATGGAAATTTTTTACAACCTTTTCGATGAAATAGATACTCTAGTTCATTAACTCATTAAAATTTTAGAGAAGAATAATCAATATGTCATAAGGTATTTATTAATATTAAATTTTGTGAATATAAAATTAATCTAAAGTAAAGAAATAATAATATTGATGTTTAGTGAGGTATGAGTTCCATTTGATGGAATGAGGGACATGTTGATTTTTATACTTTTGGAAAAACACTTGGATAAAAAGATTGAGTTTTGTTATCCATATGACTCATGGAGTTATGTTATGACGATGGATGGAAATGTATGATGGTCACTTTTTATGACTTATTAGTGTATTACATAGGATATTTGGAGACTTACATGTTTTTTTCATTGATATTATTTAGGTATAGGACCCTAAGGGTGTTTGTGTGTTGTGATGGAGGCATGGGACTCATTAGTTTCTAACTGCATGGGGTTAGTTCATGGTTTTTTGATGGGGTCTGTGAACAATTTCATAAGGATAGTGACCTAATATGAGAATAATGTGTAATGTTTTGAGATACCTTGTTTTGATTGAGTATTATATTAGGGGTAATATCCATTAAAGTTGTGACCTATGTTTGTTAGAGTAGGATTTGATCTGGTTTATGGTTCAATGTAGTTGACTATAAAAAATGGGTTCATCAAGTTATTACTGGTGTATAAGGAGAAGAATCTATGATGAAATAGTGGAATAATTGAGGGTTCATGTAATAGTGGAAATTTATATATGATAAGATCATGTCAAATATGAGTTGTTTCATTTTTACAAAGGTATGTAATACAGTGAAATGGTTGTTATGTATTGTGGAATTATAAGGGGCATGTATCCTAGTTTTATGGTTATAGAATCAATAAAGTGGTTCAACTGTGATGAACTAAGAACCAGTGGGATTGTGAGATTCAAGCATGACTATATGGGTCCTATGGTGCGTTAGGAATCAAGAATCATATCATGGTAAAATAGGTCATGGACCTCAAATTAGATCCATTGGGATAGAGTGTATAGTGGTGTATTATTAGTAATATTAGAGAGAAGTTGTGAGAGTTTTTTTAGTACCATTGGACCCTAGAGTGGGTCTTAGGATGTATACCTATTTGAGGGATACAAATGGGGCTCATGAGTGTCAACATTTAGCTGATAGTGGATGTATGTCTGGTTTTTTCTTATGGATCAGTGATAAGGGAAGTCCAATATTGAGGAGTACGTCGTAAATGGTTTAAGATATTATGACTCATTTTGAGTAGTTTTCAGTAAATTTTGAGGGTGACATATTAATGGAATAGACCTGATGGGGGATTTGGTTCCATTATGATTCATGGATAGGACCATTCGGGTTGTGTTTGGTAAAATTAAAACAATGATAATTAGTATGTTCAATAATTGATAGCTGCAAGATGTAGGGTAATAGTTGGGTGGTGCAACCAGGTGTGAACTTTAGGATATGAACTAGTTGAGAGACCTAATATATGAAACATTGGTACTCACAGAGGGTATGATGATTCTCATTTTAGAGTATACCTTTTACTATAGATATAGTCTTGTATGGGAAACTATAGATTATGATGTTAATGGCTAGGTAACACTTGAGTATGAAACTGGGTGAGGGATGGTTTATTATAGACTAGTGATGGAAACCAATGGTGTGTGACATCAGTGAGTTGAGAATTCACAAATTTATTAAAGAGTATAGAATCATTGTGAAGTTGGTAGAAATATTCAACATCGTGATGGATGTGCAAGTGAGTTTTCTAGTATTATTGGAGTGGTGAGGTATCGACTAAGGAGTTCTCATATGATTGAGCATGCTGGTTTGGTAGATTCAAATCATATCATTTAAGGAAAAAACTATATTATGAGGAGATAGGGTGGGAGTTTCCCAGGGTATTGAGTGGTGGACCTTGTCTGGGTGTAACTTTAACATGACTATATCTGATGGGATTCATGGAATTTGGGTTATGCATTAGGGATTAGCGATTAGGATAGTTCCTAAAATATGAAGGATGTAGATTTTTTCAAGTGTTGTAGAAGATTATTGACATTTGGGTTTATCTGAGAACTATTTATCATCCTTATATAAATAGTTAGTTTGATCATATTATCTAGATACTAGAAGACATGCTTCAAACTTTTTTTCAATATTTTGGGGGTTTATGGGAGAACTATTTAGAACTTGTGGATTTTTTTACAAAATAACAACTATGAATCATTTCAGATGGAATATTTTGAGCATTTATATGCTAGATAAATTTGATTGACACTAAATTGTGTAGATGTTAGAGAATAATCAATTATTAATCCAAATCTCTTGAAGGAGAAATCAGATCATATCTAGTGAATCAGGAAGTGGTTGGAAGCTACTCAAATAAATTTGATGTTGTATGCTAACAAAAAATGTTGCTATATAGAGTTCAAGGTGGAAATTGAGTATTCATATGGGTTTCACTAAGGTGAAGAAATCACCATGTTTTAAGATAGGTGAATTTGGAACCTAGGTATGTGGGGTCATTTGAGATTATAGAGAGGATCGATATAGTGTCATACTAATTATCTCTTCCTCAGGGTTTCTATATTATGCATGATGCATACACATGCATCTCAACTATGGGAGGACTATACCAATATTTCACATGTTATTAATGATAAAGGCATAGATATCCAGGTTATTTCATCTTTTAAGGACAATCTAGTTTTAATAGTGTATTAGATGGAGAAGACTCTACATAGGAAGATAATTATGCTAGTATGAGTGTTATGGAAGCATGGGAATATCTAAGAATAGACAGAGGAGTGAGAATATGTTATTTTGGACCAATGGTCATAGTTTTTCACTATATTATCCCAGTGATGTTTTGGAATGTAGCTCAAGGATGAGAAACTATATAGTGGGATGGATGTAAATAAACAAACCTTAGAAAGTCATGAATACATTCAAATTTTTTCTAAACCTTTTATTTGTTGTCTCTTTATTGATTTATAAGGTGTTAGTAGGTGTGTTGGAGTTTTCCTAAAGGGGTTCCAATACTTAGAAGTCTGAAATTATGAAAAAATGGGGTTGTGGGTCTAGGAACATGGCTAGTACACAGTTAGTACTAACCATACCCCAAATTGTGCAGAAGGGGAGGTATTTTTTAGTCAAGTTTACATGGTTGGTTCACAATTATCCAAACCATATGGCTTCCCAAGAAAACCATGTGGCCTTTTTTTATATTGGTTGGTATTTCTAATATTTTGGAAAAGGTTAGGGGAAACCAAGTGGCAAAACTATTAGAGATATTCTGTTCTTTAATAGGGGGAACTGTATGGTTGGTTCATGGTTTACCAAATTGTGATATTAAACCATGTAGTCTACCCAGTCACTTAAAAATTGTGAAATTAAACGTTTTCCCATACCAATTTTAAACCTTCTCTACCTATTTTTCTCCCATTAGTTCATCTGGGAGCTCCCTCAATCATTAACCATCTAAATCCACTAAAATCTTGGGTGGTTTCTCCTTTGATCCATAATGTATTCAAGTGTTGTTCTATCTAGGAGACAACTATAGGTAATTTTATCACTCCTATTTAATTTCTTCTTAGATTATTTCATTGTTAGATATTTTTAACTGGTTATGATATTTTTTCTATATTTCATGGGATTTTTTATAATATTTTATTCACACTATTTAAGATCAGATTAGATATCTATACTTAATGATTATCTTCTTTCAAGATTAAGGTAGATAGTCTATATGTTATCCATAAAGTATTATCTTGTTTGAATATGTGTGTAATGGGGAATTATTCTAACATAATTTAACCTTAACCTAACACTTGAATAAATAAAATATGTTTCCCTTCCATGTCAAAAATCATGCTACTTGGACTATGAAAGGTCCATGAATAGAGGGGTGAGCTGATATTTTAGACATCGAGTGAAGTGTGAATAATTTTTTGAAGAAAATTGTATTTTTATAGGGGTGGACCTATGGTTTCCTAAAATTAAAGTGTGATTCTTATGAGATAAAAACTATGGGGTTAAGATTAGAAAATTGAAACATAATATTTGTAAATAAATTTTGATAAGTACATGATATGGTAAATGTTAAAAAAATAAATGTGATGGTTCTAAGTCAGAACATGGATCTCTCTAGGTTTTATTCTTATAGTTATTGGGTAAAAAGTGGTTCCCCTAGGTGATATTCTTCTAGTTATTTGAAATTACTTGGTTACCCTTTGGTGATATTATCATGGTTATAAGGAAATAAGTGGTTCCACCCAAGTGATATTCTCATGGTTTCAAGGTAAGACATGGTTCCCCTTATGTGATATTCTCATGGTTCCAAGGAATGATGTGGTTCACCTCAGTGATAATTTCATGGTTCTGGTGTAGAAAGTGGTTCCACTTGGGTTATATACTAATGGTTCTGGGGTAGATGTGGTTCCCCCTATATGATACCCTAATGAATCTAAGGTTAGACATGTTTCCCCCTAGGTGGTTATGTATATGGCTCAGAGACATTTGGCACTAGACAAGGCATGTATGGTCGATCATGGGTGTCACATTAGATTCTAAGGATCAATTTTGATTATTTATTATGTTTTTATTTATTTATTTTGGAACATAAATCTATACTATTATTTATACTAGATATATTTAGGGACACCATTGGTGGTGGCCTATTGAGTTGTACTCACACCCTAATCAGGATATCATGGGTAAATGAGTAGAATTCATAGTTATAGGATAGGATAAGGGAAAAGACCCTATAATCGATGGTCAATTTGGCCAACTAGAATAAATCATGGGAGAAGGTAATGTGCTAGAAATCGATACCATTTTTAATTTTTCTAATTTTATTTATTTTTTATCATTTTTTAGACTTGATTTATATGATCTGCCCATGGAAAAAATCCTAATTAGATTTGTATGACTTGCGAAACTTTCATTTAGATTTAGTAGGGGTTTTATATTGGCTTATGGGAACTTATCTTAATTTATATTAACTTTTATTCATATGAATGTATGTTCTCATTATTCAAATTGTTATTTCTTACTCTGATATAATGGTATAGTCTCCCCATGTCATCACCATAGACTATCACTACTATTTGTTGGTATCTAATGTATGGGGAGGCACAACCCTATGGTTTATTTACTGTAGAGTGATCTAGTTCAGGGACATTACAAGTGGCATTGGATTTGTCTTTATGAATAGAAGGTAATCCCTAAGTTTATTTTCTTAGGCAATGAGGTGACATTTCAAAATTTAATTTAACTCAAATTTATTACTTTTAATTATTTTTCATCATATCTTAGTGCAAATTCATCACCTAGTATCTAGTAGGTGACCACATGCCTTGGTGTTTTAAATTGTCATTTTATATAATTGTTACATAATTTTGGTGATTTAATAATTTTAGAGAGTTTTTCAACATGAAATGTTTGTTTTAATGTTCTAGAATAATTTTTCAGGTTTGTTAAGAATTGTGAATATTTCATAAAGTTGTTTCAATACTTAATTTGTGGAACTATAAGTGTAAAGTGATGAATTAATAAAATACATGGATGGATAAATTTGGAAATATTTGTAGAAATTAAAGGTAAATTTAATGTCATTGTATATGAGGTGAAAATAGTTATTAGATACTTTTTTGATTTGTTTAAGTATAATTTTCTATCATATAAATTAATGTAATGAATCAATTAATTTTTATGTGTTATTGGGATAAAATTTGAAGCTGTTTTGAGGGTTTTAAAATGATATTTATTATTAAAAAGAATATATTTACATAGGTAAATATATTTCATAAAGCTCTAACCATGCCTAATTTACTAGAGAATCTAGTCTAGGGTTTTTGAAATGTTTATAGTGGATTTTTAATGGATTAAGTAGATGTTTGGTTGTTGGAATGTTTGTTAAAATTTGGTAAAGTGGGGATAATAAGAGAAAATGTTTGTCCAATAATGCTTTGATTGATAATTGAATTTAAAATACATTAAATCATGGATTTTAGTGTCAAATATGTAACTAAAATTGAAATGTTAAAGCATGAAAATGATATTTAAAATAAGTATACTTTCATGTAACATCCCAAAATAGGAGCCACTAAATGATGCCCCGAGTAGGCAGGTCACATGGCCAAAATCATGCCTCCCTATATGCTAGAAGCTTCTGAATAGAAATAAGGATCTAAGGTGGTATAGTGGGGATACTATACCTATATGATTAGAGTATAGAATAGCAGTCTGATCATATGAATAAATAGAAGAATCGTAATATAAATCAAACACATCAGATAAACATCTAAAAGACTAAAATAATAAATAATACAAAATAATTCATATACAATATGATGATCACGTCATGCCTCTATAAAAATGATAGGAAATACATGATATCATACATCCAGTACAATAAATGTATCAGAATAAAAGAACCAAAAATGAACTATTTTGAGCTAGCATCATGAGCCAAGATATTTATGTTCTCCCCTACTCCTAAGTATAATCAATCAAGCATCATAAAGTGGGTTCTTTCCCTAATCCCAACATGCATCCATGAAGTCTATTTAGGTACCCAATGGAAGCTTCAATAGGGTGTAAGATAAAACTCAGTAGGATTCCACCAATGGTGTCTATAATAATTCCAGTCTATATCATATAAATAGAAGATGTGTGCAGTATATCACTAATATAACAGTAATGAAAGTAAATTATATAAAGTAGTTGAAATAATATCTATCCAAACATAGATCTTTATGAATAGTAATCAATATCCCATAATAAGGGAAAATGTAAAGCATAAATAAACAAGTGTGATACTTTCCAATTTATCACCAAAAATTGGATACCCATATCAGTTCTATCATTATGCATAAAAAGGTACCCACAATGGGAACTCCATGTATTCAAGTGTATAACATTCACAATGGACCATGTCATGTAATCAAGTGTCAGACCACGAAGGGTTGTATCCAAGGTATAGAAGACCAAGGCATCCACATCAAGACTATGGATCATCTCAATAGAAACTTATTAAATACTTCAGTGGAGTCCAAGGAGCATGTTAGTGTAGCATGTACAATGCGAGTCCAAGCAATCTTGATCCAAGAGGTATCAATTCCATTACAATCCTATGGAATCATGATCCAATGTATAAAATACCAAGGAATCCAATACCAAAATAATTATGGATCCATGAAGTATAAGTTTCCCTGGAATTAAATGAAATCATGGTCCAAGTAGTTTATCCAATTCATCCACTACCATTATCAATTCATCAACCATTCATTAATAATGTCATTACCAATAATAATACATAACCCATTTCCACATTTTTAATTTAAATAATTAAATCAATTAACATATTTTAATTACATATAAAGGAATCATAACCTTATCTCAATCTTTCATTTAATTATCATTCAATTAATTAAGGATTATGATAAAACTGGCAAGCTCACTCTCACCCAATGGGGTGGTATAACATAATTCAGATACAAGGGAACACCCTATGGGTGGCCTAAGTTGGGGATAAAAACCTCCAATGATAAAGATGCACTCAATGGGAAACCAAAAAGATTCCAATTTATTTATTTAATTTTCAAGGAAACTATTGAAGGTTATGCATGAAGCACAAGTGAGATAAGATATAAAACAACCAAACTATAAGAGAAAAGGTATAGAACACTTGTCATATATCATTGGTATAACACTCATCCAGTAACAACTCTTAACTCAAACTAGATTATAAGAAATCAGATAAATGGAAGAATACCTAGGAAATAGGGCATATTATAATTCAATAAAATAACTCCATCAATAAAAATACAAACAAATAATGGCACAAGATGAACATAGAACTTAATGGTGTGGATTTAATGTGATGAATGGTGCTTGAATCGAACATTTTAAGGATTAATTGGATCAAAACCTACCTTTAGGTTTGGAATTATCTCCCCCAAATACAAATAGGTTTTAATCTAGGAGAAATGAAAAATGGATTTAGGTTATAAGATATTTTAGGGGTAATTTTTTAATTTCCCACATTTTAACTGGGTCATACGGTTTGGCCACACAGTTGACCAAATCATGTGCCAACCATGCACCATTCTCTGCCTCAAGAGGGACCTCTCATGGTTCATGTGCATGGTTTGGAAAACTATGTGTAAAACAATTCATATATCTCTGTCCTCCATCACCCCTCACATGGTCATAGCACAGGGTTAGAAAAACTGTGCATTGACCATGTGTTTGGGATATGTTAAAAATTATAGGTGTCCACGCATGGCCATGCAACCCTAGGTTCAAAGTTAGAAAAAACCATGAAACCTTTTCTTATCTATTTCTAAACCTACGTGGGTGTGAATCCTTTACTTCTAGATTTACCTCAAAATGTGCATCCTTAGATAGAGGATTGGACCACCTCCTGTGGTATCATCAAACCATGTGTCTTGGAAATATGGTTTATACAAATCATGCGTCCTAGCTTCATTTTTTCAAAATTAGGGCATTTGGGCTCCAAAATAGACACATCCACCCACTGAAACTTTTGTGATCTCATTAGGTACTCACATTAAGTCAACCCCAATGTGTTAAACTGAATATATAAAGATACATACTTCATTGTAAAACCTAGGATCATGTAATATTCCCCCCTTAAAGAAATTAATGCCTAAATTTCCCTTCTATGGGTGGTTAAGAATCACCTGAGAAGAACTCCATCCACTAAACTCATACATCATCCTTCCACTCCCAAGTCTCATTATGTACATGGTTATGCAGCCAAAACATCCATACTGGATGAAATAACTAGCCTCAGAGAACCTTTTCTCTCCTCTCAACAATATTAATAGGATTCCCCCTAAAGGACACATCTACTTATAACTCAACCTCATATTCTTGAAGAGTATGAAATGGTTATGAATGATAATAGTGTTTCTAAAATACATGGAATACATCATTCATGGCTTAGTACCTCTAAGATAACTGCAGCCAATAGGCTACCAGCCCAAATCGCTCCATAATCTTGAATGGAATAACATGTGGAGGTAAAATATTACCCTATCACCTAATCTATATATGTCTGAGCCTCAGTGAGATATGTAAAAAGACATGATTCCCAGCCTCGAACTTCAGTTGTTTTTAATGGATTTCGGTATCATATTTCTATCTAGACTATATAACACCCATACACTTTCTGATAAACTGGACTTGACTTGATGTCTCTTTCATGTGATATTGTCTGAGTACATCTACATCTATAACCTATAACTATCACAAGGGTGATCGTCATGTCCTACCATAAAAATACATATAAATTTCTATCTGTATAATCTCTCAATATCTATTTTTGAAGGAAAATTCTACCAAGGTTATATACCTCTTCCAAGAGCCTAAGAAATCAAGGGCACATTCTTTATGCATATCCTCCATAACATGTATAGTACAATCTGACTATTAAATACTCAATGGGTGGTAATCCATTTTTAGAAGAACCTATGTACCCAATGACTACTATAAGACTTTCTAGAATAAAGATGTAAATTGTGCTTCCATATCTGATACCACAGTCTGAGAAACCACATGAATGCACACAATATCACAGATATAAAGTCTCCTAACTTCAACTAATGAGAATGTCTCCTTGATTGTAAGAAAATGAGTGACCTTCGTGATCATGTAAACAACAACCCATACAACATCACTACCTTGAGGTAACCTTGGAAACCCAGTCACGAAATCCATTGCAACATCATCCTATTTCCACATGGGAATAGGTAACTACTATATAATCCCAACTAATTATGTTTATTATATCTTCACCTGATGAGATGTGTAACACCTCTTGAAAAAATCAGATACCTCTTATTTTATCCTTGGGAACTAGTATTGATAGTGTAAGTCGCGATAAATATTGGTAACTCTAGGATGTACATACCAAGTTGAGGAATGAAACTCCTACATCATATCCTTATGTATGCATTTTAGATCCCAAACAAGACCATGAATATGCATAATTTCATCCTCACCAACAATTCATCCAGGAGATGGGTCCTCACCTTCCACACTATCCCATAGTACTAGACCCTCTGAATCTGACACCTGCCCCATCCTCACCCTATCCAAAAGAGTGTCACTCACTACCAAGGATGAGATAAATGTCTTAACTCTGTAATCCTACACCTCCTGGCATATCACAAAAAATAAATCCATGATCTGCCACTTGTTTTTAGCCTCTTCAAACACCTATATCTAATTCCTTCTACTTATTTAATCAGCAACTACACTTCCCTTCCCAGATATATAGGTGAACATAAAAAAAATACTATAGGTTTTCAACCCACCTTCATTGCTTCAGATTAAAGTCATGTGGTTAAAATATATAATTGAGGTTTTTATGGTCCTTGTACACCAAAAAATGTTATCCCATTAAATAAATCCTCCAACTACACAAGACATGTACAACAGCGGAAAAGTAAAGATTTTGTGTCAGGTATTTCCTCTTGGGTGGACTCAACAGAAGAGACCCATATTTCATGACTCTCTCCTCCTACATCATAACTAATAATAGAATAATACCTAATTCATCAGAATAAACAATGTAGTTCCTACCCAAATATGGTAGAATCTATACTGGTGTTGAATTTAGTCTCCCTTTCAGCTCTTGAAAGGTTGTATCATAGCTATTTTTTCCATAAAAACTGCACACCCTTCTTATTCAAGCCTGTAAGAGGTTATTCTAAGACTGATAAGTCCTATATGAAATGTATGTAATAACCATATATCCTTAATAAACTACTTATATCAAATATTTTCTTGGGATAATACTAAGAAACTATAGCTCTCACCTTCTATAGATCAAATGATACTCTTATCTCTGAGATAATAGGACCCAAGAAGTGAATCTAATCCATCTAGAAGTGAAAAATTGTGATATTATCATATAATTGATGCTCTCTTAGTATATCTATAATTATCTTAATATTTTTATCATTTTCATGTCAATTATGAAAACACACAAATATATCATCCATGAATCACAACAAACGAATCTAGATAAGAATGGTAAATTGGTTCTTCAGTGCCATAAAACTTCCAGTGCATTTGTGAGACCAAACGGCATAACTAGATACTCATATATACCATACCTACTGTAAAAATCTATTTATTAGGCATGTCTACATGTCGATCATCTACCTAGTGATAAACTAGCCTCAAATCAATTTTTGAGAACACCTAAGCTCCATGGAGATGGTTGAATAGATAATTTATCCACATCAAGGGATATCAGTTCTTAACCATCAACTAATTCAATTTCTGATAATCCACACATAGCCTAATAATTACATCCACCTTTTTCAAAAATGGATTGATGAACCCTATGGAGAAGTATTGGGAAATATAATCCCCTTTGCTTCCAAGTCCTTTAGCTATCTCTTGAGATCCTTCAACTCCATAGTATCTATAATATAATGAGGAATTGATAATACTGTAGCACCTAAAATTATCTCAATAGAGAACTCCACTTCTCTCTCTCTCAAAAACAAACTAGGAAATTCATCTGGGAAAATGTCCCAAAATGATCAACCACTTAAGGGAAGTCTTCCTGATGCATTCCTTGATTATCCAGATATAAACTAACAATATTGTCTTTCATCCATCCCATATCAAGATACTTGGGACAATATATAACTTCTCAGACATCCCATTCACCCTTATGAATAAAATATTCACGCTATGGTGATGTGAAATTCACCCTTCGGTGATAAGAAATCAACATGGGATCAATAAGTAACTGGTCAGTCCATCACGAGTATGATGTCAAACCCTGCCATCTTGAGGATGAAGATATCCCATAAAAGGTGTCACCCATATATCTCAAGTGTTCACTCCCTAAACTATCATATATCATTTTTTATGATCCCCAATGGAGTATCTAAATCCATATCACCATAAAAATTGAACAATGAGCCTAAGGAACTCCAAAATAGGTATAAACATGAAACTATTTGAAGCACTTGTATCGAAAAGATAATATAAAATATTAGAGGCTAACGAGATCATACCTACTTTTGTAGATGTAATGGTGCTCTGATCCTTGGGTGTAGGATATAAAGAATATATTTGACCTGAACCACATCCCAGTGAAATAACTTCACTACCCATAACAGGACCACTCTGCTGTCACAGTACAATATGTGTATTTCTTCCTCAGACACAACCACCACATTTTCCTAAATGATCATCACTACTCCAGATCCCAGCCTAATGTGGAGTTGTGAATCCCTCTCATATACTTGGATTCTGAGTCGATCCACTTCCACTAACTACTAGAGGGAAGTTCATGTACAATCATTGTACTTGGCCCAAACTACTACAAGATTGGAACTTGATGTGCTCTCTATTTCACTGACTCCTCATATATCCTCATCTCCCAAACTGATGATAGAATACTGAACTACTATAACTCACACTCTAGATGGTATTTCCCATACAAAAATATTCAAAATTGTGCCTCCTTCCATTTGACAATGAACAACTATGTTAAGAGGCTGAACGTCCTTACTCTTAACCCTTGGATTCCCTAAGGTTTTTTTTAGTAATAAGCACCTAGTTCACTATATCTATAATAGTATTCAACCAAAGCATGTTGAACTTTTATTAAATTTCATGATTGATACCTTCCATGAAGATTCTCTCCCTAGATAGCTCATCAGCAGTATAAATAGGTGCAAAGAATTGAAGCTCTATAAAGCATGTTGAATACTCCATAACAGTCATCATACCCTCCTCCAAGTACATAAACTCACTAGACCTTATATATATTAGGGTCTTGAGAAATAATTAATCATAAAACCTGGTTTGAAAATCCCTCCAACCCATATCTTGAAGCGTATCATTCTGGTTCATAACATCCCACCAGCGATTAACTACTCCCCAAAACATATATCTGCGAGCTTCACTCTCCTTGAAGGAGGTGTCTCAAGATGCTCGAAGATAGAAAAGATAGTCTCTACCCATAGTTTAGCAGCCTATGGACCTCCATACCCTAAAAATGTGGGTAGATACTACTACTGGAACACGCATGTCAGCTCTACTATAGATGAGGCAAACTGTGGGGATCCCTGAACAGTCTGTATAAAGTACATTAAACTCTATCAGAACTAGGAATCATAAATTGTATCAAGAATGATAGGTGATTCCACAAGTATAACTTCTAGAGGTTTCACTAGTAGAACAGAGCCCACCACCTCTAGATAATGATCTTCACCACCCTCATGGTTCATGATTGGAGGTCGTCATGGTAGCATGTCTCTAAAATTCCAAATGCATGCCTCAAAAAAATATAAATAATGATAATATAAAAATTAAAATTGTATAACATGTCTAAGACTTCCAATAAAGAAGACACTCCCCTATAACTTCTCTTAAAGATATAATTGGGTAAAAATGAGCGGTTGTATAAAACTCTAGAGGCACTGCCCACTACCCACTCTAAAGTCGAGTCAAGGTAAAGTTCCATATTTTCACAATTTCAATTTCATTTAAATTAATACTTATTTTTAAATTCTATTTATATGTTTGAACTAAATGGGTCACCATTTAAAATCCATAAGGACCCATACACCTTATAAACTTAAGTGTGGAATCCACTTCATCCATACCATAACACATTCCATTCTATGTGACCAATGGTTTATGATTCAATGTGGAATAATTGATTTCTTTGGGTTTCTGTTGTAGCCTAAGAAAGAAAACATTGTTTAGGTTATGATAGTCACTCTATGTAGCAACTATTTTTCTCAATCACCTATACAAATCATTTATCAAACAATAGGTATATTGCTCAAGGAACACATAATAATGTCATGCAACCAAGAAATTCATCCTATATGGAATAGCGTAATGCATGGAATATGAATTCTATAAGGTGACTAAAATGATGCATGAGATGGTATACCATCATCTCATTAAGAAATAGTAAAACCCATAATAATAAGGAATATCAAAAATCAAGTTTTTTCTACCTAATGGTTGAATCAAATCAACTGTAATAGAAAAAATATAGAAAAAAATGTTTCATTCTAGGAAATTAGGATTTTTCTTGTAAGTTGGTTAGCCACTCCAAAGCACAGATCATTACCAAATTTCAACACTTTATAATCTCTTTTCTATTGTATCATAATAGTAAATCTAGAAAATAAAATGTTGTGATACCACTTTGTAACATCTTTACCCCAGAAGATACTAAACGGTTCCTTGAGCCAGTGGATCAGATGGCCTCAAGAGTACCTCCACATACGCCAGAGGCTTCCGACTAGCAGTGAGCGACTAAAGTGGTGTAGTGAGGAGACTATACCCTCATGACCAAAGCGTAGCAAAGTGGTGTTATCATATGAATCAATAGAGGAAGAATAATATAAATCAAATACTATAGATAAACATCCAGAAGACTATAATGATAAATAAATAAAAGTAGTCATATACAATATGATGATCATGTTGTGTCTCTGTACAAAATGGTAGGATATACATGGAAGTAGGCATCCAATACAATACATTTATCAAAATATAAAAAGTCCAAAAATGGAACTATCTCCAACTAGCATCATGATCTAATATCGATTAGGTACTCCCTTTATCCTAATCATAACTAATCAAGCATCATAAAGTGGGTGTTTTCCCCAATCCCTACCAGCATCTAGAAAATCTATCTAGGTACCCAACGGTAACCTAAACAGTATATGAGATAACAGTCAATAGGCCACCATAAAAGGTATCTATAATAAGTCCAGTCTATGTAATATACAAAGAATTAGTGTAAAGTATATCATAGTTATAATAGTAATGAAAGTTAATTATCTAAAATAGATGAAATACAATCTAGCCAAATACAGCTCTTTATGAATAGTAATCAATCTCTCATAACAAGGGAAACTATAAATCATAAATAAACAGGTGTCATATTGTTCAGTATAATATCTGAAATCAAATACCCATACCAAGGATATCAGTATGCATAGCAAGGTACCCAAAATGGACATGTTGTGTAATCAAGTGTATAACATCCACAACGGTATATGTCGTGCAATCTAACTTTATACCATGAAGGGATAGATCCAATGTATAAAATACTAAGGAATCCATGTCAAGTCCATAAAGAATCTCGATGGAAACTTGGTAAATACTTGGATGGAGTCTAAGGAGCATGTCAACTGAGCATGTCTAATGTGAGTTTAATCAAGATAGATCCAAGGGGTATAAATGCCCTTATAATACTATGGAATCAGGATCCAAGGTATAAAATACTGAGGAATCCACTACAATAATAATTATAGATCCATGGAGTATAAATATCCATAGAATCCAATGTAATAATGATCCAAGAATAACCATGGATGTGTATTTGTAATTATTAGTGCTTGAGTGTGAGTTTTTAAAGTGTTTAAGTTATCAAAGTGGTATAAATTGTGGCTGAATATTGATATGGTGTACTTAGAATAAGTGGTGCATGAGATGATTTTTACTAACTAGTTTTTATGTTGTAAAAGTTATATGAATCTAATCACTTACCAATATATTTAGTGGACTAATATGTGATATGTAATGTTATGGATTAATTGGACCCAAGGGATCATATACTTGTGATTCCATAGGGATGGAATAATATTAATGCACCCCGATATGCTTATTCATTGAGCATGGATTTCCTTGGGTGATGTTAGGATGATGTGATAATCCATTATATAGGGTTCCTTGATCCATGTGTATCATAATCATCTGAATTGGGTATGATTTTTTTAGGTGATGTGGTTACACCTATTACTTTATAGCTTTACTAAATTGGTAGGTTCTAAATTAGTTTTAATCTTTAAACTATTTATATATTATCATAATTAAACCCTTTTAATGTCAGTGGTTATATTAGTTTTCAATTAGGTTTTTATTCTCACTCCATTTACATACACATCTCATGTGAGTATAGATTATATGCATTATGTTGTAGGTAAAGGATAGAGGCCAAAGTATTTGGAATTTGATGTCAAGATATGTATTGAATCCAAATGTATATATTATAGAGTTTTATGGAAGGGTTTTCCACTCTTTTTTCAATTTTTATTTTTAATTTTATTTTTCTAATTTGATACTTGAGTTTTATCTTTGAGTCATATTTTTTCTTATGATTCATGTGGGCTTGATAGAAATTTTAAATGGTATTATTGAGTTTTTATTGTAATAATTCATTTTTATTTGTTATTAAGATGTTTAGTTTTTTTTATTTAACATGGTATACCATTTGAAGGAAAAATATATTCCCAAGAAATATCCTCAGACAATCAACTCTAGCCTCTAGTCTTTGGTGATCAGGGAGTGCACTTGAGTCCTTGTGACATTTTTCCTTGGTAATGTTATCATACCAAGGTGTGATGTTACAGTTTTATCATAAGACAAAATGAATAGTCAATTACTCAAAAACAAGGAAGATACCTCACTCAAAGAAACTTTCAAATGATTCACCAAACTCAGTTCACCATTTTAATCTAGGCTACAAGACATAACATTTAAAATAAAGTAAAATATTTTTTTACTATTTTTTCCTTTTTTATATAAAATTTTTTCCTTGATTTTATTTATATAATGTGTTGAAAAATAAATACATTAAATTTATAAGACTCATAACCTCTTTTTTTAGGTAAATCAGTCATAAAATTAAGACTGATAAAGAATTAAATCCTCATTATCCTTTTTACTTTCATATTTTTCACTTTTTTAAGAGGAAACATGTTAATTTACAAGGAAATAAACATAACTTATGGTCCTTCCATAAAATGATAACTCCAATCCATATCCTCATAGGTTGTAACACCTCCCAATGATAACACATGAATTTCCTTAATTACACCATACTTAAAATGAAATATAATTATGTAATATATTCAAGAGTGGGGGTAAGTAGGGAAAATAGTATTGTAATGTGAATAAAATATCAGGAATTTCATGGATTCAAGGGTCTTAATAATTGAAATTGTAAGGGGGTATGAAAAATGAAAATAAAAGTTTTGTTTCAAATAATTTACTTAATCTTATTAGCATATTATATTGTTATAAAAATATTTGATGAAGTATAAAACCAATTTATAGATGAAAAACATGATTTGAGTTCACTCAAGAATGGAGGGTTCTAGGAAGAATATGAAAAAAATTAGTTTAGAGTACCTATCAGGGTAGGAAATTAATATGGAATAGTCACTAATGAGCCATAAGATTTTAAAATTAATGAATATTTTAAAAAAAATTAAAATATAAAATCTTAAAAAAAAATATTTCAAATCAATAGTAATTTAAATACATTTTTTTTCTAAAAACCAATGAATTTCCCTCATTATATTTTCAAGCATGAAAAATTACTTAGAAATTCCATTTCTGATCAAATCCACCAAAAAAAGAAGAAACTGACAATTAAAATGGAGACAAAAATATATATTATAATAACAAGTTGAGATCCCCCTCCCCCCCCCCCCCACACACACTTATATATTATTGTTACTCATTCAATAAAACAAACATAGAGTTTAGGATAGTGAACAAAATTGAGATAGAAAAGCACAAGCTGTTATTCCCAGTGATATCTTAATTTAATATTCTATCAACTATCCACTATTGATTTTTCAAATTTGATAAGAAATCATAAATAATATGATTAATTTTATTATAAATAAAAGTAAGTAAAATATTATAAAGGAAATAATATTAGGTTATCCCCCAAATTATGTTTTGTTTATATTGCTTATAAACATACATTACTAATTTTTATCTTAGATACTCTAGTGGGAGGGACTTCCTTGATTGGAACCACCACATATAACTTTCCCTAGTGTCCATGATTTTAATCCAAGAATGGATAGCCCCAAAAACAATATAAGTAACCCATACCCTGATATGATACATTGACATAAATTTAAGTAGTGTGAATATGAATAAAGGGGTCTACCTATTCATTATTTTATTCACAGTTATTTGATATTCCTCATAATGGTGATGAGAGAGTAATGGATTCACCACAGGCCTGAGGATCTCTTCTTTAAACTCAAACACAATCTTGTCCTCAATGGTGGTCACTTCCACATTATCATATAGGGATAGAAATATATAGGAAAAAATTTAAACATTAACAAAAAGGGATTTAACATGAATTTAAAGTATCAAATGTTTAAAATAAATGAGTCAATAGTGGGATCCAATGACTTAAATAGATCATCCTTGTGCTCTTACTCTTCTTCAAATTCCACTAGGTCAATTGTAGAAAAAATTGGAAGAGAAGTATTATTCAATACACATTCTACCTTATCAATATGTTCTTAAGAATATTACATAGAAATTTATTCTAATTATTCTTATAATTATTATGAAGTTTTATCTATATAAGATTAAAGATTGGTAATCATATAGGCCATCATTTTATTCAATTACACCATCTAAACTTGTTCATCCATCAATAACTAGTCTATGAATAGTGAAATAGTTGATAACATTTTTAGTATATCTAGTGTTGAATCATTCCATCATTATAACACCCTGACTCTAGTATCCTAGAGTCAGTTCTTACTTATTACATTGGTATAATATACAAGGGATTAAACCACACAAGATTGATCAATTTAGTAGTCTTGGAAAACCAAATACATACATGACTTACATATTACATTTTAAATTAAAATCAAAGCCTGAAAAACATTCATGCACACTTGAAAATAATTTAAATATTCCTTATTTATATCTGGGTAGATGGAAAAAAATAAATGATCATATTAGATGCTCATTATGGGTAATTTATAGCATAATATATCATGATTAGAGAAGCAATAATCAATATGTTAGAGTAGATAATCAAAACACATGTCCTTTAATAAATAACTTGAGTTTAATGAAAATACATGGATAGTATCAACATAGATGTCACATGGATAATGGAAACTAAATTCTTAATTAAGGAAATGGAAAATTGTGTAAATTCATGATTAAGGCCACTCAACCAAGATATCATGAATCTTACCATCAAGGCCTCTCAACCAATATATAGTTCTTAATAAATGGGTAGTTGGAAACTAAATACCCATCTAATGTAGTCACCTATTTTTTCTCATGATACTTATCCACAAATTGAGGGGATATATATAACTATAACCCACCTATCACTTTTACACCCTATGAATTCCTCATATTTTTAATGATCAATATAATAATTCTAAAAATTCATTATAAGTTAACAATTATTTGTATTGAATCAAGAATATGTAACATAAATATTTCCCAAGTAAATGAAACAAATTACTTTATAAGATTCCTTCAACTGATCCCATATATAGAAATATTATATGGTTGAAACATCATAAAAGTAATATAAATGATTATAAATTAATATATGATATTAGAAATATGGACATAAAATAAAAAACAATTTCTAATTAATAATAAAGATTGATATAGAATATGATCATTAGAAAGTGAATGATATCAAAAAGTTATAATACTTTATTAGTATAGGATACCAAAGATTAATTAGAGATTAAGGTTTCATAGAAAAAAAAAGAATTTAGAAAATTAAATAGAATCAATACATTAAAAATTACTTCCTTGTAAATTCATGTAATAATGAAATTATAAGTCACTTTAAAAAATTATTTTCATAAAATTAATAAACTAATACCTGTTTCGTTTGATAAAATTTAAACTAAAAATAATAATAATATTGATAAAATAATTTTATTGAAAATAAACAAGGAAAATTTTAAAGTAATATTAAATTAAAATAGTGTTCATAATAGTGGTAAAATATGTTCATGTCTTATATGTTAAAACAAAAATTCCTTTCACACGTTTTTGTAAAAAGTCATAAATAACTAATTTAGAAAACTTCGTAAAACTTTATTTTAAAACATTTAAAAATAAATAAAAATATAGTTAAAATGACATTAAACAATAATTGAATCATATAAAATAAATTTATTGAAATTTTTTTTAACAAAATGGATATGGAAGAAAAGTTTCTTCAACCAAAGAGGAAATAATGTTGGTTTTTCCTAAAAACATTTTCTTGGTCATTTTAAGTAACAAAGAGAGGAAAATTGTACTCATAATGAAAAGTTATAGAAATAAAAAGGGATAATAAAATATATAGGGTTCAAAATATAAGTATCATATAATTTCCCTTGGTGTAAATTTAATATTAAAAATCTTAACAACAAATGAGATTATAACATAAATACCTTACTTCTTTGGTAACTTTTGAACCATAACACATCAGATGAAATATTGTGAAGTGTGACCTCAAATATAATGATGAAATAATTATTCATGATATAAAACTTCAAAGGGAATACATATATACCTCATAAAATAATATAGGTTCATAACATAAAATATGTCCCAAAGAAGACAATTTATGATGATAAGCCCTTACCTTAGGTCCAAGTTACTTCGCCAGTGCTTTTAACCTCCTGTATAAATAATTTAAATTTATTATATTTCTATACTAGAACCATATAAACAATTATAATATCATATATTATCCACTTATAACATTTCAATACCTGATAATTAATAATTATTTATTAAAAACATTGTTTCCAAGTGTTAATTGTTTCATTTTTCATGAGGTTTCGGTTTATAAGTTTTGTTCCATGCATCTTTATCATGGTTCCATCATCTACAAAATCATGATATAAATATAATATATATTCATTATATACATACTTATAATAATTATTTAAATTAATACATGAAAAATAAATCGAATCACTTTGTAGAGGTGGTAGTCCACATATACGCACGAGCAACGTTGTCATTTTTTAATGGGTGAGAGGGTAAAATGATAAATGATATATTAATTTTTTTTCATAATGATTATGTAAAAAATATAATATATATATATATAATATTATTTCATTTTTATCAATAATTATGACCAACCATAAGTAACGGTGATGAAAAATGAAATACATCATCTTCAAGAGGGAGTAATATTCATGTACGCATAAAATATGTCTTCATTTTCCACCAGATGGATAAGTATATGAAAAAGGTTAATAAAATAAATATAATAATATTGTAGTGTATTTTAGTTAATTATGTAGTTATATCCCAATGTTTATGATTGTTTTAAAGGATGTAAAGTAATAAATAAATAAATAAAACACTCTAATAATAACTATACCTCTTCTATAGAAAATCTCTATATGTTTATACATAAAACCTTCTTAGTATGGTACTAAAATAAAAAAACGACCTCTAGGACAGGGGTAGAGATGTTAGTAATAGTTGGATGAGATAAGAATCTATTTATGGGTGTAGAAGAGAGGAGATGTCATTTTCCTTTTATAACTGAGGGAGAGGATGCAACAAAAATAGTTTTTCAGAGAAATGTACTTTTAAGTATAAAAATATTTTAAAATAAACCCACAAAACACAGTAAAAATGGTTTTCCAGAGAAATGTATTTTTAAGTATAATTATATTTTTATATAAAAATTAAATATCATTTTGATTTAAATATAATTAATTGGATAATTTATTATTAAATTTAATTATATAAATTTTAAAACCAATTCAAAACTAAACATAACTTTTAAAATACTTAAAAAAGGATGCTTTTCTATAAAATTGGTGTTTTTTACTATTCATTGATAAATCAATTTTTTCAGAAAAATCACTAGATTTCACCCTAAGATAATATTAATACAAATATTTCAAAAATGATATCATTTTTATAAAATGGAATTTCTAAAATAGTATTAATTAATTATAATATTTTCTCACAAAAAGTAATGAAACCCATTTTTGAAGAAAACATGTTTTAAAGCATAAAATGACCTTACAACGAACTGAGTGCTTATTTACTATGCATTAATCAATAAATTTATGTTGACTACAAAATTTATATATATATATATATATGCATATATATATCATAATGATTTTACTCATATTCATACCCACCAATTAAAAAATTAGTTTAAAAATATTATATTTAACTAATATTATTTCACATTTTGTTTAAGATCAGTGTTGTGTGTGCTACACGCTATCGAAAATATAAACATAGTAATAAAATCAGATATAGATTTTACCATTAACTTTAGTTTCTAGGTTATGGACAAGAAACATATTATAAATATATCTCTATAAGACTCATACTTAAAAAAATTATAAAATTTACCTTGGTGGTTAAGTTTTACTTTACACATAAGTCTCAATAAATTTATCTTTAATTTTCTTGAGTTTGATATATTCCTTTTCTATAAGGAAGAAAATTATGATGAAATCTAATTACATGATTTATTATCATTTTATAATAAAAATTTAATCATTAGATGTCTATAATAATTATTATGATGAAAATTTAGTCTTTAATAATTAAAATAAAGTTTTAATTAACTAAAATATTCATAAAATGATATAAAAATATTCTTTCTATCTAAAATTGAAATGTTTAGCATAAGATAAAATAATAAATAATATTAATAATCCTCCATATTAGAAAATACTATATTAATCTTCAAAGCCTCAATAATAACATCAAATGTTAAAATTAAATAATTTCATTAGTAACTAACCCTAAATATATTCAAAAAATATTCTTATCTAAGTTAAAAACCCAAAAATCTGAAAGATTTGATCACATATTCTTCCAAGATCAATTTAACATTTATATAAAAACAACATTAATTCCTCATAAATTAATGTACCAAAAATTTATATACCCTTTCATATAATATTAAAAATATGATAATACTTCCCATAAATAACATAAATCTCCATAAGGACCCAATAAAATCATATATTCTTCCAAAATATAGATCAATATTTATTCTTAAAATAAAATACCATCTTAGTAAAGCATATTTCCTTTTACTTTAATCATATAATGTTCCCAATATAGTGAAATTATTCCAAAAAAATATTAGTCACTTAGTTACCAAATAACTTTTTCATATCATGTTTTTTATAGGATAAAACATATATTCCCAAAATGTAAAAACCATTTTATCCCAATTAACTAAATTAACATAAATAGTCATATTAAACCTAAAGGTTTTCAATACCTCTTAAAAAAATTCCTTAAAATATAAAATCATTCTTAATCAAATAAACTTTTCACTAAAACATATACTAAACCAAAGGGTTGAATTCCCATAAATGACTCTAAAAATATGCTTAATCATCTTAGACTCTCATCGCATAAAACATTAAAAGGGATATCTATTCCTTTAAACTTATGATCAAACTTAAACTTATCAACCCATGTCACTTTATATTAATCCAATATCATAGTAGAAAATAATTTTTTTCATAGGTTTTATCCTATCTTTCATCATAATTTTTTATAAATAAAGTTTGAATTAACTTAATCATATACCTTGGGAGTTTCTAGCTAGGTGTAAAGTCTTAATCCCACTCATTATATACTAGTGGTAATAAATTCAATACCTAATCCACCCCTTTTGGAGTTTTTACCCCTAGGTGGATCTATTTCATAGCCATATCTACTTTCAAATATCCATATTGGGATTCATTTATAGGGAAAACACACAATATCTATTTTACCAAAGCTTCATGACATTACCCTATACTTAGGATTATCTCTAGAATATATTGCAGTTTTATGTTATATGATATATTTTTCCTAAATCTAGTCCTCAATGGTACTATTAAACTTTCTTTGATACCGATTATAAAACCCTCAACTGTAATAGAAAAAATATAGTGATTACTTATTATATTGGTACAAGATATAAGGGATCACACCACTTAATACGGATCAGTTTAGTAGTCTTGGAAAATTAGATATATACATGGATTCCATATTATATTATAAATGGAAAACATAGATGGAAAAACTTTCTTTAAACCTTTAAAATATTTTAAAGATTCCTTCTCCATATCCTAGAGTAAGGAAAACAAATAAACAGTGAGCTTAGATACTTAGTAAATGTTATGTATCATAGATGTTATCATGAGTATTGAAGGCATAATCAATATGATAGAGTGGATAATCAAAGCACATGTTATTCAATAAATGCCTTGAGTTCAATGAATATTCATGGATAATATTAACATAGAAATCGCATGGATAATGGAAACTATATTCTTAATTAATGAAATTCATAATTTATTACATTCATGGTCAAGGTATCTCAAATAATATATCATGAATCTTACTATTAAGGCCTCTCAAACAAAATTTCATTTTGAATAAATGGGTAGGTGTAAACCAAATACCCATCTAATGTGGCCAAATTTTTTGTCTCATGAGACCTTTCGATGCATCTAGGGGTTATCTATAATCATTACACACCTATCACTTTTACATACTATGAATTATTCATATTTTCATTGATTAATACAAATAATTCTCAAAATTCCTAATATATCAAAAAAATAAGTATTTAAACAAGAATACAGAATATCAATATTTCCATAGTAAATGAAATAACTTGATTAATAATATTCCTTCAACTAATAACATATATATAAATTTCATATGGTCGAAACATAAAAAAAATTAATTGAAATGATTCTAAATTGATCCATGATATTAAAAATATGGACATGAAGGAGAAAAATAATGTCCAATGAATAATTAAGATTTATATAAAACATGATCACAATAAATTTAATGATCAAAAAATATGGTATAATCCATTTTCAATAAAGGAATACCATAAATTCATTATAAATTAATGTTTTCAAGTAAAAACAATACTTCAGAAAATAAAATAAATTCCTTGTAACTTCATGTAAGAATGTATTTATAAATCACTTTTTAAAATTATTCTCAATATTTTAACAAACTAATATCCTTTTATTTTGATAAAATTTTAAATAAAAATTCCTAGAATATCAATAAAATACATTTCTTTGAAATTATCCATGTAAAATTTTAAATTAATATTCAATGAAAACAAATTTCATGATTGTGGGAAAATACTTTAATGTTTTATATATTAAAAAAATTCTTTTATGGTTTTATAAAAAATTCATAAATAACTAGTTCATAAATAAATTTTAAAAATTTACTTTTAAACCCTTTTAAAAGAAGTTCAAATATGGTTGAAAATGGATTTAAATAATCATTTTATTATATAAATTAAAATTCTTGAAAACATTTTAAACAACATATTCATGGAAGAAAAGGTTCATCGACTAAAGAAGAAATAAGATCGATTTTTATTTAAAGCATTTTATTGATCATTTTAAGTAACAAATAGAGGGAAACGATACTTATACATGAAAATTATTGGAATAATCATGGGAGACTAAAATATATAAGCTTAAAATTAAGATAATCATATAATTTTCCTCAGTGTAAATTTATCATAAACAAGCCCGAAGAGAAATCATATTGTAATATAAATCTATTACCGATTTGGTAACTTTTAAATCATAACCTATTGGATGGAATAAATTGAATTGTAACATAAAATATAATAATTAAAAATGATTCATGACATAACTTTTAAAATTGGATGTATATACACCACGTAAAAGAAGATATGTGCATAACATAACATATTTCCCAAAAAAAGACAATTTGAGACGATAAACCCTTACCTCGTGTATGATTAGCATCATAAGTTCTTTTAACATCCTATATAAATAATTTAAATTTTCTTATATTTATATAACATAAAAATATAAATAATTATAATATCATATATTATCCAGTTATAACATTTCAAATCCCATTTATTAATAATACTTTATTAAATTTATTGTTCTTGGGTGTTAACTATTTCGTTTTTCATGTAGGTTTTGGTTCGTTAGTTTTGGTCCTTGCATATTTATCTTGGTTAAATCATCTTAATAATTTTAATAATGATACAAATATAATATTTATTCATTTATACATATTTAAAATTATTTCTTAAATGTGGATGTGAAAAATAAATCACATCGCTTGGTGGAGATGGTTGTTCACATGTGTGCACAAGCGATGTTATCATTTTTAACGGGTGGAAGGGTAAAAAGATAAATGATATATTATATTCTCATATTCATAAATATATCATAAATATCATATATATCATAATATTTTATTTTGATCTATCATTATGACCAACTATAAGAGGCAGTGATGAAGAATGAAATGCATCATCTTCATGAGGTTGTATTTCGCACATATGTACAGAAGATGTTTTAATTTTCAATTAGATGGATAAGTATATGAAAATTGGTTATAACATAAACATAATAAAATTTAATTATATGGAATATAATTATTTTATTATATCATAATTTTCAGTAGATTTTTGAAGGAGGTAAAAGAATAAATAAAAAGAAAACACTCGGTTAAGAATGATACCTCTTCTTCAGACAGCCTCAATAGGTTTACACCTTAATACTTAATAGGATGGTATTCATATTAATACATGAACTCCATGAAATGTGTAGAGTATTTATTAAAGGTTTTGGGTAGGTATTTTTTTAATATAATATGCTCTTTAAATGTGTCTAATAGAGGATAGGTGGAATCCTTTTATAAGTGAGGAAGAGTACACACTTGGATTTTTTCAAAATATTGCAATATATTAATGTAATAATCCTGAAAAATAGATCCAAAATGAATATTATTTAAATAATATATAATATAGGGTTGAAATTTTACCATAAAATTGTATTTATATAAGTTTTTTAGTTCATTTTAACCTTTATATTTTTAATATTAAACCTTTTAACCCATTATAACTCTTACCATGGTAACTGACATTTTACCAAAGATATTATTTGTAATGACCAAAAATTAAAGTGGAATCATTAAAAAATTTCTACATTATAATTAAAAATATGTAATAAATCTCATCAAATTCAATTCTTATATTTTTCATAAATTATTTTTAAAATAAACTCACAAAATGTGATGAAAATGGTTTTCCGTAAAAATGTATTTTTAAGTATAAAAATGTTTTTATATCAAAATTAATCATAAATTTTATTTAAATAATAGTAATTAAATGATTTTTAATAAAAATTATTTAATTAAATTTTTAAACCAACTCAAAAAAAACTTAGTAAATATTTGAAATGAAAAGACAATTTTCTATAAAATTGGTATTTTTCACTATTCATTAGAAAATCTATCTTTTCATAACAATCCCAAAATTTCACCCTAAAACAATTTTGATATTATGGTTTAAAAAATTATATCCTTTTTATAATATATAATTTCAAAAGTTATATTAAATTAATTATAATATTCACTCATTAAAATTAATAAAACCCCATTTTTGAAGAAAACATATTTTTGAAGAATAAAATAACTTTACCAAAAATTGAATTCTTATTTCGTAATAATTAATAAATATATTTGTATTGAGTGGGAACTTTATATATATATATATATATATATATATCATAAGTTTTTTAGTCATATTAATTCCTTTTAATTCAACGGCTAGGTTATAATAGTCATATTTAAATATTATTATTTCACGGTTTGTTCAAGTTCAGAGTTGCATGTGAAACACATTATCAAACATAGTGTTAATTTAAAATAAAATTTAAAATAAAATATTATGGTATTACAATCATTATGTAATAGAGTAATATAATATTTTTGTTGATTAGATCAATTTTCATAAAAAAATTCTTTCACCCATACATTGTTTTACACCTCGGATTATTGTGTATATTATGGCTATTGAAATTATTCTTGTTTGGGAACATATGGGAAGAGAAAGTTCTTAGTAAAATATTTCTCAGTGGGTGGTGAGTCTATAAAATTAGTAATAATTTCATCCATCTTCTTTAATTAGGTATAAAAATAGTGATACATTAGCAATTAATGTATGTTCAATAAAACTTATCCCAAGTGAGAGAAAATAAAGGGAAATAGTGGGAAAATATAAAACAAAAAAAAATAAAGAAAAATATAATTAAAATTGTAAAACAAATATTTAATGATATCTTAGACTTCTAATAATGATAATAAATTTGATTAAAATAACTTATTGAAGGGTCTAAGCATCAATTAAAAAAATCATATGGATACAGCTAGGGAGTAGACCATGGGTTTCCTGTTAAGAAACTTTTATGGAAATTATTGTCCCATTTCTCTCATTTATGATTTTATTATTTTAAATAATAATACAATAAAAACTAAGATATTGGATTTTTAAATTATAATGAAAAAAAGGAATAAAACAAATATAAAGAGAGATAATGATCTATAAGGTTTGATCATGGGTTCATTCATTGAGTAATTTATTATTTTGAATTGATTAATTAATTAAATAAACACCATTTTAAAATTACCTTTCCCTTATTAAAGTGCACTAAACACACCTTAGAAACCTCTTTTTTAATTCAATAACTCCTCCATTATAGTGATAAATGATGATCATACCTTGGTTGAGGCTTGACACCACTCTCCACAAAATTCCAATGTATATTATTAACATTGTGGTTTACCCAAATATTCCTAATGTTTTTTAATTGAGACATGGAGGTAGGAAGAGTAAATTAGAGGAAGATATATGATCGAGGGATTGAAAACAGATTGAATCCCACTTAACATAACTATTTCACCCATGTTTCTATATTATTCATGAGAATAAAACTTAAATAATTTTAATAATATATAATTTGGAACACAATAAAACCTCTCTATAGTATTAAACTAAATAAACCTGATATTTTATGAAATATTGTTTTGAATAAATTTAAATTCTCTGATATCTTATGTTACACAAAAATCTGAATCTTAACAAAACATGACACGCTTTTAAAAAATTATTATTTAATAAGATATTTATATCTTATTCATTTTAATTGTGTGTATAGATATTATTAACTAAATTTTGAAAATATAAGTATTAAACATGCATATAAAATTATTTCTTTGGTGACCAACTAATTAGAAATGAAAAACAAACATTTGAAAATAAAGGAAATTTTTTTATGAAAAACAATTTTTAAGCACACAAACATGTTTCATCTAAATAAATTAAATAAATAAGTTTTAGTGAATTATTTTAATAAAATTTTAATATTATATATTTAATAAAAAATTATATTCATTTTATGTGTAAAAAAAAGTTTTGTCACCTTTTACGCACTTTTTTTAAAATTAGTTTTTAACAATTTTAGAAATTTTATTTGAAAAATTAAATTTCATTAATTAAATTATAATTTCCAAATTATCTTGTATTGAATTTTTGTAGTTTTCTAAAAATATAAAAAATTTTGTGGATAGTGAAAAATACAGGTTTTTATTCAAAAAATTATCTCTTCGTTCAAATTATTTACAAGATAAATTTTATTTTAATATAGTTTAAAATGTAAAATTAGTTTAATTATATATCTATTAATAAAATTTAGTTCATTATAATTAATTTAATATATAATTTTTATATAAATTTTTTTAAAACTTTTGAAGATTTTCTCTTTGGAAAACTGCTTTTTCATTACGTCTTCGTGTTTAATTTTAAATTATATAATGAAAATTATGTGTATTGAATTTGAAAAAATGTATTAAATATTTGGAATAAAAATAATTTATATTTTATAATAATTTAATCTTAATTTTTTACCATTATGAATAGTAAAAGAAGTGAAAATTAATTACCACGGTTATGGTGAAAATAGGTTTACCATGGGGTTAAAATAAAAAAAGATATGGGGTAAAATGAACTATAAACTTGTAAAAAAACTATTTAATATCCTTATTTTGACCTTATATCATATATTATATATAATTATCCATTTTGGAACTTTGTTTCATGATAAAAATGTTGGAAATGATTTTTATTTTCAAAAATTACAAGTTTGGCACTCACCTCACTTAGAAAAGTCCACCCCCTCTCCTCTCCTATTCACACATACAAAACCATTTAATTTATAAAATAAAATCACAAATAATTTTCTTAATTACTTTACCTAATACTAGATACCTTATCTTTTTTATTAATCACTCCTAAGAAGGTTTTAGGTTTAAACCTAACGAGGCTCTTTAAAGTAGTGGTAAAATTATTAAACATCCATTTTTGGTTTATTTCTTCTTCCACCTCCATTAATATTTTAAAAATGTGATAAAATAATAACACTAGTGTGTCCCATATATTTATAAGTTATTATTTTAATTTAATAACTGAAATCCATCTCTTCTTTCAGCAAATGGGATATGAAATAGTCATTTGTGTGCATGCTGGACTACCGCCTTGCAAACTGATGTTGTTCACTTTCCATCACTAAATCTCATGAATGGATAAAATAATGGATTTAATTTTTATATATTATTTGTATGATATTATAATACTTATTAAATTATAATACCACATATACCTTCTTAACTCCCAACTTGTTGGAAAACAATAACATTGTTCATGTGTACGGCGGACTACTGCCTCGCGAACCAATATGATGTGATTTTAATTTTTGTTTTACTTGGATGGTAATAAGAATATATTAAATTAATATATATTATATTTATAAAATAATTTACCTCTTTAATAAATATATCCCATATAACTTATTACTTTTCATTCTGTGAGGGATATGATAACGTCATTCGTTTGTACGGTGGACTACCGCCTCGCTAAGTGATGGGATTTTTTTTCAATAACACTTTTCATGGAAGGTAATAAAGGTATATTTAATGAATATATTTTATATATGTGAAATAAAAATTATTATCTAAATATAATATATTATTTATATTTCTTTCATTCCATCCATTGAAAAAATGGAAACAGCGTTCATGCATACATATGACCTACCATCTCTATGAATAATGTATTTCATTTTCTATCTCTAACTTTTATGGATTATTATAAATACATATATAATGAATATATATTACATTTATATAAGGTTTAAAATATTTTCTATTACTTAACCATGATAAAAGTAAGGGGAATAAAAGTAACAAATCAAAATATACAAGAAAAACACAGTTATTCCCCAAAACGTGATTTTAACAAGGAATTGTTAATAAAAAAGTAATAAAATTTCATAAGTAAATAATATATGGTATGATATACATAATTATGGTTATTTAATATATTTATAATAAAATTATATTTATATTATAGTATATTCAAATGTGTATGAAAAAATTCAAGACTTAAAGTAAGGGACTTCTGTCTCACTTTTTTACTTCTATGAGATACATGGCATATTCACCACAAATTTATATTATGTGGTGTATATACAACCCATGAATTTATTTTATTATGTTTTACCTAAAAATTAATATTGTTTACATATCCATTTTATTGTCTCTCTTTCATGGTATTTATGGTTCAAAAGTTACCAAATCGGTAAGGGATTTTCATCTCAATTTTCCTTCTTTGAGACATATATTATGTTATGAAACTATCTTTTTTATGAGGTGTATATATAGAAACATTGACAATTATTATCATGAATTTATTTATTCCTATGATATTTTAATTTTCATTTAATTTTATTCTTTCATTTGGTCATATTATTCAATTTTTCCAAAGTTGTAGGGGTTTTATAATACAATCACATCATTTATTATAATTGTTTGTCTATGATTCTGATGATGAAATATTATGACCTATCACTCAATAAACTCATTAATTTTATTATAATATTATTATTTATTTAGAATAAATTTTTTCCATTGATTTTCTAATATTTATGTACTCAATTTTCAAAAAAAAAAATTATGAAAAATCGATATTATTTCTCTCTTTGGTCAAAAATATTTTTTCTTCTGAAATCATGTTTCCTAAAAAAATCAATTTTTTTAAATTATAAAAAAATATTTATTAAATACATTTTTACCCATGTTTTTATTTTAAAAAAAATATTTAAATATTCATATATATTTTTAAATTATTCTCTTTTTGATTTTATTGAAAATGTGAAATGAATCTTTATTTTAGCGCGTATGGCATGAATATTATTTTCCATAATTATGACTAAATTGTTATTTTTAAATATTAATTTATAATTTTACAATTTTATTGTCAAAGAATATTATTTTGAAAATTTTTTATATTTTAAAAATTATTTCTCAAAGTGAAAAGTATATTTTCCTCAAGAAGTATTTAAAATTATCTTTAAAGATTCCTTTATTTGTTTCCAAGGTTATTTTCAATGAAAGTGATTTTGAAAATTTTTTTATTTCAAAAAGTTTTTTTCTTATTTTAAAGTATATTTTCCTAAAGAAAGGTTTTTTATGATATTTAAATATTTAATTTTATGTTTCCAAGGTTCTTATCAAAGAAAAGTATTTTTAAAATGTTTTATGTCTTAAAAATTAGTTTTCAAAGGGGGAAAGAAATATTTCTCAAGAAATATTTCAGTTGATCTTTCAAAATCATTTTCCACCTAATATGACATCATTTGATATTAATTATGATTTACTGGGGATATTATTTAAGGTTACCATTCATATTCTTTCTCTAAATTGTTTATGTTTATGATGATGTGATTTTTATGAAACCCATTTCTATTCAATGGTTTATACCATGATAGAATACTTTTCAAACCTATTTTTTTCATGGGTTGTGATTTTATGAAATAAATAAATGATTATAAAACTTATTTCTTTTCCACAGGTTATGTTATAATGAAATGTTTATAAATCCCATATATTTTTGTGGGTTATGATATGATGAATGCTTTATGATCTTATGGAACACACATGTATGATTTCAATTATGTAAATAATGGTGCCTATATATATCTACAATGCATTGAGTAAAGAATTATATCTCATGAGATAAATAGTACTATAATGGGGAGTAAACTCAATTCCATAGGGGACTTTGTCTACTACAATCATCTTAGAAGTGAACCTTAACTACTATGATTGTTTAGGGAGTGAACTCATTCCACTATGATAGTATTGGGAATGATCCTCGAACTACTAAGAAAAATATTTTATATTCTTATGTTTATGAAACAAATATATTCCTCAATCCAATTTTATATTCTCATGGTTCATGTATTTTTATTCCACTATGATTCATATCTTATGAATTTCCAATATTTATCTTATAACTCAAGTTTATGATCTATGATATGTAGGGTATAGTTTTGAAATGTTATTCTCATGTTACCATACCCTTATGCTCATGATATGTTGATATCTACCTTTATTACCCTTATTGAGTATATAATCTCACCCTTTATTATGTTTCCTTTCCTCAGGTTATGATGAAAGGTATTATGTATGATATATCTAAGAATGGTTATATTTATGAAGAACTTAGTGGGAGATGATGTAGCTTTCCTATATACAAGTTTGTTATGTGTCCAAGTTTATAAAGGCATTATACCTAAATTATTCTAGAATAGATTATTATATTATGTAATGAATATTCATCTATTAAGATATAATATCTATATATGATAATTTTTTGTCTTTACACACACCATTGGGTTAGTTACACATGACCATGGGCATAGAAGAGGCATGGAGGTGGGGAAGTATAAAAAATAATAAAAATAAAATATTTGTTACTGTATTATAAAAAATAAAACTAAAAACAAAAATAAAACCTAAAGTATTCCAATGAGACTTAAGTATTGGATTGGTTCTCTTTATAAATATGATAGAGGTTATAAATCTCTCATATTTTATCATTCTTTATTCCCATATCACTCTATGTAGTAGTAACTATATTTGATCATGACTTATATGAGGCATCTAGGTTTATTCCTTAATATATTCTTCACTTCTATAGGTGGATCAACATCCAAAAAATTTGAACAACCATATCATTATTTCATAATCTACTTATTCTCTTTTAATAATAGATTTACATGTGGAATTGTGTGTGTTCTTATTCCCAAATTTTTTGTCATAATCCTACTAAACATGCATACTCTATATATGGTCCCTCATCTGTTCTAATGAACATGGATTATTCTTCTCCAACCTTCAAAAATATTCAAGTTTCATGGATAGTGTTTTAATCATTGTTGTAATTCTTTAAATTCATGGAAGTTGAAATATAACTAAAATATAAGATTGTACCAACCACTTGGTTTTCTTACTCAATATGCATGAACTATAGGTATTGGTTTGGATGATCTCCATGATGCTTCATGGATGTACTGAAATTATCTCGAGTTCTTTGTTTGATCGGTTGAATGATTTGTATGTGTCTAATACTCATGTGGCGGTTCTTTGTGAAGAAATATTTGTGAATTCATGTGTAGAATTTGAGTTTTAGTCAAGGAAAAAGGAAATTCATAGTGTTTTTCCAGTGAATTATAGTATCACATGTGTCCCACATTAGTTTTTTCCTAGGTATTTTCATCACTTTATAATCCTCGAAATGCACTTAATAATATTGAGTGGTAGCACCATTTATTATATGGGAACTACCTTAGAGAAACTCTTAGAAAACCTCTTCTTTTATCATGCACCTTTAATCCTTCCATATCTTTTAGACCTCTGATCCTTCTCCCTTGACATGTCTATGACTATGCATAGACTTTCCCTTCCTCAGGTGTCTACTAAGCTTAAGATGATAGTAAAGTATCGAAGTTCTTTTTTTACAAAGCCTCTATCATGTTCAATAATAAAAACACATCTAAAATTAACATAGTATGGGTTCAAAAAAAATTAAAAATAAATAAAACTAATAAAAGTAAAATATTAATCCATTAATCATTTTAATTTAAATAATTATCTAAAATTGAAAAAAAATGATTAATTCCCAATAAATATTTTCATTGATAGGTTTTGTATGATGAAATTCAATAAATTAATTTGTGATATAAATTTATAGACTTTCTATATAGAGTTTTTTCATACTCTAGAAATAATCACAACTTAAATTAAACATAAAATATTTCAAAAACTAATAAAAATCCAATAAGGAAAGGGAATAATATATTTCATAGGATTGATATAAGTAATCTACATATCTCCTATTAAATATATATAAATATATAAATTTATTTTCACTAAAACATATTTACTTTTAACATAGAGGACATCTGGTCTCATACTCATATCCATAAAACATTGAGTATAAGAATTGACCACATCCTAATAAATGGAAATTTCTTTATCCATAGGAATTCTTAAATATGATAATCCAAAGAGGTCATGTTCTTATCCCTAATAATTTTTCTGAGTATTTATAGAATAAAAGTATGTTCCCCCTATTATTTCTTTATTTGATAGGAATATAAGATAAAGTGTTAAAGTTTTATAATGTTGTAGACCTTATTCCATTTTAAAATTACTAAAAAGGAAAGATAAGGTATGAGGAATAGAAGAGCAAGGAAAAAAATACCAGAATAAAATATCTTTCTCTTTTAATAAGATTATGATGAATAATAGAGGGATGTTTCAAGATATATGAGCTATCCTCAAATAACACCATTTTCTCCCAACTGATTTCACTCAATAGAATCTTATTTAGGATTTAAATGATATCTCCTAAACCTTTATATAGATTCAAGAATCTGTTAATTGAGAAATATAGTCATTGTAGTTGACATGACTTCTCTTGTGATCATCACCCATTTGACCGTTATAGCTAATATTCATCTTTTATGACTGCTTCAATTTTTTATCTATTTGATTCAATGAGGTTGGCTGGGAGATTATTTAAATTTTCAATATATAAAAATTTAATTGTTATAGGGGATGTTTCAGTAGACAAAATATAGTCTTTGTACTTCATTTTTCAATCATTAATGTTTAATGAGGATGAAACATCGGATATAAGTCTCACACAGTTTTTATAAACTGCTTAGATGTTCTAAGATTCTTCCTTTCTATTTTATACTTGTTCTTCCATTCTAATAAATGAATTACTAATGATGAATTTTATTCGTTAGAAATATTCACTCCACTTATTCTTTATTTCTTTTCCATGTTGTGTCATTTGTATTCCCACCAATTGGTCTATTTTGGTTTTCATCCTAATTTTGTTATACCACACATCTTTTTGTTCCTTATTTATCACTAGAAACACTTATATAGATATATTAAATAAGTAGAAAAGAATATTATGGTAATTAAAACATGTCAACCCATAGGATAAACCATTATATACCATAATTATTTCCACTATTTATCAAAATTCACTTCATTATTATGGTGATGCGCATACCATTTAATCTTAGTTAAAAAACTTAATTCATTTTTAATCAAATTACCTAGATTTTTTATTTAATTATGCATTAAATTTATATTTCATAATGTATGGTTTGTTTTTAGGATATCCTTATATATAACCTTTTTTATCATGGTATCCTAGTCTATAAAAATCGTGACCTTTTTGACTTCATAAAAATAAATTGGTGGAATAAACAAGAAAATGACTTCCCACTCTAAAAATATAATAACATTTCACCGAATATAAAATTTTAATGAGGATTATTAAATCCTAAAAAACTTATAATTTGAGTTCTCTAGTAGTATTAAAATACATATAAAAATTATCATATCACTAGATTTTTCATAATCTTTATTTATTCTCAAAAAATTCTAAATTATGTTGGTTATTTTATTTTAATTATCAAATTTCAAAAACAAATGAAGGATTTCCCCTATTTTTGACTTTTAAAGTAATATATTATAGTACCAAAAACTCCAAAAACAAAATCTTTTCATCTTTTAGTCAATAAAAATTATATTATTAAATAATTGTATACCTAGGAGATTCATGACCACCTATTTATATCATCAGTAATAAAAAATTATTTTTAGCCTAATTCTAGATGATTAGTTTATTTTTATCACAATTTTATATATTTAAACCATCTTTAATTAAGATATCATCATTTTCCACTCCTTGAGTTCAAATAAAAAGTGATTATGATATTTAACAAACATGACACATTCATATTGATGATCTAATATCATAATGTTGGGGAAAATAGAACCATCCATAATAGAATAAAAAAAATTACCACTTGTACAAGACCAAGAAATAAATATAATGTGTATAAAGAAATAAATATATGTGTAAAAAAATAAGTTTTTATACCAAAATATTTAACATGGAAAACCACAAGAAAAATTCCAGAAAATAATACATTAAAAATTGAAAGAGTATGCAACAGATACTAAAGAATATAAACATGATCACAAAAATATTAATATCTGGTAAATCAAAAATAACATCAGATGTTTGTGGCAGAAAACATGTCTAGGAATAAATAAAGTAATAAAAAAGAATAAATGAAAAATTTAATTGTATGGATCTGAAGGTTTTCTTATGAATAAAATGGTAATGAAAAATTTCTAAGATTAAAAGAAGAACTATCATCAATAAAATCAAAACAAAATCAGAAATATTCTCTTTTTAAAATACATAATCTTTTTTTATTCTACTTAAAAGACCGATTTTTTCCAAGATGTAGGTGCTTCTCACTTAAAAAATAAATTAAAAATAGATATAAAATATATTAAAAATGAAAAGAAAAAATATATAACTACCTTCATCTAAAAAAATATTATCTCCACGTGGGCCCTATGTGAAGAAGAGCCACAAAAATATACCCCTCTAACTAAACCAAGGACCATCGCTAACCTTGATATTATTTATTAAGTTTTAAATTTATATTTAAATAAAATATTAGTGAAAATTTCTATCCCATTATCATTTGTATAGATATTTTCAAGATCCAGTTATCTAAAATCAAGGGTATCGTGTATCCAATGATAGTATACACCAATATGTTTTAATATTCTATGGAAGGTAGTATTTCCCCTAAATAAATAGCATTCTAACTATAAAAAAACAAATCATACATTTATAGATTAAAAATTATCTCATGAATAAAATTATTTATCTATAACAACTCTATTCAAGCCTATATTGTTGTAATAAATTCATAATTGGTGGTAGATAAATCATTGTATCTCAATAATCTAGACTGAAAATATATAACTCCCATTAAAAATGTGATCAAATAAACTAAATTTGACTTTATTAAATACATATATCCTACCATATATGAATCTATAAATCCACAAATCATAGGTTTCCCTTTGTCATAAAATAATCTCATATCATAAGTACCACAAAGATATCGAAAAATAAAACTCACTGATTTCTAAATGTTATCTACCTAAATTTGATAGAAAATGACTAACCATACCGACTTCAGGAGTTATATAGGGTATAATACATACCATAACATATATCAAATAGATAAAATTAGAAGAATAAGGTATATGATATGCCCCAAGAATGGGTGCACCACTGATATGGTAATATGAATCAGTGGTTATATTTTTTTTCAATTTTTTTCTCTTAAAAATTAACCTATGTGATCTTTTATGATTTTATCCTCTCAAATATATACATCATACATACCTAAATGAAATAGAAATGAAAATTGATTAGTTAAATACAATATTTTTCAAAGTTTAGTCCTAGTGTTGGTACCAACTCCTTATTTTATATGGTCTATTTCTCAGTATATAGATTTTACACTATAATCAATCAATAATTACAATGTGTAGGAAGGTATCATCCAATACCTATGATTTTCCATATTATCATACTATCATATTATACTGACTCCTTACAGTTATATTTTGATCAATACAACATGAGAAGGATCACAATTAGATTTTTGTTTCTCTAGAAATAAATATATATCCTCCAATTCGAGCCTTCAAAAATGATCAGAATGGATATGCTCACCTTTTCAAGAACATCAAACTGTATGATCACTTGACAATTTTGGACTAATAACTATTTATAAAATCAAGTAGAATCATTTTGATGATATTCTTATCAATATCAAATAACTAAATGCTCATGGTCATGCATTCTTCTCTCTTTTGAACTCCAACTTCAAGATTTATTTATCTCAATGTTTATTAGTCTTAGTGATATTATATCTATCTCTATACCTCTTAGACTAATCCCTTAATTTAATTTCCTAAATATTATATAATTAGATAAATTCATGAATAATATTTATAGCTCATCATCTAGAAAAATTGCATAACCAAATGGTACAATGAGATCCATGGTGCATTTAATCAATAAACTAACCATGTGGGTTTTCTCCCAAAATATTTAAATATTATCTTCTTCATTTAATCATTGTCTATAGTGCAATTACAAAAATAAAATTATTATTATTTTAGATAATAAAAATAAACATTCATGTAAATGTTATAAGGGATCTCCATTAAAATTAATTCCTGAATAAATGAATCTATAAATTTTAGAAATTTTTTGTAGTGATATTCTGTTCATATTTCCAATTGATCAGTTTTGGTTGATGTTTCATTTAATTTTCCTTCATAGGAAGCATTTATTCCTGAAAAACATTGAATAATTCATTTAATTTATAATTTTGACAATTGATAACTCAAATTGAATCACAACATAAACATTTACATGAGATTAATGAATATAATATCAGTATAGAATCATATGATATAATTTCTATTGTTTCATTCAGCCAAGATAACCATTTGCATTTTTCAAATGAATGTATTTTAAAAACTTCAAATAATTTAAGAAATAATCACCCCTTTAGTTTCTTACATAATTAATATTGAACCAAAAAAATAATTATGATTTTTGGAATAATAAAAAACAATTTGGTCATAATCATATTTTTTTATCCTTAGAATATTTCATTCAATAATTTCCTAGATATTTTACACTAATGATATCTCATATTTTTCACTAATTTTTTATCTCAAATTTTCAACTGTCAAAAAATGTTTTTTTCTACATAAAAAGTCTTATGAAATCCTTATAATTTCCTAATTTTTATTAATTTTATACTGTAATTTATTTTTCATATGATTTTAAAAGTCTTATGATGTCCATGTGAAATCATGTCTTTTACATTCTTTATAAAACTAAAATGTTTTATGAAGTTTCTTAGAATTCTTATGAAGACCCATATAAAAATGAGAAAAATTTATTATGAACTAGAAACAAAGTCTAAAAAAGAATCATTAACTCCTTATAAACACTAAAAGTATTACAATGATCTTTATAGTCTTAATAACTACAAAAAATAATCTTATAAAATATGACTTAGCCATTTTTCTAGCTTAAATTCTAAAATTAAAGACTTCATAAAATATCCATAGGCCCTCTTTACTTCATCACACAACTTCTAAAATATTATAAAAAAGTTATAAATAGATTCAAACCAACTTATCATACTCTAATGATTCTCAAACATGGTTCAAAAACTTCATAGTATTATTCAATCTCTCGATTCAGTTTGAAAACAAATACAATCCTTCAAAAATTTACGGGGTTCCTCAATCTCAACCCTTTGTATTTATTTTCAAATACATTAACATTGTTAGTATCAATGAAGATATTTTATATTTACTCAAATATCTTCAATAACTTAGAAAAAACATAATAATCATCAAATCAGATCCTTTCTCACATGAGAAGAGTCTCGATGCCACAATATCAGATAAGGTGATTTTTTAATAGAATCGTATCCCTAGGTAGCAAGAAATTTTCACCAACTGAATTATATGTTATCCCCCTCATTTAATACTTAAATATATTTCTTTCTACCCCATTTATAAATAACTATGACACCATATTATAAGAATATTATTAAATAAGACATTTTCCCTTTGATAAAGTAACACTCCCACTTTGACAAAGAAGGGTACCATAATTTTTCCTATAAGAGTTGTGGGATCCCCCCCCCCCTCACCTTTGAAAACATAATCCAAATTATTATTGGGACACTTTATCGTATCCTCAAGAGATAGGGTAAGGTTGAACACATATATTAATCCTTAATTCTTAAAACCTCTCTCATAGAATTTTCTTTTTTAAAATATCTGTAATTTAATATTTGCTGAAAATGTATTAAAGTTTCACATCACTATTTTCCACTCTCTCTTTAATGAAATTAAATATGATATTAATATAATTTTATCTTTAGTGTCGAACTTTATTTTTTGATAGATAAAAATAAATATGATTATTATAAGTAATTTTTAGTTGCTTATCAACCACAAACTTCAAATCTTCTAGCTACACTTTCTTTTATAGCATCTATATACAAGCATGTATAACTACAATATATTATAACTTATTTAGCCTCATAGAAACTGAGTTCTAATTATTGTTACTCCAACTCACACATCTCTAATAAATAAATAATTTTCTTCCATATATGTAATTTGTTAGGTACATTCTCTTATTTAGTCTTTATTTTTGTGTCCCTGTAAATTCAATCCTAATATGTTACTGTTTAGTAGGCCACATGTTAGAGTACTTTTGATATACATTGGTATTATATTAGCTTCTACCATATGATACACTTTAGAATCAATTTGAACCCTTTTATAAAGATTAACTACAAACATTATATATGGTCTTGATATTGTTAGATAAAGTATACATCTAATTATTCTTTTAAATACCTTTTGATTAACATTGGTTCCTACTTCATTTTTATGCAGTTTTTTTCTAAATGAAATGGGTGTGTATATTTCATTATAATATTCCACGATAAATTTATTAAAAAAATATATGGAATATATCACTTAGTATAGGAATATATAATTAGTTTTTTATATAATATTCAATAACATAAAGTAATTCATCTCACTAAATATAGACATCTAAAAGTACATCATTTTCTATGAAAATTATTCATAGTGATACTCTTTTTAATAGAAAAGATAATTACATCAACATATACAATGATAATTAGAGTGTATATAGACATCTATTTAACATATATGTTTTTATCAACCTTTCCCTTTGAAAATACATATTTCTCAAATAGATGTCAAATTTAGAATACCATCATCTAAGGGAATTTTTTAATATATAAAAATATTTCTTTAACCTACACACTACGATACCATATTTTTCTAAAATAAACCCGTTAGGTTTCTCAATAAAAAATTATTCCTCAAGATCTCTATTTTGAAATTAATATTTCACATTTATTTGAGAAACCTTGTGATTTTTGTGTGATACCACTCCCAAGAACATTTTTCTTTATTATATCCTTACCACTTGAGTAAATTTTTCTTCAAAGTATATCTCTTACATTTTTTAGTAGCATTTTCATACTAGTCTATCATTATTTCTTGACACTTCACCTTTTCAATTAAATTTATTCTAAAAACCCAGTTTTTTCTAATTACATTTTTACATTCAATTATTGTAATAATATCTCAAGTTGATTTATTCTCAAACTAATAAAGTTCTTAAAAAAATGAATTAATCCTTTTCTTATGTTTAACTTATTCTAAAATAGATTGTTGTTCATCTTTAAAAATTTGAGTAGTTTGGTTTCAAGCCTTAATATTATTTTTATTTGAACTAGTGACTATTTATTACCAATGGTATTTTTAGAATCAACATGATGCTTCAATATATGATATCACAGTCTCTGATTTCCAAAAATTCAATCTTCATCATGGGTTTAGTCAAAACCAATAGTAATAGAATTTTTTTCATTTCCTTCTTCTTCTTCAATTTTTTATTTAGAAATTTTCATGCTCTTAACATTAATATTATCATAATCTGATTAAACTATATCTTCATGCATGCAATTATTTTAAATAATTTTTACATAAAATAAATTAAATAAAATTATAGCCTTTTATTCCAGAATTTACAACCACCATCGTTGGATAAGTAGCTCATTAAGTTTCCCTCTATTACTTTTTCTTCATACTTTCTTAGATTAGTGTTTTTGATCTTCATGTAAAAATGTATTACAAAATTATTAAAGTAATTAATAGTTGGATTTATTTTATACCACATTTCATAATGTTCTATGTGTGTATTAGGTCTCACTAAACACATATTTTGTATGTGGAAATTAGTATAAACAACTTCTCTCTATAAAAATTTAGATATTTTATACTCAGATAGAATTATTCTTCTCATCTCAACTATAATTATATTCTTTATTTGAAATACACCATTCTATTATGAGGTATATTATATACTATAGTGATTCATGATTCAATTATTTGATAGATAAATTCTAAAATCATTACATGTATACTAGTTTCCATTTTCTATTCTTAGATTCTATATATAGAATCCCAATTATTTATTAACTTGACTTATAAATATTTTAAATATTTATAATACCTTATGTTTATATTTCATAAACATAACTATGTTCATTTGAGAATAACCATCAATGAAATTAATGAAATATATATCACCTCTAAAATATCGGTGTTTCGTAGGACCATGAAAATATATATGAATGAGTTCTAGTGGCTTGGTAGATTCAATCTGTAATATTTTGTGAGTTTCATGAACCATTTTCCCTTTCTATAATGTTTCAAAAATAGAATCTCTTTCATGTTTAAGTTATTTTTTAATCTCACCAAACTATAATTTAATATTTTACTTAAATTTATTTATACAATTCAAACAAGTCTCATATTTTATAATTTATTCTAATCTTTGAAACTCTAGTATCATGGATTTGTTAGATCACAAATTTGAACTAGATTTCCACTTGTTTTTAATCCTTTCAAGAAAAATTTTTCATCCCTTGATTAATTTATGATGCATGAATTTTTCTTAAAGAAAAATCCATTCCCATCATCACACACTTAGATCCCACTTAAAATATTTTTTATAATCCCTTCCACAAATATAGCATCTTTTCATTTTCTATTTTGTGTTTCAATATTATTAATACCAATACCTTTTATTTTTAAAGAACTTTCATTGAAATTTTCCAATGAACCTCTATCATGTTTTTCAATATTTCCCAAAAAAAATGTATCATCGGTTATATGTGAGGAATGGGCACTGTCAAGATTATATGGATTTCCTTTCTTGAAATATTTCAATGAAACCTCCACAAGAGTGACTTTTCTTCATTGTTCACCTTCTGAATTCGCATTCATTTTTCAATGTAAGAAATCTGTCCATAGAGACTTTCCATTCATTCTTTAGAATAGAGACCATTTTATTCACATTTAGAAAAAAAATCATCCATAAATTCAAATATGTTTTTTGTGGATAGATTTTATGCCTTCTTAATCATATATTTATTCTTCTTTTAATATCTTATTATCTTTTAAGAATATCTCCCACTTACTTTATTCCTTCTCCCCACTAGAGAAATATTATAGCCGCATGAAAAATATTTATTCCTAAATATTACACAACATCAGTAATATCTATTAAATCTAGTCTTAAATAATAGTAGTTTCATCTGTAATTTTGTTTTTGATATACTTTTATATGTTTTTATTGATTATATCTGGGGTGGATAGAATTTGTGGATATTTCCATATCTTATTTTGATGTATATGAGGGTTTACCAACACTATTTTTGTCCCAAACATGACTGAATTTAGAATTTTTAGAATCTCTATTAGTAAAAACAAAGATAATTTAAGACTTGACAAGAAAGATTTTAACCTTATCATTTGAGTTTATTTTTTCAGCTGATTTTGATCTCAAAATTTTGAATTCCACTACTTTATTATAGTCATACCTCATCTTATTCAATTCATTTTAATCTTCTATACATTTTAATTTTATTTTTCTTAAATATTATTCTTTCATCAAGAGTTTCACTTCAATATCTTTCACCATCATTCCTTTATTAGTATCTTTCAGCTTAAGTTTTTTAATTTCATCAATGTTCTTAGCTTCTTCCTTGACAAGATCTTCCTTATATTTAATTTTCTTTACATATTATTTCTTCAAAAATATGATTTATTTATTAAGTTTAGTATTATTCTTAATACATGCTCCCAGTTATGATTTAAATAAATAGTACATCTATGTTATCTCGCCTTCTTCTTCCTTTTTACTTAAATATTATTTATGCTTCTCCCTATGATCCATGAAATTTTTGAATTTATCAACAAATTATTTTTCTAATTTCACTTATAAAGATATTTCATCATATTCTTTTTTAAGGATCAGACTTCTTATTTTTCTTCTTGGAAACTTCTTCTTATTCTCAATAGATTCTAAAACTTATTTTGAGTTTTTACATTATTTCTTATTTTAAGGTTTATCAGGTTGATCATCATCTTCATACTCACCAATTTTCTTTTTTAGGATGGTTTATAAAAATTATCTAATTCCACCAAATTTTAAATACTTAATTTTAAGTTTTACATTATATTTTACATTTCCTTTTCTAAATATATTTGAGATAAGAGAAATTATCATCTTATAATCATCATCTTTTTATTCTTAATCATTAGAATCACTTGACACTTCAACTTCTTTATCTTTGATATTTAGTTTTCTCATAGATTCCAATTCCACTTTCTCTTTAACTTTTTTCTTGAATATAGGATCCTTTATCATTTCATATGTTATGAGAATATTATGCAATTAATCAAGGGTAATATTTTCTCTATCTTCTAATATTGAAATTTTAAGCTCACCTATCTGTAAAATTACTCATTAATTTCTTCATAATGGATGAGTCTTCTATATTTTTTCCATATCCTCTAATATTGCTAAAAATTTCATTGAAACATTAATAGTATTCATATATATATATATATATATATTCATCTTTATCCATCTTGATATCTTCAAATATGATCTTCCAAATATCTAACATAGATTCTTTAAGCTTTATATTTCCTTCTAATGTACTTTATAACTTTTCCCATATTTCTTTTATAGTTTAAAATATTATCACCTTGATGTAGAATTTTTCTAATAATAACATTAGAATAGAATTCATATATTTACCATTAACATCCAAAAAAATTATCTATAAATGATATTTTATCACTTCTTTAAAAAAGAGGAAATCTTATTGTTTTTGCATCAACCAATTATATTCCAATAGATATGAGATAGGGTACCATCCTATTCTTCTATCCATGAAAATTCTTGACATCAAAATCTAGTAAACCTATGTTTTTCATAGAACTTAGATTTACCATTGCTGACTACACAAGGATTTGACATAAGGGACCTAAAGGATCTAATACCACTTGATATACCCCAAGAATGGGTGAACCACTAATAAGGTGAAGATGAATCAATTGTTATATTATTTAAAAAAATATTAATGAACCTATACCATTGGATAATATTCATTCCCCTCAAATATATAACTCAATCCAACCCAAATGAAATGAAAATTTGGTCCTAGTGTGGGTATTTAATCCTTTCTATGTTTGGTTTCTATATTAGTCAACATATTTTACATTATAATAAATCAAAAATTACAATGGGTATGGAGTTATCATCCTATTCATATTAGATTTCCTCAACTTTCCAATGGTAAATTATATTAACTCATGTTTATCATGATATTAGAACATGTTAAGAAATATCACAAGTAAATATATAATTCTAAAGCAATAGATATGGATCCACCTCTTTAATACTTCAGAAATTATCAAAATAGATATTATCACATTTTTAAGAAATTAACCTCTGATATCATTTGATAACTTTAGACTAATATGCCTTTCTCAAATCATGTAGAATTAGTTTGATGATCTACTTGTCACTATCAAATCACTAAATTCTTAGGCTTATGGAATTTTTTCTATTTTATTTTAAACTCTAGCTTCATGATCTATTTCTCTCAATATTTCTTAATCTTAGAGATACACACTCTCTCTCTCTATTTTACTACTACCTTAATCAACTATTATGAATATTCTAGAATGATATAAATGTGGATATTTTATTTCTAGCTCAACTTCTAAACAAATATCATAATCTAATGGTACAATGATATCCTCAATGTATTTACTTAATCAATTGACCACATGGGTGTGCTCCCATGATCATTTAATGTTCTCTTCTTTATCTAACCAATGTCTCCATTATAATCCCAATACTAACATTATTCTTATTTTTTCTAATAAAAATAATCACTCATGAAAATTTCAATAGTAATTACATTTAAAGTAATTCATAGATAAATTTATTTCCAAATTCCCAAAAGATTTTATAGTGAGATCCTCTATATATTTCCACCAGATCATCTTTGGTTAATGTTTTCTTCATTTTTCCTTTGTAGTATAAATCATCTCTTCACAACACAACACTTTTAATAACTCAACCACTTGACAATTTTGAAACTTTATAACTCAGATTGAATCATAGAACAATTATTTTCATGTGATTAATGAATTTAATATCAACATATAATTTTATAATATAATTTATATAGTTTCATCCATCCTTGATCAACATTGATTTTTTTCAAGTGAATGTATTTTAAAAACATCAAATAATTAGAGTAGTGATCACCCTATAAGTTTTTTACATGAATATTCTTGAATAAAAATCTTAATTGAGATGTTTTAGACAATGAAGAGTAGCTCAAGAATCATCATATTTATTTATCCTTAGAATATTTCATTCTAAAATTTTCTAAATATTTCATAATTATAATATCTCACATTTTTCAAAAACAAAATTGCCTTATATTTTTAGCCATCAAATGATATTATATAAGAATTATAAAGTCTTATGAAATCCCTATAATTTCATACCTATTTAAAATTTTAGACCATAAATGATATTTTATAGAACTTTAAAAGTTTTAAAAATTCCCTATAAAAGAATGTATTTTATAATTTTTAAAAAAATATAAATTCATACAAAGTGTCTCAAAAGTATTATAGAGTTCCATTGAAGTCATAAAAAGTCACAAAAATTATTAATAAGTGAGGTTAAAGTATTATGAACTGGAAATAAAGTCTCACTAATGGATTATAAACTTTTAAAAGTCTTATGAAATTCCTCGGGGTCTTACAAACTTCCAGAGAAATCTTATAAAATAAGACTTATAATTTTATCAGTTTAAATTACAAAATTACACACTTCATCAAATATCTAAATAACCTCAATAATTTATCACAAAACTTATAAACTCTTCTAATAAACATTCTAAAAAACTCAAAAACATATTATCATCCTCAAATGATTCTCAATCATAGTTTAACAATTTCATAGTATTCTTTAGTCTCTCCATTCATGGTTAAAAATAGATACAAACCTTTAATAATTCCATACGGTTATTTAGTATGTGTATAATATCCTATATTTCTCTATCTCCCTCTTACTCTATCCTCATCATTATAAATTAATTGAAAATAACTAAGCTTAAAATTTAATGTAAGAGTAGTGTTAACTACATACTCTATGTCTATAGAAAATCTCTAAAGCATGCATATTTTCAATATATCTCTCCTAAAAAAATAATAATTTCTTTAACTTTATTCATTAAATATCATTATTTTAGGAATCAATCTTATTGTCTCTAAGTATCTCATCATAAAATACTGAGAAAGTTTATTCTTTAATCAGTCAATTCTATAGTATCATTTACAATAATAATCATATCATCAACATAAATCTAAAATATAATAAAACAATTATTGAAAAATATTCGAAAAAAAAAACAAGGATAAAAATATTTATTCATGTATCCCTGATTAAAAAAGATAGAATCAAACTTCTTATACCACTACCTCAGAAATTGTTTTAGACCATACAAGAAATTATTAAACATGTACACATAATCTTCATTATATATTTTCAAAAAACCCTATAGATAATTCATATAATTTTTCTACTCTAAATCACCACGGGGAAAATTTATATTCATGTAAATCTACTCAATATTAAAATCCAAACTATTATACAAACCTATAAAAACTCAAATAGAATATATTTTTACAAGAAGTAAGAAAAATTATTTAAAATAAATAACTTTCATATGTTGGAAACCTTTAACAACAAAAATTGTCTTATAACATAAAAGAAAACTTTATTTTTAATTTTTAATTTTATGAATCCAATAATTTTTCGAAGTTATTTTACCTTTAAGTAATTTAAATAGTTTTTTTTCATGAAATAATTTCATACCATACGCTATTATAGAAATCCATTTATCCTTTTGATCACTTTCTATTTCCTTATAAAAATATTATGGTTCTCCTCATTCATTGAGAAGAAAAAAATAATCAGGTTAATAGTAGATAAAATAAGTACAATGTAGAGATAATCTCTATAGTGGGATGGTTTTTTCATTTATAACCCCTAGAACTCGATCACTAAAAATAATGGAAGTATAAAAAACATCTTTTCCAACTTTTTCAATCTAAAAATTGTTTTTCATAAAAATGGTGATTAAAATAAAAAATATGAGGTGAACATGAATCAGAAACCACCTCAATATTAACAAAAAAAATATTTGATATTGAATAATTTTATAATTTATTAATATCGATAATAGTTTGATCCTTCATAACAATTCATCTTGACTTCTGAAAAGTTTATTTAAAATAAGATCATAAAATTTATACCCAAACTCCCTTCCATTAAAGTGAAATTATTTATTTTTAAAATAGTAGTGGGAATAATTATAATATTAATTTTTCATACTTAATTGGATAAAAAAATATTTACAATCAAAAATAGGCAAGTGACTGTATTTAATCACTATATTATACCAAAATATATTATGATTTTCCTACAAAATAATGACGAGTGATAAATTGATAATATATGAAATGATAAATGAAGCCCCGCCTCAAAAATGTCTATAAAATTTTACTTTGAAAATTAAATATCAAACACTTTTAATAAAATTCAAGTTCATCACTCAACTGCACCATTTAGTTAAGGTGTCTCCAGATGTCACAATGGATATTGAATAACTTTATACCTAAAATACTCATTAAAAGGGCTAAAATAATCACCCTTATTATTAGTGAATAAATATTTCAACTTTTTTTCTATTTATCTCACAATAAAAACCAAAAAATCATAAAATAACTAATCACTTAACTTTTGGCAGTCAAAACAGAAACCCAAATCTTATTTTAATTGTCATCAATAAAATTCCCTGAATAAATTTACCCATTAAAAGTATTTAATTTCATAGGACTAAAAATATCAAAATTTATCAACTCAAGTGCCTAAGAATTTATATGTGAATTATGACTCTTAGAACACACTTTGGTTTGTTTCCAACCAAAAAATGATCATAGGTGTCTAATTTGACAACTTTCAAGCCTAGAAGAAAATTTCTATGATCCAAATAACCTAGTCACTTATCACTGATGTGACGAATACTTTTGTTCCATAATTTAGGAGAGTCATTATACCTAAAAACACAAGTTGTGTCAAAAGAAAAAAATAGTACATTATATATCTGAACACTTTTTAACTTAATACATGACTAAATAACCCTTAGAAAGGCATCCATTGTCCATTAGAAAATTGATAAATCCATCATCATCATCATGAAAACTAGTAGAAATAATATTTAGAAGAACCTATGGGGAATTTCAGAAAAATTTAAAAATCATTTTAATATCAATGATATTCTCTAGAAAAAATAGTTCTTATACCTACAACATCAACATGATCATCATTAATCATCTTTAAAAACCCAAAACTAATTGGGATTTAAGATTTAAATTATATATTCCTTAATTTCACATGAAATTTGGTAATACTGTTAACAAATAAATAAGATTTATCAAAAGAAACATTAATAAAATCATAAAAAATAATGAGATCACCTCTGTAGTAGTGATAACATCATCATCACCAAAATCACCCACACCATTATTCTTCTATTGATTCTCCTCCATCCTATTTTCTATTTTTATTTAATGAAAGAAATTTTTAACATTTTATATCTTATCATAGTTATGAAACTATAAATCCTTTTTATTTTTCCATGAATTTCTTTCTTTCTTACTTTGGATTTCACTATTATATCTTTGATTCCTCACCAATTTACTCCCGATTCTCAATTACTAAAATTTCTGAAAAAGATAATTCATTAGTGAGTCCCTTGAATTCATCATTAAAAATAAATGATTGGAAAATATTCATATTCACAATACGAATAGAATAAATACTAGTTGTAATATAAAAAAATTATAATGAATCTGGTAAAACATTAGGTAAAAAAAAATCCAAAAAATTAGCCTTAAAATTAACATTTATTCCTAGTAACTTATCACAACATTCTTGAAAATAACTTAAATAATCGAAAATATAAGTAAATTATTTGTACCTCAAATTCATGGTTTTTTTTTTGAAAAAATAATTTATTATTTTCTTTCTTTGGATTATAAGTGGTTTGGAACATCTCTAATAAATTTCTTTTATAAGATATATTAAAAATATGACTCACCTCATTATCTTCAACCCATTTATGAATGAATCCTCATAAAATTTTGTGCTCAAACTCTCAATCTTAATAATTTTTTCCTTATAATGAGTAATGAACAGAGGTATATGCATCCACTTAAAAAATAATATATCTTTCATTTTTAATCACTAAATGTGATAATTTTTATCATTTTATGGGATCATTCTACTTTAATTAGGCTTCATGGTATATAATAAAAAAACTAAACCACTTATAATAGATATTAGGATAAATAAAATCAAGTGAAAATGAATAAAATATTTTCTAGATTAAACAAATCTGAATAATAAATCAAATGTACACAATAAAACAAATATATATATAGAAAATATGTGTTGAAACCAGAAATTTTTAGCATAGAAAAATTTAAAAAAATGAAAAAACATGGGACCTTATTTATAAAATAATCCAATAAAAATTATAGAGTATATGGTAAAGACTCTTAATTATGTATGAGACCATAAAAATATGACTCTTCAGTAAATGATAAACAACTGTAAGTAAATGTTGTATAAATTGGATATGAGAATAAATAATGATTTCTAAAAAGAATAAAAAATAAAAAATATGAAAATTTTGGTATAAAGGATGTAATCTAAATAAAATAGTGCTAAAAATAACTAATTTTCAAAGAAAAGTGACCATAAATTAGGGATAATAAAAAAATAATTCTACTCTTTATTGGATATAAAATTGTTCTTTACTACCATTTAAAAAATCAGTTCTCCCAAAAACATATGTGATACCCACTTTAAAAAATATCAGTTTTAAAAAATAAATATTAAATATATGAAGAAAAAAAGTAATTTTCATTTATTTTAAAAAAATATCTCTACATGGTCCTCATGTGAGGAAAAACAGCAATATATAAACGCATATATATGTGTCACGCATCAAGTATATGTCTCTATATAATAAAGTTTTATATTTACAGTTATTATATATTTATCTTAATAACATTAATATATGTATATAGTGATTATGTTATTACAAAATTCTTACATTTATCACCATGTAGTCTTCTAAAAGTAAATTCCAACTTCTAACTGAAGGATATATTCCATAAATCTGATGTAAATATGATGTTTTTTGGATGATATCATAATGTATGATATATTCTACTCATATTATACAACATGGATTAAACTCATGAATATTTTATGGCTATGTTTAGAGATATTGTAAGGACTATTATGTGATAACAATCTACTACCTTGATATGGAAGTAAAATGTTAAAGGATTAACATTCTATTCTTCCTTGATGACCATCATTAAATGAGTCTTTTCTTATAATGAAATTCATGGTAGTATTAATGAATTCATGATATAGATGCGTGAATAACCTAGGAATTAACTCATATGTTATAAATGTATGAGTTAATGCATATGAATTTCCTGATGGATATATAAGGAATTGAACATCATTGAGTTGGGTGGTTTAATATTGTCATTTATTACTATTAATTATACCATACTTGAAGATCTATTCCTCCTCCCCTCTTTTCCTGGATATACACTAGGATGTTATGAGAATAAAGGGGGTCTTTTCTATATCATGGGTGATTTAATTATCTCATGGATACACCACTAAGGGAGGACTCTTATGATTTATCCTTGGTGATATTCATAAATCATACTAAATGAATAAAAAAGGACCATTGGCTATCTATAGTGAAAGTTATGCATATTATTCTTTTATAGTTTCATGACTTTAGGTATCATGCATGGTATATCTTGGGTTTTAAGGTTTATAATTTTTTATGTTGTGATTAAAAGTGTTATTTAATCCTTAAAAAACTCATAAGTGGTATCAGAGTAGTACCATAATCTTTGATTCTCAAAATCATGTTTTAAAATGAAGAAATTATAATATCATAATGATAATTATTAAAAATAATAGTTATTTTTTTCTATGGATAGATTTTTAATATGTGATGTCATAAGTCATGATTGGGTCATACATAATGATATTTAATATCACATAATACGACTCGGTTATTTCCCTTTGGTTTCTTTAAATCATAGAATGTGATATGGGATATCATATCCTATGATGGTGTTGATCCATAAATGAAAAATGGACTATCTTATCATTAATATGATATAGGTGATATCATAAAACCCAATGTCTACCAGTATTTTTACATACATAGATTCTTATCATAAGTTATGGGATCTATGGGAGCTAAATTTCCCTTTTGTGGGATTTCCCCACTAAGTTCATATCACGTAACCCTCCATGTGTCATATTTATTTTATGCAAGGCATGTCACATGAGACGAACACCGCACATTGCATATTTATTTCAATGAAATCTATTACACCACTTTGTTATTCATGCGAGGGTGGGATATCATAAGGAATGGTAATATGGTGTGCAGTATTATTCTTATGTAAGAAGTGTGTGTTGGTATATCCTTATATGACCTATATAATATCTATCATAGGTTGTGATAGATAGCTCCCACATTCCCTTTTTCACACATTTAATTGAAGCTTACAATATATAATATATCATTAAAAATGATATAGTAGAAAAAAAAATTTATATATTTCAATTATGAATTGAATACTATAATTTATAAATTATTTATAAATTATAAAAAAAATATTTTGAGATATTTTTTTAATTTATTAAGGTGTTTATAAAATATTTAATTATAAATTGTATCTAATTAATAATTAAAGTGTTTTTAAAACATTTATTAAATAAATAATTTATAATATTGAATGATAATATCAAAATAACTTTTTCAAAGTTATATGGTGTGTCTTATAATTTAGATATAAAATATTTATATGGAAATTATAAGTGTACTTTATAAAAAATTTACAAATTACAAAATAATGCATAAATAAAAAGGGTTTATATTTGATATTATGAATTTTTCATAATATTTAACTTGAATTTTACAAATTAAAATAACCATATTTAATAAATTATTTAAACCATATGAAAATAATTTTTTTTTGATATGGTAAAGGTTTAAATAATATTAAATATGTGATATTTAGATCATATAAGTTGTATAGATGATAGAATTGAAATATAAAATTTATTATTTCATTTAATATCATATCTTTAAAGTAAATGTAATATAATGAATTACATAAAGGAGTTAATATTAGAAATAAATATAGAGTTTTTTATCTCTATTTAATTATATATTTCCCATACTAAATGACTATATTATAAAGTGATTATAATTTATTTATTTATGAGTTGTTTGTAAATTGTTTATTTGTTGTTTAAATATGTTAATTTTTCATTTATTTAAGTTTTATTCCCTTGATTTTATTCATAGATATAATTTTTATATTGTGAATTATTGTATGATATAGTTTAAAGAGTTAAAATGATTCTCTAAATTTCCATACATGAGTCTAAGGAGTTAGATGCTAGGTATGATAAATGATTTAGTTTTCTTTTACCATAATTTTCTCTTGTACTAGGTTATAAACATTAATTGTGAAGTTAATTATGATTTATACATAACATGAAAGGGTTTCATATACCATATTAATGACATTAATTTGGATATATATGAAGATATTTATATTTTAATTTGGGTTAGTAGTGGAATCCATGAGTGGTGTAAAGAGTTACACATCAATATGGTTTGAACATATTGATTTGGTGAAAGGAATAGGATTCCAAACTACATCATGGAAGCATGAATACATGTAAATGTAATACATGAGATGTGATGGTGAGAATAAATCCCATTTAAAAATTATAAGGGTTAGATTCCTTCCAAATTAAACACTTTTTAAGGTCTAAAAGGGTTATAGAAAATGGTATAGAGTGGGGTGAATAGACCATATTAAAATTTCTTATAGAAATAGATTAATTATATAAAATTATTATTAAATTTAATTAAAATAATTAATTGGTAGTGAAAATAAATGAAATAAAAGAATGCAAGGATGTTTTTTGTAGTAGTTCAGTCTAAAGTGGACCAAGTCTACACTTATACCTCTCTAATAGGTGAGAGATGTGTTGTGAACTAATTTTTTCTAAAGGGGAATCATAAACCAATTACAATATACATTTTCTTGTGGAATTATAACCAAATTACACCTAACATTTATATGGGGATTCACAACCCAATTATAATACTGACTTTAAATGATGGGAGTCACAACCCGAACAAACCTGACTTTAGAATTTAGGATTCACAATCTAATAAAACACTGACTTTAGATATTGGGATTCATAACCTAAATATGATATTCACAACCCAAAAAAAAGAAAAATCTTTTGTATTTAAAAGAATAAAGAGAAATTGAAAGCATTTGAGAGATAAGAATAATTATTATAGACTCAATAAACTAGAACTAAAAATATAGAAGAAGAATAAAACACATTTAATAGTTATTAAGTTGGATCAACTTGATTATCCCATAAATTACTAATAAAAAGTCATGGAAGTTTTTTTTCGGCCCTTGAGTGGCCATCCATTATTAGAAAGAATTGATCGCACAAGACTTGTTTTGTACAACACTTCAAAGTTCATAGTATATCCTTGGTTCTCAAAAGGTTCATGTTCTCATAGATCATATGTGTGTAAACTTTGAATGTTTCCTGAAGCCTTTAAATATAATCTTTAAAAACTAACATTCCAATCTCCAACTGATAAAGAAATTTAAATTCAACTATAAAATTTTCTTAGAGAGAGAAAATTATCATTTGAGAATAATCATAACAAAAAAAATTAAATTTAAATTTTTAAGACTAATTAAAATCAATTTGAATTACCCATTAAATAATTAAAATAGTCTCCATAAAAATAGGCCAAAAAATCAGTAAATATAATAATATAATTTGACTATTTAAATTAAAATATTAAAGTACCTTCAAAATTCATGAAATGCATAATTATTAAAATATTTAATTATAATCCATTAAATTATGAAAAACATTTTTGAATGATTTCAATTTAACAAAATAATATTTTATATGATAATAACACAAAGAAATCAACTCAAAATATAAAACCTTAAATATTAAAAATATATGTTGTATAAATATATGTGAATAAAGAGTAAATTAAATTATATTTTAAAAATGATTAAAATATTTTAATAACACTTCATATGGATTTTATATAATATATAGAAATTTTATAAGTCAATATATCACTTAAATTAATTAAAATAATCATGTATTTCATAAAAGTATCAAAAATGAAGAAACATACAGCATTCTAAAAAATTATAGATTTTATGAAAAAATAAATATATTATTATAATGATCATGCATGCCAAGTGATATTTTAGCCGGTATACTGGCCCTGAGGTTATAACATTCAGTCATTTGTATTGCGATTTTTATATTGGCCGTGAGAAAATTAAAATCTACAGTCACTCTAATGACTTTGTGAAAAATGTTTGGTCACCTTAGAATATATCATATGGTCACTATATTTTCCATGAATACATGGTTAGTTGGACTACCATCATGTGGTAGGTATAGTTACCATGATAATAAACAAAACATGCACTAGATTTAGTGATTAATGTTATTTTTGAAAACCTCAATCAATACATGTGTATTTGGTTTCCAAAAAATAAATTAATTTCATGTCCATCTATAAACAAATAATACTGATTATATGTAAAAATGAGATTGTAGCGATACCATTATATAGACTATAGCTCATAGATTAATTGAAGACATGGATTCCTAAAGTATAAATAAGGTATCTCTATATAGACCATGAGGTATGAAGAATGTGGGTGTGATAATCTCCATGAAACTTGCAGAAAGTTCAAGCATGTCTTGTTTTTTCATAGGGAAGATGGTAGAACTAATGAAGTACATCATTTTAGGTATTTTTCATAGCAGCTTTCAAGGTGAATTCCGTGTGATATACGTTCTCTTTAAGCTTCTCATGAAGACATGGTACAAATCTTGTTTTATTTTTTATGAAACCCCATCCTGTTGTGGAGAAGAAGTTTCTATATGGAACCTTTTTAGCTTCATTCAGTAGCTTTTAGTCACTTATCCAACTTCTTACGGTAATATAAAACAATATGTGGTAAGTATAAAGGAATACTCATGACAGTTTGAACTTGATTAATGCAGTGAGTATGAAAAAGTGATTCAAAATATGTTGAACTTAAAAAAACTATAGTTTTAAGTTAAAACTCATGGTAGGTTTAAAAAGGGTTTAATGGTAGGTTATCAAAGCGAGATTTGGTGATTTTTTAGACAATATAAAAATCATAATCAGATAATGGTCTAGTTTACTTAAATGTTGATAAATTAAAAATCTTTCTAATGGATCAAATAATGCTTCAATATGACATTAATATCAAGAGATATCATCAAAAAATAGTGACATTTATATGTTGAAAACTATAGAAAAAATAAATGAAAAACTTACGCAACTTCATACATTTCTTAAGTTATCTAAATAGAAATTTCAAACTTTAATTCAATTTAATTATATGAATTTAAATGTCTTATATTTTCAAATCAATAAAAAAATATTTGATTCTGAGGTATATCCTGAGATTTATTATTAAATAATATAAGTTACTGAATTCTGAAAATTATAGACCTAGATAATTATAGCAATGACATTGGGAATATTCTATAACACTGAAACAATGATATAAAACTTCCACTTAGTTTTATTATATTTAAATAAATTTAATTTCTATCTAAAAAAAATTCATGAAGATTTTATCTATATAACTCAAGTTTTCATAGAATAAGTAAATAAAACTATAAAACACTATAAATTGAAAATAGATATATAACTAAAGACATGCAACAAGTTCAGATCAAAAGTGTGAAATCTTAGAGACTGAATTTGACATCAACATAGTTCAATAAAATGAAGAAAAAATTATTATATTTAATATTAAAAATGATTTATAAAATTATAAGAAATGTAACTCAAGATATCATAAAAATATAGTGATCTAGTTAGAACTGTTTTCATGAAATTATAATTTAATATAATGAATAAAATGTTTTTATGTATTGAAATATTCAAAAATATAAAATATAAAAAAAATAACAAGTAACTACAAAAAATCACCATTTTTGAAAATAATAAAATCAAAACAAGATTTTATAAAATTCCACCCCTTTTTAAAATTTTTCAAAAATACAATATTGAGAAATATGAAGATAATAAAAAAACACCCTAAAAATAAATGCATAGATATAAATATTAATAACATGTTAAAAACAATATAAAATAGGTAATTATCTACTTAAATCTATTCTATGTTTCTAAATAGGATCTCCTAGTGTATAAAATAGTTAGTTCATATAAAACAAAACTTAAATACTTCATGAATTTTGTAGTCCTTGCTCAATGAAATGAAACTTTATTTATTGAGAAACCCCCACTAAATTAACATTAAAATACATATGTAATAATTCTAAAAAACTCAAATAGAAACACATTTTTGTACCCATTATATTTTGGGTCTAATTGAGTTAGTAATAGTATTTTTTAGTACCCAAGAAAATTTAAAACATTTATTTTAAGGCATATGAGAAGATAAATTTTTAGAGTTAAAAAATCTAGTGATATAGAGAGATTGAGGGACCCTAAGAGAACATTCATTGAAATAATTTCCATTAAATTATTATTTTAAAAAAGTAAATTTTGATACATTCCCTATAGAACTCTTAATAATATTGGTATTGAACATCTTAGGAATATGATGATTATAACCAAAAACTAGTCTTTTCTTTATTTGGTTACATCATAGTTGTATTTTTATCATGTTTCTCCTTTACATAAAAAAATATATAAAGGTTTTCTTTAAAACTAGAAACATCATTTTTCATATTAACATTCTACTTTTGAAAAATTCAAGATTATTATAGACGTTATCTTTTGTTGATGAAGTAGAATTTATTAAAATATTATTCTCCATTTCAAGATTATAGAGATTATTCTCCATAATATTCATTTTCTCTTTTTCTTTATCAACCATAAGGATATTATTCTGCAAACCACCATTTTCTAAAAATAGATTTTTCTTTAATTATATGATAATATATTTATCTTTACTACCTTTCTTACTTTCCTTGATCAGTATATTATTCTCATCTTTCATAACTTTCTATAATTCAGTAACTCTTAAAACATTATTTTTAAGATTCTTATTTTATTCATATAACTCATCAAAACTATAATTTTAGTTTTCATAATAATAACTTGAATAATAATCATTACATACCTCAATTGTATTTACTACCATCAAATATAGGTTAATTGTCTATTTCTCACTTCAGGATTCATCACTTGAATCGGATTCCTCAGTGTAACTCCATCCAACATGATAATAAAGTTTCATTTCCCTCTTGTATTTCTTTTATTTCTCTTCCTACTTTAACTTTGGATAGTCTTGTTTTATGTGACCCTTCATTCTAAATTCATAACAGGTTACATCTAGACCATATGTAGTATCTTTCTTTTCTTTTTGATCATTCCTTTAATCATTACTCAGTCACTTATTGTGCCTTTTTTGTCTCTTAATTATTTTATAAATTCCCTCTATTATATTCATCATTAATCCTTTATAAATTTTATATGATTTATATTCATAAGAGTTAGAGGAAACATTTATATGATATTTTAAAGTGTTTCCTTTATTCTTTAAATTATCTTCTTCTAAAATAATCTCCAACTCAAGTTTGTATTGGAGAAGAGATCTGATTATTTCATCAAATTTGTACTCCTTGAAGATATTAAATTCATCTATAGAAACTTTCTTTTCATTTCACTTCTTAGGTAGATCTCTTAAGAGCATTTTAACAAGTGTAGGGTTCTGCAAAGATTCTCTAAGGGAATTCATTCTATTCACAATGCTTCTGAATCGATGGAATATTTGATTGATGATTTAATGTTCACCCATCTTGAAATCTTGGTACTCTTCTCAAATAATTATATGTAACACCCCAATATTTTATGGTGTGTATATTTTTAAATTTAGCATCTTCAGTAGCTAATGTTTCATGCAACACCAATTTTAAACGAATCATGATATACTATTAAATATTAACATGACCATTAAAATAGTAATGTGACTGTTAATAATAGTAATCTATCCATTAGAATAATAAACTCAATTATGAAAGTATAAATAAAATTTTGGTATCTCATATATGAAAATGTGATATATTTATATGATGGAATCAGTAAATAAATGTTTTATAAATGATAAATTAAGTGTTGGTATTTTTCTGAAACATAAATGTTTGTTTACAATTTTATAATTAATATAGTATTTTAAAAAGATTATTTTCATAAAATATATTAATAAATTAATATGACATTTCATTATAGTTATAATATTATTTTATGAGACAATAATTAATTTTTCAAAGTGTTGTAAAATCAGTTATAATATTAAAATCGGTATTTTTAGAATATATGATAATTTTATTTAAAATTTAAATTTCTCATATTTAGAAAATTATTTTCATTAAATTGATTTTATTTTTGAAATATAAATGTAAAAAAATGGTTAGGGTTAATTTTTGGTATTTTTATAAAACAGTTGTATTTTTGTGAATAAGGAAATACGATAATTTACTGTATTTAACATTATAAATAAATAAATGAATTTTGTAGTCTTATATGATGTATGGATGTGGTATGAACCCATTATTTAGAACTAATATGATAAATTTACTTTACTTAGTCACAATAATCATCACTATTAATATTCTTGATCTGAAATAATAAACTAATGAATATAGTAATTATAAAACACTCCTCTCCTCCCCTATAAATATCACCCCTCACCACCCCTTCTCCTCACACCTTATAAGCCTTATATATTTTCTAGATTCTAACAAATTTCCTTCCCAAGAATCTTCCACAGTTATAATGGCTTATGGTCCCAACAAAAGACCATTTTCAAGTGTCTTAAGGAGGTTTCCAAGGAGATAATATCCAAGAGGTAAAATCCTCCCTCTTTCCCTTTTAATTTTTTTTCTTTTTCTTATCATATCCACACCTCCCCTTTCCAAGATAGCATGATAACTCCATTATCATATATATAATATAATTTTATTATGTTAGTGTATTGTTCATCATCAAGTCTCTTATCTTCTCTTTTTATTTTAAAAATGAAAACATCGTTCATGATGTGTTGATTCACCGCCTTCATGGACGACAGGTTTTAATTTTCCATTACCGCCGTCAAGTTTAGTCATAAAACCATTATTATGGTTTAATTAGATTTTAATATACATATTATAAGTTATATCAGGTTCTAGAACCAATATATAAACAGAATATTAAATAAAATGGCACAAGTTCATGATTTTCATAAAAACCTCCAAAATAAATTAAGACATTTTCATCAGCATTCTATCTAATGAATCATACTCATACCATATAACCAAATAATATATAATAACATTTAAACTTATGAAAATTTATTAATAAAAAATAAATTTACTTCTGGGTAATTTATTCCCATTTTACAATAACTCTCATATTTATACTCAAGGGAACTGACCATAAAACCATGAAATAAATGCTCCTAGAACAATGAAATTAAACATTATAACTCGTCTAAATAGCCATAAATTAACTTAATTAAATTATAAATAATCAAATATATATTGAATGGGTTATGAATTAAGTAATTAATGAATCTAATTTTATTATATAGGATATTAATTACAAGTTAATAATGCTTTCAAATATAAGGTAAGGGTTTCTCATCTCACTTTTATTTCTGTGAGATATGACTTACTCACTATTTATTTCTTGTGTGTGGTGTATGTATACTAAAATTTGAAGTATCGTATCATGAATCTCTTTATTTTCATGGTATTAAATATTTTATTTTATGATCATTAATTTTATGGGGCATACGGTTCGACTGTTTACAAGGTGGTAAGGGAATTACTAAACCAATTTCCATTATTTGGGTTAAACTTATACCCCATTGATTATTTAATTATATGATTATTTGTAAAATTAATTTTTATTATATTATGTTTTATTTACACTTGTTTATGTGGATTTACATCTGATACATATAATCGTTTCATTTGGTTAACACACACACTTTCTTTTAAAAATAATATTTTAAATTATTCATGAAAACATTAAGTTATTATGAAAGCAAGAAAAAAATCTTTTATAATTATAGAGATTTTACAATAAATGATTTCATAGTAAAAAATGGTATTTCTCTCAAGAAATTTTCAATGAATTTGTTAGAGTATTTTCATCTATGGCAACATCCTTTATTGAATATTATGCTTAATTGAGGTTGATCTCTTATGATACCATATACTATATTTTATTGAATGGTTAATGATCATTTTTACTGGGGATGCACTATTTTGATACCATTTTCCATATTAATCTAGATGGTTTAGGATTATATTTACTGATTGGGGAAGTTATTTACATTTCATATTCTAGTTTCAATATGAATGTATATGTTGATTATGTTTCACCCATTTAATATGATGAATTAATTGAACTTAGTAAGTGTTGGGCAAGGTCTTTTATGGCCCCTCGATACATCAATAGGTCTCATGAGACAAACTAGTTTGGGTATTATTTGATGTCTTACCTAATTATGTATGGTGTATTAACAGAAGCCTTGATGGTATTTTATGATTTACCGCATTATGCATTCCCTCAATATTAGATTAATTATTGAAAATCCATGTGATTATTCGACTATTAGAATATCCATGGTTAAGTTTTATTCTCATGTGATTATTTATATAGAATTATTTGATCGGCTTTTATTCCTTCCATATTATGCTCAAGCTTATGTTTTAATGGAATTTGTTTTTAGTTACTCATCTTTCCTTATTTTTTATGTTTATTTATGATATATTCTATTGTATTATTACCCTTACTGAGCATATGATCTCACCCATTTCTTATGTATTATTCTTCCTCAGGTTTCCAACAAGTTTATTATGATTGATATGCAGGGTTATGATAAGGTGAATAATGGTGTTCTTAAAGAAAACACTTTTTTATTTTATGTCTAAAATGTATTTTTTAATTTCATATATATATTTATATTTCCACGACTATGAAACTATTCAATTCTTTGATATGTTATTCCTTGTAACCATGCAAATGTAATAAAGTAAGGAACTGGCTTCGGGCTACTAGGGGCAAGGTCTTTACAGTTGGTATCAGAGGAAGTTTAGTAAAATCATTTGGAAATAGATTTATTAAATCCTAGATTAGTGAACATAACCCTAAGATATAAGGATAACTATATAAGAACATCCCAAAAGAACCATGTTTATTTATGCATAAATTTTTAAATTTATGTTGAGTATTTCACTAGTTTTGGGATTATAAATTATGTTTCATAATGATTTGATCTAATATAGTGTATGTCATCATTTATAAATGTAACCTCACATAATTAATGGTAAACTCACCAATTAAAATGATACAAAGAGTAAATATTATCAAATAATTTATGGTCTTATGCTAATATTTCAAAGGGAACAAGTCTCCCAATCATTCCCATCATATGAGGACATAGTATCATATGCTAATGAGACATGGATAGAATTATCTAAGTATTATGGATTTAGAGGGAAGCATGAGAATAATAGTACATCTAGGTAAAATTTATATAAAGTAAATAAGAGAAAGAATTATTTTTCCATGTGTGATAATTTTGAAAAGAAACACCCTGGTACTTACTTAAAAGGAATGGGTGTTTGCTACAATTTTGGATAGAAAGGCCATTGTGCTTGTGATTTCAAGTGTAAGAAAAAGGTTTCCAATGTTAAATGAATAAAATTCAAGGATATTTGAAACTATGAAAGTAAATGTCTCAAACATCAAAAAAATATACCCCCAAATTGGATAATGGATCATGGTCAAGCTTATGCTACTACCACAAATGACGAGGAATGATTAATATGATTATGTTTGGATTAAAGAATTATGTTATCTGAATATTTTATCAATAATTATCTATTTATATAAAAATCATGAGATATATAAGGATTTTACTATAGTACTTATTCTTTAAGGAATTATAAGCACGTGATGAATAGCACCAGTAATCAAGAGAAGTGATTTTATTGTAAGTTTATCTTCTTGAAAACACATTATTTCATAAATATAACCCTAAATATATTCTTGATGTTGAGATAAGGATAAAAATATGTTAATGGGATAGTATTGGTGAGCATGAAGGTGGTTAGTGATCTGACGGTTTAAGTTATGATGGAATTATTAGATGTTTGGATTTAAGGAATATATTCAACAACCTGAGATTTTACTCTTGTAAGAATGCATGATTCATAAAGGTTTAAAGGAGATAAGGGTATTAAATAATTTGTTATGTGATAATAATATATTCATTATTTGAGAAAACTTATGTTAAGTTGAATTTGGAAATTTAGGGACCTTAATTATAAAGTTTTTTAATTTGAATTTGGAAAAACAATTAATGAGTCTTAAGGTAACAAATTATATAATGGATTAAGTTGGACTTTGTATTTTTTTTTTTTGAGGTTAAAGTATGATTTATCATATTGTATAACATATGATAACCATTTTTCTTTTGGTAAATATTTAAAGGACGAAGGAATGACTTATGAATCATTTGATAAAAGTGGTCCAGTCATAAAAATTCATCTTTAATATCCATACTTTGGTTTAATAAATAAAGTGGATATGGATAAAAACACAACTAAATGATGATATTATGATTATGACATGGAAATAAATTAGATAAGTTTATTTTATAAAGTTCATATCTAAATAGTAAAATAATCCATCACCACTAGGAAAAGGATTCTAAAAAAAATGTTATTCAATTACTTTTATTACTAAAAAAATCAATTGTCTTTTAACTGATTACAAATTTAGGGTTTTGTGATTGTAGAATTTTTAAGGACCATGTTATCTAGCACTCTATATTAGAACATGATAGTTATATTTCTTTTTCATGCCCATTTTTTCACTTCCCACTAATTTTATCCTATAGGGAAACCTAGTTTTTTAGTGACCATCACATTTTCTTTTCCCACCATTTAAGAGTACGTTTTATTAACCCCATTGATGACATGGGATTTTCTTAAGGGTATCATAAAATGACAACTCCATGATTACCAATAATAAGTTTAAATTTTGAGGCCATAATTTAATTAAAGAGAGGAGAATGTAAAACCCTATGATTTTATGGTATGTCTCTTTTTAAATTTTACATCATCGATAGTGTTTGTTGCATGCAACACTGAGCTTAAACAAACTGTCATATACTATTAAATATTAACATTGTCATTGGAATAGTAATGTGACTATTATTAATAGTAATATATCCATTAGAATAATAACCTCACCTATAAAAATATAAATAGAATTTAGGTAACTCATAAATAAAAATATGATATATTTATATCATGTAATAAGTAAAAAAATTAAAATGATAAGTTAAGTGTTTGTATTTTTTTGAAACATAAATGTTTATTTATAATTTTATAATTAATATAATAATTTAAAAAGAACATTTATTTTCATAAAATAGATACATAAATTAATATTTTTTTTATTATAAGTATAAGATAATTTTATGCGACCAAAATTAATTTTTCAAAGTGTCATAAAATATGTTATAATATTAAAATCGATATTTTTCAAATAAATGGTGATTTTATTTAAAAAATAAATTTATTATATTTAGAAAATTATTTTCATAAAATTGAGTCCATTTATGAATTATATATATATATATATATATATATATATATATATGGTTAGGGTGAATTTTTAGTATTTTTCTAAAATAGTTTAATTTTTTGTGAATAGTGAAATATGGTAATTTACAATATTTAACATTATAAGTAAATGATTGATTTTTTGAGTCATGTATGATGTATATATGAGTTAATGACCCATTATTTAGAACTCAAATGCTATATTTACTGTAATTATTCACAAGAATCGTCATTATTCATAGTCTTGGGCCAAAATAATAAAATAATGAATATAATACTCAGAAAACACCCCTCTACTCCGCAATAAATATCACCCCTCCCCACCCATTATACTCACACTTTATAATCATTGTGTATTATCTAAATTATACCCAATTCCCTTAATAGTTTTATTTCACATATCCAAGGTATTTTGTTCTCAACAAAATATCATTTCCAAGTGTCTTAATGAGGTTTTCAAGGAGATGATATCCCAAAGGTAAAATCCTCATTCTTTCCCTTTTAATTTATTTTTTTTCTTATCCAATCCTCACCTAAACTTTAAAAAATATCAGGATAACTCCAGTATCATATATATACTATATTTTTATTATTTTAATGGAATATCCATCATTAATTCTCCTCTCTTTTTATTTTTAAATGAAAACATCGTTTATGATGTGTCGATTCACTGCCTTCGTGGATGACGAGTTTTCATTTTCCATTAACTCCTTCAAGTATAGTAATAAAACCATATTATGGTTTAATAATACTATAATATACATATTATAATCTATATCATATTATTTAACGAATATATAAACATAATATTAAATAAAATGGAACAGGTTCATGATTGTTGTAAAAACCGCCAAAATAAATAAAATATATGTTTAATAGGTTATTAATTAAGTAATTAGTGAATCTAATTGGACTTTAAAATACATTGAGTACTAGTGCAGAAAGCATTCCGACATAAGGTAATGGTTTCTCATCTCACTTTTATTTCTCTGAGATATGCCTTACTCGCCACTTATTTCTAGTGTGTGTCATATGTATAATTACCTTTGATATATCATATAATTAATATCTTTATATTTATGGTATTTATTGTTTCATTTTATGATCATAAATATTATGGGGTGTATGGTTTGACTGTTTATAAGGTGGTAAGGAAATTCTTAACCCAATTTCCATTATTTGGGTTAAAATTATACTCCATTGATTATTCCATTATTTGATTATTTGTAAAATGAATATTGATTATATTGTTTTTTATTTCCACTTGTTTTATGCATATTTACATTTTATACACATAATTGTTTCATTTTGTTAATGCACACACTTTCTTTTAAAAATACTCTTTTAAATATTTATTTTCTAAAATTAAACAAAATGCTTTTTTACTTATACCAAATGAGTGGATTTTACTACTTTCATAACACCTTAATGTTTTTATGAATCTTTTACAAGTTTACAAGGTTATTTTAAAATAAAATTGTTTCTTTTATAATTGTGCAACTTTTAAAATAAATGAATTCAAAGTAAAAAAAAGGGTGTTTCTCTCAAGAAATCTTCAATGATTTTGTTAGATTGTTTTCGTATTTGTCAACACCCTCTATTGAATCTTATGATTAATTGATTTTAATCTCTTATAATATCATATACCATATTTTATTGAATTTTTTATGGTCATTTTTAAAGGGGATGTATTATATTGATATCATTCTCCATATTACTCTGGATAGTTTATGATTATTTTTACTGATTGGGAAAATTTTTTACATTTCATATGATAGTTTCAATATGAATTTATATATTGATTATGTTTCACCCATTTAATATGAGGGATACATTAAACTTAGTAAGTGTCGGTTGGGGCCCACTATAGCCCCTCGATACATCAGTAGGTCTGATGAGACAAACTACTTTGGATATTGGCTGATGTTTTACCTAATGATGTATGGTGTCTTTGATAAAGCCTTGAAAGTATGTTTATGACTACCCACATTACGAATTCCATAATTATGAGATTAGTTATTGAAAATCCATGTGATTATTTTACTATTATAATATTCATGGTTAATTTTCATTCTCATATGATTATTTATATGGAATTATTTTAGTAGATTTTATTTCTGCCATATTATGATCAAGATTATGTTTTAATGGAATGTTTTTTTGGTTATTCACCTTTCCTTATTGTTTATTTTTATTTATGAAATATTTTGTTTTATTCTTACCCTTACTAATCATCTAAGATCACCCATTTTTTATTTTTTATTCTTTTCCAAGTTTCCAATAAGTTTATTATGATTGATATGCAGGGTTATGCTAAGGGTAATAATGGTGCTATAAAAGAAAATAATTTTTTTGTATTTTATGTATAAAATATATTTTGAGTTTCAAATATGCATCTAGTTTTCCAAGACTTCTAAAATATTTGGTCCTTTAGGATGTGATTCCTTATAGTCATGATAATGTAATAAAATAAGGCACCCTTTCTAGACTACTGGGTTTGGGGCCTTTACATTCCAAGTTTAGTTCGAATCAATTTGTCTGATCCAAGGTGAGTAACTTATAGAATATTCCATATATCATGGGTTTTCTTATAAGAAAACAAATTACTAAACATTCTTCTATTAATAGAACAATATAAAATATTTAAAACTTTTTAGTTTAAAATATATTTAAAAGTGTCATTTCATGTAAGAGTGTCTAGGTCAGCTTCTAGTAGTGTGTACAATTTTTTCATGATTAACTAGTGTTCTATGTTTAATTATTTTAGGTATACCTCAATTATGGATCACAAGTAAAAATAGTTGTTCCCATCAAATTGAGGTGGTTTTGAGTAATCCAGGAATAATTTAAGTTTATTCCTATCATCTTATAGACAATACCATTATACTATGAGGTCAAGTAATTTGTTAGAAAAATAAAAAATAAAATAATAAATTTTTAATAGAGAAAACCATTGATACTAATTTTTAGGTCTGGAAAGGTGATTGTAGATGGTCTGGATGGGGATTAATGGACTAAATTAAAATTTCTTATAGAAATAGATTAATTATCTAAATTAATTATTAAATTTAATTAAAATAATTAATTAGTAGTGGAAATAAAAGAAATAAAAGAACACAAGGATGTTTTTATAGTAGTTCAATCCAAAGTGGTCCTAGTATACTCTTATATCTCCCTACTCAATGATATATACATTTTACACTAGCTAATTTTTAAATAGTAATGATAACCAAATTAAAACATACATTTTTTAGTGTAAGTATAATTGAAACACACCTGAATTTTTGTATGGGGAGTCACAACCCAATTACAACACTTAATTTAGACAACATGAGTCTTAACTCGAATGGTCCTGAATTTAGAATTCAGAAGTCACAACCCAATACAACACTAACTTTACATACATGGAGTCACAACCCTCAGATACTAACATTATAATCTTAGAGTCAAAACCCAAATAAATAAAATTATTTTATATATATAATCATAAAAGTGAAATCATGTGATAGATATGAAGAAGTGTTATAAACTCAAGTAACTAGAACAAAATAGATAGAAGAAAAATAAAACTCTAGTACTAGTTCATGAGTTATAATAGCTTTATTGTCTCATCAAGTAATAAGAAGTCATATAAATTTTTTTTCATCCCTTGAGAGTCCGTCAATTAGTAGAAATAATTGATCGCATAGGAAATTCCATGTAAAACATACATTTTTTAGTGTAAGTATAACTGAAACACACCTGACTTTTTGTATGGAGAGTCACAACCCAATTACAACACTTAATTTAGACAACATGAGTCTCAACTCGAATGTTCCTAACTTTAGAATTCAGGAGTCACACCCTAATACAACACTGACTTTAGATACATGGAGTCACAACCCTCAAATACTAACAGTATAATCTTAGAGTCACAACCCAAATAAATAAAATTCTTTTATATATATAATCATAAAGAGAAAGTGAAATCATGTGATAGATATGAAGAAGTTTTATAGACTCAAGTAACTAGAACAAAATAGATAGATGAAAAATAAAACTCAGGTACAAGTTCTTGAGTTATAATAGCTTGATTGTCTCATCAAGGAAGAAGAAGTCATATAAATTTTTGTTCATCCCTTGAGAGTCTGTCAATTAGTATAAATAATATACCGCACAGAAAATTCCATGTAAAGACACATAAATTCCATGTAATTTTTTTTAATATGTGGGAATTTTATGAGTCCACGAAAATTGATGGCACGTGATTTTGAGGCCCGAAGTTCTTGGAATAAATTTCTGAACTTTATTTCGGGTGCGTTCAGTAAACGTACGAGTGGGAATTTCTAAATTTTGAACCGGTGCTCGGAATTAAAATTCAAGGGCACCGTTGAACTCACAGTGCCAGTATTTTCTTAAGGAGATCTTCACCTCTACTGCAGTAGGTCGAGGGTGGAAGTTATCTTTTCACATATTCGTGAAAGAAAAAAATAAAAATAAAATTTTGTAACATTTATTTTTATTTTTATTTGAAACTCTTTGTGGATGTTGAAAGGTAGGGACCACCAAAATTAAACCTCTCCTTGAGGTTATGGAGGTGGGGACCACTGAACCTAAAACCTCCCATGAGAGGTTATGGTGGTGGGGACCACTCGAGATTAAAACCCCTTTGAATCTCCCACTTAAATGAGGGGGTGTCTCTTGAACTTCCACTTGATTAATTATTCCACCCCCCACCCTTTAATTAAAACACCAACTCAATTAATTAATTATTCCAATTTTAAATTATTCCAACATATTTTATTATATTGGCTATCTTTTATTTTTGGTGGGTTGGGGGAAATTAATCATTGGTAAAGGAAGGAGCCTTGGGAGAAATCTCTCTGATGAAGAACGCCAATGAAGAATGCCGACTTCGACTCTGACTTCTTCCTCAGGACATTCACTGATGAGGAACGTCTTCAATGTCAACTAACTGATGATCGAGGAAATTTCTACATCACTGATGTCTGTCTATTCCCAACGACATCGTCTCTTTCACCGTGGAAAATCTACAACGAATCAAACGAATGAGGTAGGGTGGTTGTTTGAAATTTTTCCCTTTTTCGTTCTTGACGAATCTTTGTAATTAAAAGAGAGATTATAGCCGATTTCTACTGCTCTAATGTGGAGAGTGTAGGCCAAACAAACATGGTCTATCCTCTCCGCAATTCTTGCGATGATTTGTGGTGTTCTTCGCGATGGAGGAGGTCGGCGACCAACCAAGAAGGGGCACGAGAACGACGGTCGGCACCACCACCGGCCGCGATGAAGGCAATGGTGCCGCTCCGCGGCCCCCGCCGTCCACAGCCACCGCCACCCGCGGCCTTCGTCGCCCATGGTCGTTGATGCCTGCGGCCTCGCTGCACCGCCCCACGGCCTCGTCGCGCCGCACCTCAGCCTCACCATGCCACCCTGTGGTTGTCTACGCCACCTTGTGGCCTCGTCGCGCCGCCCCCACGGCCAATGCCGCCCAGTAGCATTGTCACACCACCCCACGGCCTACCGCACCACCCAACGGCCACACCACCATGTGGCCCACCGCACCACTCGTGGCCCTCTGTACCGCCCAACGGCCTCTGCACCCCGCACGGCCTCCGCGGCCCCCTGGCCCCTCGCGGCCCTCGCGGCCACCGCGCTGCTGCCAGGCCGGGCTGCCCAACGAGGGTCGGGCCGGACCCAGCGGGCCAGGCCGGGCCCAGCGGGTCAGTCCGGACCCAGAAGGTTGGGCTAGGTTGACCAAAACTAGGTGGGCCCAGGCTGGGTCGAGTCGAGTCGGACCGGACCTGGACCCACTACGACCCATTTACGCTCTTTTGGCCATACCTTCAGCATCAGACGTCCGATTGACAAACCTCCAGCGGCGATGGAAACCTTAGAGTGAGATGGTCCCTTTGGTATACCCCACTAGAGATTTGGATAAGGTTGGAAAATAGTCGGGTTGCATCGATCATGAATCCAACTGGGCCCTCAAGACTAAAAGGCTAATAACTTACAGATCGAGTGTCCGATTGACGCACTGTCTGTTGCGTTGAGACCCCTATGACGTGGAGGTCCTTTGTGATACTTCTTCTAGGGACTTAGTGGTAGTTGGAGTATCGACCAGTGGCTTGTGGAATGGATCCTCCAGGAGACAAGCGAGCTTAGTGTGGGAACCTTGTAGCTGGTTATGACGTGAAGAATGAAGAGCGATCCTGTGTGGGTCAACACCTAGAGATCTTGTGTGGGTCAGCACCGAGCGATCCTGTGTCGGTCATCCCCTAGAGATCTTGTGTGAGTCAGCACCGAGTGATCCTATGTGGGTCAGTACCTATCAGTCCTGTGTGGGTCAGCACCTAGCAATCATGTGTGGGTCATCATTGAGTGATCCTGTGTGGGTCAGCACCGAGCGATCCTGTGTGGTTCTTCATCTTAACAGATTAAGATAATTCAGCAGTTACATCTAAACATCTATACTATTGTACTTATGTTATACCTGGTGTGAGCTGAGTTTTTACCTGTGCAGTTATTTCTTTTGTGGAAATGCCTTGTTGGTAATCTTCTATGTGGTGTACGTGTGTGGTACTTACCTTCGCGGTATTCCTTCCTTTGTGAAATAGTTGAGCTTTGGTCTTTGAAGTTGGACTTTGTGTTTTCCTCATGATTGGGATCGGTTTACTTGATAACTTAGGTATATGTATGGGCATATACCTAAGTATGGTTGTCTATTGTTTTCATGTCTTGTAGTTCATTCTTGGTGGATTTTGTGAGACCTTGAGGGTCTCGGGGTCCCTACTGAGTATCATTATACTCACCCTTGCACGGGCTATGCCCGCACCCTATTATGTCTAGTGTAGACGACGGATAGCGCCGATGGGGGATGAGAGTACCAGGACTGAAGGTAGCTTGGAGATTGACATTAGATTAGGCGTACCACAGAGACGACCGGTCGAGAGCTATACCTACCCTTCAGGTAGGATCCCTGGCAGGTATTCACGAGAGTTGTTCTAGTTTACTTGTACTTTTAGTTTCTTGTACTTTCCAATTGGGATTCTATTTTGACCCCTTTACCTACTATACTCACTCTGTTTACTATTCATTTTACTTGAGTTTGTATCTTTATGTGTGCTTAGTTTTGTGTGTTAGAGGTTATAAATGCAATTCCTTCCCAGTTTTAGGGAATACACCTTCGTTGCTAGTCGCTAGCCCTTGGCATATGGAAGGCAGGATTGGGGTAGTCACGACATGGGCCCTGGGGGATGGGTCGTGACAAATTGGTATCAGAGGAGTCGGTTCTACCATAGAACACAGAAATTTGATCTTTTTAACGGCAATAGTGTTAAGTGTAGTGAGTGTGGTTATCAGTTTAGGTAATCTAGTGTTGGTGTGGTGGCTGATGTATCCATACACCAGGACCCTGACTTCTGATTTCTGGCTCAGTGCATGAAAACACTGATTGTGTGTGTGTTTTGAAGAGTTTTATTTGTGATCTCTTTGATTCAGCTCACCAAGTATAACTTTTTGACCGTGGTGCACCTGTTTATTTTCAGGATGCCTCCATGAAGACAGCTAGCTAGGGTTCCGAGAGTTGTACGCATTGATAGCCCATCGAGCGATGTGCCCTCGGTGCAGGGCCCTCTTCCAGTAGAGGCACTAGCAGAGGAACCAGCGGTTCCATTACCCGTTAGGCCACCGATACCACCGTCCCCAGTAGTAGAGGGTGCACACCGCTTGAGCATGTTGCATGAGTTCCAGCGCCAGAGGCCATCTAGGTTTAGGGGAGAGACAGACCCACAGGCGGCTGAGGATTGGTTAGAGGTCATGGTGAGAGTCTTCTGACTAGTAGGGACACCACCCAATCTCATTTGGATCCTTGTCTCCAACCATATACAGGAAGTATTAGGAAGATAGTGTATATTTATGCTTCAGGTTCACGACGAGATGATGCTTCTCTGGGAAAACTTCGAGATCCTGTTTTGGGTACAGTTTGTCCCAATGACTGTTCGAGCAGTGCGCATATAGAAGCTTCTTCATCTATAGCAGGGTAGCATGACTGTATCTCAGTACTTAGCGAGTTTCACTGACCTCTCATGCTACTCCACTGATATGGTGCAGGACCCATTCTTCAGGGCCCGGACCTTCAAGTAGGGACTCAGGTGAGAGATCAGGGCTTTGATGATCTCACTCAGTATCCCGATGCAAGAGGGGGTGTTAGAGTGAGCCCTCTTAGTGGAGAGTTTTCTTGATGAGCAATCACTAGCAGCAAGACCCACCATCAGACATCACAAATTAGAGTCTTCTGCAGCTGGTAGGAGACAGATGTCAAAAAGGACCAAAAGGAAAAGGCCTTCAGGTGGGCGACTGCAAGATTCAGGGTCGGTTGTGTGGGGCACATGAGGCAGAGACAGTCATTCCAGGAGCGGGCAGTGCTACACATGCGGTGGGTAGGGTCACATGGCTCGTGACTATCTGAACCGCCATACAGATGATCAGCATACGGTCGAAGGACCGCCCAAGTAGAGACAGAGATTCAACTAAGGAGGTCTGCAGGGAGTAGGTGGACATAGCATAGGAGCTATCCATGCAGATTAAGATGGGAAACAATACAAGATGTTACTGCCACCACCTCCAGGAGGTCCACCCCGACTGTAGGGAGTAGGTGGATAGGGGAGAGCCCAACTCCAGGAAGCTGAGACCTATGATCACGGCACTCCAGAGATGATACGAGATATGATTTGTGTCTACTCCACCTTATTTTTAGTACTTATAGACATATATTCCAATCATTCTTTTATTTCCACTGCCCTCATTTAGAGCTCGGAGATTCTGATGGAGTCGTTGGCTCAATCCTTACAGCTAGAGACTCCTATGGGAGCGGATTCGACAATTACGCACTAGTTCCGGCAGTGTGAGCTTACTCTAGGAGGCGAGATCTTTGTCTAGGATCTCCTAGTAGCAGCGTCAAGGCCTTATAACATCATTTTGGGTATGGACTGGTTATCTATAGTCCATGATCAGATTGAATGTATTAGGCACAATGTGTGGTGTGTCATCATGGATGGGACCAGGTTTACCTTTACCAGTGAGAAGGGATCCTTTGCAGCACAGGATGGACTTACTCGGAGGAGAGTGTAGTCGATCACCCATCAGTTTTCTAGCCTTACCCTTAGAGAAATTAATGTGGAGAGTCCAAGTTATCCTGTAGTGGTGGACCAGTACGCGGATGTATTCCCTGATGATGTTCCGAGTCTACCTCCTCGTAGAGAGGTGGAGTTTTACATTGACTTGTACCCCAGGATGACACTGATATCTACACCAGCATATCGGATGTCTCCCATGAAGCTTCGTGAGCTGCGGGTACAACTAGAGGACGTTCAAGGGAAGGGATTCAGTAGGCCCAGTGTTTCACCTTGGGCAGCCCCAATTTTGTTCGCCAAGAAGGCGGATGGGAGCTTGAGGCTTTGTGTTGACTATCGGTGCCTAAACCAGGTGACCATAAAGAAAAAGTACCCACTTCCGAGGATTGACAACCTCTTTGATCCACTAAAGGGAGCATGGTGGTTCTCAAAGATAGACCTTAGATCAGGCTATCACCAGCTCAGAGTATGAGACAAGGATGTGCAAAAGAAGGGTTTCAAATGTCAGTATGGCCAATATGAGTTATTGGTTATGCCATTCGGTGTGACCAACACTCAAGCATTGTTCATGGGACTCGTAAACAGGATCTTTCAGTCATACCTTGACTGCTCTGTTGTAGTCTTCATCAACGACATTCTGATATACTCAACTACTGAGGAGGAGCATGCCTATCATTTGCAGGTAGTAGTGGACACACTCCGAGAGAACCAGCTTTATGGAAAGCTCTCAAAGTGCTAGTTTTGGATCCAAGAGGTTCACTTTCTAGGACATGTCATCTCAGATGTTGTAGTTGCAGTGGATCCAGTGAATATTGAGGTGGTACTTGCTTGGGATCCACCCAGGAGTGTGACGGAGATACGGAGTTTCCTGGGTTTGGCTGGGTACTACCGGAGATTTGTGCCAGATTTCTCCAGTGTTGCATCACCTCTATCAGCATTGATGAAGAAGGGGAAACCCCTCATGTGGTTGGAGAGATTCCAACAGAGTTTTCAGGAGCTGAGGCAGAGGCTGACTAGTGCACCCATCTTGAGGCTATCGAAGGAGGGCGTAGGGTACGTAGTCTAGTGCAATGCATCAGGGACCGGGCTCGGATGTGTCCTAATGAAAGAGCAAGCGGTGATCGCATATGGTTCTCTATAACTGAGACAGAATGATAAAAACTATGCTACCCATGACATGGAGTTAGCAGTGGTGGTCTACGCCTTGAATATGTGGTGGCACTATCTGATGGGAAAATGCTTTACAATGTACTATGATCACAAGATTATCAGGTATATCTTCTCTCCGAAGGACCTGAACCTGAGACAGCGACGTTGGCTTGAGTTCCTCCAGGACTATGACTTTGAGATAGTTTATACTCTTGGGAAGGAGAATATTGTAACAGATGCACTCAGTCGGAAATCTGGAATACAGTTGTTAGGTGAGGCAACGGAGCAGCTGGCCGCTTTGCAGATTTACTTTGTGGAACATGATGGAGCATTTTTTCTTCAGTCTCTTACAGTCACTCCCCCTCTTATTCAGAGATTCAAGGAGGCGCAGCGTGGGGACGCTGACTGCGAGGCTCAACGTGCTCAGATATCCATAGTACAGGCACCTGATCTATTTTATGAAGTTGGGGAGAACATCATCCTCTTTAGAGGATGTACCATGGGACCAGTGTTGCTTTGGGAGGAAGTGATGAGGGAGTTCCACACATCCCCTCTATTGGTACATCCAGAAGTGGCGAAGATGTACCAGGATCTCCGACGACAGCACTGGTGGCCAGGAATGAAGAAAGAAGAAGCAGAGTTTGTCTCTCAGTGGCTCATTTGTCAGAAAGTGAAGGCATAGCATCAGGTACCAGTAGGTTTGGTTCAGCCTTTAGAGGATACATAGTGGAAGTGGGATGGTATATTCATATATTTCGTGACAGGGCTTCCACGTACATTTAAAGTTCATGACTCTATCTTGGTGATCGTCGACCGACTCACTAAGTCGGCCCACTTCCTACTGATCAGAGAGCAGGGTTCAGTGGAGATCTTGGGACGCATCTATGTACAATAGATTATGCAGATACATGGAGTACCCTCGATGATTGTCTCTAATAGTGATACACGTTTTACTTCCTAAATATTTAAGGGTTTGTAGGAGGCTTTTGGGATGCAGCTTCATTTGAGCACTGCCTTCCATCCTCAGATGGATGGCCAGACTGAGCGGACCATTCAGACCCTCGAGGACATGCTATGTGCTTGCGTCCTTGATTTCGATTGTAACTGGGAGGATCACTTTCCTTTGGTGGATTTTTCATACAACAACGGATATCACTCCACCATTGGGATGGAGCCTTTTGAGGAGTTGTGCGGGCAAACTTGCAGGTCACCTTTGTGTTAGACTGACCTAGGGGAGTCAGCACTAGTGGGACCAGAGATGGTACAAGATACCACATAGAAGGTGAAGATCATCCAGGAGTGGATGAAGACTGCACAGAGTAGGCAGAAGTCCTATTCCGACAGGAGACGGAGACATATGGAGTTCGAGGATGGTGGCCACGTCTTTCTACGGGTCTCACCTCGATGAGGTTTGCGGAGATTTGGCTGAGGCGGCAAGTTATCTTCGAGGTTAATCAGACATTTTCATGTCCTCAGCAGAGTTGGTGAGGTGGTATATCGCTTAGCTCTTCCACCTCAGTTGCACCGGGTGCATGAAGTCTTCCACATATATCAGCTGAGGAGATACGTGAATGACCCTTACTATGTCACCGACCACGGCGAGCTGGACGTCGATGATGGGGAGACTTTTAAGGAGGTTCCAGTAGAGATTGAGGATCAACAGGAGAGGGTCCTTCATGGGTGTTTGATACCTCTGGTACGCGTTCGTTGGTAGCATTGGAACCTCCAAGAGAGAACATGGGAGCAAGAGTCTCAGATACGTGCTCAGTACTCCCACTTGTTTACCTAGTTTGTGATTTGGCTTACGGGGATGTAAATCCCTGAGGTGAGGAGAATGTAAAGACCCAGAAATTCCATGAATTGTTTTTAATATATGGGAATTTTACGAGTCCGTGAAAATTTACAGCACGTGATTCTGAGGCCCGGAGTGCCCAAAATGAATTTTTAAATTTTATTTCAGGTACGTTCAGTAAACATATAAGGGGGATTTTCTAACTTTTGAACTGGTGCTCAGAATTGAAATATAAGGGCACTGTTGAACTCGCAACACCGGTATTCACTTAAGAAGACCTTAAACTCGACCGCAGTAGGTCGAGGGTGGAAGTTAGCTTTTCACATATTCGTGAAAGAATAAAATAATAATAGAATTGTGTAACATTTATTTTTATTTTTATTTGAAACTCATTGTGGATGTTGATAGGTGAGGACCACCATAATTAAACCTCCCCTTGAGGTTATGGAGGTGGGGATGACAAAACCTAAAACCTCCCATGAGAGGTTATGGTGGTGGGGACCACCCAAGATTAAAACCCCTTTGAACCTCCTACTTAAATGAGGGGAATTCTCTTGAACTTCCCCTTGATTAATTATACCACCCCCCTTTCAATTAATACACCAAATAAATTAATTAATTATTCCAATTTGAAATTATGCCAACATATTTTATTATATTGGCTATCTTTTCTTTTGGGTGGGTTGGGGGAAATTAATCGTTGGAAAACGAAAGAGCCTTGGGAGAAAGATCTCCGATGAAGAACGCCAACGAAGAGCGCTAACTTCGACTCTGACTTCTTCCTTGGGACATTCATTGATAAGGAATGTCTTCAACGTCAACGAACCGATGATCGAGGAAACACTGACATCACCAACATCTGCCTATTCCAAACAACATCATTTCTTTCCCCACGGACTATCTTCAACGAATCAAACGAACGAGGTAGGGTGGTTATTTGAAATTATTACCTTTTTGTTCTTGACGAATCTTCGTAATTAAAAGAGATATTATTGTCACTTGCTACCGCTATAATGTGGAGAGTGTGGGCCAAACAAACATGTCCCTTCCTCTTCACAATTCTTGTGATGATTTGTGGTTTTCTTCATGATGGAGGAGGTCGGTGAACAACCAAGAAGGGGAACGAGAATGGTGGTCGGCACCACTACCATCCGCGATGAAGGCGATGGCGCAAAGGCGCCGCTCCACAGCCCCCACCATCCATGGCCACTGTGGCCCATGGACTCTGCCGCTTCGCGGCCCCCACCTTCTGTGGCCACCGTCACCCGCCTCCTCCATCGCCCGTGGTCACCGCCACTCGCGGCCTCGACGTACCACCCCGCGGCCTCACCGCACCGCCCCGCGGCTGTTTGCACCGCCCCATGGCCTCTCTACACCTCCCTGCGGCCAGCATCGCCCCGCGGCCTCGTCGTGCCGCCCTGCGTCCCTCCGCACCACCCAACAGCCTTCTGCGTCCCCCTAGTGGCCACTGCACCCCTCGCGGCCTATGCAGCCCCCCACAGCCCCTCGTGGCCACCGTGCCACCGCCAGGCCGGGCCGTCCAGTGAGCTGTGCCAGACCCAGTGGTCCGGGCTGGGCCCAACGGGTCGGTCAAGACCTATCGGGTCGGGCCGAACTCAGCGGGTCGGGTTAGGTCGACCCAAACTGGGTCGGACCGGACCTGGACCCACTACGACCCATTTACGCTCTTTTGGAAATAACTCCAGCACCGAACGTTCAATTGATAAACCGCCAGTGGCGATGGAATTTTTGGAGCGAGATGGTCCCTTTGGTATACCCCACTAGATATTTTTATAAGATTGGAAAACGATCGGGATGGATCAAGCCCGAATCCAACCGGGGCCTCAGGACTAAAAGGCTAATAACTTACAGAACGAGCGTCCGATTGATGCACCGTCTATTGCGTTGAGACCCCTATGATGTGGTGTTTCTTTGGGATACTTCTTCATGGGACTTTGTGGTAGTTGTAGTATCAAATAGTGTCTTGTGGAGCGGATCCTCCCAGAGACAAGAGAGGATAGTACGGGAACCCTGTAGATGGCCGTGATGTGAAGAATGAAGAGTGATTCTGTGTGGGTCAGCACCGAGCGATCCTGTGTGGGTCAGCACCTAGTGATCATGTGTGGGTCATCACCGATCGATCCTATGTGGTTTAGCACCTAGCGATCCTGTGTGGGTCATCACCTAGTGATCCTATGTGGTTCATCACCGAGCGATCATGTGTGGGTGAGCACCAAGCGATCCTATGTGGTTCTGCCTCTTAACAGAGTAAGATGATTCAGTAGTTACATCTAAACATCTCTACTACTATACTTATGTTATACCTGGTGTGAGCTAAGTTTTTACCTGATCGGTACTTTACTGTGTGGAAATACCTTGGTGGTAATCTTCTGTGTGGCGTACCTGTGTGGTACTTACCTTCACGGTATTCTTTCCTTTGTGGAATAGTTGAGCTTTGGACTTTGAATTTGGACTCTGTGTTTTCCTCATGATTGAGATGGGTTTACTTGATAACTTAGGTATATGTATGGGCATATACCTAAGTAGGGTTTTCAATTGTTTTCATGCCTTTTAGTTCATCCTTGGTGGATTTTGTGAGACCTTGAGGGCCTCGGGGTCCTTACTGAGTATCATTATACTCACCCCTACACGGGTTATGCCTGCACCCGGTTGTGTCTGGTGTAGAAGACGGACAGCGCTGACGGAGGACGAGAGTACCAGGACTGGAGGTAGCTCGAAGGTGGACCTTAGAGGAGGCATACCATAGAGATGGCCAATCGAGAGTTGTACCTACCCTTCAGGTAGGATCCTTGACAGGTGTTCACAGGATCTATTCCAGTTTACTTGTATATTCAGTTTTATGTACTTTCCAGTTGGGCTTGTATTCTTTCACCTTTACATACTGTACTCGCTCTGTTTACTATTCAGTTTACTTGAGTTTGTATCTTGTTGTGTGCTTGGTTGTGTGTGTTACAGGTTATAAAGGCAATGCCTTCCTAGTTTTAGGGAATACTCATTCAGTGCTAGTCGTCAGCCCCTGGCCTATAGAAGTTGGGCTTGGGGTAGTCACAACATGGGCCCCGGGGGACGGTTCATGACAATACTTGGTTTGTACAGGATTTAAAAGGTCATAGTAATGATCTGGTTCTCAAAAGGATCATTTTATCATAACTTTTATGTGTGTATCCTTTAAATTCATCTAAAATCCTTTAAATATAATCTATAAAAACTAACAATCAATCTCCAACTGGGTAAAAAAACTCAAATTCAAACTATAAAATTATCCAAGAGAGAGAAAATAATCATTCCAGACTAATCTCAATAAAAAAATTTAAATTTAAAAATTTATAATAATTCAAACAAATTTGAATAACCCGTTAAATAATTCAAATAAACTCTATAATAATAGGTTAAAAAGTCATAAATATCCTAAGATAATTTGACTTTTTAAATTCAAATATTAAAATACCTTCTAAATTCATGTAGTGTAAAATTATTAAAAGATTTAATTATACTCCATTAAATTATGAAAAACAATTTTGAATAATTTCCATGTTATTAAATTTTAAATTATAAAATAACAACACAAATAAATCAACTCAAAATATAAAAACTTAAATGTTTAAAATATATGATGTATGAATATTCGTTAATAAATAGTAAATTATATTATATTTTAAAACTAATTAAAATATTATAATAACACTTATCATGAATTTTATATAATATATATGAATTTTAGAAATCAATAAATCACTTAAAATAATTAAAATAAGAATTTAGTTAATCAAAGTATCAAAAATAAAGAAAAATAGAGCATGCTAAAAAGTCCAGATTCTAGAAAAAAATACATAAAGTATTGTATTTATCATTTTCACCAAATGATATTGTATTTGGTATATTGATTTTGATATTATAATGTGTATCCATTTTTCTTTCAATTAGTATACTTATTGTGAGAAAATTACAATGTGTGGTTACTATACCAAATCTGTAAACAGTGTGTGGTCACTACAGAATATAACAATTGGTCACTATATTGATTGTGAATGCATGTTTGGTTGAACTATAACTGTTTTGTAGGTATAGTTACCATGAGAATAAACATAACATGTGGTAGCTTTAGTGAAATAGGTTCTCCATGAAAGTCTTCTTCAAAATCCTTCATGGATAGTGAGGTTTTTCAACTTGTTTCTTACAAGAAGATAAGGGCTTCAGATGATTCTCAAGTGGTGGTTGATCAATTAAATTAAGGAAGGTCTGCTCCATTTCTAAAAAAATTGACTATTCCTATAAGACACATGATGCAATTCTTGGTTCTTATGATATGATTTATGAAGAGACAAAATACCAGGATATTCTTCCTTAGGATGGAACAAAGGAGGTAGAGGGAATGATGAATCCAATGACAAGGAACGCCTATCTTAAAAAATCAAAGAGTAGAAGGATGATAGATCTGAATCTAAAAGCACTTATGTGGAGACCTTACTTGAAAGTATTAAATATATTCCTTCAAGTAGGGTGATAATCATAAGTTATGGGTGCAGATGTGGAAGATTTGACAAAAATGCAATTCAAGAGGAATAAAAAAAATATGAGAAAGGTTGAGAAAAAAATATGTGTCTAACTTTTGTGCTTTGGGCTTATTTGATTTGTTTTCACATACCCTATTTGGTTCCAATGTTTTTTCTTATTTATAATAAAAGAGTCATCACCTCAATCCTTTTAAAAAAATCATGATGAAAACAAGATAAAATAGGTAAATCTCCCAAGAATTTTCATGCAAAGAAAGCTTCTAAGGAAACATTTCTCCAAAAACTAAAACTCTAAAACATAGTAGTGATGGTGATGTCAGTACTAGAGGATGTTATTGTTGACGATTTAGGGTGAGTTTTAGAAGCTATAACTAATTTTTGTGTTGATTTTGTGGACATTAAAATTAATTAAATAATAGTTATTCTTGAAAATACATAAGATTATTCTAAAGGAAACATTAGATTCAATCCATGGAGTGTCCAAAATCATGCATTCTTCATCAGGAGATCTATTTGAGGTGGGGGTTTTCTTTGACTATGTGTTTTAATGCATGAAAATTTTTATTCCATGGGGATTTCTCTCTATGTATGTCATTTAGTGGTCTAACTAGTATTGCTATAAAATAATTTTCATATATATTTTGGTTGAGGTCATTTATAATGGGTGATAGTGTATTTAATTAAGTTTAATATTTTGTTAGATTATGATTTAGATTTCATTTCCATTTTAATCTCTAGTTTACTCTTTCTAGTGATTTTTTTTCCCTTGGATTATGACTTCATCCAAACCCTATAATTCCATGTGTGTCTTTATTAATTTATTTACTTTTTTTATTATGTGTTCCTCTTTGAATGTTATTATGAGTGTCTCTTGTGAGTTTCAAAATGTGTGTGGTTAGGATGAGTGGTTGTGTTATTTGGATTCTTGATTCTGGAAACATTCTCCATGGATTTTGTATCTTATTAACCTTCTGGTGACTTGTTACTCACTTGAGGACAAAAGTGTGGATATTTTAGGAGATAGGTATTTCGGTAAAACAAGTGGTATCAAAGCTTGGTTCAAAATTCTGAAGTATAGATTGGATAGTGGCTTCCAAAAAGAATGAGGTAATTTTACTTTACCCTATTTAAATTCAGTGATATTTTTCTATCTTTGGAAGATGGTATTAGAATAAATAAATTTAAATATATATAAGTTTAAATGATCAAATTTTGGATTTTGGAATATGCTGGTGGAGGACTACCTATTTAAAAAGGATATTCATCTTCCATTGATCAAGAAGAATCCAAAAGCAATGGAAATTATGGAGTGAGAAGGTATTGATAGGAGGAAACTAGGAGTTTTCTAAATTATGTTGTCCTGTAATATGGCCTTCAATATCCATAATGTTGAAACAACTACAAAATTTATGGCCAAGCTTGCAAACATGTACGAGAATCATTATGTGATAAACAAAGTATTCATGTTGCAGTGAATTTTTTCATGAGGATTATATAATTACAATTGATGAATGATCATTCAAATTAATCCAGAATGATTAAGAGTCGGTTATAATAAGTTATATTGAAGTTTTATTAAGTATTATGGTCCTTATTCTATTTTCAACACTTTTAGAATCATGGGATGCGATGGGAACCGTTGTGAGTAATTCTAAAAAACAATAATGACATCGACTTTGAGGAGATCTATGATATGATATTTAATGATGAGTTCTATAATAATTAGTTGTCATAAAGTTATTAAAGTGCATTCGGTTACTCATAATATAGGTTATTATCCTCTCAAATAAATCATCAAAAGAAATGAGTAAACAAGAGAGATAAGTGCTATAGAAAGTTGGCTAGTCTTGGTGACTTCATATGTTATAACTATAGAATGAAGGGATACTTATGTTAATACTACTAATAGAGTCATGTTCACTCTGAAATTTATGATTTCAAATCATCCAAAAAATCCACAGTTGAAGGGGATGGTGGAACTTTGGTTCTAAGTTTCATGAGTTTTTTGGAGTCAAGGATTCTTAATTAAGATGTTTTATTTCATTCAACTTATGAATGTGGATTCATGTGAAATTATTTATCTAAAATCCTTGGAAAGTTTCATTTTATATATGGATAGGTGCTTAAGGTTTTTGGTAAAGGATATGTGAGTGTTCGAATGAATAACATATGTCTATTTCATTTGAAAGGTGTCTAGCGTATCTTAGGACTACATAAGAACCTAATTTACACTGGGAAACTTGATGATGTGGGGTTTTATACTATTTTTTTACAGTGTTTAGAAGGTCACATGAGGTTCCATGGTGATGTTCCATGTTGTAAAATACAGAAATTTGTATCTGGTTGGGATTTTTGAAGGTTTCATGTATGTTGGATCATCAATTTCCAAAACAATGAAGTTAATGAATGACTATCTTGGTCACATTTGTAAGAAAGGTTTATAAACCTTGGATACTAGAGGATTTATAAGCTTTATCATATAGATTATTTAATAAGTGAGGTATTTATCTAAGGTAATTAGTATAAGGTGTTATTCAATTCAGATGGAAGAACACTAAAGAATCAGAAGGTCAAGCTGGTTCACACAGACATATAGGGACCGGCACCAGATTGATCTCATGGGGGTTCACTGTATTACCTTACCTTCATAAAGGATTTCACATATAAGTTTTTAAAGTTTTTATCAAATAAAATATTGAAATATTTTATTCTTCCTTTTAATGGAGATCCATGGTGGAAGATAAGATTACAATAAAGCTAAAAATACCTTCGATATAATAATGGAGGTGAGTATGGAGGAAGGTAGATATGTACATTTTATTGTATGAGTGGAATACAAATGTAGAATAATATTACTAGAACTCAAAATATATTTTAAAATGTATTAATCAGACACTAAATGAGAGATCCAGAATCATGATGTAAAGTTCTAGTTTTTTTAAGGAATTTGGGGATCAAGTTTTTAACTATGTGGATCATATCATAAATTAAAGTCCTCCTAAACCTATGGAACTAAAAATTATAGAGGAACTTTGGTCCAAATGAAAAGTGTAATTTACATGAATTTTTTTGGTTATATCATGTATGTCCATGTCGATACTAAGGATAGGTACAAGTTTTTAGCTAAGTCCCAGACATGTTTCTTTGTAATCTACATTGATGGAAACTTCAGTTTCAGACTCTAGGAAAATTATCATTGGAAAGTTATTAGAGACTGTAATTTCATCTTCAATGTGGAAATATTATGTGAAGATCCAAACTAGGAGAAATATTATTTTGGGAATAGGTAAGTAGTATAGAAAGTTTAGGTTGAACTAAGTTGAGGTCGGTGGTGTCAGGATGCTTTGGGAGCATGGAATACGAAGTATGGGAGGTAGAATGAGGTTATAGAACTGAGATAACTAATAAAGTTTTTTAAGTACCAAGGTATGATCTACTTGAATTCTCTAGGATAGTGGAATCTTTGGGAATATTTTTGGAAGCATGGATTTTGGAAGGTGATAAACCTCAATAGTTGAGGTGATCTACCAGTGTAAAAAAGAATAATTCATAGGTTTGATTCTGAGATTCATTTTCTAGCTTTCATGGAAAGTGGGGAACCCAAAATCCCTAGTGAGGAGAGAATTATAACTGACTCATTGTAGTGTAATATATAAATTAAGTAATTATTATATTTCTTTCATGTTTCTAATACACGGGAGAAAACATATCTTTTGAAATGAAAGAGGGAAATTTAGAATAAATGGGTTTATCTTATAAAAGAGGAATAGAATGGTAGGGAATAGTATAAGGCATGACTAATTGTAAAGGGGTTCCAACAATATAATGGAGTGAATTTCAGTGATATTTTATCTACACTTGGGAAACACACAATGATTCAAATAGTGTTTATACTTGCTTCCATTGAAGGTTTGTATCTGAAACAACTTTATATCTTGACAATACTTTTTTAAAAAGATTTGGAGGTAGAAATATATATGGATCAATTATAAGGTTTCATATTAGAATGTAATGAGGGCCTACTTTGAAATCTTAAGTGAAATATTTATGGACTTAAGTAGGAACCAAGGTAGTGGAATCGAATGTTTGAAAACTTCGTCAAATCATGAAAGTTTTTTTGGAGAAATGAGAAGTATTATAATAACTAAAAGGTTAATTATAATGTATATTTCATCATAGTTATTCTTTATGTTGATGAATTCTCTTGGTTTGACTTATGATGAAGAGAGTGGGAGAGTTGAAGTGTGAAATCTCTAAAGGTTTGTATTGGTTTTATTTTTTATCTATTGATTATATCAATATGTGAGTGTTGAATTTTGGGTGATGAAGTACATACCCAATAAATAAGAGTGAATTTTTCATTATAAATGGAAATGGATCATAAATGGAAATGATAAAAAAGTTTCTTGGTAATGAGCCTCTAAATCAGATGATTTATGTGCTGGTATTCATGATATAAAATGAAAAAGTGTTGATGGTACATTTATAGTGAAGTTTTTAATAGTTGGAGAATCTGTCCAAATGATATATTGAATAAATAAATTTTAAGAAAGAAGAATCTAAATAAATGTTGGCAAATCTATCCATGTGTTAATTATCTTTAATACTACTTAAATCAATGAGGAACAATTCCTAGATTAAAGCCTATGAAGTATGGAGTTAAGACTGGAATGAGAAGGTAGTGAGTTACTTGAAATATTATAACTTGAGTATTCATATGTTGTAAAGTACCTTATATCCAAGCTAAATAGGTTTGAAATTATTTTAATAATTCTTGGAATTATTTGAATCTTTTTTGATTTGTTTTTTGTATTAGATATGTCAAAAAATTTATTTAAAGAATCATTGAATTAATTTGAATATATTTTATAATTTTATGAATAAGTCTAAAAATTGGATAAGTCTATATCTACATATGATTCATTAATATTCATGTATGATTCATATTCTAATGTTTTTTATGAGTTAATCACTCATTCTATGATATAATTGACTAAAATATATATAGGTTTGGACTATGTATGAGTCATTGAGGACCTATGAATCGTTTCCTTCTAAATAAAATAGATTTCAAGCTACATATGAGTCATTGAAGCTAAAAACGAGTCGCATGAACCTTTGTATGAGTCAATGGACTCAGTGTATGAGTCATTACTATCCTTATATGTCATTAAATTCTATGTATAAGTGATCTGTGTATTAATTATTTTTATATTCTATATGATTCATTCCTTAGTGAAATTTTTGATAATTCTATAGATGAAAAATTAGAGTTTCAAGAATTATATATTCTAAAGAGAAATTAATATTGGAACCAAAGTTTTTCTTTACTATAAATGGAGTGTAGTTTGTGTTTATTTTTAATCCATGCTAGTTTTATCATGGAGTTTTGAATGAAATTGGTCTTACAATACAAGCTAAAAATAGTGTTCAAAGTGGCATTGTTTTCTAGTTTTTTCCAAGTTTTTGGGTCCAAAAATTGGATAATGAAGAAAGGTATTTATTTGGAAAAGGAATTTTTCACAAAATTAAAGGATCACCTAAATGTTACGTGAAATGTGTGTGTCAGTATCATCACATAAAAATATGAAAAAGGAAATAATTGCGCTCAAGATTAGTTTTTCATGGAAGAATCTTATGTGCCCAATGCGACGTCAAAAGTGAGTAGTGTACAATATGAGTTTTGGTTTTGTCACTTTAAAATATGGAAAAGTCATGGGTTGTGTAGAAGGATATTACATGCTAAATGTGATGTCAAATTTAATCTTATGCGCACGATGGTTGATGATAAATTCACTTATGCATAGGTATTCCAAGGTATATAAATATGTGACTCCCCCTCATTCAAGACTTAGAACTTTTTTCAATGAAGATCTGGTATCTTTTCTGCATAAAATAGTTTCATGTATATGAATTATGTGTAGTAAATCTTATGCGTAGCATGATCCTTCTTTCCATCAAGACCAAGTGAATCTCATGGTGTGGTTGTATGAAGGATAAGGGTTGAATGAAAGACATATTATGTGATAATCCCAAAACTTGTGCACAAGATCAGGTGTTGCATGCAAGAGATGAGTTGAGATTCTTTCAAGTCTTGAATATTAAACTTGTTTGATCAGTTACTTCAACTTCATTAATTCAATACATCGATTCAAGAAGATTATCATGATCCATATGGATAAATACTTCAATTAAAATCTGTTGAAGTTACATTCAAGTCATTAGACTGAGTAATAATTCACCTAAGGCAGAGATATAGGGGGATTCAATGGAAGTGTTCTGAGGGACACAGTGTGATATCCCTAAAATCTTGTAAAAGTAGGGTTCCCGGCATATAGTGATTTTTTCTGGACTTTTTTATTCCCTAAATAGTAAATATTAGTGAATTTAGGTGTTACTGACAAACTTTTGGTGTATGCTCCTTAGACTAGCCCTTAGTGGTGAACCAAGTAGAATTGTTGTGTTATCTTTGCATGTGATTTTTTTCTGTACATTCCCATCAGATAGGTTTAGCAGGTTCCTAAAAACTTAGGAACAAGATCTATCACTTTAAAATAAAAAATTGACACCCTGGTTTACCCCTCCCCTCTCATGGTGTTCCAGGTACCTTCAGGTGGTATCAGAGCCTACAGTTTGCTAGAGTTAAATTTTACCTCTTTTTTTATGATGAATAATTTAGTAAATGTTAGAAGATTCCCCATATTTGATGGAAGAAACTTCAAAAAATTTAAGAATATAATGAGATCTCATTTATTATCTCTATGAATAGAAGTTATTTTTTCCACTACACAAGGGATACAAGCCACTGATGCAACAGGGCTGTCTATGACTGATACAGAAAAGAAAATTCTTAATGAAGATGCTAAAGATCAGAATGCCCTTACTGTTGCTATTTCTGATCAAATCTATATTAAGGTGATTATTTTTACTTCATCCAAGTCTATGTGGGGAAAACTGGAAAATATATATGAAGGTGACAATAAATTGAATGAGGCAAAACTTCAAGTTTTTCATAATAGGTTTGATTATCTGAAAATGCATCCAAAAAAATAAATATACCTTTCTTAATCAAATCACTAAAGTTGTTCTAGAAATACGAGGGATTGGTGAAGAAATTAAAGAAATTTAAATTGTGAAGAAAATTTTGAGAAGGCTTCCACCTCTTTACAATCCAAAAGTTTCAACCCTTTAGGAATGGGATCTGTTTAAACTTTATTTGGATTATTTTTTTAGCAGTATAGTATCTTATGAAATCAGAGTCAAACCAAAAGATGAAATGACTCAAGAAATCAAGGAAATGGCATTCAAATCCATGGAAAAACTTGATATTTTTAGAGATAGTGTTGATGAAGGTAATGACAAAGATGAAATTATTTCTCTTTTTTCTAATAAATTCAAGATAGGAAAATGGTTATTTGAAAGAAATATTCCTTTGTCTTTTTTTCATTGTGGTATAGTTGGGAACATTGCTTCTTGATGATCAAAGAAGTTTGATGATGAATAAAATGAAGCTGGAAACATGAAGAAGCCATGAAAAAGGTTTTCTCAAAAAGTAGAATTCAAATCTGGAAAGAAATTATAGAGAAATATTTTTTCTATAAAGAAAAAGATGATTATGATGAATTTTTTTATTAATAAGAACCCGAGTTTAAATCTTCAACCAAAGAATCCATTATGGATACATTTGAAAAGTTGGAACCATCAAAAGATAAAGATAGAGATAATTAGTTGACTACTGATTCTAATCTCAAGTTGGAAGGTGAGAATTCTCTTGGTAAGATTGAGGATCAAATAAATAGGAAAAAAAGTGGAGAAGAGTTTTGGAAGAATCATCAGAATATGTTGATCAGCTTTAAGATAAAATTTATTGATTATAAGAAGTTAAAAAAGAACATTCAAAAACTTTTAAAATATCAGAAGATATATTAGAACTAAATCTTAGAATTGAAGAATATGAAAAGTTCATCAATGAACTTACATCCATACTAGAGGAGAATTCCAATACTGTTGATGGGCTTGAATAATAAGTTGCTACTCTTTGGAGAAAACTATATTGTGAAACAAATTAAAATGAAACACATAAGAAAATATAGTTTGGAAGATTCTCATATTTTAAACTATTGGAGAGAGCTAAGCATGGTATGGAGTCGTTCTCTCCTGGCGTCTCTCTCAAGCTCTAGGGTTTCCCCTTCTCTTGTTCTCAGCATTGCTTCCCCCTTCCTTCGCTGGGCATTTTCTGGCTCGTGTTACTCCCACCCTAGCATTATTTCGGTGTTGTTCTTCCAAGGCTAATCATCTTGTTTTAGTTCCCAATTCAGTGGAAAGTTATTTTAAAGCAATCGTCACCCAGGTATGTTTTAGGAGTGGTCTCTACTGGTCCTACCAGATCTGGGTAGCGGTACTCCCATCCCAAAGTGGTATTATTTTATCTATTAAGTATCTATGGATCCAGATGCTTCATTGTTTTCGATCTCGCGGTGGAATTAGGTTTTTTTTCCTTCGGGGTTCAATTCACTTTAATGTATTTGGGGGTGCTCTTTCCCTCACCGCTCTCACAGTGGTGTTGACGCTGCACAAAGGTGTAGCGGGGTTTGGCGAGCGAGGCCGATGCAGGGCTTCAGCTTTTCATTGCAGATGGATGTGGGGTCTGGTGTTTTGGGGTTTCTTATTTTGGTGTTTTTCTATTTTAGTGAAGGCTTGCAGGGACAGAGGTTTGGTTTGGATATCTGGTGTCTGCTCTCCTAGTGGTGTTTCTATCAAAGGGGATTGAGTTACTGTTGAAGATAAATGCTCTTTGTCGACGACCTAGATGATCTAACTCTGCTCTTGTTTCCCGATCATCGCTCCCACACCAAGTCAGTCTGGTGCAGCAATTTTCTCAGAGGTTTTGGGATGTGTAGTTTGATCAGTTGTCGGTTTTCAAGGAGGTGCGAATGATGTTGGCTTTGTTCCTTGTGTTTCTGATGGATTTAGTTGTTATTTCTCCCAATGTTTGTGATGGTCTGGAAAGGTGGCTATGGAGTTTCAGTATTCTTGACTGATGTTCTTCAGTGGATCTTGTCTTGGTGTTGGTCTGGTTCTCACCGATGTTTTTCCAGTGGTTTGATAGTCGAAAGTTACGTTTTGAAGGTTGTGTGATTTTTCGATGATGATGATAGTGCTTGACGATGAAGATGGATTCTGACAGTCATTCCTTCAAGGTGATCTTGTATGACGAAGAGTTTGATTTTTGTATGAGACATGAGGTGGGATGTGGGCAGAGGAGGTAATGATGTTGCAGTTTGAATTTTGAATTTTGAACTTTGAATTTCGAATCAGGTTTTTGTGGTGTATGAGCCGCATTGAATGGTTGTGTAAGGTTCCCACTTTACTAAAAAGTTGTTTATCAAAATAAAAAATAAAAAAATGGATTGAGGAGAGATCTAAGCATGGTTATGATGGAGTATAAAAGGTTTTGAATGATCAAAGATTTGCTTTCTTGGGAAACAATATAATTAGTTTTGATGTTGAAGAATCAAATGCTAGAAATAAAATGGACCAAAATAAAGGCAAGTTGAAGGTAGGACATGTCGCAAAATCACCTAAAGTCCAAAAATAGAAATCCTAAAATAAAACTAAAATAAGAACTAGAAATTATCCTAAAGTATCCAAAAATGATCAGTAGTCAAAATATTTTCCTAAGGATTGGTACATAAATAGGAATATAAGTGAGAAGAGATTTCCTCTTATGAAATTTCAATTCTACGACTATTTGGTCCACACCATGTCATACTCTGAAGAGGTAAGGATTTATTTGAATGGGGAATATCTAGAAAGTCAATTAAAGAGAAAAAATTCATATCCTACATCTTATAGAAGAAATAGTTTTTATGAATATTTTTTCATTGCTCTAAATTTTTTCATAAATCTATTCATTTAAAAGGTTGGGGTCGAAGCCTCAATTTTTTATTTAAAGCAAAGACCTCTTTAGACTGGGTAGAGGGAGACCCATTACATGGCCCAAAGGCCCAAGGCCAAGTGGCCTGAATACAAGGCATGAAATCCCATTAAATGGCCCAAAGTACCCCTTAGAGAATAGTACTGCTACAGTACCTGTGCTGCTACAATAACTACTACAGTACAGCTGCTGCTACAGTACCTTCTACAGTCCCTCCGCCACTATAGTGCCGCCACTGCTATAGTTCCTCCACTGCTATAGTTCCTCCACTGCTATAGTACTACTATAGTAACCGGAAATTCATCCCTGCCCGGATTTGATCCTGGGTCTTTTAGATGCCAAGCAGGAGCCCTCCAACCAGATAGAGTTTCTCTTGCAAAATGGTTTTCTTATATATAAAAAAATATCAGTATGATTAACCAATTCACATGGAAAAGATATTGGAAATTCCATATTCATCCTCTACTCAATCAAAAATTTCTTGGAAGGAAAATAAGAAAATCGAGAAATCCAATCTTGCATAATTCACTCTCAAATCTATGAAGAACAGTAGCACCAAGATTCTTAACAGTGGGTGATCATCCTATATGATGGGAAATTTGGATTAATTGAACAATGTAAATAAAATTTTTGGTTGGAGTGGAAAATCAAGGGGGGTTAATTGAGTTCCTACTTAAAATTTCTTTTAAAAACTTTATGAAAAAGATCCCCCAATTTAGAAATAGCCTGGTTAATTAAAGAAGTAGAGATATAAATGTTTATTTGGTCAACAAGTTTCTCAAAGGGTGATTATTCCTCATTCAAATCAGTGTAAAACACTCACTAAACTTTTGAAACAGGTTTACTGAATTAAATAGATACACACACTAACCAGAACTAACTATCATAGTTAATGTAAAACAGTTTTCTGTTTTTGAAATTATAATCAGCGGAAAATAGGAAAATATAGTATTACAAAATATAGTACATAGAAGAATTAACCAAGAGGTTCAGTCTCAAGTTGAAACTTAATCCTCTCCACTTGGTGATCACCTACCACCAAGTAGTTTATATTAACAATAAACATGATACGCATCCTGTATCAGGATTTACAATAGTTTTCACAAACTTTCCAGGGCTCACACCCTCTACAAAAATTACATGTTGGAAACAAAATTATAAGTAAAGTTTGATGTGAGGATTTTCAGTATCCTCTAGTTCAAGCACAGGAGACAGTGTGTGTAATATAAAAACACACACTTCTTAGAAATGTAATATAATAAACACAGTAGAGATAATGTAATAAATATTGAGTTTAGTATGCTCTATGTGTTTTCAGTTCCACTCTTGACTCCTTGGAGTGCAGAAATTGCAGATTGAGTCTTTCTCTGGAAGTTTTCTCCAAAACAGAGTGTCACAACTTCTTCTTCTAGATTCCATGTACTAATTGTTCTCTTTCTTGGTTTAACAGAGATTTGATGAAGCATGAAAGATAGTCATGAATTTTTTCTCCCAAAATGATCTCCTTGAGGATCTTGGGTTCACAGTGTGAGTGCAGGTGTTCTTATTTTGTTCTTCAAATCTAGTATGTACTGACTCTCTCTCTAGTGTCCTATATCTTTGCTTCCTTTGTATTCTATTTTATATTTGAGGTCCGACAATAGGAATATGAAAACCACATGTTGTCTTCCTCATACCTCATACTTTCTCCATATACGGTCTCTTGATATGTCTACAATCATCATTAATTAATGTCAGAAGCATTAAAGTTACCAAATATGACTGTTAGAATAATCTTAAAGAAATTGAAAAAGTATGGAGTAGAAGAGTGGGTATCGGTATACTGGTAATGGTAACCTTCTCAATAGTATCCTTCAGCGGTGGCCTTCAGAAGTAGCTTTCAGCGGTATCCTTTAGCGGTATCCTTCAGCGGTAGCCTTTAGTGGTAGCCTTCAGCGGTAGCCTTTATCGGTATCTTTCAGCTGTAGATTTCAACGATAGCTTTCATTAGTATAATTATAGTGATAACTTTTATTGATACCTTTACAGAAATATCCTTTGAACTATAAACACATAGTGATGACCTTGCATTGATAACTCAGCAGTGAGGTTCCTCAGTGGTAACCTCTATTGGTGACCTTCTATCAGTAACCTCTATCGGTAACCTCTATCAGTGACCTTTTACTTAGATAAATTTTTCACTGTAATCTTTAAATGAGAGAGCAGTGAGATTAAAAATTACATAGTTATTACTTGATAGAAACTAATAATATTCATGAAACACGATTATCATAAAAAATAAACATGATTTTGGATTATCAAAATAGGTGAGTTCAACAATCTCCCCATTATTGATAATCACAAATTATGTTAATGAAATTTGAGATTGAAGTATTAGTAAATCAGGGTTAAGCACATTTGTGGTGATAGTATACATATATTATGTTTCAGGACTTTAAAGAGCATAAATTTGAACCATATTTATTGCTGAAAATATATATCAGAGAATATATTCTTAAGCTTCTCCCCCTTTGTGATTAGAAAAAAATAAGGAAAGTCAAGAAGGAGACAATCAAAGATATTTTTATTAATGATACAAGAGGACAATATACAAAAATATTACAAAATCCCTATCAACTAAGACACCGCACATTCAATCCATATCAGAAATTTCCAATGGATCTTTGTCTTTGTAATCTTAGGAGTCAAGATCAAAAGATGGTGGGACAGCCCTAGGGATGGCAGTGATCAAGGTAGGAGGAGCTGCTAAAGAGGCATCAGTCGACCGATAATGAGTAGATCTCTGAGAAATTATAAGAGTCAAGCTTCTGATGGCCTTTAGAGGGGTTATTAAAGGGCCATCACTAGGAGAGCCTAAGGCAGCTGAGGAAGAAGGTAATGATGGAGGAACAATAATGGGAGTGTAGTTCACATGGAGGAAGGGTAAAAGTAGATTCCTGAAATCCATAATTATGCTTCCTCCTATTTCCGTAGCTGAGATAAAATCATCCTTATTCTCCATGAATTTCTCCAAGGCAGGAGTCAATTATATAAGACTTCTAACTTTATCCTTAAAATCTTGACTGACAGGTGGGATCCTCAAGTTTTCCAATAGCAGCTTGAAGTGACCAACCATCTGATGCTTAGTGTACACCCTTTTGTAATAGAAATAAACATTCTCTTTGATGGCCTTCTGATCTTGAGAAGCCTCCCTTAAGTAATATCCCACAAGATTATGAATGTACTTGGTAGTGGAAATGACCTGAGTCATAGACTGAGGTTCTGAGGTACTTGTACCAGATAACTTCTCCACTTCTTCTCTAACAACTGACCTGAAAGTTTCTATATCAACAGGAAGGGAGGCTAAAGAAGAAGCAGATGCACACAAAGGTTCCATTGTGAAATCTATTGTCTCCTTAAAAGACTTGGTCAAACCACTGATCAATCTTTTCACATCATCATCTTTTCCACTTACATGTGCCTCCAAAGACTTCTTAAAGTCCTCAAACACAATGACCATCTGCTGAACAACACTCTTAACAAACTCAATGTCTTTGTGCACTTGAACCCTTGAAGCCATATATGAGTCCAAAATCACAATAGATCATTTTACAGATTCCATATATTCTTCCAAATTTCTGACTTGATTCTGAAATTCCTTTACTTCATGTAGCAAGTTTGACTGAGAGGTAGAGATTACTCTTTCTAAGTAATATGCCACAACTTCTTGATTGAGATCCACTAATCTCTCTATCTCAACAGATCAATCATCAAAGTGTCTCTTCAAATATGATTTTAATGATTCTAAATCATCCTTCTTCACATAATCTTCAGGTAGAAGAACCAATGGTTGTATAATATTGGTTTCTAAAACAGAAGGAATTGGAAGGATTATTATAGGCTTGTAATCTTCAGAGTCTCCATAGTCTAAGCTCAAGACCATGAATCCAGAATCTTCTAACCAATACTCTATTCCATGATAAACAAAAACTGAACCTATGGAAATAGGTTCCTCCCCCTCACTTGGAGCATTATTCTGGTCAATGATATTTACCTCTTCCATTCCTCCTTGATCAACTGTAGAAATAGAAGATTCCATGGATACTTCTTCTACAGAATCTTCAACAATAGCCATAGCAATTTCAGCTCCAACAGATTCAACATTATCTTCCTATTCACTCTCTACCACTTCTGTATATCCTATCAAGGGACTAAGACTTAAGAATTCCTCTTCACTTTCAGAAACAGTTATCTCAAATTTCACAATATCAGTGTTAGCTTCATCCTCCTATGAGGTCTCTCCACCAGTAATATCTCATAAGACATTCTTGTATCCTTCTTCTTCACTGGTTTCATCATCATCATCACCATCCCTTAGGACAACCTCTCTTCTAGGCAATCTCTATGGTGGGATAGGCTCACCAAAATATACAACATTGGCATGAGGACTTGAGAGAAGGTCAGGATCACTCCTGTCATCTATAGGGGAATCCTCTCTTTCTTGTACACCAGCAGCCTCGTATTCTTTATATGAATAAACTAATTCCACTTCATCAGGTTTTAAACCTGGATCTCTTTTATTATTTGTCCTAGTAGTATTGTTAACAGGATTTAATTCCTCATACATCTTAGCCTCATTATTCACCCATTTTCTTTTCCAAGGGTTCCAGCTTATCTTCATAAATTTGAACATCACTTTGGTAATGAAGAAGTTATCCCATACAACTATTGTTTCCTCATTATTTCCAGCAACAACTTTCACACTCAACATCAAGGATATCAACTTGTAAGGAAATAAATAATTTGATTTTGAACTTGGCCTAGTCATATACTCTAACTGAATCATCAGAAATCTACAAAGATTTATCCTTTGTCTATGCTTCAATAGATAAAATATAAATATTTCTTGATACCTCAAGATGTAAAAGTTACCTCTCCTAGAACTTAAAACATGTTAAACAAATTTAAAAAGAAATATTTTTTCTCCTTCTATTTCAGCAGCAATCATCTTTCTAGGGATTCCATTCCCTTTCAGCTCAACCAAAGCCTCTTCATAGCAGAAATACTCACTGGTAGGAGGCACCACTCCAGAGTAGTAATCAAAAATTCCTTCATGTGGGACTCTTAAGAATTCATCCCATTTAATAGAGGAGAATCTCACACTTACTCTATTTACCTTTGAATACATTCAGTACTCATCCTCAGACTGCTCAAACTTCATAGATTCATAAAATTTCTTCACTAGATTTGGGTAGTATGGTCCATTGTTATTTCCAAAACATTCTACACAATCCTGAACATTGAGTGCCTTCAACACTAGATACTTGCTTGATAGAATCCACTCTGAACTATATTCATTTTCTACCATGATTTCCCTCTAAAAAAATGTGGATTGATCATCTTCACCATAGCTTTGCTTCCACTACTAGATCCATCTCTAGGTATCTTAGGGTTCGGCGCATCTCCTTCATCACCAACCATTGGTCTCTTCATCCTTTCCACTGTAGTCTGGAGCTGTTCAAGGGTTTAAGCAGAAGGTTAGGTTCCAATATTAGGGAGTACGAGTTTCGGGAGAGGATTGAAGTGGATCAAAATGTATTTTTTTGCTTTATTTTTATCATTTAGGGATCAAAAAAACAAATCAAGTAAAAAAGATAAATAATATAAAATCATTTCAGATTCCAATAGAAAAACATGAAGTCCCAGACCTAAGTAATGTTGACTATCGGTAAGATGCAAATAGTAAGGTCCAATGGTGAGGTCCAACGGTGAGGTATTATTAGTGAGGTCTAACGGTGAGGTCTTATCAATGAGGTCTAATGGTGAGGTCTTATCAGTGAGGTCTTATCTTAATAGTTTATTATACCTAACTCATGTTTGATGTAATTTAACCTCTCATAATTCAAAGGCTTTGTGAATATATCTTCCAATTGATGTTTAGTTCCAATGAATTCAAGATTGATATCACCTATTTGATAGTGATATCTCAAGAAGTTATTTCTCACATCAATATGATTTGTCCTATCATAAGATACTAGATTTTTAGATATGTTAATAGAACTTGTATTATCACAGTTTATAGAGACATGGTTGAATTGATATCCATAGTCTATTAAAGTGTGTTTCATCCATAGAACTTGAATACAACAACTACTATCAGCTATATATTTATCTTTGGTAGTGGATAATGCAACAATATTATTTTTCTTACTACACCATGATACTAGTGACTTTCCCAAAATGTGACATGTTCCAGAGGTGATTTTTCTATCTAACTTACTACCAGTAAAGTCAACATCTGAGTAACTTATTAAATAAAATGATTTTCCACTTGGATAAAATAGTCCTAAGTTTGTATTATACTTGAGATATTTAAAAATAATTTTAACAATAGTTAGATGAGATTATTTGGGATTGGATTGAAAATGAGCACACATGCATACACTGAACATAATATCAGGTCGACTAGAAGTAAGGTAGAGCAGACTCCCAATCATACCTCTGTAATTGGTTTGATCCACTGGTTTACCAATTCCATCAGCATCCAACTTACAAGTGGTACTTATAGGTGTATCACTACATTTATTACTATCCAAACCAAAACGTTTCAGCATATCCTTAGTATATTTACTTTGATTTAAAACAATACCATTTTTATTTTGAAAAATTTGAAATCCAAGGAAAATTTTAAGTTCCCCCATTAAACTCATTTAAAATTAACCTTGCATCATCTTTAAAAAATTAGTACATAAATAATTTTTATAGGATACAAAAATAATTTCATCTACATAAATTTGTACTATTAAAACATCTTTGGAAATACTTTTAATAAAAAGAGTAGGATCAGGTATTCCTTTAGTAAAACCTTTTGAAATAAGAAAAGAACTAATTCTATCATACTAAGCTCTAGGATCTTGTTTTAGACCATGTAAGAATTTAGAAAGTTTAAATACATGATTTGAAAAATGGGGATTTGTAAAACCAGGGTGTTGTTCAACAAATACATCCTCAACTACGTACCCATTTAGAAATGAACTTTTGACAACCATTTGATAAAGTTTGAAATTTAGATGAGTTGCATAGGCAAGTAGTATCCTAATGGCCTATAGTCTAGATATAGGTGCAAAGTTTTCCTCATAGTCTATTATTTATTCTTGAATATATCCTTTTGTTACTAGTCTAGCCTTGTTTCTAACTATGTTTCCAGATTCATCAACTTTATTTCTAAACACCCATTTGGTGTCTATGGTCAAAGTGTCTTTAGGTCTTTCTAATAATTCTCAAACATTGTTTCTATCAAATTGATTTAATTATTCTTTCATAGTTATCACCTGAAATTCATCATTGATAGCATCGTTAATATTTGTTGGTTCAATCTGTGAAAGAAAATATTGATGTTCAGCCTGGTTTCTCAAAGAAGCTCTAGTTTGTGTCCCTCTGTTTAGATCACCAACTACAGCATCTAAAGGATGATTCTTTAGAGTTCTGATACCTCTAGATAGAGTTGAACTATACTCCTCATGGTTGTATATAGTTTCAGATTCAACATTCTCTAATTCTAGAAAATTTCTAGAACTAGTTGCTTTCACTAAGGGTTCATTGTCTTTATAATTATGGTCCAGAATTGACATATCTTCCTCGAGATGTTCAAGAGAGGTTTTGGGTTCGTGTGGATTAGTCTCATCAAATTTGACATGAACATATTCTTCCACACATTTGATTCTCTTATTGAATACTCTATAAGATTTACCAGATATTGAGTAGCCTAGGAAAATTCCTTCATCACTATTGGGATAAAATTTATCAAGATTATCCCTAGTGTTAAGGATAAAGACATTGGAACCAAAAACTCTAAAGTAATTAACTTTAGTATTCCTATTATTAAATAGCTCATAAGGGGTTTTCTTAATAATGGGTCTAATTAAGACTCTATTGATTATGTAACAAGTTGTATTAACAGCTTCAGCCCAAAAATAGATAGGAAAGTTATACTCATTTAGCATAGTCTGGGAAATCTCTTGAAGTGTCATATTTCTTCTTTCTACAACTCCATTTTGTTGAGGTGTTCTAAGAGCATAGAAATTGTGATTATATCCAATATGTGAGAAAAAATATTCAAACTCTTGATTTTCAAACTCACGACCATAGTCACTTTTCAAGGTTTTAATTCAAATTCCACTAAGATTTTCTACAAACTTGGAATATTTAATGAAGTAAGAACATGATTCACTTTTATGAGCTAGAAATTATACCCAAGTGTATCTAGAAAAATCCTCTATAAGAATATAAAAATAGTTCTTCCCATTTAATCTTTAAAATCTTGATGGTCTAAACAAATCCATGTGAACCAACTCAAGGGGTTGAAAAGTTGAAACTTATTTCTTTGTTTTGAAAGAAACTTTGTGTTGTTTTCTATTTTGACCAGGATTAAAAACTTTATTAAGTGGGAATTCCAAATTAGGTAAGTCTCTAAATAAACCTTTCCTAGTAAATTTCCTAAGTGAGTGCACATTATAGTGTCCTAATATTCTGTTCCATAACCAAGATTTCTTATGAAAATCATTTAAACAATAAAAAAATTTCTTAACTAGAGAGTTTAAATAAATGTCATATACATTTTCATTTCTAAGAGATGTGAATATTAAATCATTATTAGAATTAAAAACATTGCATGCATCATTTTCAAACTTAAAATTAAAACCATCATCACAAAACTGAGAGATACTTATTAGATTATATTTTAACCCATAAAAAAGTACTTTTGAAATTAATATAGCATTAGGGTTACCAATTTGGCTTAAGCCGATGATCTTCCCTTTAGCATTATCACCAAATGTAACATGTCCACCATCAAATTTAATTAGGCTCTTGAAGAATTAATAATCCCCTATCATATTTCTTGAACATCCATTTTCCAAGTACCATAGGTTCTTACAAGAGATCTTTAAAAAAAAATTCCTTCAAAACAGATTAAGTATTGGGTAACTTTGGTACCCATATTTTCTTAGGTCCAGAGAGGTTAGCAAGTAAAATTTTGAGAACCCATATTTTTATCACAGGTTTTCTATAATAAAAAGATATGTTTTGAGACATGAACACTTTGTTAGGTCTCTTAGAAAATTGTTTTCTAAAAGATAGTCTAGAACTTGAACTAGAAATGAACTTTCTAGATTTTGGAACAAATTTGTTCTTAATAATCCTTCTATGTCTTGGTTTATAGCCTAAACCGGATCTATATTTTAGAGAAATTCATTTACCAATAAACTGAGTCAAGGTATTTCTACCTGTAGTAAACTTCTCAAGATCTATTTTTAATTTCTCATTTTATAATTTAATTTCAGTATTTTCTTTTAATAGTTGAGAAAAATTTTCTTTATCAATATCCAAATTAGACTTATAATTGGAATTTAAAGCATGTTGTCTTTTCAATAATTTATATTTATCCTTGAGTTAATTTAAGGTATCCTCAAGCATTCCACATTATTCAAATAGTTCATCCTTATTTATATCTTCCTCGTTATTTGATTCACTTTCATTACCATAATAGTAAGCATTATGTATAGGATAATTAGGTATTACCTCATATGTTTCTATCATGAAACACAGGTTTTCATGTTTTTTCTTTTCAATATCAGAAGTGTCAGATCCATTGGAGTTGTCTTCTGAATCACTCCAAGTAACTTTCATAGACTTTTTATATCCCTTTACCTTGTCTTAATATTTATTCTTAAATTTTAGCTTGGGTAAATCATCCTTTACATGGACTTTTATTTTACACTCATAATAGACTATCTCATTTGTATTGTCATTCCATTTTCTGTTACTTTTCCACTGTCCTTTATTATCATACCTTCCTTTATAGTTTGAATTTCTAAAGAACTTCTTCTTTCGGTATAAATTTTTTAATCTCCTAGCAAGATGAGCCATATCATCATCACTGTTAGAATCTGAATCTTCACTGGTGGAACTGTCTATAGAGACTTGAACTTTTTCCTTATCTTTTCTCTTTGAGGTAGTAGTCTTGAATGCTACAGATTTATTTCTCGGTTCTTCATTTTCTTCTTGATTTACCTTATGCTCTTCTTCATACATCATAAGTATTCCAATTAGTTCCTTCATTGGTAGCTTTCTTATATCATAGGATTATCAGATAGAAAAAAAAGTTCCTTTCCATCTGTCAAGTAGGCATCGAAGCAACCTCATAATATAATCCTTGTTGTCTACTTGTTTCCCAAGAAGACTCATGGTATTTACTATTTCATTTAACCTGAGATAAATTTCAAATATAAGTTCATCAGGATTCATTTTAAAATTATCATATTTAATTGCATGAGTTTTTAATATCATTTATTTAACATTGGTTGTTCCCTCATGGGAAACAGTCAAAGTATCCCAAATTTCATATGAAGTTTTATAGGTAGATATTCTATTGAATTATTCATCACCTAGAGAATAGTACAATGAATTCATTAATTTACAGTTATTTTTATATGTAGCTTTATTCAATTGAGACCATGTGTCCCTAGTAGTAGCAGGAAATGCATGTTGTTCTTCAATTGTGTACCAGATTTTAGGACCCATGCTTTCTAGATACATTTTCATTTTTAATTTCCACTGATCATATTTATTACCATTAAAGAAAGGTTGCATGTTGTTATTCTCACCCTCAACATAGTTATCTATAGTTAATTAGAATTTAAAGAACTAAAAATTTAGATATGACATAAATTTTAAGATCTTTAAGATACAACTAAAATCACAGTTGAAAATAATTTGAAAACTTGCACAATAGTTCAGATGGTAGCAATATAAATTTATCCTCTGATACCAAATATTGGTTGTAGTGGAAAATAAAGAGGGGTTGAATTAAGTTCTTACTTAAAATTTCTATTAAAAACTTTATGAAAAATATCCCCTAATTTGGAAACATCCCAATTAATTAAGAAAGTATAGATATAAATGTTTAGTTATCCAAAAAGTTTCTCAAAGGGTGATTAGTCCTCAATTGAATCAATGTAAAACACTTATTCAACTTTTGAAATAGGTTTATTGAATTAAACACATACACACAATAACCAAAACTAACTATCAGAGTTAATGTAAAACAGTTTTATATTTTTGAAATTATGAGCAGCGGAAAATAAGAAAATCGAGTATTAAAAAATATAGTACACAGAAGAATTAACCAAGAGGTCCAATCTCAATAAAAGATTTAATCCTCTTTACATAGTGATCACCTACCACCAAGTAGTTTATATTAACAATAAACTTCATACACATCATGTATCAGGCTTTACAACTGTTTTCACAAACTATCCAGGGCTCAAAACCTCTACCATAGTTACACATGGGAAACAAAAGTGTAAGTAAAGTCTAATGTGAGGATTTTCAGTATCCTCCAGTTCAATATCAGGAGGCAGTGTGTGTAATAGAAAAAAACACACTTCTCAGAAATTTAATATAATAAAAACAATAGAGATAATGTTATAAATATTGAGTTTAGAAGGCTCTATGTGTTTGCAGTTCATCTCTTGACTCCTTGAAGTGAAGAAATTGTACATTGAGTCTTTCTTTGGAATTTTTCTCCAAAAAAGAGTGTTGCGACTCTTAGTTCTATCTTCCAGGTACTGAGTGTTTTTCTTCTTGGTTTGACAAAGATTTTATGAATCACAGAATAAAGTCTTGAATTTGTTCTCCTGAAATGATCTTCTTGAGGCTCTTGGGTTCACAGTGTGAGTGTTGGTGTTCTTATTTTGTTCTTCAAATATAGCATGTATTGACTCTCTCTAGTGTCCTCTATATTTACTTCCTTGGTCTTCTATTTTATATTTGAGGTCTAACAATAGGAATAGGAGAACCACGTGCAGTCTTCCTCGTACCTCATACTATCTCTAAATACGGTCTCTTGATATGTCTACAATCATCATTAATTAATGTCAGAAGCATTAAAGTTACTAAATACGACCGTTATAATAATATTAAATAAATTGAAAAAGTATGGATTAGAAGAGTGGGTATCGGTAGACTGGTAATGGTAGCCTTTAGCGGTAGCATTCAGGGGTAGCCTTCAGCGGTAGCCTTCATCAGTAGCCTTCAGCGGTAGCCTTTAGCGGTATCCTTCAGCAGTATCCTTTAGTGGTACCCTTCAGTGGTAGCATTTGGTGGTAGACTTCAATGGTAGCCTTCAGCGGTAGCCTTCAGTGGTAGAATTCAGTGGTATCCTTCAATAGTATTCTTCATCGGTAGCCTTTAGCGGTATCCTTCATCGGTAGCTTTCAACAGTAGCTTTCAGCAGTAGCTTTCATCGGTAGCTTTCATCGGTAGCCTTGTAGCAAAAATTTTTATCAGTACCTTTACAGCAATAGCCTTTGAATGGTAGACTCGTAGTGATGACCTTGAATTGATAACTCAGCAGTGAGGTTCCTCAGTGGTAACCTCTATCAGTGACCTTCTATTAGTAACCTCTATCGGTGACCTTTTACTTATAGAAATTTTTCATTCTAAGCTTTAAACGAGAGAGCAATGAGATTAAAAAATACATAGTTATTACTTCATTGAAACTAAGAATATTAATGGAACATGATTATCATATAAAAGAAACATGATTTGGTATTATCAGAATAAGTGATTCCAATAAAAATGATTTATGGAATAGTTAGGTTTGGAAATGATGGTACTTTGAAGATCAAAGGTAGTGGGAGTATAGAACTAGCAAGCAATGAACATAAGAAAACCAAATTTATTTTTTTGGATGATTTTTATCACAATATTCTAGTTGTGAGTCAACTCTATGACTTGGGACTTATAGTGACATTTAATAAAAAGGGTACACTATAAAAGGAAAGATAGGAAATTCTCTCATGAAAGGATTCAGAATAGATGGTAACATATACTAGGTGGATAGTAAGGAAAACATGTTTTACTTAACTGCTGAAGAAAAAACAACTTGTGGCTCCAAAGGCTGGGTCATATTAATCAACAAGACATTGAAAATATATATAATCTGAATATATTCATGGATATCTTCAATTTTAATTGTGAATGGGAAAAATTGTATAATGATTTCATGTGAGGAAAGTTATCTTGCAATTTATATCAGCCAACAAAGATTAGGGAATCAGATATTCTTGATCTCATCCACACAGATGTATGTGGAACAATTAATTTTGTTGGAAAATATGTAGAGGTGCATGAGAGAGAACTAGTGTCAACTGCTAAGGTAGGAGCGAGAGGGATGCATGGGGATCCAGAAGGAGAGGTTGTGATCAGGGAAGATCAATGGGAGTTGCTATTACAATCTGAGGAAGAAATTGTAGAGAAAGAGGTACCCATACATGCTTCTTTTGTGGTTTCATAAATATTGAAAGATAGATTTATTCAATAATACATGAACAAGGATAAAAGTGAGTGGATTGAAAAACAACACCTAATTATAGTCAGAGGTTTCAACAAAAAGAAAATAGTTGAGGAGGAGTTCTTACAAGCGTAGAGCAAGCTAGCTTCTTATTTCGAGGACATTATCAGGGATGATCCCGAAAAAAATGCAACAACTCTTTCTTGGAAATTTTTTAAGGAAGTTAAGTCAAATGGTTTCAAGCTGGTATTTAATGATTTTGTTATGTGTTATAGTGTCTAATGGCAGGGTTGTACTATATGGTTTTATACACTTTCTCCAAAAAAGTGTCTTTAATAAAAAAATATTTAGATGATGGATATAGTGATAACCCCACAGAAAAATGGATTTGTTGAGTGCATAAATTGATAGGTGAGAAATATGGCTAGAACTATGCTGATTGATATTTGTATCTCTCATAATTAATGGAAAGAGGTTGTTCAAGCATTAGTGTACACTCAAAATCGGATAGAGTTTTATATGGGAGAAAAAAGATTTCATATGAGCTATATAATGGAAGAAAACTTTATTTTAATTATTTTTGTGTGTTTAGAAGTAAATGTTTCATCTTAAACAAAGGATGTCAAGGGGAGTATGATGATGTTGAAGATGAGGTAATATTCCTTGAATATTATATGAAGATAAAAGACTAAAAATGATACAATAATCATCTTGAAATAATTATGGAAAGTAGTGATGTTAAGATCATTTAATTTAAAGCTAAATATACCCAATGAATCCCAGATGATGATATGATAGAAGATGAAGAAGATAGTGAGCAAGGGACTAATTCAAAGACAAAAAAATAGAAGGCCTCCAAAACAATCAAGGCTCGCATGATGATATTAATTAAGAAGAATAATATGAAGAGGAATCTATGTCTAATGACACGTCATCAGAAACAAATAAAAGGAGTATAAGAGCATAAATTGATCAATACAACATCATTATGGATTGGATAGCTCCAACACAGACAAGAGAAATGATGAATGATTCACATTATCCCTTCCTGTCAATTTTGGAACCATCCTCATTTAAAAAAGATATAAAGGATTAATCATGGGTTAAATCCATGAATAAAGAGTTGGATCATATTGACAAGAACCATACATGTGATCTTGTTAAGAGACTCGAAAATAACAATGTGATTGAAATGAAGTTAATTTTTAAAAATAAATTCAATGATCATGGAAATTTGATCATAAATAAGGTGTTATTGGTGTGTAAATTATATTCACATATTAAATGTGTTGATGTTGAAGAAACATTTTCTCTGGTGGCTAGAATAGATTCAATAAATCTCTTTCTTTACATAAAAATCCAAAGATGGTACAAATTGTATCAAATAGATGTCAAAACAGCTTTCTTAAATGATATTCTTGAAGAAGAAGTCTATATTGAAAAACTAGTGGGTTTTCTTCTTGGTAATGATAAAATGAAGGTTTTCATATTAAATAAGGTTCTCTATGATCTGAAGTAGGAACCATGAGCATAGTACTCTCAACTGGATTCTTATCTAAAAAAGATTGGATTTAAAATAGGAGGATTGGATGAAAATCTCTATGTGGACAATTCTTCTAAGAATCAATTCATGTTGCTAGTGTGTGTAGATGATATTATATTTTTTGGAAGCAGGCAGGGATCAATGTAATAATTTTCCAATCACATGAAATTAGAATTTTAAATCTCTATGTTTGATGAACTCACATACTTATTGGGGCTTCAAGTGATTCATAGGAAGGACTTCACTTTTATCTCTCAAGAAAAATATGCAACAGATCTAATAAATAAATTCAATATGCATGACTCTAAAAAAATATCAACCCCGATTTTAGTTGGAAAAAATTAGGAAAGCATGAGGATAGGAAATCAGTAGATGCCACAATGTACAGAAGAATAATTGGAAGCTTGTTGTACCTGACTACAACATGGCCAGATATTTTCATTTCAATATGCTTAGTGGCCTGATTTTAGAGTAATTTTAATGAAGAAAATTTTATGATAGTAAAAATAATCATGAGTTACATTCAAGGAACTCACAATTATGGATTATAATTTTCTCTAGTGAGAGATAATGAACTATTGGAATTTTCTGATGATGATTGGGATGGAGATGTGGTGGATAAAAATTCAACAAGTGGTGGAGCATTCTTTATTTACAAGAAATGTGTGGTCTAGTTGAGTAATAAATAGGAAATTAATTCTCTTAGTAATTTAAAATAAGATTATATATCTGTTACAATGAATTTCACTCAGCTAATGTGGATGAAGCAATAAGTGAATGATATTGGTGATGAGGTTAACCAGCCAATGGTGATTCACTATGATAATAAGAGTGTGATTGATCTTGTGAATAATCTTTTTCATAATTCTCATATGAAACATATTGAAATTAGATATCACTTCATTAAATAAAGAGCTGAACAATCCATGGTTAAAATGTATCATGTTGGAACTGATGACTAAGTGGCTAACATTTTGACCAAGCCATTGATAGCACATGTGTTCAAGAAACATTGGATGAACCTAGGTGCTCATCCACCTAATATTTCATGAGGAGGTTATGAGTAATCTTTTATCCCTAGTTGAATTAACTATTTTAATCTATTTTTGGAAGTGATGCAGGTTTATGGGGAAGATATGATCTACGGGGAGTGTGTTTTGAGCTCTATAAGTAAAAAACAGGTTCTTTGGGTTTATTACCAAAGGGATATAATGAATAAATTAAATTTTATAAGGTTATAGGAGAATGGAAAATTGAGAAATTATGAATAAATTCAATGTGAAGTGGTTGTAGGTTTTTAACAAACCATGTAATGCCTCTGTGACACGATGAGAATCGAGAGTTATGAGGAAATAGTTTAAGGCATGCAATGCTTCTGTGACTTGACCAGAGCTTATCTTAGATATCTTTAAGAATTCAAAAACATTAGAACCCAATTCATGCTTAATCACTTGTTAACATTTCTCACATATACTTAGAGTTTTGGATGTTTTGTTTCTCATGTCTCAGGACTTGATAGCATCAAGTGTTTAATTGAATTTTCCTACAGATTGTTGACAAACCCAAAGGGTGAGATTATTGGAACCAAGTTTTTTCTTTTATATAAATGGAGATTGGTTTTTATTTTTTTTTAATTTACACTGGGTTGATTATGTGGTTTTTAATGAAAGTGGTCTTATGGTATAAGATGAAAATAGTGTTGAAAGTGGCATTTTTTCCCAGTGTCTTCCAAATTTTTTGGTCCAAAAATTAGAGAATGGAGAAAGATGTTTTTTTCAAAGGAAATTTCATGAAAAACTAAAGGAGAATCTGAATTTTTTGCACAAGGTGTGTGTTAGGGTCATCTCTTAAAAATATAGAAAATGAAAAAATCATGTGTAAGATTAGTTTTTTCATGGAAGAATATTATGCACCCAATAAAACATCAAAAGTGAGTTGCGCACAAGATGGTTTTTGGTTTTATCCCTTCAAAATATGAAAAAGTAATGGGTTGTATGGAAGGATCTTATATGCTAATTGTGAATTCAAATTCAGGCTTACACACATGAGGGTTAACAATAAATGAACTTGCATTAAGGGTTTTCAAGGTCTATAAATATGCCCCCCCCCATTCAAGACTTAGAACATTTTTCAATGAAGATCAGGTGTTGCTACCCTATGAAAGGGTTGTGTATAGATGAATTACATGTAGAATGATCCTTGATTCCATCAAGACCTAGTGAATCTCATGGTGTGGTTATGCGAAGGATAAGGGTTGAGTGAAATACATCTTATACGACAATCCCAAAACTTGCATACAAGAGTAGGTGTTGCGAGCAAGAGATGAGTTGAGCTTCTTTTAAGTTTTTAATATATGACATGTTTTATTAGTGCCTTCAAGATTATAAATTCAAGAATTCAATTCAAGAAGTTTATAGTGTTGTATAGGGATAAAGACTTCAATGAAAATCTATTTAAGCGACCTTCAAGTTGATAAACTGAGTAAGACTTCACCCAAGGTAGTGAGCTAGGGGGGTCGACGAAAGTGTTTTGAGGGACTTAGTGTGATATCCCTAAAATATTGTAAAGATAGTGTGTCTATAATAGAGTGACTATGTATAAACATCTATTATCTATAACTTGTTAATATTAGTGGATTTAGGTAAGAAAAAAACACTGTTATTATATGCTCCATGGACTAGCCCTTAGTGGTAAACCAAGTAAAATTATTGTGTAGTCTCTGAAAGTGATTGTTTGTTTTCTACATGTTCCCATAGATGGGTTTAATAGGTTACTACCAATGTAGGAACAAGATTTATCACTTTAGAAGAAAAAATTGACACCCTGATTCACCCCTCCCCTCTTAGGGTGTTATAGGGTCCTTCAATTAAATCAAATTATTTGAATATAATTATTTCATGATCAAAACATCATGAAGCTTAGTTATGATATGATTTAAGCATGAGGTAAAGAATCTAGAATAATAATAAGATAGGATATCAATGTTCCATTATATTTTTAATTTTCAAATGAGGATATTTTGAAGTCGATAATGGTGATAAAAATTCCAAAAAAAATGATTATAGAGATGTTCTTCAGTCATTTAAACATTGAAAATATGTTTTTCTTAATAATGGTTGAATGATAATATGTTCTTCATGACTATTGAAAAGGATATTAAATTTGGATAAATTTCTTAGAAATTTATTAATCCTAAAAAAATAAAATTATAGATAAATTAAATCTGAAAAGTAAATGGGAAAATACCAGAGTTGTTCTTTAGTGTTTTAAATATCATAAAATCTTTTTGATTTTTGATGAATGAGTTGAGAAGTAGATCTAGGTTTATAACTAGATTATACACACTCATGTTGAATTTTTCACTAGTTTTACCAAATCTCTCACACCAGAAAGAGCTAGTCCACACCACAAATGATATTTTATATTCATATAACTTTGGAAGAAATATTTATTTCAGATTATTTATTGAATATTTTGAGGTGAAGGAACTCAATCCTACTAAAATAAAATAAATGGAGATTTATTTTTCTAGGATAAAATTAGAATAAAATAAAAGAAGAGTATTTTTTAATATTGATAGAGACATGTAGTTGAGGTGATCACAGGGGAATAACCATTTTAAAAACCTACAAAAAAGATATAGAGTATAATTGTACTAATTTGGTGGGTATTTTCTATACTAAATCTAAATAATATATATGTGATCCAAGGATATATGAAATGAATAAAGGAATAGATAGGGGTTGTTCTGTAAAACCACTACATAAAATATTTCATAGTGGAAAATGGGAATCTTAGTTACTCCAAGTATATAATATCTCTATTATAGATATTTTGAGGCAATATGATAGAGGATAATTACATTATTCTACACTAAGGTAGAAACACTATCAAGGTATCATAAAAAATAAGAAGAATAGGAATAGGTATTCAATATATTTTTTACTATGTCTATTCATTGTGTCAAAGATAGTATAGAAACCTGATCCTTTAATACCTTATATTTCAAAATTAGTTTAAAATGAATGAATGAATGAATGATATTTTGAGAAGGTTTCTATAAAAATAGAATAATTGATCATCAATAGGTAGTTGAAGACCATGATGAGTGAGTGAATGAATCCATCATACAGATTCTGAATAAAATATTGTAACAAGGCTATATTGACCGAAATCAGGTATCAAACACTCATGAAAAAACTATTAAGTAATTAAAAGACTCTAAGAATATGAAGAATGGTATCTGATATTGGTGATGCAATGATATCCAGTGATGATTGGAGATCTACTTTAAATTTTGGAGTAAGTTTTAAATACCAATAGATATATTGAAGAATATGGGACGTGGTATGAAGACCATTCACTTGTGTTATATAGTAAAGTAGTGTGGGATGCACTATGGGTACAATATGATATTTCCCCATGCCTATTGTAATTGATAATGAGATTATAATAGAGAATTTTTGACTCATACATCTCAATCACAACAATGAGTAGGATTCCCAGGAGGGGTCGAAACTTGTAAAAATATTGTGTTCCATTCTTTACATACTTTCCAGTATTGTGTGTGGTGTCTTTGGAAGGGTAAAATAAATAGATCATTATTTTATTAACTTAAAACTGGAGTTATAATACTAAAGGGGGTAAAATAATTAAAATAGGAATTGTAATTTGGAAAATGTTAGAAACACCTTATTCACCCCCTCCCCTCTTAGGTGCCTCACCCAGTAATAAGGTGCATTTCAATTGGTATTAGAGTAAAGGTTCCCTCTAATTGGATCTAAAATTTTTCTTATAGTAGGTATTTTAATTAGAATTATATGAATTGTATATTTGAAATTTTTTCAAAAGTAACTCAAATAGATAATTCCACCTTTATCCGTATCAGTGCAGAATTGAAGGTTTCATCCAAAACCTTGAGAAATAGGAAAAATAAAGAGGCAGAGAAGAAAATAAATAATTAAAAATTGAAAAAGTAATAACCAATAGTAAAATATAGTCATAGTGGTTAATGTTATTTTAAATCTATTGAAGATGATTCATTAGATGAGTCTATTTCAAGATGTAAAGAGAACGGCCTTATTAAATCTATTGAATACCTCTACTTTGAGGTCATGGAGTATATGAAAAAAACTCCATAGTAATTTTTTTATTTATTTTTTTGAATTCATAAAAGATTTATATGATGATAAATCAAAAATAGAATATGATTCTAAATTAATGAAAAAATATTTAGTAGGAGGATTGTATATATGAAACTCTCTCATCAAAGTCCAAAAAGATAATTAGAAATACATATATATTAGTAGAGAAAAATTATCAATGGTCAAATAAAAATTTCCATATATTATTTATTATAAATAAAATTTCATCAAAATTTTTTAATTAAATATTCATTATATAAAAGAATCATACAAAGCTACTCTTAGTGTTAAATAATCTCAGCTTGAAGTCAAATATAAAATGATAAAGGACCTAGAAAATTATCTAGAAGAATGTAGAAATATTCATGAGTATAAAATTCTTAAGATGAATAAGGATTAGGAGTAAATAATTAGGTCGGTTAAGGATGAGAAAAATGTCCTCAACCTAAAGTGTCTTGAGATTGAAATAAAAATAAATAATCTGGAAGAGGTTAATCTTAGAAATTCCCATGAAACTGAGAAAATAAGTACTTCTGTAATGTATCATAGGTGGATTCAATAATTTCTAAGAAAATTATATCTCTAAATTGAGAAAAAAATAGTGTGGTTTCCAACCAAAAATGGAAATAATAATATTTCAGCCAAACTGTTGTAAAAGTGAAAAGAAAAAAAATTGGTTGGTATTGGTGTTGTTATAGTTGTAAACAAAAGTCCATTGAGTACTAGAACAATATTTTAGTACGTTAAAATGATATTAGGCATAAATTCTGGGTAAAAAAATATAGAACATAAAATAAACCTACTATATAGAAGTATACTGTATAGAAGAAGGAGAATCTATCTCTCACAAATAGATTTAGTTGTATGGAGAATTTTTTTTGAGTATTACAAGATAAGTGATCACTATTACGAGTATTTTTGGTATGTATCCATCTATCCTGACTCTTTTTTGATGTGAAAATGAGACCATAATATATGTTTAATAAATAAAGGAAAATAGATAATTCTAGTATAAGGAGTACATAAAAGAAAAAAGTTGAACAAACTAATTTCAATAAGTTAGAAAATAGATATGAAGTTTATGTCAAAAAAAGTGAATATAATTATTTTTTATTAAAAGATTCCACATTAAGGACCATTGAAAAATTTGCATGAATATCAAATCAAATTAAAGAAAGATAGAACGAAAAATGGAAACAATCCATGAAATATATATTAGTATTGGTTCAGTGGTTAATGGAATCCAAGAGGAAAAATATGAATCTCATAATAGGTTTTTAAAAAAAGATAACCCAAATATTGTAAAATATGTTTTTGAAAGGTGTAAGAAGGTTGTACACATGGTCACTAGATGTTTAACATGGCTTCCACAATAATATAAGCTGTTAAAAGATAAGTATAATGTTCTAGTGACTTCTTGTACTAAAAATATTATTACTAGAAAATAATCCACATCCAAGAAGAAGGTTGATCATGTGGAAAATGAATTTTTGAAATGTTGTTGGGGTATTAGTTGAGTGGTGATTAAATACATTAAAATTTTATTAGGTATGGTGTTCAAAACCCAGATATCCCCAATTTTGGGGTTCTTCACTAGAAGTTTATTCTGCATAAGGGGTGCTTGAGGGCTTGTTGGAAGTGATAGTAGGGTTCACGATACAAAACCATGGGCGAGGTAGGAAACATTTATGGTAGTAACGGTGAGATGGGTGGTAGGTTGGCTGGTATTTATGATAGTGGTGGCACATGATACAGTGGCTGGGGTGGGAAGGAAAAATGATGGTGGTTTCTCTCGGTGACATGGCATCTGGCGGTGTACGTGGTAGGCTCGATTGATTATAGGTGGTTCGACTAACAACAGGAATCAAATGGAGCATGGTGGAACATAGGGTGGACCTGCTAGACGTGGACCTCAAAGACCTAGCGGACATGCAGGGTGGACCTACTAGGTTTGTGCTTTCAGGTCATGTTATCATGGTCTTATTAACCACTATTCTATGGGTCATGTGATGGGATCCATCTACCCATAAAAATAAGAGGGGTTTTTTGTTTGATAAAAAAGGGGTAATTCCCCCTACCCATTTAAAAATAGAATTCTTGAAAATAAGGCTAAGCTGGTTAAAAATGATTTGGAAGATATAGGAGTTACAAAATAGTGAAAGTGTCTTGCTCGATAAAGAAAATAACACTCATCCAACTAATAGGAAAGCAGAAAAAGAAAATAAACTCATACTACTAAAAGAGATATATATCTAGAAATAAAAATAAAATGATGTCATAAAGATTTCCATACATTTTAGAGCTATAAATAAATGATTTTCTTAGTTCAAAGACAAGTTCCAACCCTATTTTTCTAATTAAATAGCTGATAAAGACCCTAATTATTCCCATATTGTGTTGGTTGTGCATCCTATAAGAGGAAATTTAAATTGAAGATTTAAAAAGATAGAACTTATGTATGTTATGATACTTATATAGTAAAAATAATAGTCCATCATGGATAATATTTCAATTGGTATCCTGGTGTCTCCTGGTAATGCATTATTTTTCAAATTACAGTTAGCATTAGAAATCAAAAACTAGTATCATAAATTATTGGAGCTTATTTTGTAATATTAAATATGTCATGATGAAGATTCCTAAAAATAAACCCTTAAGGAGGATATAATATGAAGGAAAGCTACCAGATATTTATTCAAAAAATTAAATCTAGAATTTTGGATATCCTCTACAAAAATAAAGGTTAATTTGTGATTTTAACTCCCTCAATTATATTTTCGTTAATTTTTATATTGGTTATAAATGGGGAGTAACTATCTAAAAATAAATGGGAATAATTGACATAAACCTAAAATGTTTTGATGTGTTTGTTTAAGTTGAGTGTAGGTTATTAAAACTTATTGAAAATATTTTTGAGAATCCCCTAAAAAGTTAAATTCAAAGTTCATATCACATTATGGTTTTTACATTGACAGATTTTTTGATTAAATTAATCACTCTTATTTTATACATTGGGTTTTCCCACGTAGTCTTAGATCTGATTGGTTAATGGTGCATTGTTAATAAAATAGTTGTGAAACTCTTCTCTGATATAATTTATTAATTCTCTCAATAATAAAGAGAAAAAAAGGGGTGAATATGTTTTTCTTAAAATTAAAATAGTAAGAGGAGAATATTTTTCCCTTGCTAAAACCTCCCTTTAATATATGGTGTCAATAAGGGAGAGAATACATTTCCCCTTTGTATTTATTTTCAATAATGGGAAGAAGAAATATTTTCATTTATTTGGGTGAAGTATTTAATGGTATTTACAAAAAAAATGTGGAGGTTGAAGTATCCAAAGGTTTTCATTGGTTGTATTTAATATCAATGAATTATGTCAATATGTGAGTGTTTTAATTTGTTGGTGGAGGAAATATCCACTTAATAAATATGAGTAAATCATTTGGTGGTGGAGAAAGTATCCACTCAATGAAGAAGAGTAAATCTTCTATCATAAATATAAAAGGATCGTGAATGGAAAAGGATTAAGAATTTTCTTGGTGAGTATCCCCTAAATCATATGATTTACAAGTTGGTCTTAATGATATACAATGAAAAATGTTAATGGAACTTTTCTATTACTTTATAAACCAAGTAGATAAGCTAGATATTGGGGTGATTAAATAACTAAAGTTTAAAAAAGATAAATAATCTAGTTGAATTTTGGATATTCTATCCTTGTGTTACTTAACTTGAAGGATAATGAAATTGTTGATAAATTACACCTAGATGAATTTTTGTGAAGGTTGAAGTTAAGTTTGTGATGAAAACGAAGTGAGTTACTTGAAATATTATAACTTGAGTATTTGTATTCCTCAAATTATCTTGGAAGAAATCTAAAGAGGTTTGAAATTATTCTTATAATTCTTGGAATTATTTGAAGTTTTTTAAGGTATTTTGGTAATTATATATGGCATGAAGTTTATTTGAAGAATATTTGAATTGATTTGAAGATATTATTTGAATTATGTGAAGGATGAAAATTAGATAAGTATGTATTCATTTATGAGTCATCCATATTTGTGTATGATTTATGTCCTTGTGCTGAGTATAATACATTCACTCATATGTTGATATGGATGACTAGAATGTGGCTAATTCATAACCATATATAAGTCATTGAGGACCTATGTATGATTCATTTACATCGGCATATGAGTGATTACAAGCTATTTGTGAGTCACTAAATCTATGTATAAGTCATTTGTACTTGTAAATGAGTAATTAAACTTGATGTATGATTCATTAATCTATGTATGTTTCATTATAAACTATGTACAAGTGATCTATGTATGATTCATTTGTAGAATCCATATGAGTTAGGCCTTAGTGAAAAAATTTAGAATTCTATAGATAAAAAATCAGAGTTTTTTAAATTCTATATTATAAATAAAAATTATATAAAATGATTAAAATGTTTTCTTTCATGATAAAAACATTATGATACTTTATTAAGTCAAGATTAAAAAATGAGATGAGAAAGATGGAATTAAAAGAAGATAGGATATCAATGTTACATTATATTTTTTATTTACAAATAAGGATATCTGGAAATCAATATCGGTGATCAAAAGTCAAAAATAAACTATATGATGTTAGAGATGATATTTGGTGGTTTAAACATCAAAAATATATTTTGATTCAATCTAGTTGAATGGGAATATGATCTTTATGACCATTGAAAAACATATCAAAGAAGTATAAATTTCTAAAAAAATTATTAATCCTGAAATGAGAAAAATTTATATTAATTAAATATGGAAATTAAATGTGAAGATATTGGATATAGTATTGGGTGTTCAAAATATAAAAAAATTATTCTTTATAAATGATTTGAGAAGTATGGATGAGTTACTAGCTCAAGTTAAAAGACTCAAGATGGAGTTTTCAATAGTTTTACTGAAGCTCTCATGTCATGAACAGTCAGTCCATACTATAACTCCTATTGTATATTCATATAGATTTGGAATAAATTTTTATTAAAGATTATTTTTTAATATTTTCAGGTTAAGGAAATATATCCTAATAGAATAAAATATATGAATATTTATTTATCTGAGATAAAATGAGAAGAAAATAAAATAATAACGGTGTTTTTTTAATACTGCTGGATACATACAGTTGAGGTTATCATGGGTAAAACCCATGTTAAAATTTTGAGGAAATATATGGGGGTAATTTTACAAATTTAGGGGATATTTTATATACTAAAATAAAAATATATATATATGAACTGATGATATATAAAAATATAAAAAGAGAGATAAATAGGTTGTGTTGTAAAAATTTCTATGTATATTGTTTCATAGTGGGAAAATGATAATCTTTCTTGTTGTGAGTATATAAAATATCTACAAGGGATATTTTGAGAAAATATAAAGGAGTAGAAATAATTGATATTGCACTAAATAAAAAACACTATAATTGTATTAATGAATAAGTATATGAAGAGGCAGCTGACTAGTTTCAGACTATGTGGGTTCAGTGTGTTGAGGCTAGTAGAGATTAGGGAGAGTCTGGTATATAAAATAGATCCTATGATAAATTTTATTGAAAAATTAGTTTGAGAAGTAAATAAATAAATAAGAATAGTTTTATAAGGATTATGTGAATACAACATAACTGTTCATCTATAAGAAATAAAAAAATTTGATGACTAAGTGAGTGGATCCAGCATACTAATTCTAAAAAAGATATGGAAGAAAGGTTGTGCTGATATAGACCAAGTTGTAAGAATTCATGAAGAACATATCAAGGAAATAGAAGACTCTATTCTAAGGAAGAAGTATATCTGATATTGGTGATACAGTGACATCCAGTATTAAGTAGAGATATACTTCAAAGGTTTTAGGAAGCTTGTAATACCATTCAGGAGATATAATATGGTGGGAAATAGTATAAATACACTTAATTTATGTTATATAGTGAAATAGTATAGGATTCACTATGGGTGTAAGATGATACCACCCCCAAACCCATTGTAATTAATAACATGATTATAGTATAGAATTTTTGACTCGTATATCCAAATCATAGTAAGTAGTGGGATTACCAATAGGGTTTGAACCTTGTAAAAAACTACATGCTATTATTTAATTTATTTCCTTCACTTCATGTGGTGTTTATGATTGACTAAACTAAATAGATCCACTATTTTCTTAATTGTTATAGGGGTTGAAATACCAAAGGGGGTAAAATAATTAAAATAGGGATTGGAATTTATAAAAGTTAGAAACACATAATTAACCCTGCACCCTAAGTTTCTACTCCTAGTCTTAAGGGGTATTTCAAAGCGTTAACTATCTAAAATTTTCCAGCTGAAGGATCTTGGTCCCACTAAGAAAATATTTGGGATGAGGATCATAATAGTATTGGTTTTTAGAACATTTTTTCTTTCTTAGTTGGAGTATGTCTATAAGGTACTGGTGATATTTAGGATGAGTATTTTGAATCCTGTGAGTACTCCCCTTGCTATACATTTCAAAATTTTAAAGGAAAAGAAACCCAAAATGTGTGAGGAGGATAATTACATGGAAAAAGTTCTATATGAATCGGTTATGGGAAGTATGATGTACATCATGGTTTTTATGAGGCCTAATATCACTAAATCGGTAGGTATGGTTAGAAGATTCATAGTGAATATAGAGAAGGAACATTGTAAGTTCATCAAGTGGATCTTTTAGTATCAAAATAGTTTTTCATATATTACAATCTACTTCATAACAGACAATCCCTAGAAATGGTTTGCAGATGTGGAATTTGGTGGTGATACTGATTCATGGAAGATCTCTACTAGTTTTTTTGTTTATTTCAGAGGAACTTGTGTGATATGTATATCATGTTTATAACCAGTATTTTCACTATAAACCATTGACTCTAAGTATGTTACAATTTTATAACTAGGGAATGAGTTAGTTGAAGGTTTTTCTAGAGTAAATAGGAAGGAGGAAAGAGATTATCATGTTATACTATGATATCCATAGAATAATTCACTTAGATAAGAAGCTATAATTTCACTCTTAGATAAATTATATTTAACTATAATACCACTTCATTAAAAATATTTTTGATGATGTGTTGTTGGATCTATGGAATTTTGGAAGGAACTGAAATCCTGAAGATATGCTAACTAAAATTATAGCCCAAGAAATTTTGAATCATTTTTGTGATTCAGTGAGGCTTGGATAACTCAAGGGTTTTAGGATCTCAAAATCTCTGAGATATTTGAAGGAGTGAACTAAAGGTGGGAGGTGTAAAATTTATTACTTGGAGCCCAAAGGACTTGTTGATGAACCTTGAAAATGACTCTCAAGATGTATATTTTTAGTCTTGATGTGAAAATACTTTTTCCAAATAAGTACTATAGTTTTTGGAAAGTAGTTACATCATAAAATTGGTACTATAATCAAATTATAAAGTGATAGTTCTCTTAGAACCATAAGTCTAAAATATAATAGTGGATGGATGAAAGTGTAGAAGGATGTTAGTATTGGATCAGGATGATGAGTTCCAGAAGTTGGAATTAATGTGATAATTGATGCTATGGAGAAAAAAAGTCATTATGTAAGAGTCATTATTGACAACAAGTGAGAGTGTTCTTAATGAAACTTAATATTCTATACTTGGAGTATTAGGAAGCATGCATTATCCATCGAGTGATCCAATTGAGGAAGTTATTTCTTTTTAACATGTGATTCGATGCTCATGAATATTGAAACAATATGTATTTTTCTCCATGAATATATTTTTGTGGTGGAACTGAAATTACCAGAAGATAGTTGTTATATATTTTTGGGCTAGGGATATTTGCAATGGCTGATAATGTGGTAAATTAAGCTTAAACTTCACTCATATTGTTCTTTAGAGTTTATTTTCATTGTAATCTCATAGTTACTATTTATAGTGAAGTTGTTGTTTCCCATGGATTATCACTTCATCTAAACTACTTTATTACTTATGTTTCTTCATAAATTTATTTAATTTTGTTCATGTAATGTTCCTCTTTTAATGTTCACTATGAGTGTCTCTTTTGATTTTCACAATGTGTGTTTAGGGTGTGTGGTTGTGTTGTGTGGAATCTTGATTCTGAAGACATGATCTATTATGCTAGTATCTTCTAGACCTTCCAGTGACCTTATTATGCCCTTGAGTACTAGTGGTTATATTTTTTAGGATATATGTCTTTCGGTGTAGTAATGATTGGGATTATTACCTACCTAAATAACTAAGTGGTGAGAGAAATTCCAAAATGGACTCATTGCTTAGTGAATTATGGATCTTGGAGCACTAAAGGTTATGATGAAATTTGAAATGGTTCATCATTTTAGTGGGATAAAATTTAATAAATTTTCTTATAAAATGAATGTGAAACATTATAATCATAAAATAAAAGCTTTTATTTTATAAAAATGACATAATCATCATTAAACTTTATTTTGATATCAATCATTTATAAAGAAGAAACTTAATGTAATAAACTTATTAAACTAATAAAAAATATGAATTATTAATAAGTGGGTAATAAAATTCCTATGTGTTAGATTAATACCTTCCAAATTAATAAATTGTTAAAGTTTTTCAACACTTGAATATAGATTCTTATGAGAATCATAAAAATTTTCATGTAAGGTTTAAAGGCATTAGATGAAATTTCACCTAATATTTCCTTAAGGATTTTTATATATATGGAATTTATTATATTTTTATCTTTGGAATCATTCTGATAATGTGAATGATTTTGATAAAATTTCACCCTATTTTCTAAAAAGTGTTAAGGATAGATGAATTGGGTATTAAATTCCCAGGTTCTAGTGTTGTATGGATAATACAAGTGGGTAAAAGTTCAAACCATAAGAACAAAAGTTATTTAGTGAGTTAAATAATGTTTCTTTTATTGAATTTTGTTCCCTATAAAAAAAATTAAGTACTTTATGATTACATGTATTCATATATTTGAATATGATAAAAATATATGATTATGTGGTTGTCACGGGTCATGTTCAAACAGAATTTTTTATTTTATTGAAAACATGGAACGCAACATAGGTTTGACAATGTTTGTTTCCCAAGGATTGTGTGTGGGTTGGTTTTTTACTATTCTAAACAGTTACTATTATTTCATTTGTTTATTAAAATTTTAAAATATCAAAAAATAAATGCTTTTTGTTTGTTTAGTTTTTGATTTATTAATTTAAAACAAAACTAAATAGAAAACCCAACATGTTAAGGTGAAAGTGTGTTGGATATTGGTTCAATCACATAGGTTCTTCATTATCCACTTTGTTTCTCATCTAAAAATCAATTCAATATAATTATTCAATTTATCTTTTCTATCTATTTTATTTTTTTGAAAATATATAGAATATATCTATCCATATACATCTAGTTCCAACTCCACTATAGTGAAGAGATAATGAACACACACAATCGAGGGATAGGGTCCCAAGGGAGATTACACAAGAACCTCGTTCTTTAATATTTTTTAATTTTCCATCCTTGATGCGTAACTACATTGGTAAGAAGTAGATTGATGGAATTCATCTACTATTTTTTATGATATAATTCACTCTCTAATCTATCAAATAACTTCTTACACTTTTCTCTCAATCTATAATGTATGCCATTGTAGCACTGTACACTAAGGGATGAACATCATATGATGGAGCTAGGTGTGGAGACAGTGAATGCCTCAATTGAGAGTGTTTATTTCCTCTTCACAGTGGAAGAGTTGGAATTGGATATACACGGAGATATCTCTTTTTGTGCATTTATAACTGAAAAATATATAGAGAATAGAAATAAAAAAATGATATTGACTGAATTTTTTGATGATAACAAAAGAGGATAATGAATAACCTATATGATTATCCCTAAATATAATCCCTTTTCACCCTGAATTATTGTGTTTTCCATTTAATTTCATTTTAATTTTATAAAAATAAAATCTCAACAAATAAAAAAATCATTTATGGTTGGTTTAAAAAATTAAAAATAAAACAAAAATACATAAGTGATAGGATAGTTCCAAACCCTACTCCTTGATAGATGACCCTAGTCAGCCACTAGGCTGCATTAGGAAATTATATTTGACTACAACCCATGACAGCCATGCTTTCAATATCTTATCACATCAAGATTTTCTTTTTTCATGACATAGTATGTGATAATGTCCTAACTGTACTTGTTATACTGAAAGGTCATAGCAGTTCCCCGCTATGATGAGAACCTATAACTTTACTATAGTATTATTAAATATAATTTTTATAGCTGAATGATGTCCTTTTATGTGACAAAAATGATACAGGCTATCAAGGGTGGAGACTCATAAGACTTTGAGACACTTTCTCATGGTGTACACCATTGGTAATATTTAGTGCAAGAGATTATGAGAACATGACCTAGAAATATAAAATCCACATTTAAATGTGTTATTGAATATTATTATCTATGGATGTGTGTAATTATACTTATACATAATGATTATTTTTAATACATTTCATGAGTTGTGTACCTTGATATATTGATGGCAATTTTGATGGCATATGATCATAGTGAAGTAGGATGTGTTGGGAGAATTATGAGTGATGTTATATTAATGATTAATTCAAGAAAGGATATATCCCTTCTATTCTTTAATGGAATTTTATATCTCAATTACTTTTATAGGAATTAAATTTCCTAATTAAGTCTATAGACATGGAGGTATTTTCATAAAGTTCATTTCTATAAAGTCGAAGAAAGAGACATCGAGTATATGGGTTGATGACACTGGTATACAACCTACTCGATTAGAGATATTGTTATAAATTAATTATATTACACAATATATATTCATAGGAGGTTACATGTTATTGTGACATTAAATTCTTTCTCTATGGGATCATTGGCATGTTGTAAGATGTTAACCTTTGAATTTAATTGGTGTTGCCTAATGCCACTGAGAAAGGGGCCTAGAGGGTCACGCACTATGTGTATTGAGAACCTCGGTTATATTCCATATAAATTTAACATGTTGTATAAATATTATTTGTGGACATTGTTTAATAATTATTCATATTTTCTTGATTGAAAATATTAAATCACTAGTTATTTGAGAGAATATGTGTGTGTGTTGAATATTTAATAAATATTTATTCACCAGGAAATTATTTATTTAATTTTTTTAATATAAAATATTTATTTATTATTATTTATTTACAAGGTAAAAAAATTATTTATTTATTTATTCACATGAATATTTAATCAATATTTATTCACTAAATTTTATGAATATAATATTTATATATTTATTGGTGAATAATGAATTGATATTTATTTAATTACTTAATTAGTCGGATTTCCTGGTTTGATAAATTTTTTGGATGATTGGTAGACCAGGTTTAATGGTCCAATGAGAAATTTCATATTAAATGTTATTTGAATAAATATTAATTTATTTATTTAAGGAAAATAATATATATTTTACCTGTGAGTTTCACGCATGTCAAGTGAATTCCATAATTATTTAGACATAGAGTTAATAGAAAATTAAGAAAATAATAAGGGCCTTTACATAATTTTTATTTTATAATCCTGGAATTATTTAATCTTGGTTATGACATTTTTCATGTGTGTGAAAGTGAGAGTCACATTATTTCATTGTGCACAATGAGTTCTAAAGATGATTTGATCAATCCCTAGAGATCACTCCCCTAGAATTCTCTAAAGAACGTAGAACAATTATCCTCCTCCATTAAAGTGGATCCCTTCTTCCTTGAAGGATTTGGTTGTGATCAACAATGATCATCTTAGGCATTGGATTCATCTATTCTAGAACCTAGAGAGTTCTATGGTGATAATTAGTGGTTCTAGAAGCATGCCCGGATCACCGTCAAAGGGAATATACACTTGATTCTTATGATGCAATAATGATACAATAAGATTGTTCTATCGACTTATCGATGAACAAAGAATTCAATTAAAGGTATGTCTTTAATTAATTAGTTAATTAAAAATTATATGTGAAAATATACTATCTTCATGGATTCTGAGAAGGTATCTATATCTAGTTTAGAGGATAAATCTGAAGGATTTGATGGAAAAAATTAGGAATCGCATGACACACTTCCACTATGCCTTGAAACCTTAAAGTGGTATCATAGTGGTTACATGATAATTTATTATTTATTATTCATTGATTAATTATATGAAATTGTTGTTAGTTATTATCTTATGGTTTATTCATTATTTAATATAATGTTCAATTGACATGTTTTTACATATTAATTATTTCTGTTCAAGTTTCATATCTTCTTAAACAAATTAATAACAGATGAAGAATGATCATAGATTTCAATAAAAGTTGTTGAACATTATGGTTAGTAGACATGGATAAATAGCATGTGACTGAAAGTATACATGGTATACCAAATTTAAATACACATGGATGTGTCACAAGATACATGATGTACCATGAAGTAATAACAAATGGTGTATTTAATGGATACCATGTAATGACTGAGTGAGCCTAGAATATGGTCTGTCAGACCACACCGCATGGATTCGGTGTACATGCAATGTAGTCTACACAGTTTAGTGGAAAAATTCATGTTAACCATGTGGTCAAATATGCATCATCACGACACATGAAACTGGAAGCTTTTATAATTAATAAGATACATGGTGTGTAGCTGGTATACATGCTATGTGACTAATTAATTATCGAATATTAAGAACATGCCGAGTCCATAGGTGAATTATGTGGAAACATAGAAATGGGAAAAATGGCATGTATCTTGTCAATACATGCCATGTAACCCAAATGATATACATACATATTCCCTAGGCATTTATCCTGGATACACTACAAGCAAAGAAAATAGTGTGTGGCTCATTAGTACATGTTATATTTTTACCCAGTAAATAATAAAATTAAATTTCATAAATAATTATTAATTATAACATTAAGAACATAGTTACACTGTTGAAATCTAATGTGTTGGCTATGTAATAAAGGTTTTCAGAATTAATAAATGATCAATTAATTACATGAAATTGTCTATAATTACTAATTAACCTATTTATTTTACATATTACCTTTATAATAGGTATCTCCAAGAGAATTTAGTTGGTCATTAAGATAAAGGGAATTAGAAAATTTTGATTTTATCTTAATAATAAGGAACGAATTAAATTAAATGTTGGATGGTGTTATTTTGCATATTTTTTTCATGATATGTGGATAGTCATGATCTTAGACTAGTATGGTTATGTAATTGGTTAATTTAATTTTTATTTCATAGTTTTTATAATAATTTATTGAATTAAATAATGACATACAATTCATTCCTCTCATCTCATTATGTAAGGGCCTACATGTCCACAATTTATTTTATATAAACCCCCATTAACCAATCCTTTGGTTCCCATCACCTATGTATGAGTAAAATTAGGTAATGTATGTAGATAATAGGAGAGTGGTGGCCATTCAAGTATGGATTCAAGGTGAAGAGGTACACATAAGTATAGGTAAAAATACTGAAACTCAAACCAAACATAGTTCTATGATTTAATTCCCTAGGTTCAAGGATTTTTTTATCATGTTCTAGATAAACCAACCATTATAGAAGCTCATGTTCATTCCAATTTATGTATTTTATTTCTATTAATTTCATGGTTAATCAATTATAGATGTTTAAATCATTAAACTAATTAATTAAAAATCATAAAAGATAGAATTAAAATAAATATTATAATATGTGTAAACTTTATCTAGACATGGTTAATCATTTAAGTAAAATAAAATTAATATTAACAACCATGTAACAATATTTAATGGTAATTTTACATATAAATATAAAAAAAATCAAATTAAATATTAATTCATCATAGCCTTCCACTACTTGAGTAGAAATTGATTCATAGTTCAATGTGCTTTACTAACCTATGTTGGGGTGATTTCAATTATTAGGGAATCTCTATCTTGAGTTTTGGGTTAACTTAGCCTATTTTCATTTAAAGGTTTATCACCTCTATGAGAATTAGGGGAACTAGTTTGAAAAGTTTTAAGGAAATCCTAATCTAGTATTTTAGGATCGGTGAGTTCACTCAACGAATTAAGGATATGAAAGTTAACGTATTTTGAAAGTTACACCTACCTAAACACCTTTGAGTATCTTGTCAGACCTCCATCTGGGTTATGATAAGGGATATATGGATCCTTCCACTAGAATATCCATGTGATGGGATATTTCGAAACAAATGTTGATGGTTATTAGGTTTAGATAAAATAATGGGTGATTAATAAATTTAAAATGTATTATCTAAATTAGTAATACATATAAATTAAAAAAACTATTTTCTTATTTATTTTAGAAATGAAACGTCCACACAACTCTAACTATATCATTTTGATCCATTCTACGGATGAAGAACCTTCTCACTATCTCATATTTCAATGAATGGTATGGGATTTTATGCACTATACTACACCATGAATGGAAATTATATGTTCTGAAAAACCTTATTCCTAAGGTTCCTAGTAAAGAATCTAGTGAGGAAGAACTATGTCTCTATATGAAACATTTAGATGATGTCATATATTTCTAATGTTTAATTTTATTACCCATGTCTAGTGATATTTTAAAGAAACATAAGGATATGGATACATATAGAATCATGGATCACCTTCATGATCTTTATCAAGAGAAGGTGTGACAAGAGAGAAATTATATTTCCAATGCACTATTGACATGTAATATTAGAGATTTGGTGCTAGTTAGGCCTCATGTATTCAAGATAATTGGCTACATTGAGCACCTAAACTCAGGGGTCTTATGATCCCATATGATATGTTGTCAGAACCCAACCCACTGGGTCCAACTTGGTCAGAAATAAGCTAAGTGTGACTATAGAAACTTGGGTTTTTACCTATAAGACTTTAGAGTATTCCTTAGACTATTTCTAAAGCTGGGTGCTGATTTGGTGTGGGAATACAAGTCTCGGTTTCCTTAGAGCAGTGATTTTCAAAAATATTAAATATATTTTGTCACATGTGAGTGGTTTCTCTTGGAATGTGAATAACTCCCAATTAGAGTCTCAGATCAAATTTCTAATATTGTGATTGATTTCATAACTTCGTGTTTACCCTAGGCACGACATAAATTTGGTTGGCACTATGTGTCAGTTCGGAGGAGATTCGGGTCTATGGAATTAAATGGAGGGGAGAATTTAATTAAAAATTAATCCCTCTTCCCCCTATTCTACCTTGTGCACATGAAAAAGGAACCAAATCACCTTCCCCTCTCTCTCTTTGTTAAAGAATGATTCAAAGGCCAGATTGAGAAAAAGAAGCACTATCGGTCTTGAATCTTGATGGTGATCAATCTTAGATCAAGTAGTAGTAGGTTCTGAATGTTGATTCATCCTCGTAACTTCGCCGTTTTTTCAGAGGTAGGAGGTTTAATCTTTAAGTCTTTATCTACTTGTTTATGAATCATTTTAAGGTTTTAGAGCCCTTAGACACTTTATAGAGACCCTTTGAGGATTGATCTATAATTTTTGGGGTGAACGGGGGTGAGTCAGGGCATTTGCAGGGAAATCCCAAAAGATTTTCTCGTCTACATGGAATGTAGACCAGAGAAACATACCTTGTGTTCTTTTAGTTCATGGAATATGAATTTAGGGTACTACACGCTGTGTACAATGTGTTACACTCTGTGTAGTTACCCCATGTCGTGTGGCCAGGGGACATGGCTAGGGAAGTCGTGTTAGGTACATGGCCATGTAAACGTATACGGCCAGAGTACACAGACATGAGGTGCCAAAAATGGGCATGCGAAAACCACATAGACAAGTGGTCATTTAGCCCAAACATTCCATGTAGTATGGGATACATGGAATGTATGGGACACAGTCAGACCGTTTCAAAGAGGAACATGGACAAGGGTTCATGTAGTCAGGACACGTCATGTACTAGAGGATCTATTCCATGTAGTGTACATAGTTGGTTGAGTAGTGTGAAGGTAATACACAGTCAGGGATTGAGTGAGGTGAGACACACCATGTACCCCTAGTACAATATGTGTGGTCCCACATTCTCATATAATCCTTGTGGTCAGGGGAAATGGTCGGGTGTTCAGGTGGGGTTACATGCCATGTATACCCCCCTTACACACCGTGTAGTCTCCCTTTAGAAGAGTTTTCACATTTTGTATCTCCTCCTCTATAACTCATATTCTAGATCATGATTAGTCCATCCTGAGAAGTATTTTTCATAGAATGATATGTTGGACTTGGATTTGGCCTAGTATTTGTGGTGTTCAGACGATGTTGTATGGGTTTCTTGGGTTAGATATGTTGACTGTCAGGGTTGAGTGGGTCCCCCTGGTCGCTGTTAGTGATGTTTGGACCAGCAGGGTTGAATGGGTCCCCCGGGTCCTTTAATTTTGAGGGTTTTGGTATCATTTCCTTATCTTAGGGTTGTGACCCCTCTTTGGATGATTTACGTACATGTAGTATGGGTGTGTTCCCAATTTCTAGAGTGAGTTACCTTGGTCTGTTTTGACTACAAAATCAGTGGACTTGGAGCACATATGCCCCGAGAGGCTCCGCGTGATCCTCACATCCCTTCATGTTTCCCTATTAGGTTTCTTGGAATTTTTGTAACCAATATTTACTCAGGCATCGATCCTCTACATGGGAGGATTCTCCAGTAGGGTACAGAGCCCTATCGATACCTATGTGTTGACCCTCTAGTTGTGTATCGAGATATCTTCTTATATCATTCTTCTGTGACCCGTTCCATGGGTAGGGTTTGTGGAATTATTAGTGATACAATCCCCTAATTTTCTAGTTGTACCAGATGGGTTTTTTGGTATCATTGTGACCAACACAACACAAGAAATGATCCTCTATCTGAGAAAAATGATCTTTAGGGTGTCAGATCAGGTTTTTGGTGTCCCCCAACAGATCTTGGGAGTGATCCCCTTTCTAAGTGAGATTGTGGGTTTTTTCAGACTGAGTTTAAAGAATCCCCCTAGTGGATCCAAGGAGGGATCCCCTTTCTTAGTATTGATATCATCTGAGATCTAGCATGACATTTATAGTGGCAACACCTAGAGAGTGTGTTATCTTGGATACATGGCCCTTTGGGATGGCGGGTATATGCCACCAACTTCATGATACCCGATTGAGTGGTATCTCTTGGAAAACCCATGGATCATGTTGTAATTCCCTGACCCTAGTTACCCAGATTCGGTTCATTATTTTAATACATTGGAATGATTACAAGGAATCAAGCCCTAAAGGACTGATCAGTTTAGCAGTCTTGGAAAATAGATTACATACATGAACGTTACATTACACAATTGAAAATTAAACACAACATTAATGATCCTTTTAGAACACAATTAATCCCCTAGATTAACCCTACTTATCATTCATAATACACTTCTTTGAATCCTCGGAAAATAAAACATAAGAAAGGGGTGAGCTCAGATGCTCAGTAAGGATAACAGTATAGTGAAAACTTTTATAAATAAGCATAAACATTTAAGAAAATGTATAAAACTAGAACAAAAGTCTTTAAAACTTAAATTTTAGAATAATATGGAAAATATGAATCAAATAATTCCATTTACTTATTCACATGGATATTCTAATAGTCGAATAATCACATGAAATATCCATATCCAATTTCATAATGATGGAATTCATAATGCCAGACTTCATAACCACATAGTCAAGGCCTTGTGCCAAGACACTAGTTTGTCTCATGAGACCTACCGATGCATCGACGAGCTATAGAAAGCTCCACCTGTCACTTACTAAGTCCAATACATTCCTCATATGAAAAGTTTTAAACATAACATAAATATTCGTATTAAAACTAGCATACAAAATGCCAATACTTTATCCATAAACCATGAATGGTATAAAAATAACACATCCACAGTCAAACATATCACAAAACCTTAAATACAATATGGAATATTTGTATCATAATAAATCAACCTCGATCAATAATAATATCTTGTAAATGATGCTGACATAGTTGAAAATTATCAGTAAAACTTTTTGAGATAAATATCCCTTTTTGTGAAATCATTTAAAAGTAACACATTTATAAAGGAAGTAATTTAAAATAGATTTTTGAATCAAAGTGTCCCATACCACTTTGAAACTTTTAAAAATAATTATAATTTCAAAACATTCATGACCATATAAACAAATCCTTAAAATCATTTTGAAAACATGGACATTAATTAAAAGGCACTACTAGAAATTAATGTTATAGCCATGGAACTATAGCCATGGTTTTATTGGTCTGGGGCTATATCTTTCTAATTTCCATGGTTTAATTTAATAACTGTGGTTATACCTCGTGTTTTCCTATTTGGTATTGGGTCCCCTAATTCGCTACTCTCATTCTTGACTTCTTCTCCTCCCAGCTTCTTCTCCTCTGGACGATTTCTCCTCCCCGACCTCGCCTGACCACGGTGCCCTCCTCCCCAACCTCGCCTGACCGCGGCGCCCTCCTCCCCGATGACTTCTCCTTCGCGGCCTCTCCTCCCTGACCTCTCCTCACCATGGCACCCTCCTCTCCGACGAACTCTCTCACTGCGGCTCCCTCCTCCCGATGACCTCTCTCATAGCGGCACCCTCCTCCCCGGAGACCTCTCTCACCGTGGCTCCCTCCTCTCCGACGACCTATCACTATGGCGCCCTCCTCTATGACTACCTGTCATCGCAGCACCCTCTTCCAGGCTTCCAATCAATGCAGGTATTTTAAAAAATGGGGAAATTATTTTATCCCATGTATTTTATCTCATCATTGTGGTTTACTATCAAATAGGCATATTGTGATATTATGGGTTATTCCAAATTGGTGGTTTGTAAGAATTCCCAATTGAATATCTGGATAAATCCATGGATTTCTAGATCCATTATTGATGATGTTTCCAATCCGATAACTCTGAAGGATGTTAGTATTTCTGATTTATAAATTAATCCTAGTATTTATGATCTACTGCCTCCTCATCTAGTTGTGGATGTTACCTAGTATGATTTCTATGATTGTGATATTTTGGTTTAGATGACAAAAATGGATTGTAAATTCACTAATAGGGATTTATATTTACATCACATTGGTGACCTTACTTGCATACCTCTTTGGGTATAATGTTTTAGAAAATAATTTATTTCCCCTTCTGATTTGTTATTGATCTGGAAAATTTGGAAATATCCCTTACCCATACAACGCCTCATTTAGAATACATGAATGCATTTAGCATCAGTCTGCTTCTTGTTCTTAAATATTGAAGAAACCCAAAAATATTTATTCATCTATTACAGGTTTAGTTATCAGTTATGGAGTTATGTGTAGGGGTTATTTAGATGAAACTTTAATATCCAAACCATTGAAGGGATACTCCTCTCAATGTGTAGAACACCATGCAGTGATCAAATCCATTCCGTTATGGTGGTAGTGATTGTTAGTGCACTTTATTATACTTGGAGAGCAAGAAATGATCTGAAATCTAATAATCACAAATATTCTTTTCAGGCTGGAGTTTTTTCCATTCATCATGGGATTATATTATCATGTAATATTCAAATTAGGTCAATGAATAATGATGTTTTTTATATTGTTTTGTTAGGATCACTTGGTGTTCATGGTAGGGAAATGAATCCATTAGTGCTTAAATCTATTCGGTAGATACCGCCTGTATGTAGGTTGTTTTAATGTCAATATTATTGGGGCGGCTTCGGGTGCACCAGGGTCTGATGGTTGTCATGGAATTATGGTTGGTATTCTTTATGGTGGGAATCATATTTATCTATTTCTAGGAAAATTCTTAAGGACTGTTCAAGGAATTCACCATAGAGGATGCCCACACCCAGGATTGATTGTCTTCGTCTTGCTAAATAGATTTCTATTGATGTTACTCATGTCTATAGATAAGAAAACTGGGTTGCTAAGTATCTTTCTAAAATAGCAATTTTGAAGGTCAGTTTCATCTTTTTCTTTGTCTTAACATACTATTGTTCTAATATGGGGTAAGGTGATTGTCTTGGTGATTTGTATACCCGTTTCTGTAAATCACCTTTATATGTTTCTATTTTTCACATCTATATATATACTAATATTAGGTTTTTTCACCGGACATGTGTCAATCTAATAAACCTCCACATCCTAATTCCTATACGTGTCAATCCTACACACATCCACAACCCTCCTACGTTACACGTCTCTACCATTTTATCCCTTCTCCTCCCGCTCCTGCTCAGCCTACCCATCGTGATTTTTGTCTCCCCCATTTCGATTATCCAGTGCTCCTCCATTCTTCCCCCACTTGTGATTTCCATCAGGTTCACCTCCCGCTCCCTCTGCCTTCCTCGTGAGGTTTCGGTCGGTGTGTCATCCCACTCGCTCTATTGATATCCCATAACCCTCTTCCATTATTCCTTCGGCTTCCCCTCTATCCCCATCATGATTTCACTCTTCCAATTCTTCAGTTTCTTGACCTCCGTTATTCTTCCCACCTCATCAGCCACCAATTTCACTAACATTGGTGTCTTAATCCTATAGTTTTCACTGCATATCACTACTCCATCTTCTCCTATTTGTACCTCCACCTCGTCATGACCTCGCTACTCTATGTTCACCACTATCGATCTCCTCCCCATCACAAGTTACCAATTCTGAATCACCTATTTGAAAACCGCCACTATTTTCCCTTTCTCCTCATCCTGCACATTCACCAAGATCGGCCTCCCAAATCTACGTTTAGCACTTCTTCTCGAGACTCTATCTTCACCTCTTCTGATATCTACAATCTAGGGTTTCGTAAGATACTATATTAAGTCTCCCAAATATAGAGTTTTCAGTCCTTCGTGCTCGGCTACTAGGGATACATCACCGCTGAATACCTTAAATTCCATCTTGTACCTCTGCTACGATAACTGATAAATCATTCACCACCAACTACTCCCCCATTTCTCTCTAAAATCCACACTCTTCAAATCAGCGAATTCACTCAGATTATCCTTGGTTCAGCTCTCGTAATACCTTCTGCAACAGGTATGTTATCCTAATATCCTTCAATACCTATCCATTCTATGCATCTTATATTATGTGCGGGTTAATATAAGGTAAAGATAATTTCATAATACTTTATCCTATGTAAATACTTCAAGTATTATTTTTCTTCACCATTTACCATCTTCTGATGACAATAAATTACTATAATTTGACATCCAACCATATAAGTATCTATATTCACATTCTAAGTATTATTTGTCTTCTGCATATACATTTTCTATACAATGGGTTCAAATTTAGTTTGAATTTTCATGTTATGTTTGAAAATAATAAACTTCTACTGTGGTTTGTTTGATGTCTGTGATTATATCATCTCGGTTAACTTCCTACATCTCCTATTCCCTCTTTCAGCATCTTCACACTTCAGGTATGTGATAAAATATTTTTCTATTTTTATGTTGCAGTTTTACATCATGTGTTTAGGAGTTTGTAATATGTTCAAGGAAGAATTTATGTTTTACTAACGGTTTAACTTGTGGGTATTGTGGCGATGTCCAGTAAACAAGAGGGACTTTTGACATCTTCTCACTTCAGGTATGTGATAAATTTATTGTTTCGCCCTGTGTAGATGATTTTTTTATAATATATTACAATTCATCTGTTTTGAGTCAAGAATTTGGGCATCTAATTAATTTTTCCATCATGTTTTTGATCATCACTATTCGGACTCACATCAATTTGGCTTCACCTCTATTTGTCTTTACTGTTAGTCTGTTGTATTCACTGTATGTGTTCCAATACTCCCAAGTATTGTTTGTCTTCACCATTTACCATCTTCTGATGACAGAAAATTACTATAATTTGACATCCAACTATAGCAGTATCTATATGCACATTCTAAGTATTATTTTTCTTCTGCATATACATTGTCTATACAACGGGTTCAAATTTAGTTTGAATTTTCATGTTTTGTTTTTGTCACCATTTTTCACTACTGAAACACTATGATGCCAACATCTAGGATAGGGGTTATAGTGTAGCAAGTATTTAAAGCACTGTTGGATGGCTATTATTTAAATGGATTTCCTTCATAATGTCTCTAGAGGAAACAATATGTACTATTTACGATGGTGATCTTAATTTTTTTTAAATCTAATTTGATATTAGAGGATTTTCTATTATTTATATGTTCTTTTATAAACCAGAACCTTGTGTGGAATAACTCAACCTTCTTTTTTGAAAAAACCTCTTTTCTAGAATACATACTTATGTAAAATTTCAGAATATCAATACTCAAACTGATTTCAACTTCAAAGATATTCCATGGGAATGACTTCTTCAATTGCTCAAAAATTATTACTTCTCAAGATTTAGGGACTGTTTTCTATGCCCAGTTTCTCTACTTTATATAAGATTTCATTACTAGATATGGGATATCTACTTTTTCTAGCAGGTGCTTGAGGGCTTTACAAGTTTTTCTGTGAACTGGATTTCTTCCTGTTTGTAAAGACTTTTGGATTTTTACCTCCATGATGTTGTGTTACATGATTTCATTGTTTTTTATGGTTTTCTGGATGTCTTAGCTTGCTCATACGGGATAGTGGCTTTTTCAAACTTTTCAGTGATCTGCATTGAGGTCTTAATGCTATCCTAGAGTTGTTGCCCTGTTTTTTTTATGATAGGTTTTTTCTCTTTCCTGGGTTGCTTTCTCGACTGGAATTCCCTTTATTTTCTGAATATCAATTTGACAGCTTTATGACAGTGCATGGATGTCTTCTTGAGGTTTCAGTTTTTAAGAATGTGAAGGCTTGGCATGCTCGACTTGCTCCTATACAGGCTTCCTGGAATGCATTTTCCACTAGTATGACCTCCTTTTTCAGTTTCACTTATTCTTTCTGGTAGTGCAAGACTATCATTGGGTAGTGCATGACCTATGAGTATAAGTAGTTATTATATTATGCATTACCTTCACTCATGACTATGGGATTTTAATAAACTTATTCATTAATACAAATGTTTTAGTACCATGTGAACAATTAAATTATTTAATATTCATTAATAATAATCTTATGAGTTGTTCATTTATTTTTTCCAAAAGGTTTTATTCTCTTTATAGTCAGGTTAAACGATTTGCGGGAAAGGTATCTACTAAATATACTAATCTTAGGTATCTCCACCTACCACATGTCACTCTCATAATCCTCCACATATTATTATTCATACATTCCAAGCCTACATCCCTACACGTCACTTCACCGATCTCTGTTTGTACCATTCTCTCCCTCCTGCTCTCACTCCCGCTTGACATCCCCATCGCGAATTCCTACTCCCCCATTTCTATTTTCCACTGTTCATCCCTTCATCCTTCCTCACTGTCTATGGGATTCACCATCTTCACTCTCCCCAATCGAGGGTTTCCACAGTTTCACCATTCTCCAGCTTCCCCGCCTTCACCTTCTGTCCAGGAAGGAGAGGAGGGTGTCCAGAAGGGGGGGTCTGTCTAGTAAGAAGAGGGGGGGACTATCCAGGGGGGATAGGGCTGTCCAAGGAGAATGGGGGGCTGTCCAGGGGGGTGTCTAGGAGGGATGGGGGGTTGTCCAGAGGGGGAGGGGCAAGGGGTCTGTCAGGAAGGGGGGTCTGTCCAGGGGGGTGGGGTCTGTTTGGGGGTGTGTGCAGGGGGGGTCTGTCCAGGGAGGGTGTGGGTGGGTGGGGTTCTGTCCAGGAAGGAGGGGTGACTTCTTGAATATGTCCTTTAAGACTCAGTAATTTACAATGTTGTTTATGATTATTTAATTTTATCTAATGAGGAATAGAGTTATGGGAATCTGATGTTGATTTTGTTTCCTTTTAGTTACTTCAATGAAAATATCCATCTTGAGAGAAAAATATAAGAGGGTGGTTGGATCATTAAAAAGAATAAAACTTCATCATATCATTACAGGGGAGTACTTAATTTGGTTTTTACTTGTTTAGAACAATTTATTCATGCTGCCACTTATTGTAACTATTGCATGTTTGTGAAGGTTCGTATACCCAGTGGGGGAGTAGCAACTTTTAGTTAGAAAGCATCCGAAGTGGACGGTTTGGTTCCACCTTGAGGTAGGATCCCTCTTCTAGCCTCTTTAATTCAAGAATTATTTAAATTGAATTTATCTTTTCTCTTAATTCTGCTTAATTGTATTGAATTTAATATCTTGAATAAGTGTTCTTTAATATAATTGTTTTGTTTGATAAATAAAGTCATGTTTTTATAATAAAACCCCTCCAACGGAGGTGCGCTGTCTGCAAAAACTCATAGTGATAGTTATGTTGATCTAGTTGCTTAAATTATTGCATTTGATTTGTGCTGAATGAGTTTTAGAATAAATGTTAAATATAATTAAATGAATTTTTTGATAAAGCAATGCCATGATTTTATAATAAAACCCCTCCAATGGAGGTGCGCTGTCTTCTAAACCAAAGAGTAGTGATAGTTATTTGTATCATGTTTAGATTTCGTTTGAGTCTTTCATATGCCTCTTGTTGGTGTTTGTTTTATGGCTAGTTAGTTTTTGTTTTCTTTGAATAATATAAATTCACAGTGATAGTATTCCATGAGCCTTGTAATTAATGTTGAGACTGACTAATCACAATTTTTGTCGGCGGGGAGATGGCCGGAATGTGGCCCCGCCTCCTCCTGCTCCCTTTGCTCCTGGACGGAAGATGCTGCCCCGCGAATGTCATTGGACCGGGCAAACACACCGTGTTCACGCCGCGGTCACGTCGCGGTCACACTGCGTTCATGCCGCAGTCACGCCGCGGTCACACCACGGTCACACCGTGATTTGGCCCTTCTCTAGGATGACAACCCGCGGCAGTTCGCAGTGATAGTATTCCATGAGTCTTATGATCAATGTTGAGACTGACTAATCACAATTTCTACCAGGGGGTGATGGCCAGAATGTTTCCCCGCCTCCTCTCACTCCCTTCGCTCTTGGACGGAATATGCTGCCCCGCAGATGTCGCTGGACAGGGCCGACACGCCGCAGTCACGCCACTGTCACGTTGCGGTCACGCTGCGGTCACACCATGGTCACGCCGTGATTTGGACCTGCTCCAGGATGACACCCCGTGATAGTTCGCAATGATAGTATTCCATGAGTCTTGTGATCAATGTTGAGACTGACTAATCACAATTTCTGCTGGCAAGGCAACGGCTGGAATGTTGCCCCGCATCCTCCCGCTCCCTTCACTTCTGGCCGAAAGATGTTTCTCCGTGGATGTCGCTGGACTGGGCCAACACGCCGCGTTCATGCTGTGGTCACGTCGTGGTCACACTACAGTCACGCTGCATTCACACGTCGTGGTCATGCCGCAGTCACGCCACGGTCATGTCGCGGTCACGCCGCGTTCACGCTGCCATCACGCCGCGGTCACTCCGCGGTCACGCCGCGGTCACGCCGCGGTCACGCCGCGGTCACGCCGCGGTCACGCCGCGGTCACGCCGCGGTCACGCCGCGGTCACGCCGCGGTCACGCCGCGGTCACGCCGCGGTCACGCCGCGGTCACGCCGCGGTCACGCCGCGGTCACGCCGTAGTCACGCTGCGATCACATAGCGATCAAGCCCAGATTTGGACCTGCTCCAGGACGACACCCCACGACAGATCACAGTGATAGTATTTCATGAGTCTTGTGATCAATGTTGAGACTGACTAATCACAATTTCTGTCGGCGGGGCAACGGGCAGAATGTTTCCCCGTCTCTTCCTACTCCCTTCACTTCTGGATGGAAGATGCTACCCCGCTGATGTCATTGTATAGGGCCAACACGCCGCAGTCATGCTGCGGTCACGCCGCAGTCATGTCGCGGTCCCGCCGCGGCCACGTCGCGGCCCCGCCACGGTCACCCCGTGGTAATGCCGTGATTTGGCCCTGCTCCAAGACGACACCCTGCAGCGGTTCGTAGTGATAGTATTCTATGAGTATTGTGATCAATGTTGAGACTGACTAATCAGAATTTCTTCGGGCGGGGAGATGGCCAGAATGTTGCCCCGCCTCCTCCCGCTCCCTTCGTTTCTTGCCGGGAGATGATGCCCCGCAGATGTCGCTGGACCGGGCCAACACGTCGCGGTCACGCTGCGGTCACGCCACGGTCACGCTGTGGTCACGCCGCAGTCACTCCGTAGTAATGTCATAATTTTTCCCTACTCCAGGATGACACCCCGCGGTGGTTCGTAGTGATAGTATTCAAAATCCTAGCTTTATCCAAAGAAATAGAACCACTGAACCCCCAGCCCCGTAGCCAACATCAACTAACCAGACCAGTATCCCTATCCAAACAAAGCCTAGAGTGAAAGACCTCTAGAAAACCATTCCAACTAATGGACACTACACCAACACCTACTTGTACAAGAACCCTAAACCACACTATATCTAACCACAATAAGCACCTATAGTAGACACAACACCCAAAATTTTAGCTAGAAACCAAATCATCCCCAGACCACCATATGGCCTCATCCATCACCATCTGAACACCTTGCATCAAAATGGACCACCCCACCATAATAAAGTCTAAAAAACCAAAATTCAACTAGTACCATCCATCCGAAGTGCCCCGCATCACCCACGCCTAACCCATCATACAACCTAAAGAATCCCCAAGCAGTCCCTGATCCAAATCTGAGCTAATACCCACCCTTAATCCAACACCTCTAGACCCACCAAGTATTCAACATGTGCCCACCCTAGAAATAGAACCACCCATCTACCAGAAACATGCCTCCCAACCTGCAACATCCAGCATCTCAAGGGAATTTTAGAACATCCACCATAGAAATCCCTACACCATCAATAACCAAAATAAATTCCAATTTTTTGTTTAATACCATAAAATGTCTTACAATATTCCTATAATATCTTATAAACTTTTAATAGAACCCAGTAAGTCTGAGGAACCCTCTTATCTCCTTAAAATATAATGGTTCTTTCCACTCCACCACTGCCTCTGGTTTCTTAAGATCCATGGAAACACCTTCTGCTGAAAAAATATTCCCAAAATATTCCACTTTTCATTTTACAAAATTACACTTTTTAGAATGTAAGGAATTATTTATCATTAGTTGTAAAATCTATTACAACATTTCTTGGTGCTCCTCCCATCCACTGTTATAGAGTAATATATCATAAAAACTAAAACTCCCACCACATTACCTGAAATATGTTGGTCATTTTTTCTTAGAAGGTTGTTAGTGAATTCATCAAACCAAATGTCATAACTATATATTCATTGTGCCCCTTGTAATTCTTGAACACTGTTTTTCCAATGTTCTCATCCCTCATTCGTACTTGGTGGAAACCTGACTTTGAATCAAACTTGGTAAAATAAGTCACTTCATGCAACCCATCCATTAATTCCAAAATTACAAGAATAATATTCTTATAAGGAACTATTAGTTAGTTTAAATCATGATAGTCAATACACATTCAACACTCCCTATATTTCATTTTAACCACTATTATTGGGATCAAATAAGGTATGTTACTATGTGTGATAAATATTAATTACAGCAGCTCCTATACTTGATTCTCTATTTCAATTTTCATGTGGTAAGAATGTTTGTATGGCTTGATATTCACTATTTTGGCCCCTATTTTTAGCTTAATGGTGTAGTCAGTTTCCCTAAAAGGAGGCAACCTTCTCAAAGATTCAAATACAATGCTGGTATTGGAATGTGACTACTGGGGGGAAGTGTTGTAATTAGACTTCAATAGTAAATGGTTTGTTAAATAAATTGGAGGTCGGGACCATTGGGGATGGGTATTCAGTTATTTTTTAGAGCCTGGATAGTTATAGGGATTGCATATCCATCTTCTCCTAGGAGGTAAGTCTATATAATTATTCTTCATTCTATACTAGTTTGAACTAATCAGAAGAGAGAAGAACTCTAGTCCTATTTATCTCTACCTGTTGGAAACACCTATCAACTTGGTGATTTAATTGATAGAAATACCTATTACCTATTGACACTACACTTCTACAGGAAGAAAATTGAAGGAAGATAGTTGCTTCAAATTCGAATCTGGTATGAATTTACACAAACATGGAAAATAGACACAAGATGGGGGAAACCAAGCACAAGCCAGCTGAACTTACTCTAAACCACCACCTGAAGACCCACCCCAAACTATATCCACCACACTAGACAATTGAGAGAACCAGAAGCCTACTATAGTAATCCAAAACAAAGAAGAAACACCAGAAATACAACCCCTATGCACCCAAAACATGTTACCAACCATAGTAGAAATCACAAACCAACCAGAACTATGCACCATGTAAGTGTATCCTATACTACACCATGTAGAAAAATCCAAACAGCAACACCCCCAGCTGAAACCCATCTTCAGAGGTCCTATAATTCCAAACAGCAACACAAAACTCACAACCCAACATCCTAAATCCTCCACAAGAAACTTATAACCCCACTATGAGAATCTCTGTAAGTCTCTATTAGATAAACCCAGAATCTCCCATCCTCAACCTTAAGAAGCATCCAAAGTAACCTACATACCACTCCCTATGAACATACACCCCTCCACCTGAGCAGCCCCTCCCCACCCAACCTTAAACTAAGAAGAACCACAACACACACCTATACACCTCTATATAACTAGCCACACAACAGGGGGTGGCTGCTGTCCAGGGGGTGCAAGGGGGGTAAGGGGTGTGCAAGGGATGTGTGGGGGGGATGCTGTCCATGGGGGTTTGGGTGGGGCAGCTATTCAGGGGGTTCCAGCAGGGGGAAGCTGTTCAGGGGGGTCCAGCAAGGGGGGTTGTGTTCAGGGGGTTCAGCTGGGGGGGGGCACTACTGTCAGGGGGGGTCCGGGGGCTGTTGTCCAGGGGGGGCCAGCAAGGGGGGGCTATTGTCCAGGGGGTCCATTAGTGGGGGGGCTGCTATCCAGGGGGTCCAACAGGGGGGGCTACACTATTCTTGTTTCATTTTAACCACTATTATTAGGATCAAATATGGTATGTGACTATGTATGATAAATCTTAATTACATCATTTCCTGTACTTGATTTTCTATTTCAATTTTCATGTGGTAAGAATGTATGTTTGGCTTGATATTCACTAGTTCGGCCCCTATTTTTAGCTTAATGGTGTAGTCAGTTTCCCTAAAAGGAGGCAACCATCTCAGAGATTCAAACACAATGCTGGTATTGGAATGTGACTACTGGGGGGAAGTGTTTTAATTAGACTTAAATGGTAAATGGTTTGTTAAATAAATTGGAGTTCAGGATCATTGGGGATGGGTATTCAGTTATTAGTTAGAGCCTGGATAGTTCTAGGGATTGCAGATCCATATTCTCCCTGAATGTAAGTCTGTATAATTATTTTTCATTCTATACTAGTTTGAACTAATTAGAAGAGAGAAAAACTCTAGTCCTATTTATCTCTACCTATTGGAAACACCTATCAACTTGGTTCTTTCATTGAGAGAAATACCTATTACCTGTTGACACTGCACTTCTACAGAAAGAAAATTGAAGGAAGATAGCGGCTTCAAATTCGAATCTGATATGAATTTCCACAAACATGGAAAATATACACAAGATGGGGAAACTGAGAACAAGACAACTGAACTTACTCTAAAACACCACCTGAAGACCCACCCCAAACTATATCCACCACACTAGACAATCGAGAGAACCAGAATCCAACAATAGTAATCCAAAACAAAGAAGAAACACCAGAAATCCAACCCCTATGCACCCAAAACATGTTACCAACCATAGTAGAAATCACAAACCAACCAGCACCATGAACCATTTAAGTGAATCTTGTACTACACCATATAGAAAAATCAAAACAGAAACACCCCCAGCTGAAACCCATCTTCAAAGGTCCTATAATTACAAAAAGCAACACGAAAATCACAACCCCACCTCCTAAATCCTCCACAAGAAACCTATACCCCACTATGAGAATCTCTGTAAGTCTTTATTGGATAAACCCATCATCTCCCAGCCTCAACCTTAAGAAGCATCCAAAGTAACCTACATACCACTCCCTACGAACATACACCCCTCCACCTGAGAAGCCCCTCCCCACCCAACCTGAAACTAGGAAGAACCACAACACACACCTATACACCTCCATATAACTAGCCACACAATATGGGGTGGATGCTATCCAGGGGGTTGCAAGGGGGAAAGGGGTGTGCAAGGGATGTGGGGGGGGCTGCTATCCAGGGGGGTCCGGGGGGCAGCTGTTCGGGGGGGTAGCTGTTCAGGGGGGGAAGCTGTTTAGGGGGGTCCAACAGGGGGTTCTATTCAGGGGGTTCAGCAGGGGGGTTGCTGTCCGGGGGGCTCCGGGGGGGCTGCTGTCTAGGGGGGGTCCAGCAGGGGGGTATGCTGTCCAGGGGGGTCTAGTAGTGGGGGGATTCTATCCAGGGGGGGTCCAGCAGGGGGGCTTCACTATTCTTGTTTATTGGGTTATATTCTTTGTGAATATTCTAAGATGTTTTGTTTTACCATAATTTTTAGGGGATGAGCACTACTATGTTCTACCTTGTGTTGTAGGTTCTTTTGAGATGGTTCCAGACTTCTTTGATAGTTTTTCTTATAGGGAGACTCATGTAAGTGCAGTTATGTGTTTTTTTTATATTTGGATTTGTTTAATTCTTATTATGTAAGTAGCTTTCTTGTATAATTTAATTTGGAGGGGACTGACAGGGGGTAGGGGGAAACTGGCAGGGGGAGGGGAATGGCAGGGGGTGCAAGTGGGGGCTAGTAGGGGGTGTATGTGGGGGCTGGAAGGGGAATGTGGGAGGGGAAACGGGCAGGGTGGGGGGAAAGACTGGGGGTTTCCAGGTTCTGGGGGGTTCCAGGGTCTGTCCAGGAGGGTAGGGGTGGTTGTCCAGGGGGGTCTGTCCAGGTTCTGGGGGTGTCTAGGGTCTGGGGGTATGGGCGTATCCAGGTTCTGGGGGGGGTTCCAGGGTCTGTCCAGGAGGGTGGGGGTGGCTGTCTAGGGGAGTGGAGGTCTGGGCTATCCAAGGGGATCTATCCAGGGTCTGGGGGGTGTCCAGGGTCTGGGGATCTTTCTAGGGTCTGGGGGGTGTCCAGGGTTTGGGGGGTGTCTGGGGGCTGTCCGGGGGGTGTCCGGGGTCTGGGGGGTATCCAGGGGCTGTCTGGGGGGGTGACCAGGGTCTGTCCGGGGGGTGTCCAGGGTTTGTCCGGGGGTGTATAGGGTCTCTCTGGGGGGTGTCCAGGGTCTATCCAGGGGGGTCCAGGGTCTGTCCGGGGGGTCCAGGGTCTATCTGGGGGGGTCCAGGGACTGGGGGGTGTCTAGGGTCTATCTGGGGGGGTGTCCAGGGTCTGTCCAGGAGGGGGGCTTTGTAGGGGGGCTGTCCAGGGGGAGGGGTTGTCCAAGGGAGGGGGGGTTTATGTAGGGTGGGTGTGTCCAGTGTCTAGGAGGGAGGGGTCTGCAGGGGGTGGGCCACTACAGGGGGTTGTACATGGGGGTAGGGGCTATTTTTTAATGGTTTTATGGACCCTATATCCACGGTTTCTAACCGTGGGCTATAGGTCTATTACCACGGTTAAAAATCGTGGCTATAGGTCTAATGCCATGGTTTCTAACCATGGTAATAAATTGTGTCCCTCCTATAGTATACCCATGGTTCTAAACCGTGGCTATAGAAATATTACCACGGTTAGAACAATTATTGTATACCTATAACCACGGTTTGAACCGTGGCTCTAGAACTATAGCCATGGTTCTAAACCATGGATATAATTCTAGGCCTATAGACACACCAAACTTAGTCATGGTTCCTCAAATCATGGCTATTACCTATAACCATGGTTTGAAGACCTATATCCACAGTTTAAAATCATGGCTATAGCCTGAATTTCCAGTAGTGAGGATTTAGAAAGATAAATCTTTAAAAGATTTAAAATGTTGATATAGTTAAATAGAACCTCCCATAAAACCTTAGGAGATTCCTTTGGAAAACATTTTTATAAAATATGGGTATCTATGATAAATATGTCCCAGTAAATACATACAGATAAATAATCTTGGAAAATAATGAGATTGAGGAAATAACCCTTAGCTTGCACTTTCCTCTGGTTGAGGGTACGTTTAACCTCCTGTATAATGACCATAGTATGTTATTAAATTATACCCGAACCATATTAATATTTATTATATCATACATGATTCATTTATGACTTTATACAACCCATTTAATAATGATTTCTATGTTAAATTAACATTTTGGGTAATAATCGCTTTCTTTATCGTACGTGTTTTAACCTATTATTCTTGATCGTATCATTTAGATCATGATTTAAATACTTATAAAATATAAAACATGATTTATATATCATATATATTTAGAATATAAATATTTATAATAGATAGATATATGAAATGGAAGGCACTGTTTATGGAGACGGTAGGTCGTACGTACGCATAAACGTTGTTTTCGTTTTCATATCGTATTGAACGGAAGTAAGTAAATAAGATATATGTAAGTACATACATATATAAATATATATATATATATTAGAATTATTATTTCATATATTACATACTTATTAATAATATATATTTTTATAATCATCGTTGAATGGTGAACGTGGGAATGAATCTCATCGCGTCGTAGAGACAGTAATTCGTACGTACTCACGAGCGACAATATCATTATATTGATGGTTAAATAGTATGTAATTGGATGTTATATCATATATAAAAAATAATTAACATGTTATATTTATTATTTACATCAATTATACTCATTATTATACCCATCCAAATAATGAAGTGTTTGAATAGCAAACTACACCACGACGTGGAAACGGTAAGCCGTATGTACACACATATGGTGAATTTGTCATTTATAGGATGGTTATAATAATGAATATGGTTGTACCATATTTATAATAATGTTATAGTATGTATTAGGTACTGGAGATATTATTTTGGTATGAAAAAAACAAAGAAAGAGGAAGTGGAAGAAGAAAAGAACATGAAAGAGGGTGGTAAAATTATTACCTATTCTTCGGGTGATTCCTTTTGAGTTGATCAAAAAGAATCCTTAGGTTGGATTTATAATAAAATTAAGGAATCTAGATTTATGTGAGGGAAGTTGGGAGGATATTTTGGAAGGTTTAGGCCGAGCCAAATGGATTTATAGGTGTGATTTTGAGAGAAGGGTGAGTGCCCTTTTATTAGAGAGGTGAGGGTCACTTTAGGAAAAGCTTGAAATAATATTTTATAATAAAATAATTTTCGGTTTATAATGGATCAAAAATGATTTATTTCTAGGATAAGGTTGGGATAGGTCGAAAACCACTCAACCAATAAGTTTTGGACAGGTTTAGGTCACCATATTAAACTTATCTTTTAGATTTAACTCTTAGTTAAATAGTTTAACTTTTACCGTGTCTTCTTGTATTCGTATACTATATGGATAATAAACTTACTATAAACTTCCAAGATAACCTCAAGTGTTTCATTAATAACATATATAATATTATTTAATCCCTTTGGCTGAACCTTATAATTTTAGGAATATTATATCAACCAATAATATAGTATTTTTAAAAAAAATTAATTTATGTCAATTTTGACATTATTTGGTATTTAGTTTTTTTGAAAGTCATCACAACTTTATTACTTCAAAAAAGATACATTGAATCAACCCTAACATGTCATATTCACCTAGAAAATTATTTTATGTCATAAAAACATTGAAATTATATTTATTTTAATATTTATAATACCATTTATTTGATTCTTTCATTAATAGGGTAATTACTGCATCATCATTGTGTCATAAATAAATTAAATTATTTAATGTCTAAAAATTATAAATAAAATACCATTATTTAGGAAATATTTTTATATTTCTAATTAATATTTATATTAGAATTTATATTGTGTGTAACCTTATATTAAAAATGGTTTAGTTATTAAACTTTGAATTTAACACTTTTAACTCTTCTTTAAATAAAATAATAATAAATGTCCTAATCTAATCCAAGTGGACCAAATAGGATCATATTTTATTTATAAGGTTTTATTTTGTTGAATTTCACTTATCCAATAGAATTAGGACATGTGTTATGTTAATTATAATATCATTTTTACCCTTAATTACCCTGTTTACTTTTAACCATGGTAATAAAAGTCAAAAGTACTATTCACCAAAAAATATTTTCATCTTATTGAACCAAATTTTACTTACTGATATCAACCGTGTCTCTAGAATTTTTGAAATTCAACTCATAGAAGTGGTAAAATTAAGTTTTATGCAAATTTGCAAATGCTCCTAGAAGGTGGGTAAAAGACGGTAAAAAGTTCAATAAAAATTTATACATCTAATTTTTTTATAAAATTACTCCAATGAATTAAATTGAAATTATATAGGTATTATACATCTATTTTGACTTAAAATAAATTTAAATAAAATAAATAATTATTTAAATAAAAATTCAGTTTTAAACAATAACACATTGTTTTTCACTATTCATCAAAAATTGAATATTTTCAGAAAAATGCCAAAAATTTACCCTAATATAATTTTGATATTACTAATTAAAAAATGAATTATATTTTACCAAATTCTAAACATATAAGTTTAATTAATTAATTTAAAATTAATTCTCGTTGTCAAATCCAAAAAGCGGGTTTTTAAAAAGTAAAAACTATCAAAAGATTGACATGTGTTTATGTCAAATTTAAATGTGAAATTACTATAATGACTTAAATTCTATTAAATGATAAAAATATAATCTAATTATACTTAAAAACAATTCAAATTCATTATTTAACACTATAAATTATTTTGATTAAAAAAAGTTGTTTTCAATTAAAACATAGTATTTTTCACTATTCATCAAAATATGAAAGTTATCAAAAAAGTACCAAAAATTTATCCAAACTAAATTTTTATGTCCCGCTTCTAAAGAATAATTTAATTTCATTAAATTGAATATATAAAAGTGTCAAATATTGGTTTTAAAAAGGGTTCTCCATTAAAAGGCGGTAAAATTGCATTTTCTGAAAAATACTTATTTTATCTCAAAAAAATGAATTTGTTCTTATATTATGTCTAATAAACACATAATATGGATGTTAAAATTATATAGAGTATATAATATTCAAAATGTAGTTAATACTATTCATAACTGCTTTTTGAACGGTTAGTTTGGTAAGTTGTGGTGCGCTCGAACTCAGTGTTGCATGTAGCGCAAGTTATTGAATTAATTTAATGAGATGACATACTATAAAATCTTGGGGTGTTACACATGTTCTCCTAGTCAACTGTCGCTTTAGATCCTTGAGTAAGAACCTATCATTGGAAATGAGGTCAGGACCTCATGTGATGAGTATTTCTGGGAGTTCTTTCTAGGTTTCCTTGCGGTGTTGTCTCCTCCTTGGTTTGACACACTTTATGGTTTGAGATGACTAGTCGTGTTTAGTAGAGAATGGTCTCAAGATGGAGTTTCTCTCTCAATTGGGTTCCCTATGGTTAGGTTGAGCTGATTTTTTCCTTTCAGTTTATCCCTTTTCTACTAGGGTTTTTGGGGCGCCTACTAAGTATCTTTATACTCACCCCTGCATGGGATTTTCCCTCACATGTTTTGTGTCTTATGTAGACCAAAATACTTTTGATGGAGTCCCTATAGGAACTAGAATATAAAGATATTATTGATATATACCAACCATTTTTTTTTCTAATCTTGTCCAAGGAGCTTTCTAGTGGGTTCATTTGGTAAGGATCATCTCCTTCTGAGTAGGTTGGATGATTTTGTAGTTTTCTTTTAGTGGGTGTGTATTTTTCTAATTTTTACTTCTTTTGCACTCTAGATTGGGATAGATGTATTCATGCATTTTAGTTTTTAGTTTTTATATATTTTTGTGCTATTTCATAGAGGTTTATGTGGGTGTGTTTGTACAGGTACATTAGGCTAGGGTCTCTCATGTGTGTGATATCCTACTCGGTGATGGTCACTAGCCCCTAGCCTATGGAGGCGGGCTTGGGGAGTCATGGCTTGATTCTCATTGGGTTGGGTCATGACATAGTGGTATCATAGGGGGTGCCACTTTGGGACTACAATCACGAGATTGGTTTGGATTTTATTGCATTAGTGTTAGGATATTTCGAGTTCAGATTTTAGGCTAGGGACTCTAGTGATGGTACGGGCGGCCGATGTATCCATTCACTAGGAATATAATAACTTTCCTTTCAACTTGGTGAAATAGGACACTAGTCTCATGGAAATAAATGGTACATGCATCATATAGGGCTGGGTTTTTAGTTTTTTCTATCCTTCTTGAGTCATCTCCCCAGATATACTCATTGATCGTGGTGCATATTGATTTTATTTCAGGATACTTCCACAATGACAGCCAGATAGGGTTCTAGGATGGGATTATGGTGATGATCCACCCCTAGATGAGGCTCCAGTGTAGGGCACTAGTTATAAAGATGGAAATCTGGGTGGACCTCCATTTTAACCACCACCCATTGAGAAGTAGGTTGTATTAGTGGTGTAGGATGAGGATCCACACAGTTTGAGTGCACTGCAAGATTTCTAGAGGCAGAAAACTATGAGGTTCTGGGGTGACCCAGACCACCAGGTAGCTGACGACTGGCTCAAGGCAGTCATACGTTTTTTTTCCTTAGGAGGACACCTCCCGATTAGATGGTGGTGCTAGTGGTGAGACTTTTCTATTGTTTGGTTAGGTAGTTGTGGATTATTATGATAAAGACCCATGAATAGGAGATGCTCTCTTGGGTGGAGTTTGAGCGGCTCTTCAAGGAGGAGTTTTATCCAGCCACATAGAGTTCAGTGCATATCTAGGAGCTTATACAGCTTTTTCAGGATATCAAAACCATGGAAGAGTACTCTAAGAGATTCATAGACCCATCGCGTCACTCCCTAGATATGGTTTGGGGTCCATTATTTCAAGCATGAACCTTTTAGTAGGGCTTGTTCTAGGAGATCATGGCATTAGTGGATCCATTGTGCATTCCCACCTATTTCGGAGTGCTGGAGTGGGCCCGGGTGGTGGAGATATTTCTAGTTGAGAAAACTCTGATAGTTAGTTCTAGGTACACGGGAGCTGAGACATCATCAGTTGGTTTGGAAGCTGGTATCCAGTGGTAGGCTCAAGGATCCAGGTGTTCTCAATGTTTCAAGAGGTGATCCTAGTACTAAGGATCTGAGTATTAGAGCTCTTAGGCTAGTTTTGGTCAGCTTCAAGAGAGGTTATGTTACACTTGCGATGACTAGGGACATATTTCTAGAGATTTTCCAACCCATCATGCTTCCAAGAGGGAGAAGGTTGACGGGCCTCCTTGGTAGAGGTAACTTTCTAATCATGGAGTTCCATAGGGTAAAAGACATGGAAGAGGATCATGTGGAGCAATAAGAGGTGAAAGACAGTACAATTTTCTACCACTACCCCTAGGTGGTCCATGCCAGGCTCAGGGAGATAGAGGATAGGAATGAGGATAGTTGTAGACCATAGAGGCCTTATACCCCGAGGATTTGAGGGATAGAGGTACACTCTGTTTCCTTTCTAATTTTAGTAGTATAATTGATAGACATTGTTAGGAGGTTCTCTTTCCTTTCCATTTTTTCTTGAAGTTTGTTCTAGGTGACATAGGTAATTGGTAAGATCATGTGTTGGTGTTGTTCGGCGTAGTTTCGAATGCATGAGGAAGAGGGATCCTTCCACCATAGTGATAGTTTTTATGACGTGATCTAAAACTATTTGGGCGAGACAGTTTTGACCAAATTGGATAGTTTCGAGGTGTGGTTAATGATTCCCTCTGAATTGTGTGTTCGGGGAGGGTTTGTGTGTTGTAGGTTTACACGAAGTTCTTGGTAAGACAAAGTGTGTTCCTGGGAATCCCTATTTGTTCGTTGGAACCCTTTTATGTTTGGTGTTATATTTATATGTGAGGTGCTTAAAGAGGGTATGCTTTGGTTGATATAACTCCAGAATCACAAGAATGGGGAATTCTTTCCCCACCAAGACGTGTTCTTGGGACGAGATGTAAATCCATGCATGTGATTCAATTCCAACCAAAGCAAATGGTATCGAGGTACGGTGGATGAGTTATTTTAAGTTTTGTATTTGGAGTTTTTTTTCATTAGTTTCTATGTTAGGTTAGTGAGTTGGGGTTTTTCTAGACCCTATAGTTGCAGATGGAATAGGTTCTTAGTGTTTCCCACCTATCACAACTGATGAGGCTTGTGCCCTTGTAGTTACACAATGTCAACCTAGTTGAGATGGACTTAGGTGTGGTGGCCCTTGTGGTTCCTTAGAGTGTGTACTTGTTGGAATTATGGGAACCCTTGGTGACCTTTGTGGTAGTCTTGATGAACTCAGTGGTGTGGGAGTCTCAGTTGATAGCTTAGCTTCTTCCCGTGAACCTAGCCTTTAGTTTATCAAGGATGAAAATCCTTAAGGTGGGGTGGATGTAGCGACTTCAGTTTTGACCTATAAGACTTTGTAATATTCTTAAGACTATTTTTGAATCCAAGAGATGAGTTGACAGTGGAATTTGGGGCCCGGGGTCACCGAAGCGGTGATTTTCAAATATATTAAATATATTTTATCACATGCATGAGTTTTCACTTGGAACATGAATAACTACCAAACAGAGTCTCGAATAAGATTTTTGAGACTGAAATTAAGTTCAAAACTTCATGTTTACCCTAGGCAGAACATAAACTCTATCAACATCGAGTGTCGGGTTGGAGGAGAGTCGGGGTCAGGACATTAAATAGAGGGCAGGATTTAATTAAAAATTAAATCCATCTTCTCCCTCCTCTCCCTTGTGCACACACAGGAGAAGATGAATCCCCCTCTCCTATCCCTCTTTGGTGAAGAACAACCCAAATTCCAGATCGAGCAAATGAAGTGCCATTGGTCTTGAATCTTGATGGTGATCGCTCCTGGATCAAGCACATCAACTTTCGAACACAGATTCGACCTTGAAGCTTTATCATTTTTCCCCGTGGTAGTTTTTTTGAGTTTTAAATTATTATATCCTTGTTTATGTGTCCTTTTAAGGTTTTATATCCCTTAAATGCTTATTAAAGACCCCTTAATGGTTGACCTGTGCTTTTTGGGGTGAACAGGGGTGATCCGGGCCGTTTTTAGGGAAATACCAATAGATTTTCCTACCTATACAGTGTGTAGACTAGAGGAACATATCGTGTGTTCTTCCCATTTTAAGAAGATGACTTTAGGGTACTACATGTCATGTATAATGTGTTATAGACCATGTATTTACCCCAAGTTATGTAGACTGGGGACATGGCTAGGGAATCCATGTGAGTTACATGACCGTGTAAACATACACGGCCAGAGTACATGGACATGAGGTGCTGAACACGGGCACGGGAAAACCACATGACCAGGTGGTCTTTTATCCCGAACATGTTTTGTAGTATGGGATACATGACATGTAAAGGACACGTTCAGACCTTATAGAAGAGGAACATGGCCATGGGTCTATGTTGTGGGGACATGCTATGTATGAGGGGGTACACATCGTGTAGTGTACACAGATGGTTGATCCGTGTGAAGGGAATACATGGTCGGGTCTCGAGTGAGGCAAGACATGCCATGTACCCCTAGTACACTCCATGTAGTCCCACATTCCCTGCCAATCCATGTGGGTAGGGGACATGATTGTGTGTTTAGGTGGGGTTATATGCCATTTAGACCCCCCTTACACGTCGTGTAGTCTCCCTTTGGATGAGTTACCACCTTTCATATGTCCTCCTCTGTAGCTTGAATTTTGGCCCGCGAGTAGTCCATCCTGAGCAGTATTCTTCATAGAAAGTGTTGGTGGCCTCAGTTTGGTCCTAGGAATTGTGGTGTGTAGGTGAAGTTGTGTGGGGATCTTGGGTTAGCGATGTTGAATGGTAGGGTTGATTGGGTCCCCCTAGTCACTATTAGTGATTTTTGGCCTGATATGGTTGAGTGGGTCCTCTTGGTCCTTTCATTTTTAGGGTTTCAATATCACGTCCTTATCATAGGATTATGACGCCTCTTCGACTGCTTCACATACGTGTAGCATGGGTGTGTTCTCACTTTCTGGAGTGATTCACCTCAGTCTTATTCAACTACAGACTAAGGGTACTTGGATCACGTATCACCCCAAGAGGCCTGGTAAAATCCTCACATTCCTTCATGTTTCCATGGTAGGGTTCTTGGAATTTTTGTGACTAATATTTACCCAAGAATTGATCCTCTACGGAGGAGGATGTTTTATTAGGGGATGGAACCCCAGTGATTCCTAGGTTCTTACCCTCTATTTTTGTATGGATATATCTTCTTCAGTCATTCTTCTGTGATGTATTCTATGGGTAGGGTTTTCTAGAATCATTGGTGATATGATCCTCTACTTTTTGATTTGTAACAGATGGGGATTGTGGTGTCTTCGTGACCAAAGCTACATGGGTTATGATACTCTATCTGAGAGAAATGATCTCTAGGGTGTTAGATCAAGTTTTTGGTCTCCCCTAGTGGATCCTGGGAGGGATACCCTTTCTGAGTGAGATTGTGGGGTTTTCCAGATTGGGTTTGAAAATTTCCCCCTAGTGAATACAGGGAGGGATCCCATTTATGAGGATCGAGATCTTCTAATCTCCTATGTGATGTTCTTATTAGGTGTATCTAATTAGCTTGTTCTCTTGGATACATGCCCCTTTAGGGTGGCAGTTTTGTGTCATCGGGTTTATGATACCTGATTGATTGGTATCTCTCAAACAACCCATAGAGCATGTTCTCCTATTTGAGTGCCTCTTTAGATCCTCGAGTAGTAACCTGTCACTGTCTATGAGGTCAGGACCTCATTTGATGAGTATTTTTGGGTTTTCTTTCTAGGTTTAATTGAGGTTTTATCTCCTCCTTGGGTTGACACACCTTATGGTCTGAGCTGACTAGTCATGTTTAGCTAAGGATGGTATCAAGATGGATTTTCTCTCTCATTTGGGTTCCCTATGGCTAGGTCGAGATGACTATTTACCTGTTGGGGTTTTAGTGGAGCCTACTGAGTATCTTTATACTCACCCCTAAACGAGATTTTCCCACACATTTTTTGTGTCTTGTTTAGACCATAGTCCTTTCAATGGAGTCCCTAGAGGACCCAGAATAGGCGGAATTTAGTGTGATAGACTGACAAGGGTGTTTACTATATCTTGGCTGAGGTGCTTTCTAGTGGTTTTTTTTTGATAGTGATCCCCTCCTCCTGATCAAGTTGGGTTATTTTACATTTTTCTTTTGGTGGGCGTGTATTTTCCCCTTTTGTACTTATGTTGTAATCTAGTTTGGGATAGATGTATAAAAGTATATTATATTTTAGTATTTATATATATTTTCATTGTTTCATGGAGGTGTATGTGGATGAGTGCATACAGGTACCTTAGGTTAAGGCCTCCCATGTGTGTGATATCCGACATGGAACTGGTCACCAGCCCTTGGTCTATAGAGGCAGGCTTGGGGAGTTATGGGTCGAGCCCTATTGGGTTGGGTCATGATAGAGTGGTATCATAGGGTGTTCCACTTTGGGATTAAAGTTGTGATATTGGTTTGGGTTTCATTTCATCACTGTTATGTTGTTTTGAGTTCGGATTTCAGGCTAGGGACTCTAGTGATGGAGCAGGAATACAACTTATCCATTCACTAGGACTCTAATAACCTTCTTTTAAAATCGTTACATTAGGATTCTGGTCTCAGGGAAATAAATGGTATATGCATCATATATTACTGGGTTTTTGGTTTTTCCTCTCCTTAATTCATCTCCCTATATATACTCTTTGATCGTGGTGCATCTTGATTTTATTTCAGGATGCCTCTAGGATGACATCTATACAGGGTTCCATGGTGGGATTGTGGTGATGATCCACCCCTAGATGAGGCTTCAGTGTAGGGAATGGGTTTTGAGGGTGGACCTCTAGGAGGACCACCTGTTGAGACACCACCTGTCAAGAAGTAGGTTGTGTCGGTAGTGCAAGATGAGGATTCACTCAGGTTGAGTGCGTTGCACGAGTTCCATAGGCTTCGACCTCTAGAGTTTTTGTAACACCCCGAGATTTTATGAAAAATATTCTTTTTAATTTTATTGATGTCTTGTTTTGTACGCTATAACAAAGGAGTATTGCACAACACAAAACCCTAACTTGGCTTCATTACACACAATCGCGACCTTCCTCGATAGCATGTGTTGTACGCAATACCGAGTTTCACTAAACAACGATATGCTATTAAAATATTATTAAAACCAGTCGTTATGAATATTAATAACCACTTTTTGAAATTTTAAAAATTTCATATTTCAAAATGGACTTCATTTTTGGATTCGGAATATCAAAATTATCCTAGGGTGAAATTTTGGTATTTTTCTGAAAACTTTCAATTTTTGATGAATAGTGAAAACACTGGGTTACTATTTAAAAACCGACTTTTTATTTAAATAATTATTTATTTTATTTAAATTTATTTTTGGTCAAAATTGATACATAATACCTATATAAGTTCAATTTAATTCATTGTAGTCATTTTTTTATAATTTTAGATGTATAAAAATTTTATTGAACTTTTGACCGTCTTTTACCCACCTCCTAGGAAAATTTGTAAATTTACATAAAACTTAATTTTACCGCTTTTGTGAATGGAATTTCAAAAATCTGAGAGACATGGTTGATGTAAATAAAATGTGGTTCAATGAGATGAAAATAATTTTTGGTGAATAGTAACTTTTTACTTTTATTTACCACGGTTAAAAGTAAATAGGGTAATTAAGGGTAAAAATGATATTATTATTACCCTAACACATGTCCTAATTCTATTGGATAAGTTTAATTCGACCAAAAACAACCTTAGTAATAAAATATGACCATTTAGGCCCACTTGGATTAGATTAGGAAATTTATTATTAATTTATTTAAATAAGGGTTAAAATAGTTAAAATCAAAGTTTAATAAGTAAATCATTTTTAATATAGGGTTATACATAAGATAAATTAGACTATAAATATTCATTAAAAATATAAAAATATTTCCTACATAATTATATTTTATTTGTAATTTTTAGACTTTAAATAATTTAATTTATTTATGCCACAATGATGATGCAGTAATTATCTTATTAATGAAATATTGAAATAATTGATGTTATAAATACCCAAATAAATTTAATTTGAGACTTTTTATGAATTCCAATAATTTTCTATGTTAATATGACATGTTAGTGTTGATTTAATTAACGTTTTTCTAACTAATAATTCTGTTATGATTTTCAAAAAAATCAATTACCAAATAGTGTCAAAATTGACATAAAATAGTTTTTAAAACAAATATTATATTATTGATTGTTATTATATTCCTAAAAATCTAAGTTTCGGCCAAATGACTTATATAAGGTTATATATATTAATAATAAACAACTTGGGGTTCTTTTGGCTTGTTATAGTAAGTTTATTAACCTTATAGTGTAAGAACACAAAAAGACACGGTAAAAGTAAAATTATCTAACTTAAAGTTAAATCTAAATGATAAGGTTAAAATAGGAACCTAAAATTTTTTAAATTCTATTGGATGAGAGGATTTCTACCCATCCCCACCTTATCTTCTAAATAACTCAATTTGAAGCTATTAAAAACCGAATATGACTTTATAATAAAATAATATTTTTAGTTATTCCAAAGGTGCCCCTCCCCTCCCTTATAAAAGGGCACCTCCTCCCTCTCTTCCTCACACCACTTTGAGCCTTAAATCTCGGCCAAACCCTGCCAATTTCTCTTCTCCACTTCCCTAGAAACATCCTAGAGGTTCTGGTCTTATTCAAAGACCAATATTAGTGCCTTAAGAGGAGGTTTCAAAAAGGCGCTTCAAAGAAGAGGTAATGCCTGTTACCGATTCTTTCAACTTTATTTCTTCTTACACTTCTTCTTCTTTAGTTGTTTCATTATGAAGTAATAATATTAGTATCACTCATATACTGATATGTTATTATAATTATGAAACAACCCTATTTCACCATCTATCCATCCTATAGAAAACGAAATCACCACGCATGCGTACGTACGGAATACCGTCTCCATGCCGTGGTGTAATCTGTTTTTCCACCACCACCTTACATGGATGGGTATAATGGTGTAAATAAATGATTATTTTAAAGTTATATTTATTTTGAAATATTATACATACACTCTAATACAATTCCATAATCATGGGAATGATATCATCGCTCGTGCGTACGTACGGACTACCGTCTCCACGAACGCGATGAGATTCATTTTCCATGATTAACCATTCAAGAATGATTATAAAGTATATATAATGAATAATAATGAAATATATGACATAATAATGCTACTGGATTTATGTATATATATATATATATATATATATATATCATATACTCAATTCCATTCAATTCAATAAGGAAACGAAAACATCGTTCATGCGTACGTACGGCCTACCATCTCCATGAACAGTGTATTTCATTCCTTTTATCGATCTATAATATATATGTATATAATGAATATATATTATATATAAATCATGTTTTACATTCTGGAATTATTTAAATCAGGATATAAGTAATAATATCAAGAACTACGAGTCGAAATACATACGATAAATAAAACAATTTTACCCAAAACGCTCTTTAACATGGAATTTACAAAAGAACGGGTAATATAAAGTCATAAGTGAACCATATATGATATCATAACAATGAATATGATTCTATAATAAGTCAATTACATTATTTAAATCATTATATAGGAGGTTCGGATACATACGAAGCATATCGGACATAAGGTAAGGGATAAATTTTCAATCTCATTTTTATCTGAGATTGCTTATACATAAGTATTTACTGGGGTTATGTTTATCATCCATGACCATGTTTTCTAAAAATGTTTTCATAAAATGTTTACTATTCTTCCATGAATGTTTAAATTCATTTTTACCCTTTATTGAATTTTTACCACATTTTATAAATGGAATCTTTCCTTTGGTTACCATATAAGGTACTTTTTGACTTTTCCGACAAAAGTGCGAGGAGAATGTTATTTTTAACTTATATGGCGTGAACGGATTTTTACGGTTTCATAACGCCTCAATTTCAAGAAGCTTACTATACAAGATTGCATGATTATTTTCAACAAAACCCTTTTCTTTTAAAATTGCATGGAATTTTGTGAAAAGAAAATGATTTTAAAAAAGAAAGGATATTTTCCGCAAGAATTCATTTCAAGTGTTTTTCCAAAACCATTTTCCATCTAAGATGACATTATTTCATATGTTTATGTTTCAAGTAATATGTATCTATGATTTAAATGGTTTCAATTTTCTTATGATGAAATGATATCAAACTTTTATGGATTATGTTATGATGGCATGTTGTTTAAGAATCCCATTTTATTACATGGGTTATGCTATGATGTATGATTTATGATTTTGTGGCACACGAAAGAATGATTTCATTATGAGATGGGTAGGACCTATATCTCACTCCAATGCATTGGTTAAAGATTTATATCTCATGATATAGACATGTATAGAATGGTAAGTTAATCTGGTTCAGTGTTACAGGACTGAAACGAGGAGTGAACTCGATTCAGAAAGGGACTTTGTCCACTAAGATGGTCTTGGCAGCAATACCTTGGCTACTATGGAAATCATGACATGTGCTGAATGGTTTCCACAATTACATGTTTTATTCCCATTTTATCATGGTTGATGTTCTATTATGATATATTCCTTACGTACTTCCACGATTTATGTCTTTGCTCAAGATTTTGATGTTTAAATTTCATGTTCAAGTTTTTTCTTCCAAATGTTTATGGATTGTTTTATGTTATCTATGTTTGCCCTTACTGAGCATTTGAGCTCACCCTTTTTATGTTTTATTTTCCCCAGGAAGTAAAGAAAGGTTTTAGGTAAGGAAACAAAAAGGGGAAGATCGTTATGGGATTTATTGAAGATCTTTCACCACGATTAGAATATTTTATTCCGAGTTTCCAAAGACACTAAACTATTACGGTCCTTGTGTGTCTTTTTTTGTTATGTATTAAGTATTCTGCAAAAGTAATGTATTGTCCATGTACGTCAAGCTTCGGGTATCTACAGTTGGTATCAGAGGAAATGTTTAGTCAACCTTTGGAAAATAGGATGCGAACACATTAGTGAGATCCCTAGAGATATTTCTAAGGTATGTCTAGGGATGTCCCTAAGGATAAGTATACGTATAGGATATAGTCCTGGAACTATGGTAACGATCTTATAATTTAACCTAAGATGTTAGATATTGAAGGTACTCCCCCTTTATTGTTTTGTTTTCCCTAGCATGATTTTTGTCTCTCACACTATTCTTTTTGGGTTTTAGACGATGGCTGGAACCTAAAGGAACTGTGTTGATCAATGTAATGGACAATGCAATGATTGTCCTCCTGAACAAACAAATGTTATGGGAGATGGAGTGAAAAATCTTATTTCTATACTTACACAAGCTATGAATCATTCTAGACTTCCAAATGAGCAGAGAAGGGAACAATATTCTATTGAGTCCTTCATGAGGCAACGTTCACCTTCTTTCAGTGGATCTTCTGATCCACTTGTTGCTGAACAATGGATCAGTACCACTGAAAAGATATTTTCAGTTCTTGAATGTTCTGAACATGATAAAGTCATCTTAGCAGTATATCATTTGGAAGGTGAAGCTGATCAAAGGTGGAATCTTATCAAGAATATGAGGCCAAGAGATGAAATTGAGTCCATGGAATGGGACGAGTTCAAGAACTTATTTTTCAATAAGTACATACCTCGTATTCTTCGAACAAAGATGGAGAAGGAGTTTCTTGAACTAAAGAAAAAGTATGATGAATCGGTTGGTATATACGAAGCAAATTTTACAAGGCTTTCAAGGTATGCATCTGGCTTTAAAAATCCAACCTGAAAGTAAAATTGATCAATTCTTTAGTGTCTTAAAACCAAATCTTCGAAGGGAATTAGCTATAAGAGACTTCAGTAGATATGAAGAAATTGTGCGTTGTGCTATCAAGGTAGAAATGGAATTTGGTGTTACATATCCATCTCATGGTTTTGACAAGAAACGAAATATGGAGTTCAAGGAGAAATCTCAGAATAATGGTGAAAAGAAGATGAATGTTTCCTTATGCTCAAAGTGTGGAAAGAAGCATGGTGGAGATTGTCTTAAAGGGACTAGAAAATTTTTTAAGTGTGGAAAAGAAGGTCATCGAGCAGCTGAGTGTCGAAGTAATGGAAAAAGGGTTACTAATGGTGTGAATAAAGAAAAGACTACAGAGAACGCACCAACAACACTTCAATGCTTTAAGTGCAATGAAATGGGGCATTATGCTAATCAATTCCCTAATCCAAGGGTTAATGATGATCGACATGAGCAACCACTTAAGGAAAAGGACAAAGGGAAGTCACATACAATCACTATTGGCGATGTTGAATATGACAACGATGTGGTGGAATGTAATGGGATTCCAAAGTAATGTTGTATATAGTATCGTGGAATTTTGGAATATTTATGTATTGGTCAATTGTGGTTTTCAAAAAATTTATGGTACCGGTAACCATGGAAAGTAATTGAGAAATTTTGGTAATCAGATGATATGCACATAATGAAGGGATAAGAAGATAATGAGATGTTTGATTGTATTCATGAGCTCATGATTGATATAAGGACTAAGTGATATCATGGTTTTAGTATAAAGAATTTTGAGGATTTTGGTATGTGGAAAGTGTTAACTTTTAATTGCATTCATGTTTTCACTAAGGTTCAATGGGTATTTATTCTTCAAGAGAATACATGATTAAGGTATTCACATGTTTGTAATTTGACCAACAAGATATATCTTATGATATATGGGGGATAAATGATGGCATTCACGTGATTGTTATGTGACATTTCAAGTAATCATTTTCTTTATATTATGATCTTGGACCGAAGTATTTTATATAAGACTAAAGATTGGAATGAATTATGTTGCACATAAGTTAGTATTGTTTAAGGATAGAACTTTTTTCAATATTATTGATGGGATGTTATAGTAATATAGTTTTAGAAAAAGGACAACCTACAGGACGGGCGACAGCCCATCGCGTCGGACAAGGCTGTGGGAATCGAACCCACAACCGAAGTGCGACTGGACTTTATCGCATACCACTGGCCTACAGGAAGTCCCTGGTTAGTAGAAACTAGTTTTATTTTATTACGTTATATGATATATGAATTATAATTTCATTTTTGGAATTGTATATGATTAGCCTCACCATAGATGGACTTATGTATATTTGATAACTTTTGCTAACCTTTTGTTTGAAACAGATGGAATGACCCATCATTCTATCACATGATCTGTTAAAACTTCATGAATAACAAATTCAACTTCATTTATTTAAGAGATGAAGTGGAAATTATTCAAAGCACGAATAATAGTGAGATTTTACCAAAATAAAGTAAGTATTTATTCTAATTCAAATTCTTCAACTTTAGGGAAATGATCTTGAAAGCCAAAAATGTTGTCCTAGTTCCCTTATGTCTGATGAATCAGATGGTACCTTAGATCATTACAAATCTATGGCTTTGTGATTGTTGGATTTTTTATAGCCATGTTCTCTACCACTCTCCATCAGAACATGATGGTTAGGTTTCTCTTCCATATCCATATTTTCACCTATGTTCTCCTATGTGGAAACCCAGTTATTAGTTAATTTGGGTAACCGTTATGTTTCATACTTTAGTTTTTAAAGATTGGTTTTGGTATTCCTTTTTACGATGTGGGTTTCTATTAAAGAAACTTTCAAGTAGTAAACCATTTATAACCCCGACAAATTTCGAGGGCGAAATTCATTTTAAGGGGGGTAGAATGTAACACCCCGAGATTTTATGAAAAATATTCTTTTTAATTTTATTGATGTCTTGTGTTGTACGCTACAAAAAAGGAGCCTTGCACAACACGCAACCCTAACTTGGCTTAATTACACACAATTGCGACCTTCCTCGATAGCGTGTGTTGTACGCAATACCGAGTTTCACTAAACAACGATATGCTATTAAAATATTATTAAAACTAGCCGTTATAAATAGTAATAACCACTTTTTGAAATTTTGAAAATTTCATCTTTCAAAATGGACTTCATTTTTGGATTTGGAATATCGAAATTAGCCTAGGGTGAAATTTTGGTATTTTTCTGAAAACATTCAATTTTTGATGAATAGTGAAAACACTGGGTTACTATTTAAAAACCGACTTTTTATTTAAATAATTATTTATTTTATTTAAATTTATTTTTGGTCAAAATTGATACATAATACCTATATAAGTTCAATATAATTCATTGGAGTCATTTTTTAATAATTTTAGATGTATAAAAATTTTATTGAACTTTTGACCGTCTTTTACCCACCTTCTAGGAAAATTTGAAAATTTACATAAAACTTAATTTTACCGCTTTTGTGAATGGAATTTCAAAAATCTGAGAGACACGGTTGATGTCAGTAAGTAAAATGTTGTTCAATGAGATGAAAATAATTTTTGGTGAATAGTAACTTTTTACTTTTATTTACTACGGTTAAAAGTAAATAGGGTAATTAAGGGTAAAAATGATATTATTATTACCCTAACACATGTCATAATTCTATTGGATAAGTGTAATTCGACCAAAAACAACCTTAGGAATAAAATATGACCATTTAGGCCCACTTGGATTAGATTAGGACATTTATTATTAATTTATTTAAAGAAGGGTTAAAATAGTTAAAATCAAAGTTTAATAAGTAAATCATTTTTAATATAGGGTTATACATAAGATAAATTACACTATAAATATTCATTATAAATATAAAAATATTTCCTACATAATGATATTTTATTTGTAATTTTTAGACTTTAAATAATTTAATTTATTTATGGCACAATGATGATGCAGTAATTATCTTATTAATGAAATATTGACATAATTGATGTTATAAATACCCAAATAAATGTAATTTTAGACTTTTTATGAATTCCAATACTTTTATATTTTAATATGACATGTTAGTGTTTATTTAATTAACTTTTTTCTAACTAATCATTCTGTTATGATTTTCACAAAAATCAATTACCAAATAGTGTCAAAATTGACATAAAATAGTTTTTAAAACAAATATTATATGATTCATTGTAATTATATTCCTAAAAATATAAGGTTCATCCAAATGACTTAGATAAGGTTATATATATTAATAATAAACAACTTGGGGTTCATTTTTCTTGTTATAGTAAGTTTATTAACCTTATAGTGTAAGAACACAAAAAGACACGGTAAAAGTAAAATTATCTAACTTAAAGTTAAATCTAAATGATAAGGTTAAAATAGGAACCTAAACTTTTCTAAATTCTATTTAATGAGAGTATTTCGACCCATCCCCACCTTATCTTATAAATAACTCAATTTGAAGCTATTAAAAACCGAATATGACTTTATAATAAAATAATATTTTTAGTTATTCCAAAGGTGCCCCTCTCCTCCCTTATAAAAGGGCACCTCCTCCCTCTCTTCCTCACACCACTTTGAGACTTAAATATCGGTCAAACCCTACCAATTTATCTTCTACACTTCCCTAGAAACATCCTAGTGGTTCTGGTCGTCTTCAAAGACCAATATTAGTGCCCTAAGAGGAGTTTTCAAAAAGACGCTTCAAAGAAGAGGTAATGCCCGTTACGGATTCTTTCAACTTTATTTCTTCTTCCACTTCTTCTTCTTTAGTTGTTTCATTATTAAGTAATAACATAAGTATCACTCATATACTGATATGTTATTATAATTATGAAACAACCCTATTTCACCATCTATCCATCCTATGGAAAATGAAATCATCACGCGTGCGTACGTACGGAATACCGTCTCCACGCCGTGGTGTAATCTGTTTTTCCACCACCACCTTACATGGATGGGTATAATGGTGTAAATAAATGATTATTGTAAATTTATATTTATTCTGAAATTTTATACATACACTCCAATACAATTCCACAATCATGGGAATGATATCATCGCTCGTGCGTACGTACGGACTACCGTCTCCACAAACACGATGAGATTCATTTTCCATGATTAACCATTCAAGAATGATTATAAAGTATATATAATGAATAATAATGAAATATATGACATAATAATGCTACTGGATTTATGTATATATATATATATATGTCATATACTCAATTCCATTCAATTCAATAAGGAAACAAAAAGATCGTTCATGCGTACGTACGGCCTACCGTCTCCATGAACGGTGTATTTCATTACTTTTATAGATCTATAATATATATGTATATAATGAATATATATTATATATAAATCATGTTTTACATTTTGGAATTATTTAAATCAGGATATAAGTAATAATATCAATAACGACGAGTCGAAACACATACGATAAATGAAACGATTTTACCCAAAACGCTCTTTAACATGGAATTTACAAAAGAACGGGTAATATAAAGTCATAAGTGAACCATATATGATATCATAACAATGAATATGATTCTGTAATAAGTCAATGACATTATTTAAATCATTATACAGAAGGTTCAGATACATACGAAGCATATCGTACATAAGGTAAGGGATAAATTTTCAATCTCATTTTTATCTGAGATTGCTTATACGTAAGTATTTACTGGGGTTATGTTTATCATCCATGACCATGTTTTCTAAAAATGTTTTCATAAAATGTTTACTATTCTTCCATGAATGTTTAAATTCATTTTTACCCTTTATTGACTTTTTACCACATTGTATGAATGGAATCTTTCCTTTGGTTACCATATAAGGTACTTTTTGACTTTTCTGACAAAAGTATGAGGAGAATGTTATTTTTAACTTATACGGCATGAATGGATTTTTACGGTTTCATAACGCCTAATTTTCAAGAATCTTCCTCTACAAGATTTCATGATTATTTTAAACAAAACCCTTTTCTTTTAAAATTTCATGTAATTTTGTGAAAAGAAAATGATTTTAAAGAAGAAAGTATATTTTCCTAAAGAATTCATTTCAAGTGTTTTTCCAAAACCATTTTCCATATAAGATGACATTATTCCATATGTGTATGTTTCAAGTAATATGTCTCTATGATTTAAATGGTTTCAATTTTCTTATGATGAAATTATATCAAAATTTTATGGATTATGTTATCATGGCATGATGTTTAAGAATCCCATTTTATTACATTGGTTATGCTATGATGTATGATTTATGATTTTGTGGCACACGAAAGAATGATTTCATTATGAGATGGGTGGGACCTATATCTTCCTCTAATGCATTGGGTAAAGATTTATATCTCATGAGATAGACATGGATGGAATGGTAAGTTAATCCGGTTCAGTGTTACAGGACTCAAACGAGGAGTGAACTCGATTCAGAAAGGGACTTTGTCCACTAAGATGGTCTTGGCAGCAATGCCTTGGCTACTATGGAAATCATGACATGTGCTGAATGGTTTCCAAAATTACATGTTTTATTCCCATTTTATCATGTTTGATGTTCTATTATGATATATACCTTACGTACTTCCACGATTTATGTCTTTGCTCAAGATTTTGATGTTTAAATTTCATGTTCAAGTTTTTGCTTCCAAATGTTTATGGATTGTTTTATGTTATCTATGTTTTCCTTTACTAAGCATTTGAGATCACCCTTTTTATGTTTTATTTTCCCCAAGAAGTAAAGAAAGGTTTTAGGTAAGGAAACAAAAAGGGGAATATTGTTATAGGAGTTGTTGAAGATCTTTCACCACGATTAGAAGATTTTATTTCGAGTTTCCAAAGACACTAAACTATTACGGTCCGTGTGTGTCTGTTTTTGTTATGTATTAAGTATTCTTCAAAAGTAATTTATTTTCTATATACATCAAGCTTAGGGTCTCTACAGTTTTTGGGTGACCCAGACCCACAGACAGCTAACGACTAGCTCAAGGTGGTCACACGTGTTTTTCAACTTGTGAGGACACCTCCTGATTATATGGTGGTCCTGGTGGTGAGACTTTTTACGGTTAGGATGGGTGGTAGTGGATTCTTGTGATGCAGAACCATGACAAGGAGACACTCTCTTGGGAGGAGTTTGAGCATCTCTTCATGGAGGATTTTTATCTGGACACACTATGGTCAGTGCGTATCCAGAAGCTTCTATAGCTTTGGTAGGATAGCAGGACTATGGATAAGTACTTAGAGAGGTTCATAGACCTGTCGTATTACTCCCTCGATATGCTTCAGGATCCTTTATTTCAATCATATACCTTCGAGATGGGCTTACACTGGGAGATAAGGGTGTCAGTGATACCGCTATACATTCCTATCAGTGTCAGAGTGTTTGATCAAGCCCTGATGGTGGATAGATTTTTGTATGAGTAGACTCTGAATGTTATTTTTGGGAACACAAGAGATGAGACCTCGGTAGCTGGTAGCCGATGGTAGACTCAAGGATTCAAGCATTCCCTATGTTCTAAAAGGTGATACCAGGATAGAGGATCTGAGGCTTAGGGCTCTTAGGCTGGTTTTGGTCATCTATAGGATAGGCGATGTTATGATTACGATGGTTAAGGATATATTGAAAGATATTACCCGACCCACTCTTCAAGTGAGAGGGATATGGTTGATGGATCTCCTTGGTAGAGACATCATTTTGAGCACGAAAGTCTACAGGGTGGTGGGTATAGTGGAGGAGTGGGTGGAGCAGCAGGAGGTGACAGACAGTATGATTTTCCACCACCTCCCCCAGGTGAATCATTCTAGGATAAGGGAGTTGGAAGAAAGGGATGAGGACAGGTGTAGCCCATAGAGTCCTTTTAACCATAGGCTATGATGGATAGAGATAGGCTATGTTTCCTTTCTACTTTCTGCATTAGTATTAATAGACATTGTTGTGAGGTACTCTTTTATTTCTATTTCCCACTCAAAGTTTGTTCTGGGTGACACGAGGTGTTGGTAAGACCCTATGTTGGTGTTGTTCGGCATATATTTGAATGCATGAGGAAGAGGGATAATTACCTCACTGATACATGTTTTTGTTTGACGTGATCTAAAACTGTGCGGGTGAGATAGTGCCACCCAAAGTGGATTGTGTTGAGGTGTGGTGGATGATTCCCTCTAACTTGTGTGTTTGAGGTAGGGTTGTGTGTTGGAGGTTTGTGAAAAGGTCCTGGTAAGAACAAGTGTGTGCTTTTGCAACCCTATTTGTTCATTTTTACCCTCATGTGTGTAGTGTCAGCTTTATATGTGAGGCTCTTGAGGAGGGTATGGTTCAGTTGATGTAACTCCATACTCACAAGAATGAGGAATGTTTTCCCCACTAAGAATAATTCTTGAGATGCAATTTAAAGTCATGCAGCTGATTTAGTGCCACCCAAATCGGATAGTATCAAGGTTTAGTGGATGATTTACTTTGAGTTGTGTGTTAAAAGTTTTTGTATCGGTTTCTTTGTTAGGTTAGTGAGGTAGGGTTCCACTAGATCCTATAGCTACAAATGGCCTAGGTGCTTGGTGTTTCCCACCTGTTGCAGCTGAGGAGACTTGTACTCTCATAGTTGCACAATTTTGACCTAGTTGAGCTGGACTTAGGTGTGGTGGCCCTTGTGGTTCCCTGGAGTGTGTACTTGTCAACAGCTTGAGAACCCTCAATGGCCTTTGTGGTAGTCTTGGTGAACTCGTTGGCATGGGATTCCCAGTTCAGAGATCAGTTTCTTCCCATAAACCTAGCCTTTATCTTTTTTAGGACAAAAAGACTTAATGTGGGGAGTATGTGGTGACTTGAGTTTTGACCTGTAAGACTTTGAAATTTTCCTAATACTGCTTCCAAATAAAGGCACTAAGTCAGCTCAGGAATCCAGGGCATAGGCTTCTCAAAGTGGTGATTTTCACAAATATTAAATATATTTTATCACGTGTGTGCAGTTTCTCTTGGAACATGAATAACTCCTGAGTAGAGTGTCATATCAGATTTATGAGATTGCGGTTTAGTTCAGAACATCATGTTTACCCTAGGTGAAACATAAAATTTTTCAACACCGGGTGTCGGGTCAGAGGTGATTCAGGGCCAGGGCATTAAATGGAGGGTATTTAATTAAAAATCAAATCCCTCGTCCCTATCCTCTCCCTTGTGTGCATGCAGTAGGATCTGAAACCCCCTCCCCTCTCCCTCTTTTGAGAAGAATAACCTAAAGGATAGATTGAGAAAAAAAAGCACATTCGATCTCAGATCTTAATGATGATCACTCCCAGATCAAGCAGCAGCAGCTTCTAAATGTCAATTTGACCTTGAAGCTTCCGCATTTCTCCCTGAGGTATGTGGTTTGAGTTTTAAGTCATGATCCTCTGGTTTATACATCTTTTTAAGGTTTTAGAGCCCTTATATTCTTTCTAGGGACCTCTTGTGGGTCGATCTATGCTTTTAGAAGTGAATGGGGGTGATCCGAGCTATTTTCAGGGAAATCTCGGTGGATTTTTCCATCTACACAGTTTGTAGACTAGAGGAACACACCATGTGTTCTTCCCATTTGGGGAAGATGAATTTAGGGGACTACATGTCATTTACAATTTTTTATATGTCATGTAGTTACCCCAAGTTGTGTGGCTTGGGTACGTGGCTAGGGAATCTGTGTGAGGTACACAGTCATGTAAACTTACATGGCTAGAGTATGTGAACATGAGGTGTTGTACACGATCACGGGAAAACCACACGGTCAGGTGGCCTCTTAGCCCAAACATTCCATGTATTATGGGATACACAGCATGTACAGGACACGTACAGACCATGTGGAAGAGAAACACGGCAAAGGGGTCATGTATTTTGGACACGTCATGTACCAGGGGGTATATGACATGTAGTGTACATGACTGGATGATCTGTGTGAAGGGAATACATGGTCGAGGATCAATTGAGGTGAGACACTCCATGTACCCCTGGTATATGTCATGTGGTCCCACATGACCAGCCAACCCGTGTGGGAAGGGGACATGGTCTGGTGTTCATGTGGGGTCACACACCATATTAAACCCCATTACACATTGTGTAGTCTTCCTTTAGAGGAGTTTCCACCTTTCATATCTTCTCCACCATAGCTTGTATTCTTGCCTACAAGTATCCCATCATGAGAAGTATTCTGTGTAGAACATGATGGTGTCCTCGGTTTGGGCCTAGTAGTTGCAGTGTGCAGGAAATGGTGTGTGGGTCTCTTAGGTTAGAAACACTGACCGACATGGTTGAGTGGGTTCCCCTGGTCTCTGTTAGTGATGTTTGGACCAGCATGGTTGAGTGGGTCCCCCTAGTCCTTTCATTTTGAGGTTTTAATTATCATGTCCTTATCACAGTATTGTGAACCCTATTAGGTTATTTTGTGTACATGCATCATGGGTGTGTTTCCACTTTGTAGAGTGAGTCATCTCATTCCGCTTTGACTACAGACTCAACGGAGTTAGAGAATGTGTCTCCTCGAGAGGCCCATCATGATCCTCACGTCCCTTTTTGTTTCCCTGGTAGGGTTCTTGGAATTGGTGTGACCAATATTTAATTGGGAATCGATCCTCTACCTATGAGGATGTTCCAATAGGAGATGGAGCCCTAGTGATCCCTAGGTTCTAACCCTCTAGTTGTGTATCAAGATACCTTCTTTCATTGTTCTTATATGATGCATTCTATGGGTAGGTTTTTTGGAATCATTGGTGATATGATCCCTTACTTTGAAAGTTATACCAGATGGGTTTTGTGGTATCGTCTTGACAAACACTATATGGTCGGTGATCCTATATATGATCTAAATGATCTTCAGGGTGTAAGATCATGTTTGTGGTGTCCCCCAGCAGATCCTAGGAGGGATCCCCTTTTAGAGTGAGATCATGGGGTTTTCCAGACTGGGTTCAAAAAGTCCCCTTGGTGGATCCACGGAGGGATCCCCTTTCTGAGGATCGAGATCCATTGATCTCTAGTGTAACGTTCTTAGTGGTGATATCTGACAAGAATTTTCTCTCAGATATATTCCCCTTCGGGGTGGAGATTTTGTGCCACTGACTTCATGATACCCGATTTAGGGTTATCTCTCAGATAACCCGTAGACCATGTTCACTTGGTTGAGTGACACTTTAGAGCCTCGAGTGGAACTTATCACTGGATATGAGGTTGGGACCTCATTTGATGAGTATTTTTGGGTTTTCTTTATGTGCTTCCTTGTATTTTTGTTTTCTCCTTGGGTTGACACACCTTGTGGTCTGAGCTTACTAGTCATTTTTGGTTGGGGATGGTATTGAGATGGAGTTTCTCTCTCATTCAGGTTCCCTCTTGTTGGGTTGAGCTGAATTTTTTATTTCATTTTATCCCTTTTCTATTGGAGTTTTTGGGATGCCTACTTAGTATCTTTATACTCACCACTTCATGGGCTTTTCCCGAATATGTTTTTTGTCTTGTGAATACCATGGTACTTTCAAATAACACCCTGGAGGACCCAGAACAGGTGAATCTTAGTGAGCTAGACCTATTGGGGTGTTTACTGGAGCTTGGATGAGGAGAATTCAGGTGGGTTCATTTTATAGTGATCCCCTCCTTCTGAGCATTTTTGATTCTTTTGCAGTTTTATTTTGGTGGGTGTGTATTTTTTCCTTTTTTACTTCTATTTTACTCTAGTTTGGGATGGATGTATGCATGAATTTTAGTTTTCGGTTTTATATATCTCTATACTTTTTCATGTAGTTGTGTGTGGGTTTGTGCATATAGGTACCTTTGGATAAGGCCTCCCATGTGTGTGATATCCTACTTGGAACTAGTTTCTAGCCCTTGGCCTATAGAGGCGGGATTGGGGAGTCACAGATCGAGCCTCGTTGGGTCGGGCTTGGGGAGTCACAGATCGATCCTCGTTGGGTCGGTCTGTGATAGTGACTACCCTAATCCCACCTCCAATAGGCCAAGGGCTGGAGAACAGCACTGAGTAGGAATATCACACACATGGAAGGAATTATCCTAATGTACCTATACACACACATATCCAAGACTATACAATGTTGAAATGTAAACCCACAACTAATACCAATGAATACATAATATCTATCTCATGATCAGACTATAAAAAAAGGTACTAAAATCGATAAAGGGGGCCAAATACAAGCCCAACCAAAATTTTAAAGGAGTCCCACCTCCTCAGAAAAAGGGGAATACTTTTAAATGTAATTCCCAGTAAACACCTCTATTTTTATATCCCAATATAAGATATACCTTCTCCCGGTACTCCTAGGATGTCATTAAATGTCCTTTCACCTACATAAGGTGTGAAATGTGTGGGAAAATCCCATATAGGGGTGAGTATAACAATACTCAATAAAAAACCCTGAAATCACTAAATATAAAGCATTAATAGTATTTATATAATAATAAGATATTCCAAAAGGAGAAGATACATTTCAATAATAAACATCCTAATATACTCATGAAAGATAACCAGTCTTAAGAAGGTATTAGCCAACATTTCCAGCCACAGGATTCTGCTTGAGTCTCCTAGTTAATGCCCATTCTGGTAGTACTCACTCTATAAGCTATGTTATCACTGGTGACACTCATCCAAGAGGCCATGATCATCGGTCCCCTCCTAATAAGTACTCACTAGATCTCTAAGGATCTCATCATCTAAGTAAGAGATCATGCCCAAGGCCATTAGGGGTCGCCATGAACTCTACTTGAATGGCCTACTAGATAGGGGATTGATTACTTGTGTATGTTGGTAACATTGATACCATGAACCTCAATAATGAATGAAAAAGGATCCCACCCTGGTCTTTTAGGAGGATACACCTAAGTATATCCAAAACTAAACCCATATAGGGGATCACAATACTTTTTCAAGGAATTAATTCCACATTGTACCCTCATGGGAAAGAACCAAGGTATCATGATCAACTAGACATGGCCTATATTAAGAAAAATAATGGTTAAAAACACCCTTATAGGGAGTACACATTGTGTACTAAGGGTACATAGTGTGTCTTTCCAACCTTTGGTGTTCTCGTGCATCGCTATCTCATGTGGCATGTAAACCTTCACATATACAGAATGTCCCTTAAGGGTACACAGCATGTAGAGGTTGTACATTACTCTACCAGTGTCCTCTCAACATGCCCATGTACTTCAGTTTGTGCCCTTATATATATGTTCTTGCTTGTGTACTTAGTCGTGTCTAAGTACATGGCTCTGCTCATATACACCTAGCCTACCCATGTGTCTGGTCATGCACAAGTACAAGGATCTTCCCGTGTACACCTGGCCTACCCGTGTTCCTGGACATGACCATTCATGTGTATCCTCTTGGATAAACATTGATCCACCAGCATGGTTCACATGGAATGTGGTGGGGACCACATGATGTTTGATATTTAACTTTTTTTGAAAACCCTATTAGTGCAGCTATGGGCCCAAACAGCATGTATCTATGTATTACACATCGTGTACCACAGAAATTTTCAGATTCTACAGTTCCTTCGCATATATCATCATTCCATTTTATCCTTTGGATCTTCCATCAATCTTATCTGGATATAGAGGATCTCTTCCAGGCAAGACTTTCTGTCATCAAAGATCTGATTTCAGTTGTCTAACTCAATCAGGAAACCATCTATTGCCTCTCACTATTTCTATGTGTCAAACTAAGAATAATGGAAAATTTAGATGCATTTTAATCCATCTCTGATCATAATTTATCATCATTGAACCTTGATCACATCCTCAGTCATGAACTACACTCATGGTATTGATATGTTGCACTGAATAATGGTCATGGATCGATCAAATAATAGGTATTCATCTAATATCATTCCAAAAGTAATTTCCCATGATGAATTTGCGAAGAAATGGGGACAAATCCATGAAACACCAAATATAAAGGAACCTCGTCCATGTTTGGGTTGGCCTCAAACCATTTCTATTAGAATAATGAGTGAATTATCCAAAAAAATCAATCAACCATAAATTAAATGAATTTTTGATGCATGAATCAATTATTGATAGTGGAATTGATCCATGTTTTACATGAGATAAAAAATAGGATAAATCTATATAAATAGAACATCCAACCTAAATTTTGGATCATTCATTGATGAATAATGATCTTGTGTCATGGTATTTTTAAAAATCCATTAACTTCATTGGTATAGATGATTCATTCGGTATCGATCCAATCCTCTAATCTGTTGTCGTCCACCAATTATCTTCTATAAGATCACTACTAAATTCTCAAGGTTATGTAGCTAACCCTAAAAATGGTCTATAATGGGGTTTATATAAGAGATGGATAGGTCTTTGTTCCAACACATAACAAAATAATTAAATTTAATTTACTTGTTTATTTATTTTATTATTTTCACCCATGAAGTCACTTTACCAAAATGTATGATGTTAAAAAAGGTTATGTCATTCCTAGGGTAAAACCCATGTTTTGAACTCATTGGTGGCCAAAAATTTGATCAGATCCTCTGTTCTGGTGTTATTCAACTTTTTCATGAAAACTATAGATGCATGATATTAATATATTTAATATTTTTGAAATATCAATTATGGGATCATTGTGCCTCGAAATCATGCATCTTCTCAATTCTTAGCTCTAAAAATATTACTATATATATTTTGAAATTTATATGGAAAAAATAGAGATATTATATTCACTCCATATTATATATTTTCATCCTAAAAAAATAGGAAATGATACTTAAAAATATGTGGGTACTGAGCTCGCATCTGGGTCTCCCTCTTCCAGGTGATTTCTTAAAGGCTCATGTGCTACCACTGGACATGACCCAAGGGAATTGATCACCCACGGAGGATCTTCTCATGTCAATCCTCAATATCCATTGGGTACTCTATAAAGATAAATTTATTCTTGATGTATGAATTTCCCTAGTTGATAACTTGTGATGGGTCGTGCATGTACTTCCTCAGATACGACATGTGGAAGATTTTGTGTTCCCAATCTAACTACAGCTATATAGCCAAGTGGTACACTACCTCACTAACTCTACACAGTATCTGGAAAGGGATAATAAACCTTAGATACATATTTCTACCTCATCCAAATATCTATAA